>CM054939.1:8316057-8699083 GCA_029168755.2 Tillandsia fasciculata | reverse complement strand
TAGAGAAATCAACCTAAAACTAAAATGTTGGAACAAACTATGTTTCCGGCTTTAGCGAAGCCGCGACAGTGTATTTCTAGCTAATTTGGGGTCCACTGGACGCGATGCTCGCGTCAGATTTGGGGTTTGAACTCCCGGAGAAACAAAAATACAAAATGGCTATGTTAGAGAGGAATTTTATGGGCCAAAGTTTTCCTCGGGTCTCGTGCTGCTCCCAAATGGTAAGCACGAGCTTCGTTATGTCATAACGGACACGCTGAAACTTACGGCGCTGTCATCGGACTTCTGGTTTGAAAGAACGAGCGAAAACAGCGCTCAAAACGGCATTAAAAGTATAAAATTAAGAAACCTAGGGGTCTAAACGCAAAATCCACATTGTATACTGTTTAGTAAACTGCTTTAATGATTCCTAAACTTTTCGTTAGGAATCCAACGGCTCCCGTTGAGCGAAAATCGGAGATTGGTCCGAGAATCGGCAAAATCGTCGATTTTCCGGCATTCCGGTGGCAATCGCGTAATTTGAGAAATTACGGCGGTTTCACCAAGCCGACTGTTGAGTCCCAGTAGAATCTGGTTGAGCCAGCGGCTGAGTTTAAAGCCTGAATCTCCCGGAAATCCAAAAGGGAATTCCCGGGAGGGGCAAATTGGTAATTTTACCAAAAATAAAATATAAGATTTACCTGGTCCCAGTATTGTCACCAGGCATGGACGTCTAAGTAATTAAAAAAGATAAAGTTAGCGACAAGAGTTTAAAAATAATAACATAATCTTGATTTAGGTTGGCACTGTTCTCGAGCGTCCAGTTGGAGTCGAGGGTTCGCCTGCGCACTGACAGGTGGGTTATCTTCGGTCCGGGCTTTATCAGTTCGGCCCTCGGTGTACGGTATTGGTTGGACTCCTGTTTTTGCCAATCTAAGTTTATTAGAGCCTATCTGCCTTTGATATATATATTGCTTTGACTGGTTGATCGTTAGTTACACTCCTATGCTTGATTATTATATTGATCTATTAATGCTTGAGCCTGCCATTCCTTTGATTCAGTGTTTACTACTTCATGCCTACTTTATGACTGCTTATGGTTTGTTTTAGTGATCCTTGCCTTACGCGATGTTTAAATTGCTCCCAGTGATCATTTCATTACTCTATACATTGCCATGATTCCTGGGTTATCTGATAGTTGAGCCTGCTTCTTTGTTGTTCGCCTGTTATGCTGCTAAATACATGATTTTCTAAAATAAATGTTTTTACCAAGCCTTATAGGGCAGTGCTCTACAAGGTTTGGGGCCCAAAAACTTATTGTTTTCAAAGGTTTTCTTAAAAATATGTGTTTAGTTGCATAAGGGGTTAGTCTGGTATTCATATCTTATCTTGGAACATTTCCATGTTGGATTGGTGAGCTTGCTTGTTCTGCTGATCAAATGATACACTGCTGAACACATAGATTTAATCAACCGATGTTTTTACCGAGCTTCGTAGGGTCGCCGGAGTCTGTTCTTGTTTGATAGGACAAAGGCATTGCTCTGCGAGGTTTGGACCTAAAACCCAAGCTTCGTGGTGTCGCCTGAGTCTGTTCTTGTTTGATAGGACGAGGGCAATGCTCTTCGGGGTTTGGACTTTTCAAAACATTTTCTTAAAAATATGTGTTTAAGTTTTGTATCATTTGATTGGTTGGTATGATTGAGTTGAGTTTTACCTTGATCTTGCATATGAGTTGAGATTTGCCTTGAGCTTGCATATGAGTTGAGATTGGTCGAGTAGTTGTTGATTATTCCTGCATGAGTGTTGAGATTCAGTTGATTTTGCCCTTGCATCCCAGTGGGGATTTCCCGGCTTGTAGCCGATTACCCGGTCAGTGGACCGCCAGTTTGAGCATTTGCATATGATTCGCCCGCACCGTTGTTCTTCACGTACACCAGCGGACCGATCACCCGTAGCGGTGTACTTTACCGGTAAAGTGGTTAGCAGTTGCAACCCGTGACCCTCAGTGGAGGGAATGTCAACCAGGTGGTGCCAGGTGGGCAGCCTTGCCTGAGGTCTTGTGAAGGCCAATATGGTAGCTTGTGATTGGATCCTTGTGCTTTCAATTATTTGATGCATTTGGCTTGTTTATTTTATCATAGCTTATAATTACCTGATTTCTATTCCAGCATAATTCCAGTCTTCAGCTTATGCATGATTTAATTCTTGTAAGTTGCTTCAGTTTACAGCTTCGTAGTTATCATTGCTTATCCAAACTGTGATTATTACCTGCTGACCTTCATGATTTCTTGTCTGTTGCCTTAACTGTTATCAATGCGTAACTGTGATTATACATATGATGATCTTCATATTATCCCCATGAGTTGATATCTATTGATTTCATGATTACATATCTTTGTTGATTCCCATGTTGTCTATTTGATCTCCATGCTACTCCTATGATGATTATATATAGTTGTTGTTTTCCATGTTGCCCATTTGATTATTCTAATCCTGTGATCGTTTACTATCCTCTAGTATTGTATACCAGTAGGTACGATCTGCTATTTCCCGGCTCGTCGTGCCCACTGGGATACACTCCGGTGTGTCTCACACCCTCGGGTGACTGTTTTTCAGGTCGAGCGGGTGCTGAGACATTGGGACGGTTTGGTGAGGTATCGAGATAGGTGATCGACCCTGGACAGCCGTGTAAATAAAATAAAGGTTAAGTTGGAAAGAATATTGTAAACAAAGGAGTTGTAATTTATTTATTGTATTGTAATAATTAGTTGTAGTTAGATTGTACTCTGATGTTTCTTGCCATGTTAGCCGTGCATATATATAAGAGGCTCAATCCCAAGGGGGTTGGGACTCTTCTATATATGTGGCGGTCTGTTGCGCCCTGACTGGTTTCAACTCTGATATTTAAAAAAAAAAAAAATTTAGACGCGGATTTTTGAACTCGGGGCGTGACAGCTCCCGTGACCCTCTTTAGCAATCGGAAGTCCTCGCGGCCTACTAGAATATCCAAGAGTACAAATTAACACCTTACCCTAATCAGGTAAAATCAGTGGTCCCAACCACTGACACATTAAACCCACGAAAACCAAAAATCATCGTGCCTAGGGGACCGCGACGTCAGTCGAAAACCAACAAGTCAAAACCGTCGAGTAAAAATCGAAACTCAGATCAAACCGGTAACATCAAAGGCTAACAACCACCGGACCGCGACTATTTCATCGCGAATCCCGTCGGAACCCAAAACCGCTAACGAAAATCCAACAAGACCCAATTCTCAACCGGTAGCGGACTCGGGACGTTAATGGTTAAACCAAGAAGACCCCGACGGCGAAAATGATGAGAAAAGAGACCCGACGGCGCGCCCCCGACGATTTCGTCGAGGCGCGGAGCGTCGGCGAAATTAGCACCCGACATACTAAAACAGTGACCAAAAAGATCTCAAGTGGCCATGCCAAGAAAACCGCGGAGATTGTGATCCCGACGGCGAAAACGACGCTCAAAACGGTGGAAAAACGGACCAAAACGGAGCTACCGAACTTTGGGCTGTCGGGTGGTTCACGGGAGCAGCCGTGGACCGGGTCCGCGCATCGGGTGGCCGCGCGGCATGCGCCGGGTGCACGCAGGAAGCGTGCACCGCGCTCTCGGGCCGGGCCGGTGCACGACCTGAGCGTGCACCGGGTTCACGCTTTCGGCCGCCGATACGTGCGCCGGGTGCACGCCTGGAGCGTGCACCGCGCACAAGCGGTCCGGGCCGGTGCACGGGTGAGGCGTGCACCGGGTCTGCAGCTCCCGCGCCGCGGGCGTGCGCCGGGTGCACGCCCCGGGCCGTGGACCGCCCAGTACGGAAGGGCACAGTAAACCCTATTTTTCGCGTTTTTTCTCCGTTTTCGCTCCCGTTTCGCAATTTCTTCTCCGTTTTCGCTCCCGTGCGACTCCGACGTAGACCCCGTGACCAGGGTAACGGCGGCGGCGGCCTCCCGTTAACCCACTATGATCTAACGAAACACCCACAAAAATTTCCGAATAAAAACGCGACAAATCTAACGACTAACCAACGATCGACGAACAACCAAAACGTCGATCGGAAACTCAATCAAAAGACCGATTAAAGACCACCGATTAAAACGACCTTACAAGAACACGGAAAACCCCCGATTAATTCTACGAAAGGATTAACGACCACTAACCTCAATCTATCGGAATTAAAGAACCGATCTTGGTTCTCGCGGCGTTGGAGATCCGGATCCGCTCCCCGTAGATGACGGCGTCTCGTTCTCCGGTCTCCGGACGTCAATCGGGGCGATCGGGTTCCTCCGCTTTCTCCCTCTTTCCTTCTTTTCTCCTCCGGTTAGGGTTTTCCTTTTTCTTTTCACTCTTTTCCTTCCTCTCTTTTCAAACTAGGGTTTCGTTTGGTTTTCGGTACGCACGAAAGAGGAGGGTTTGAGGAGGGGGTATTTTAAATTAGGGTTTTTTCCGCTTTCCGGTAACCGGGGTTTAAATATCCTCTTATTAATTTAATTTAATTTATTTTATTTTATTTTTCAACTCGTACGTAAAAGAAAATCCTTTTTCCGTCACCGGATAATTAATTAATTAATTAATTATCCCCAGCGAGATAACCCCCATTATCCCAGACGGGTGCAAGATATTTTGCACGGGTTTCGATGCACGACTAATCACCGCATCACTAAGAATTCCGTTTCGGGAGATCACGACATCGGATTTCAGATCCGATCGCACCGTCATCATTTTTCGCGCTCTTCCGCAGAAAAATACAAGCACCACACACACCGACCGACTAACCAAATGTAATATTCCCGGAGTACTAAAAGAACATTATACTAGAAGGAGGGTTAATTATATCAGAAAATCGTGTCATTACAGCCTCACTGTGAGACTCTCACAGTGAGACACTCTCACTGTGAGAGACTCACAGTGAGAGCACAGACACTCTCACTGTGAGTCTCTCACAGTGAGAGTGAGAGACTCTCACTGTCTCACTGTGACAGTGAGAGGGAGAGAGGGAGAGAGAGGGAGAGAGAGACTCTCACAGTGAGACACTCTCACTGTAAGTCTCTCACAGTGAGAGGTCTCACTGTGAGTCTCTCACAGTGAGAGGGTCACAGTGAGAGACTCTCACTAGGGGTGTCAACGAGCCGAACACGAGCGAGCTAGGGTCGGCTCGTGTTCGGCTCGTTTAATAAACGAGCCGAACACGAGCTGGCTCGATTAAATATCGAGCTGAAAATTTTGGCTCATGTTCGGCTCGTTTATTAAACGAGCCGAACACGAGCTGGCTCGCGAACAACAAGTTCGATTTTTATTTCTATTATTAGATGTAAAATTGAAAGAAAATTAAAAAATTAAAATTTTAATCTAATAATTAAAATTCATAAAAAATTGATAATAAAATCTAAATAGTAATATATATATATATATATTATATATATATATATATATATATATATATATATATATATATATATATATATATATATATTCGAGCTGTTATCGAGCCGAACACGAGCGAGCTAACCCCAGCTCGTGTTCGGCTCGTTTATTAAACGAGCTGAAAAATTCGGCTCGTGTTCGGCTCGTTTACTAAACGAGCGATTCGATCTCGAGCTCATTTCGAGCCGAACACGAGCTGGATTGCCACCCCTAACTCTCACTGTGACAGTGAGAGGGAGAGAGGGAGCGAGAGAGAGAGAGAGAGGGAGAGAGGGAGAGAACTCTCTCACACTATGAGAGAGAGAGGGAGAGAGAAATGGAGGGAGGGAGAGGGGAGAGGGAGGAGGGGAGAGGCTCACAGTGGGATTTCGTGCGACGGCGACAGTGGCTTGGTCAACAGCGATGGCAACTTCGTGCGACGGCGACGGCGACGGCGACGGCGACAGCGACGACGAAAATGTGCTTTGGCACTATGCTCCGGGAGAGGATCAGCGGGCGGGAGAGGGAGATCTCAGGTGGAGAGGGGAAAGTGAGGGCACTGTAGCCCGTGCGGGGTTTATAGCCAAGACGAAGGCGCTGAGCGGGTCACTGCCTTTAGTCTAACTAAAGACGCTGAGCCACTCAGCGCCTTTAGTGTATGGCACTAAAGGCGCTGCGCAGAACAGCGCCTTTAATGTTTTACACTAAAGGCGCTGAGCAACTCAGCGCCTTTAGTGGAACACCCCACACGCGTATATGCCATGAGGACTGCCAATTTTCAGGAAATTTTGCTAAGTGACTAGCCACACTGAAGGCGCTGAGCAACTCAGCGTCTTCACAGAACTTTTGTGAAGGCGCTGAGTTGATCGGCGCCTTTAGTGTTTTAGGAACTCAGTGCCTTTAGGAACACCTCACGCGCAGGACTGCCAATTTTCAGGAAATCTTGCTAAGTGGCTAGCCGCACTGAAGGCGCTGAGCAACTCAGCGCCTTCACAGAACTTTTGTGAAGGCGCTGAGTGGCTTGGCGCCTTTAGTGTTTTACCCTAAAGGCGCTGTCTGAACCAGTGCCTTCACAGAAATTTTGTGAAGGCGCTAAGTCGCTCAGCGCCTTCAAGGTGGCATGCCACATGGCGCCCGCGTGGCGGAAGCAGGGTTAGTTTTACAAAAAAAAATTAGATAGGGTTATTTCGCAAATTTACAAATTTAGGAGGGTTATTTTAAAAAAAATCCCCAAGTCTAATCTCTCTGCGGCTAGGAGGAGGAGGAGTGTTGTGGAAGAAAAGGGAAGGCTCCAGCTAATTCCAGAAGTAGTAGGTGAGGCGCACAACCCTAGGAGTTGACGGTCTTCGAGCTGCGCTTAACAGGAGAGTGGGAATGAAGCCCAAGCAGTGATCCAAGCTTTGATGAGTGAGGCCCACTTGGCCCAACAGAATTATCCACGTGTGCCTTCTTTTTCAGTTAGACCCCTGTAGTTCTTCTATATCACTTTTCAGTACTCAATAGGAACAGTATAAATAGCTTTGATGTAAATAGGATTGAACATGAATATGAATAAATTAATTTTCCCTCTCTAATCCTTCTATCTCCCACGATCTATCCTCTCCTTCAACCTCAAAGCCTTCTCCAATCTCTTCTCCAAACCTCAAATCCAACCCCAATTCACCATTATTAGAGCTCGAGGTCACAGATCTACACCAGATTGTAAACCATCATCCTCACTGTCATCCAAGTCTCAGATAATTCTCATTACGGACTGGTTGCGGATCGTCCGGACGTAACAAAAACTTTTCGAATAAAATACTTGCAAAAATTAGAGAAATGGATGCACGAGAAATTGTCTGTTTGTGAGTTGAAGGGGCAACGACATATTAACTTATTTATTAACTGTGAAAATTTAAATAAATAAAATTTTAGAAAAACATAATTTTTGGAATTTTTAAATTTTAAAAAATTAATTTCGAAGGAATAATCGTGAAGAAACGTCTAATCTAACGAAATAATGATAAAACAGATTAGCTACCTGAAAGGTCTCGTCGCGCTGAACGTCGTGGTAATATCCGTTTCTCGATCTGGTGTGTCAAAAGCACGATTTCTAGAGAAAAACAAAAAATTGCGAAAATTGAAAATAGAGTAAATATCCAAAAAGTGCGACATTTCATGTGCCAAATTATACGATTTTTGAGATGGAGTTACTGGTGAGTAGAATACCCCTGTAGGTGAGTTTTGAATAATAAATGATGAACCAAAGAGGTTAAATTGTAATTTTTACTAAATGAGAGAAAAGAGCAACGCGTAAAGAGATTATCATTTCATATGAAAATTTTTGGAGTCTCCGAGTGTGAGGTCCCGGAATCCCCCGCGTAGGGTCTGCTGGTTGTTGGGCAGCTTTTAGTGGCCGTTGAGAGTGTTTGTGCGCGTGTCGGGCCCAAGAAATGGATTTGTGATGCAATTTGGGTTTTAGTTGCATCACTGGAGGCCTGCGTGGTGTGTCGGTGGTGTTTGCGCGCAATTTGGACACAAGTGTTGGACTTTGGGCTTAAAAGGAGATCTCGTGGGAAAGTGGCGGACCCGTCGAGTGTTTAAAGGAGGTTTCGCGCGACGTAGATGTCAAATTTGGACTCCGGGCGATGTTCGGATAAAAGTTTACCACTTCGGTCGCCTTCGAGAATTTTTAGAGTTGGAATTTGGTAAATCGGAATTCAGAATTGGACCCGGCGCGGAAATCGGATCAAGTGGGCTATCCGGGGGCATTCGGCAAATTTTTGGATGAGAATTTGGAGAAACGGACATCGTTTTTGGATTCAGCGCGCGAAATCGTTGAGAATGGACTATTTACTTGTTTGATTTGGAGCCCGGATGAAGTGCGCATTTTTCGAGGCGACGCGGCACGAATCCTGAGGCGAGGCGACGGCACGGAAACCAAGGAGGTGCGGCGCGCGGCTCGAGGCGCGCGGCAGGCGCGCTACGCTCGCTGGGGAAGCGCGCCCGCCTGCGCGGGAGGCGCGCGGGGGCCGCCACGTGGCGGGCCCCCACTGGCGCCCGCTCCGGCGCGCCCGTGTGGCGCGCCCGTGTCCCGCGCCTGCGCGGGCGCGGTGTCACACGCACGTGTGGCGCGCGGGCTGCGCGCCCGCGTGGCGCGCAGAGGCGCGGCCACGTGGCGCGGTGCGCGCGCGCCTGGACCTGGTGCACCGCCCTTGTGCGTGTGGACCGCTGGGTGGAGAGCTCCCATTGGCGGTGCACCGTGGACCATGTGCCGTGGACCACCCCTCTTCTCTTCCTTCTCTTCTTCTTCTTCTTTCTCCCCCGCACACCATTTTTTCTCCTCTTATTTTCCTTTCTTCTCCAACCGATAGCGAGAGGGTGTGAGGGAGGGAATTTTGGGTGGTGCGGCGGCGCGTCGTGGGCCTCGTGGAGCGCGCAAGGTTTTCCAACGGAGCGGTTGGGCGGCGCGGCGCAGTCGAGGTAGGTCCCGCACTTGTTTTTAAGGTGTTTTTGGCACAGTTTTGGGGCGTTCTTTTGGACTGTGAATTGACCCTCTTGCTCTTATCTGTGTTAGGGACCGTGTTTTACTACACCGTTTTGCGTGCGGACTCTATTTTGCGTGCGGACTCCGGCACCGGGCACCGTTTTGCGTGCGGATTCCGGCACCGTGCACCGTTTTGCATGCGGACTCCGTTTTGCGTGCGGACTCGGGCACCATGCACCATTTTGTGTGCTGATTCTAGCACCGTGCATCGTTTTACGTGCGGACTTCGTTTTGCGAGCGAACTTCAGCATCGTGCTCCGTTTTGCGTGCGGACTTCGACGGCGTGCTCCGTTTTGCGTGCGGACTCCGGCGGCGTGCTCCATTTTGCGTGCAGATCGCGTGGAGGCGAATTGCAAGTGTCTACAAGCAATTGGTGGCAAATCAAGGTGGGTGGCCTTATCTCCAAGCTTTATGGACTGTACAGTAATTCTACTGATGTATGACTATGCATGATAGTTTATTTTCTTGTGTAGCATGCTAGATTGTAGGAATTGTTATTCCTTTTATCATCTGTTAATATAGTTATCTTGGAACTTGACCTAGCACCCCCGTCATATGTTGCATGTGTAACCAGACCAGTAGAAAACCCTCACTTGGGCTAGAGTTATTTTTGTTTAGACATCCACACTGTTTTTCTATTCCTGGACATAGTGTTATCCTCGCCCGGGTAGTGGGCCGAGAGGTCGAGACTTCCTTTTAGTGTGGGATGCATTTGCACTCGTGCTTGGGAGCAGAGTGGAGTCTGGTAGTTGTAGTGGGTCGCTTTTCTGTGCCGGGAGTCGTTTGGATAAACGGTAGTCCCGGGAGGTCCTCTACCCCTGTTGTGCTGTCGCCACTGTGTTAGTGGCAGTTGTGTGCTTGTGTTAGCTGGACCTAGAACCCAGAACCTTTTGACATACACATGATTTTAGTCTATCGATGTTTCCTTCCAAGCATCGAAGGGCCGCTGAAGTCTGTTCTTGTTTGATTGGACAAAGGCATCAGCCCTTTGGGGTTTGGGTAAACACTTGTTTTTCTAACTGTTTTTCCTAAAAAGAACTAAAAATCATTAAAATGGGTTTCTCCTCAAATTAAGATGGTTTTTCAAAAAGAGAACTACTTTTAGTCCTCACCCGCGTGGGTCGAGTGAAAATGGTTTTCAGTAACAAATGTCTCCCCTTTTCCTGTAAATTTTTCCACTCGTAAGGATTCGAGTGGTCTGGGTTCTAGGGACCATTCCTTTGTCGGGACGAAAGCCACGGGGGCCGAGCCTGGAACCTGTTCTTGTTTGATAGGGTTGTAGGTGTCGGTCTCTCAGAACTTTCGGGCCCTAGTTGATATCTTCTGCGTGTTGTACCGAGGTTGTCGTGTTCCCGAACTATAAGGGGGCCGGGAACTTCGATAGGCGGAGCCTAGAGTCTGTTCTTGTTTGATAGGGTTCTTAGCACCGACCTATCAGGTTTTCCAAACCCTTATGGTGTCGGCCCTTCCTGAGTTATCGATGTGGTTGGTGTTCTGTTGTGGGAGCCGTTTGGAGTGACGGCGGTCCCAGCTGTGTGGTACTTTCTTTTAGTGAGTTAGTGTTGTGAGTTGAGTCATTGAGGGTTCTCCGATATAACCGCGAGTGTGATGATCCGGACTCCCGCAGGAACTGTGCAACATTAAACAGTGACTGTAGGGAGCTTATACGGTGAATCGGAGCTTGTAGAATCGAAATTGGACCTTAAATATAGACTCGGCGCGAAAATCGGAGCAATTGGGCTTTTCCGGGAGCTTTCGGCAAAATTTCGGATGAGAATTTGGCGAAACGGACGGCGGATTTGGACTCAGTGCGCGAAAACGATCGAAACGGTATATTTACTTTATTTTTCTGGCGAAAAATTCACTGTTCATGCCAGAACAGTACTTCCGGCCGCCGGCGGCGACCGGCGGGCGGCGGCGCGGCGACGGCGCGGTGGCGGAGCGCGGCAGAGCGCAGCGGCGCGCGGCGCGGGCAGGCGCGCGCAGGCGCGCGGGTGCGCGGTCCATGGGCTTGGCGTGCACCGGGTGCACGGAATTTATGGGGTGCCACGTGGCGTTCTCCTATTGGTTGGCCGGCTTCTAAAAGGCCCGTGGGAAGGTGACACGTGGCGCTCCCCTATTGGCCGACATTTTTCGGAAAACCCGGAGCGTGGAGCAAGCACATGCACCACGTGGGCACGTGGCAGATTCTCAGTGGCATTGCACAGGCTGTTTCCTGTTTTGTGGACGCGTGGCGCTTCCTGGTTGGTCCATTTTTGTGTTTCCTGTTATGCCGAATTTGGTGTGGAAGATTTCCTGGCCCATTATAAATAGAACCCCTCTCACCCCTCTCATTCCCACCTCGAATTCCGAACTTTAGAGAGAGAATCAAGGCTTGAGCCCTCTACAAAAATTGTTCCTCTCTCTCTTCTCTCTCTCTCCTAAAAATTTCAGAATTTCTGGAGTTACAGATAGTGAGTTATCTGCGACGCGGCGCACTGCGATGGTTTTCTTTTTCGGCCCATTTCCCGTCGCAGTTCAGTCGAAAATTCCCTGTGTGCCAGGAAGAATTTTTGGACGATTTTCGCGACAGCGCGTTCCTAAAAGATAAGGCTTCGATTTCTGTGTTGATCACTTTGCTCCATTTCGCACTTTTGGCACGGTTTCCAAGGCCTCTTTGACCTCCCTTTTTGCTGTGGAAATTTCTGGACAGCATCGACTTCTCCGATTTTTATCTTGGCGTAGGAGCATCAGATCGAGGCGTTTTAAGAGTCGATTTTGATCTACTCTTCGCGAGGAGCGCAACCGTAATTTGTCTGGGATTTTTAGAGCACTGTTTAGAGGTGAAAAACTCCTCTTTTTCCGTGCTGTTTGAAAAATAGCAAATATTGTACTTTTGGAATTTGTATTTATACCGGGAGCGTTGTTATGAACAGCTGTGCACTGATTTGCAGGAATTGAGGACTGTGGACAGCCAGGAGACTATCTGGGGTGTAGTTTGAGCTGTTCGAGGTGGGCGGTTGTTGCTTACCTCATTTTTGACAAGCTCACTGGGATTACTGGAACTCCCCTAAAATTTAATTGACGAGAACCATTGGGACGAACTAATATGACAATTGATGCGAACCATTGGGACAAACTAATATGACAATTGATGAGAACCATTGGGACATACTAATATGACAATTGATGAGAACCATTGGGACAAACTAATATGACAATTGATGAGAACTATTGGGACAAACTAATGTGACAATTGATGAGAACCGCTGGGACGAACTCTCCTAAAATTTAATATAACCCCACAGATTATATAATAACTTATCTTGGGAACTGTGATTGGGACAAAGGCAATAATCTCGCATGCAAATAACTTTTCCAGTAAATCAATCTTTTTTTTCAAATAAATATTTGACACCTTTTTACAGCTTTTAAATGGTACAATTGCATGCTCATCTAGTTAGCCACTATTTATTGCTACACTATCATATTGGGATTGGAACATGTTTCATTACTCTCCTTTGCATCCAGATGCTTGTTGCTCAAGTATGAGCAGGGGATGGGATAGTGTAGTCGAGATTGCATTAGATTGTGGATTTGTGGGGTATTGCGGTGACCGCGGACAGTAGGCGGTCGACCAGATGTTTATCCTTGCATCAGATTGGGGTTGAGTCTGGTTTATTGCATCAGCTGGGGATTGGGTTTCTGTAGTGGATGGAGTTTCCCACTTTGATCATAGTTATGATCCAGTCCTACTATATTGAGATATGTGCTACAGAGATACTTGTGATACAGATAACAGAGATACTTTACTCGTGTGGGTCGCTCCCCTCGAGTGCCACTCCGGAGGTGGGCTTTTTTGGACCCAGCCTTGTGTGCCGGTTTGATACTGATTTTGGGATGCGAGCCGTGCGGGCCAATCCTGCGGTTTCGAGCCTTGTGTGCAGATTCCGCTGAGCAGGCAGTACAAGTAGTTACTGGTGTCTAGATTGGGTTTATTTGGACAGATACTATTTCTGATGCATGCATACAGTTTTGACAGCATAGTAGTGGTAGTTTTCCTGTTTCAGCATCTTATGTATCTTACCACTTCCCCTTTTTCCTTGTGCCTCTAGTAGTCCTAGTGGGTGCGTCAGAGTTGAGGTTTTACCCACTCGGGGAGGCTGCTGGTTTATCTGGTAGTTCTCACCCCCCATTGTTATTTTCTGTCTCTTCCTTCTCCTTTATTTTTGCAGAGTCATCTGCGGGAGCTGCTAAGCCATCCGCAGCGGATCGAGGTAAGGGGATCGTCGAATAGATAGATCTCCTGTGAGACTGAGGGCTGTAGATAGACGCTGTACCCTTCACTCAGACTATGGTATTCTCCTTTTATTTTGGGTCTGCCTTCCGCCAGCTGGTTGTACTATTTGGTGAGCTGGGAGATTATTGTACCTATTACAGTTTTATTTGTATTTCCAGTCTAAGATACTATGTGGTTCGATCTATTTCAGCTCTATATTATGCTCTGTTATTATTATATTATATCTGAGCAGATTACCAGCGCTTCGTGTACGCGGGAAATCCCGTGTGCATGGCGGATCTGTTGGCGAGCCCGGGTTCCTGTTTACACCCGGGGCGTGACAGATTAAAGTTGGTATCAGAGCTTAGGGATAGGTCAGTTGGGACTTAGGAAACCCTAGGCTTATGGCAGACCCTAGGATGATAGGGCGTGAGAGACGAACTTTTGCGAAAGTCGTTGATTTATGTTTGACTCTTCCAGTAAAAGAAGAGGGACCGACATACCCAATTTCTGGTGAACAGTTTTGTTGGCTGCAGACAACATAAAGTCACAGAAATCGGGGATGTCTTTGACTTTCGCTAGATTGGGTCGTGTGGGGTTATGTTACTGAGTGTGATTTCTTGTGGTAGGATGCCTCCGCGACGTAGAATGTTGACGCGTTCTCAGCCTGATTCCCCTGAACCCGATCAGGAGGAGTCCGGGCAGGGCCAGCAGAGTGAGGTGCAAGAGCTTGAGGCTCAGATGGCCCAGATGTCAGAGACTGTTCGGCGTCAGGAGGAGGCTATGGGTCGGCTGACACAGATGTTAGAGCAGAAGGCGCAGCCTGTTGTAGCACCCCAGAGAGTTCTCCCGTACCTTCTTCCCTGCTGTGAATCCCCCAGTTGTACCAGTAACCCCGGCATCCCCTGTTGCTCGCGGTACTGGTAGACAGTCGTCTGGGTTGACGGATCTCTGACCCCGGCAGAGCAGCGGGAGATGGTTGACTTGCTGATGAGGTTTCGCCAGTTTGACCCACCCATTTCTCGGGCAGAATGCAGAGCCGTGGGAGGCAGAATCGTGGATCACGGCGATGGAGCGACGTTTTGAGACATTGTTCATCGAGGAGCGATACCAGGTGTTATTGGCGACGAACTTTTTGGAACGCAACGCCGAGGCTTGGTGGCGGCGTGTTCGACCAGCTGGTCTGCCTGGGGCTCAGCTCTTGGCCTGGGCGGAGTTCCGCAGTCTCCTTCTCGGGGCTTTCTTCCCAGAAAGCGTCCGGCAGAGGTTGGAGGAGCAGTTGAGAAACCTTCGCCAAGGAGATCGGCTCGTACACGAGTACATTGCCAATTTCAATCAATTGTTGCCGTGTGTACCGAACGTGGCCAGGGATGAGGCGCACCGGATCTACATGTTCGAGCGAGGGTTGCGCCGAGACCTTTTTCAGTTAGTTCGTTCGCGTAGGTTGCAGACCTTGGAGGCCTCGATGGAGCAGGCACTCTACGTTGAGTGCGGGGAGGTAGTGATGGAGGAGGTAGCTCCAGCTCCCGTAGTGATCCCGGGGGTGAAACGACCGGCACCGGAGGTTGGGGGACAGGCTAGTTCGTGGAGGCCACCACGACCGCCGCAGCCACAGTTCCCCGGCCAAGGACGGTCTGAGCGACGAGGGCCTGGTGGATCCCAGAGGCCCCAGCAGCGGCGGCAGCAGCAAAGATCACAGTCGTCGCAGCGTGGGTCGCAGCGGCAGTCTCAACAGCAATCACGACAACCACGGGCCCCCGGCAATTGTATTTTCTGTGGAGGTCAGCATTTTTCCAACACCTGCGACCAGCGGTGGGGTCGCTGTTATGGATGTGGACAGCCCGAACACATTAAAGGTTCGTGCCCCTTTTCGGCCCCCGCCACCCCTTCTTCAGCATCTGCTCCATCTTCATCGCAGCAACGGTCGACGGCTCAGCGGCCCTATACTCCAGCGAGCAGGCCATCTTCTTCCCATCCCACGGATTATCGCCCTCCAGCTCAAAGTGGGCGAGTGTATGCTGCGCAGATAGAGGACTCTTCGGCAGCATATCACGTGGTGGCAGGTATCACCCTACTTTCTGGCATTATGACTCGTACTTTATTTGATACTGGAGCATCGCATTCTTTTATTAGTAGATCATTTGCATCATTACATGGGTTAGAGGTAGGACGTTTACCACGTGCACGAGAGGTTCAGATTCCCGATCACACTTTGCACGTGGAGGAGTGTTGTTGGTCCTGCCCGATGCAAATCGAGTCCTGGATTATGCCAGCAGACCTGTTGGTCTTGAGACAGCTAAGGGACTTTGATGTGGTTCTCGGGATGGACTGGCTGGCTCGGTATTTCGCGACTATTGACTGTGCCGCAAGGACTGTCACTTTTAGAGAGCCAGGCCAGGAGATGTTAGTATATCGGGGATGTCAGAGTGCTTTCTTTGCCTCTATGGTTTCGACTTCCCGAGCGAGGCAATGATCCATCGAGGATGTGTAGCCTTTTTGGCTAGTGTTGTTGAGGGGCCTACGGCGGCGCCGGGACTCGGGGATATCCCTATTGCCCGCGAGTTTCCGGATGTTTTTCCACCTGAGCTGACTAGCATGCCGCCAGATAGGGAAATTGAGTTCGTGATTGACGTAGTTCCAGGAACTGCGCCAATCTCAAAGGCTCCTTACCGGATGGCATCGGCTGAGCTGCGAGAGCTTAAGGCGCAACTTCAGGATTTGATGGACAAGGGCTTTATTAGGCCGAGTGTGTCGCCTTGGGGAGCGCCGGTGCTATTCGTGAAGAAGAAAGATGGGTCACTTCGATTATGTGTGGACTATAGAGAATTAAATAAAGTGACCATCAAGAACAAGTACCCTTTGCCGCGCATCGATGATCTTTTTGATCAGCTGCAAGGGTCTTGTGTCTTTTCTAAGATAGATCTACAGTCCGGTTACCACCAGTTGAAGGTGAAGGCCGAGGATATTCCGAAAACGGCATTTAGGTCACGGTATGGGCATTATGAATTTACAGTTATGCCTTTTGGGCTAACTAATGCCCCTGCCGCATTCATGAATTTAATGAACCGGATCTTTCGACCATACTTAGACCGGTTCGTGGTGGTGTTCATTGATGATATCTTGGTCTACTCCCGAAGTGATGCTGAGCATGAGGAGCACTTAAGGATTGTGCTGCAACTTCTGCGAGAGAAGAAGTTGTATGCCAAGCTGGCAAAATGCGAGTTTTGGCTTCGGGAGGTAGTCTTCTTAGGCCATGTGATTTCTGCCGCAGGTGTGGCAGTGGACCCATCGAAGATTGAGGCAGTTCGTGATTGGCCTCGACCGACGACGGTTTCTGAGGTACGTAGTTTTATGGGCTTAGCTGGGTATTACCGTCGGTTTGTGGAAGGCTTTGCGAAGCTCTCCACACCCCTCACTCGCTTGACGCGTAAGGGAGTAAAGTTTGTCTGGAGTGAGGACTGTCAAAGGAGTTTCGAGGAGCTGAAGAATAGACTGATGACCGCTCCTATCCTTTCCCTTCCTGTTATGGGAAAAGGATATGTGATCTACAGCGATGCATCACACAGTGGACTCGGTTGTGTGTTGATGCAGGAAGGGAGGGTAATTGCTTATGCATCAAGACAACTCAAAGATTATGAGAAGAATTACCCTACCCATGACTTGGAGCTTGCTACTGTAGTGTTTGCACTAAAGCTCTGGCGTCATTATCTGTATGGAGAGCATTGTGAAATCTACACCGACCACAAGAGCCTAAAATACCTGTTCACACAGAAGGAGCTGAATTTGAGGCAACGTAGGTGGTTAGAGCTATTAAAGGATTATGATGTAGATATTCTCTACCACTCAGGCAAGGCTAATGTGGTCGCTGATGCCTTGAGTAGGAGGGCGGTGCAAAGTTTGTCTATGTTGATCACAGACCAGGCACCACTATTAGAGGAGATGAGACGACTCGAGATAGAGGTTGTGTCCCCTGGGGTCACTGCTAGACTGACGTCTTTAGTCTTGCAGCCCACTCTGCTGGACAGGATCAGGGAGAAACAGAGTGAGGACCCCCACTTGATCAGGATTAGAGATCAGATTCCGAGTAATCAGTCTGGGGACTTTACGGTGGATGCCTCGGGAGTACTGAGGTACAGGAACCGAGCATGTGTGCCAGTGGATGCGGAGATCAGAGAGCAGATATTGCGAGAGGCCCATTATACACCTTATGCCCTACATCCTGGTGGGACTAAGATGTATAAGGACCTCAAGGCACACTTTTGGTGGAATGGCATGAAGAGGGATATCGGGAGATTTGTGGCTCAGTGTTTAACTTGTCAGCAGGTGAAAGCTGAACATCGAGTGCCAGCTGGCAAGTTACAGAGTCTTCCAATTTCCGAGTGGAAATGGGACCACATTACGATGGATTTTGTGGTCGGACTACCAAAGGCACAAGGAGGGGCGGATGCTATCTGGGTAGTTGTAGATCGACTTACCAAGTCGGCGCACTTTCTGCCCATGCAGACTACGTGGCCACTTGAGCGACTAGCCCAGCTATATCTAGATGAGATAGTGAGATTACATGGAGTACCAGCCTCCATTGTATCAGATAGAGACCCGAGGTTTGTTTCGCGTTTCTGGAGAAGCTTGCAGACAGCCTTGGGGACTCAACTCAGGTTCAGTACGGCTTTTCATCCGCAGACTGATGGGCAGTCTGAGCGGACGATACAAATCCTGGAGGACATGCTGAGGGCTTGCGTCCTGGATTTCGGCGGAGGGTGGATTCGACATTTATCTTTGGCTGAATTTGCGTACAACAATAGCTTTCAAGCGAGCATTCAGATGGCTCCGTTTGAAGCGTTGTATGGACGCAAGTGTCGATCACCACTTTATTGGAGTGATGTGGGCGAGAGGCGGACCTTGGGACCAGATGTATTGTTAGAGGCAGAAGAGAAGGTCAGGGTGATTCGACGGCATCTTCAGACCGCCCAAAGCCGACAAAGGAGTTATGCTGATGTTCGGCGACGAGACTTAGAATTTCAGGTTGGAGATCATGTATTCCTGAAAGTCTCGCCGTCCAAAGGAATCAGGAGATTCGGCATTCGTGGGAAACTTAGCCCCCGATATATTGGACCCTTTGAGGTATTGGAGCGTATCGGGCCAGTTGCCTACCGACTTGCACTTCCTCCGAGGCTTGCCGGTGTCCATGATGTATTTCATGTCTCTACTCTAAGGAGGTACGTCTTCGATCCATCGCACGTCATCGACTTCACACCGCTTGAGATCAGCGAGGATTTGAGGTATGAGGAGCGCCCACTGCGAATTCTGGATCGAGAGGTGAGAGAATTGCGCAATCGGGCCATTCCCTATGTGAAAATCCAATGGGGCAATCATGACGAGCGCGAGGCTACATGGGAGCTCGAGTCGGAGATGAGGGATGCTCACCCCTACTTATTCGAGACATCGGACTGAGGATTATTGTTTAGTCTCGTTTCGAGGACGAAACTCTTTTTAGTGGGGGAGGATGTGATGATCCGGACTCCCGCAGGAACTGTGCAACATTAAACAGTGACTGTAGGGAGCTTATACGGTGAATCGGAGCTTGTAGAATCGAAATTGGACCTTAAATATAGACTCGGCGCGAAAATCGGAGCAATTGGGCTTTTTCGGGAGCTTTCGGCAAAATTTCGAATGAGAATTTGGTGAAACGGACGGCGGATTTGGACTCAGCGCGCGAAAACGATCGAAACGGTATATTTACTTTATTTTTCTGGCAAAAATTTACTGTTCATGCCGGAACAGTACTTCCGGCCGCCGGCGGCGGCCGGCGGCGACCGGCGGCGACCGGCGGGCGACGGCGCGGCGGCGGAGCGCGGCGGAGCACGGCAGAGCGCAGCGGCGCGCAGCGCGGGCAGGCGCGGGCAGGCGCGCGGGTGCGCGGTCCATGGGCTTGGCGTGCACCGGGTGCACGGAATTTATGTGGTGCCACGTGGCGTTCTCCTATTGGTTGGCCGGCTTCTAGAAGGCCTGTGGGAAGGTGACACGTGGCGCTCCCCTATTGGCCGACATTTTCCGGAAAACCCGGAGCGTGGAGCAAGCACGTGCACCACGTGGACACGTGGCAGATTCTCAGTGGCATTGCACAGGCTGTTTCCTGTTTTGTGGACACGTGGCGATTCCTGGTTGGTCCATTTTGGTGTTTCCTGTTCTGCCGGATTTGGTGTGGAAGATTCCCTGGCCCATTATAAATAGAACCCCTCTCACCCCTCTCATTTCCACCTCGAATTTCGAGCTTTAGAGAGAGAATCAAGGCTTGAGCCCTCTACAAAAATTGTTCCTCTCTCTCTTCTCTCTCTCTCCTAAAAATTTTAGAATTTCTGGAGTTACAGATAGTGAGTTATCTGCGACGCGGCGCACTGCGATGGTTTTCTTTTTCGGCCCATTTCCCGTCGCAGTTCAGTCGAAAATTCCCTGTGTGCTAACCAGGAAGAATTTTTGGACGATTTTCGCGACAGCGCGTTCCTAAAAGGTAAGGCTTCGATTTCTGTGTTGATCACTTTGCTCCATTTCGCACTTTTGGCACGGTTTCCAAGGCCTCTTTGACCCCCCTTTTTGCTGTGGAAATTTCTGGACAGCATCGACTTCTCCGATTTTTATCTTGGCGTAGGAGCATCAGATCGAGGCGTTTTAAGAGTCGATTTTGATCTACTCTTCGCGAGGAACGCAACCGTAATTTGTCTGGGATTTTTAGAGCACTGTTTAGAGGTGAAAAGCTCCTCTTTTCCCGTGCTGTTTGAAAAATAGCAAATATTGTACTTTTGGGATTTGTATTTATACCGGGAGCGTTGTTATGAACAGCTGTGCACTGATTTGCAGGAATTGAGGACTGTGGACAGCCAGGAGACTATCTGGGGTGTAGTTTGAGCTGTTCGAGGTGGGCGGTTGTTGCTTACCTCATTTTTGACAAGCTCACTGGGATTACTGGAACTCCCATAAAATTTAATTGACGAGAACCATTGGGACGAACTAATATGACAATTGATGAGAACCATTGGGACAAACTAATATGACAATTGATGAGAACCATTGGGACATACTAATATGACAATTGATGAGAACCATTGGGACAAACTAATATGACAATTGATGAGAACTATTGGGACGAACTAATGTGACAATTGATGAGAACTACTGGGACGAACTCTCCTAAAATTTAATATAACCCCACAGATTATATGATGACTTATATTGGGACACTGTGATTGGGACAAAGGCTATAATCTCGCATGCAAATAACTTTTCCAGTAAATCAATCTTTTTTTAAATAATATTTGACACCTTTTTACAGCTTTTAAATGGTACAATTGCATGCTCATCTAGTTAGCCACTATTTATTGCTACACTATCATATTGGGATTTGAACATGTTTCATTATTCTCCTTTGCATCCAGATGCTTGTTGCTCAAGTATGAGCAGGGGATGGGATAGTGTAGTCGAGATTGCATTAGATTGTGGATTTGTGGGGTATTGCGGTGACCGCGGACAGTAGGCGGTCGACCAGATGTTTATCCTTGCATCAGATTGGGGTTGAGTCTGGTTTATTGCATCAGCTGGGGATTGGGTATCTGTAGTAGATGGAGTTTCCCACTTTGATCATAGTTATGATCCAGTCCTGCTATATTGAGATATGTGCTACAGAGATACTTGTGATACAGATGACAGAGATACTTTACTCGTGTGGGTCGCTCCCCTCGAGTGCCACTCCGGAGGTGGGCTTTTTCGGACCCAGCCTTGTGTGCCGGTCTGATACTGATTTTGGGATGCGAGCCGTGCGGGCCGATCTCGCGGTTTCGAGCCTTGTGTGCAGATTCCGCTGAGCAGGCAGTACCAGTAGTTACTGGTGTCTAGATTGGGTTTATTTGGACAGATACTATTTCTGATGCATGCATACAGTTTTGACAGCATAGTAGTGGTAGTTTTCCTGTTTCAGCATCTTATGTATCTTGCCACTTCCCCTTTTCCCTTGTGCCTCTAGTAGTCCTAGTGGGTACGTCAGAGTTGAGGTTTTACCCACTAGGGGAGGCTGCTTGTTTATCTGGTAGTTCTCACCCCCCATTGTTATTTTCTGTCTCTTCCTTCTCTTTTATTTTTGCAGAGTCATCTGCGGGAGCTGCTAGGCCATCGGCAGCGGATCGAGGTAAGGGGATCGCCGAATAGGTAGATCTCCTGTGAGACTGAGGGCTGTAGATAGACTCTGTACCCTTCACTCAGACTATGGTATTCTCCTTTTATTTTGGGTCTGGCTTCCGCCAGCTGGTTGTACTATTTGGTGAGCTGGGAGATTATTGTACCTATTACAGTTTTATTTGTATTTCCAGTCTGAGATACTATGTGGTTCTTCTATTTCAGCTCTATATTATGCTCTGTTATTGTTATATTATATCTGAGTAGATTACCAGCGCTTCGTGTACGCGAAAAATTTCGTGTGCATAGCGGATCTGTTGGCAAGCCCGGGTTCCGGTTTACACCCGGGGCGTGATAGTGAGAGTGTTTGGGCTTTTCATATTTGAGTCGAGGTTCTTTTCCGACTGAGTTGTATTTCGAGCTTTGAGATACCGATCTGTTTGATCGTGGATTATAGCCTGCTGAGCCTGGCCTTTTATGCCAGTTATGAGATACTTGAGATTCTTGAGTTCGTTGGGGTCGCTCCCCTCGAGCTACGCCCCAGGTGCGTTGATGATACCGAGCCTGACGAGGCTGCGATGATGCGACTAGTTGATACACTAGAGTTCGCTTGAGATTGAGATAGTCCGTGTGGGACACCCTACGTAAGTTCGTTCCTCCGGTATGTGCGGCAGTAGATGAGCGCAGGTTTATTTGACTGGTCCAAAATGGGACAGTCATTGAGATTGGGTGGCATTGAGAGAGTGATGGCATAGCATGTGTCATAGTAGAGTTTTCTTTGAGCTTAGTACTTGTGACATATCGTCAGTAGTCAGTAGTGGCCCAATTCCATTTTATACTGATAAGAGCCTATGACGAATACACCGGGATTCAAAAAGACAAGTACTAACTCTCTGAGCAATCAATAGATAATTTAAAAGCTAAAATACCGGACTTTTGCATGATCAAGGTGTTTTCTTAAGCATTAGAGGGCATCCCGCGATTTTTGGAAGCCAAATCCAACCCACCTGTGGTCTACCACAAGACCGCGCGTCCAACGGATGCCTCGAAGTAAGCCCGCGGCTCCACGCGGCGGGAAAAACGCTCAACCGGCCTCGACGGAAGCTAAAAAAAACTGCACTGCAAGCTCAGTAACTGAAGTCCCAATGCTAAGAATTTCAGCGACCAAGGTAAAAATTCGATGCTTCTCTAACAACTCGAAATATGTCTTGAGTTTCCTGTTGGAAAGAAAAACTACAGTTACATTATTACATGTCCCGAGTGCCAAAACTTAGGCCAAAAGGGAAAACTCGAAATCTGCTATAGCTTTAGTATACTCTATCACCACAGCCCTCCATTTGCATCCTAAGTCCCCAAATGATATCCACTTACCAAAAGTCCAAAAAGACTAGCTTACTACTTCCGCATAAGTTCAAGGAATAGAACCCAAAACGATCCCGATTCCGATATACAATTTTGAGTTGAGATTCAACTTGCTTAACTTCCAATTTAAAATATCTTTACAAGTTGAACCCAAAAATAACTTGTCCAACCTGCATCTGGGATTATGAAAAATCAATACAATTAACCCCCATAAGCACTACTAACCACGAAATCAAAGTCGACTCACAAACAATCAAACACTCTATTCCAACATACATGCAGTATTTCAGTAGTAGAAGGACTGGAAAGAACCTAAGGTAGATACATCAAATCTTATCCAAATTTCGTGGTTAAGGTACCAATTTGTTCCTCTTGAAGTCAAGAAAATTTTCCACTTTAAAATTTACCATTTCATAAAGAGGAGAAAAATATATCCCAAGATTACTACAGGTTGCTCAAAATCCAACTCTGCACTTAAGGTCTCAAAGATGTAAACATTTACCTTATTAGCAGCAGGAATTAAACCTTCTCTTCAATATAAAACTTGTAGATTATTAAGTTCTGGTGAAATCCCCATAAGGCCGAGCTCAAGAGTCCATCCCTACAACCCTAGAGGGTACAAACACTGCACATAACTCAAAGCTGAAACAAAAACCTCAACTGTGTACAAACATCCAAGAGATGGCCTCAATTACCTATCTTGGAGCCCAATTTAGAAACTTCAGTAAACACGAAAGTTGGAGATATTTGAATCCTGAAAATTTCCCAAAAAAAATCACCTCAAAATTCCATTTGTACATCCCAGGGTAGCGAAAACACTAACTACTGCGCAGAAATCCGCGCAGAAAAATAACGCTGCAAAGATCACTAATTTTACCTGTCTTCCAGCTTCAACTAGGCTTCCTCTTCACTATCAAAGTTGGAGTTCTCGAGGTTGTGAAGAGAACACCGCAAAAATGGCCCAGAAATTCCACTCCTACAACTCGGGAGCCCTCCTGGAAGAAAACGCGACGTAGAGGGATGCTCAACCAGCCATGACCAAACTCACCTCCACACCTTCTTCTTCTTCTTCCTCTCCTTCTTCTTCTTCTCCTTTTAATTAATTTTTTTCTCTAATGCCTCTCTCTCTCCTTCACCATCCAAGTCAAAGGGAAAGTGGGATGGAGGAGGTGACTTGGCAGAAGGAGATGAAGACACCACTTAATTACTTAAACTAATTAACAATGTTA
The DNA here is from genome assembly GCA_029168755.2 of Tillandsia fasciculata. NCBI lineage: Eukaryota > Viridiplantae > Streptophyta > Magnoliopsida > Poales > Bromeliaceae > Tillandsia > Tillandsia fasciculata. The sequence goes on along the minus strand of CM054939.1, from coordinate 8,675,136 downwards.
AATAGAAACTCAATTGAAGCTTAATTAAGGGGATTAGAGAATTAATTAAGAGTAAATCCACTTACCTCAAGTGCATACTCCACAATCCACCTCCACTGCCAATACCCAAAGAGAGCAATTAATTAGCAACACTAATAAATTAAATTATTAAAATAATCCAAAAGCCCAACTCCAACTCATTTTTTGCCTTCGGGCCTTCCGCCGCTGCCCGGAACCACCCGAACTCCGCTGTAATTTGAAAATACACGCGCTCGCACTTTTCCCCAGTCGAAAAGCTCATCGGTGGAGTCGGCAACCTCAACGCAAAAAATCCGGTATTCTACAACGGTGATGCAGAAGTGCCGACGCAAGGTTTCGTTCCGCACGGAGGAGTTGGAGTGACATGAGGCAGTTTATGGAGGGACTTAACAATAGTGGATTCATTGATCATGCCTAAGCAATGTTGATAAGATGTAGAACTGATATCAACCTGAAACTTCTTTAAAATCCTCATAATGATCAATGGAAAAGGGAGTCTTTCGGTAGGATGAGGATGCTCCACGTTTCTTGTCATCCTATTCCAAATAATGTATGGAATATTCATATTTAATCCCATTGCCTCAGATGGATGTCCTAAGAGATATAAGAACAGCATTCTATCCCATCTTAAGACCTTCATCTGCATGTTTGGTAAGATATTGTAACAAGTGATGAAGTTTAGAAACCGGTACTCAAGACGGAGTTGTTTGGACTTGACAGATTTTTCGGTTGACTGGGTTCCTTCCAGACAAATTCCTCTTATCACTGCTTGCCACAACGTGTTCGTTAAACTCCTTCCTTTCAAGTAGTTTATCCCTGATTTGCTGGCTTGCATTCCTAGGACTTCGCCAATCAGATGTGGAGTTATTTTGAGTCTCATTCCTTGGATGTTTGTATAAAACTACATAGAACCGTCTTCATTCTCCTGAAGGTGTTGTGCGTTTGTGTAAAAGGTCCTCACACGATGCAAACAATAACCAAGCATCTCTGGGAATCTACAGACCTAAAGAAGATTGGCTTGTTCAATAAGCTTGCCAAATTCCGGAGAGTGGTCTCGAAGAGCACCAACATTGACATGCCTTTCGCCAATGCATTCTCGATTTTCAAACGCCCTAAGACGGTCTGCATTAACGAACACTTCTTCTATACGGGGTGGAGAATCAGGAGCTATTGGTTCGTTAATTTCAATACCTCGTGCTCGTCCAGATCATCGAGCAAGTCTTTTTCTTTTCACGGAGATAGACGATGATTTGATAGGTGCTTTTCCTTTATCCATTGCAGTCTTTCCCTTATGTGACACCGGGATCTTTTGTTTTGACTTAATAGCCGCTGCTTCATCGTCCATCAATTCATCCCAGTTCACTTCTTCCTCCTCAGATTCAGTATCTGAGTCGTCGACAAGAAGAAACTCACCTTTTTGCTGAGTTTTCTTTGCTCTTTTCAGTTTGTTCGTCGCTCGTGTGTGTACCATAGCAGTCAGAAGAAAAATTACCCAAGTGATCACCATCTCTGCTTTTGTTTGTGAAAAAGAGTCCTGTGAGCAACAACTCAAGAACACGAAAAAAAATTGTTTATTTTCAAAAATTCGAAAAATTGTACCTAAACAATTATTATCGTGTAGAGAGACTAGGAATCAAATTAGTTTTGCAAAAAGAATTTTAAAGATGGATCAATTCCATGATTTTCGAAAATTCTCATTATATGCCCTAAAATCGAAATTTTAGGAATCGAAGCCTAAAAATTCGTTAATCAAGAGAAAACCTAGCATATAATCAAAACTAATATATCCGGAGTTCTTATTTCAAAAGAAATTTGATCAAAAACCAATCTCAAACGAAAAAGATACAAAATTTTCATCACGTTTTGAGGAAAATAGGAACAACTGTGAAAAACCAAGTTTTTGATCAAGAAAAACTCACTTTGAGTCGAAGAAGTTGAGTTGGAAAGGCTCCAAAATCGTTGCTTTCTAGAGAGAGCTAGAAGGTCTGGAGACTTAGGAACAAAAGATTGAAGTAAAAAGAAATCAAAACCCTTTTGTTCTATATAAAATCCTAGCCGCGGTCCGGACTGCCTCAAGAATCCAGTCCGGATCGGCTACCCGCAGGAATTCCTGCGTTCGGGGTCCGGATCGGCTTGTCCGGTCCGGACCGGCTTCAAACTTTTTCTTCAGAAAAATTTCAGAAAATCCAGAAAAAGATTGTAAGCACTTTTGTGTATTAACTTTAAATAAAAATCATTGTTTCATAATAAAAGAAATAGATTATCCAAAATCTATCAAAAATATCCAAAAATGAAACGAAAATTTATAAAAATTAAAACCTTAAAGTTGAACAACTTCAATTACATCTATCATGATCTTATGCGTAATGCCTTTATCAAATCATCAATTTGGTAAAGAAAATGAAATACCAAGATCAATAGATGTTTGAAATCCCAGATAAGTTAGATAATATATCTAGACAATCTGTTGAAGAGAGTGGCTCTTTGAGCATCTTTCAATAAAAATCCACCTTATACCAACCTGAAATTTGACTGAGTCAAGTATTTCAATATGCATTTTATCAACAATTTGAAAAACCATGCTTGGTATACATGTGGTAGCTGCACACAGTTTTCGGACGACCGAGGTGGTAGCTCTTTCCTCCATGTGGTGGTAGTTTTCACACTCCTCATTGGGATGTAACTCTTTCCACATCTTTTGAGCATTTTACATTTCATTGACTCCCCCTCAATTGGCTATCAATTATTTAATATATAAGGTATTCAACCAAAAATTGATCTCGATTTCATACTCGACTAAGCAATCAAATAAGATAATGACTATACCAAGAGATCATTGAGAGAGAAATTGACTTTGATCACTTAAAAGATGACTTAATTAACATAAATGATCATTGCAACATTGAAATATTATGATATCAAAAGCATAATAAATTTCTAAATGCATGAAAGGATGCAATTAAAGTCAATATGATTAATGCTCAATTAATGTCCTATGTACAAACATAGATAAAGAACAAAACACAAAACAAAACCTAACCTAAGCAAAGGTTTCAAAAAGAGATTATTTCAAGGAAAGCATTCCAATTGCTTTACGCAAATGAATAAAACGTTTTTGATCCAAAGGTTTTGTTAAAATGTCAGCTAATTGATCCTCAGTTGAAATATATGAAAGTTGAAGAATATTTGATTCAACTAGCTCTCTAAGAAAATGATATCTAAGTTCAATATGTTTTGTTCTAGAGTGCAACACAGGGTTTTTGGAAATGTTTATAGCACTAGTGTTGTCACAAAGAATGGTTACCGAAGTTGCTGAAATCCGGAAGTCGCTCAACACGCTTTTCATCCAAATCAATTGGGTTGAACAACTTCCTGCTGAAATATACTCCGCTTCGGCAGTCGAGAGTGCTATGCAGTTTTGCTTTTTACTGTGCCATGCAACAAGGCAATGGCCAAGATAGAAGCATGCACCACTCGTGCTTTTCCGATCATCCACTGATCCTGCCCAATCGGCATCTGAGTATCCAACAATATCCAAACTTGTTCCCATAGGATACCAAATTCCGAAATTTATTGTACCTTTGATATACCGGATGATCCGTTTCACCGCTTTCAGGTGAACCTCCTTCGGTGCTGATTGATATCTCGCGCAAATCCCAACACTGAAGGATATATCCGGGCGACTAGCCGTGAGATAAAGTAGACTTCCAATCATACTGCGATACAGTTTCTCGTCTACATTCTCACTATGTGATTCACTTCCAAGTCCCTTATGGCTAGTTCCCATTGGAGTCGGAAAATCCTTAGAATTTTCTAAGATCAAACTTTTTGACCAACTCCATTGCATACTTGGATTGACACAGTGAATGCCTTCATCATTTTGTTTAACTTGTAATCCAAGAAAATAAGTCAATTCGCCCATCATGGACATCTCAAATTCGCTTTCCATGGTCTCCGCGAATTTAGAAGCATCATTATCTCTTGTTGCACCAAATACAATGTCATCGACATAGATTTGTGCTACAATGAAATTGTTTTGATAATGCTTCACAAAGAGAGTCCTGTCAGCTCCCCCTCGAGTATAGCCCTTTTCCAAAAGGTGCTTTGTCAACCTTTCGTACCATGCTCGCGGTGCTTGTTTCAGACCGTAAAGAGCCTTTTTCAAACGAAAAACATGGTTAGGTAGTTTATGGTCCACAAAACCTTTCGGTTGAGCCACATAAACTTCCTCATTTAAAAACCCATTTAAAAATGCGCTCTTAACGTCCATTTGAAATAATTTGATTTTAAAATGACAAGCAATCGCAAATAGTATACGAATGGACTCGAGTCTAGCTACAGGGGCGAAAGTTTCATCAAAGTCTATACCTTCTACTTGAGAGTAGCCTTGAGCAACTAACGTGCTTTGTTCCTGATGATAGTACCATCCTCATTTTTCTTGTTCTTGAAAATCCATTTGGTACCTATCACATTGTGTTGCTTCGGAGGCTTCGTTAATTCCCAGACTTTGTTTCGCTCAAATTGATGGAGCTCTTCCTGCATTGCTTCAATCCAGTAGTCATCCTGAAGAGCTTCATCGACATTCTTTGGTTCGATTAAGGATACGTAGCATGCGAATCCGCAAACCAATTGTCTCCGAGTTCTAACTCCTTCTTGTGGGTCTCCAATGATGTTCGATTCAGGATGATCCTTGGAGATGCGTAACGTTTGAGGTAACGGAGTACTCGGAGGTACATGAGATGATTCCTGCACATCAGATAAACTTGAAGAACCGTTAGATGCATCATTATTATCGAAAGAATTGTTAGAGAAGATGCATTAGCAGGTGTATCATCATCAAGAGAGATATCGAGGGTAGATTTTTCAGATGCAAAGTGAAAAGCTTCATCTACTTTAACATTTATCGATTCTACGATCGTCTTAGATTCTAAGTTAAAAACTCGATATGCTCTACTGTTTGTAGAATAACCCAAGAAAATCCCTTCGTCACTTCGAGAGTCAAATTTTCCAAGATTTTCGCGGTCACGTAAAATAAAACACCGACTCCCAAAGATACGAAAATATTTGATATTAGTTTTCTACAAAACCATAGTTCATATGGTGTATTTAAAGTCCCCGGGCGCAAATACACTCGATTAATTACATAGACAGCAGTGTTCACCGCTTCAGCCCAAAAATATAACGGTAAGTTCCGGCTATGAAGCATAACACGTGCCATCTCCTGTACGACCCTGTTTTTGCGCTCGACTACACCATTCTGTTGAGGTGTATAGGGTGCCGAGAATTCATGTTTAATGCCGTTAGAAGTGCAAAAATCAATGAATTTAGAATTTATGAATTCTCCACCTCTATCACTTCTAACACGAGTAATCTTTTCATTCTTTTCAATCATAATACGATGGCAAATCTCGTGAAAAGAATCAAAAGTATCAGCTTTCTTTTTTAAAAATGCTACCCAAGATATCTAGAGAAATCATCAACCAATAAGAAAATATACCATTTACCTCCCAAAGATGGTTGACGAGTTGGCCCCATTAAATCCATGTGCAAAAGTTCCAAAGGCCGTTTTGTACCAATGTGGTTCAAGTTCTTGTGTGCAGTCCTAGACTGTTTTCCCTTTTGGCAACCGCCACACACAATGTTTTGTTCAAAAGAAAGTTTAGGAACCCCCTTGACCACATCTTTGTTTGAAATTCTAGCAAGTTCCTTAAAGTTTATGTGACCTAGCCTTTCATGCCAAAGTGTTTCATTTTTCAAAGATGCTAGGTTACAATTTTCAGAAATTTTATTAGGAACTACATAACAATTGTTTTCAGATCTAACCCCTTTTAAAAAGAAACATGGTCCTTATCAGTTACAACACATTCACAGATGAAAAATTAACTGAAAAACCATTGTCACAAAGTTGACTAATGCTTATGAGGTTAGTCTTAAGGCCTTCAACAAATAACACATTATTCAGAACCGGGCCATCTGGAATAGCTATTGTTCCTTTTCCAACAATTTTGGAAGACCGACCGTCTCCGAAAACTACAAGTCCTCCGGAGATTTTCTCAAAGTTTGAAAACAGTTTTTGTCACCGGTCATATGACGGGAACACCCGCTATCCAGATACCAAGACGAATTATCATATGCATGCAAGGAAATATTAATAACAAGACAAGGGAAGATTTCACCTTTGCGCACCCAAACCTTTTTGGAATGCGTCGGTAATGATCGTGAAGTTATTCTCCTAGGTGAAAGCGTCTTGTTTGAAGATTGCTGCTCCTTGATGACGTCGTCTTGCGCGGTGAACTACCAAGGCTCTTTTCCTTTGAAAAGTTTTGCTTTGATTTCCGAGGAATCACCTTTTTGGTAGTCATTGCAAGAGGTGCTTGAGTTGTCGTTTGGCTCCCATCTTGCAATTTCTCCTTATGTGCCCTGAAATGCCACAACGAAAACATACCTTAGTACTTGACGATCCCGAAGAGGATGAAGTAGGCTTGTTGTCGTTGTTTGTCGTGAATTCCGGTGTCGGAGGAGGAGATACCGACTGAGGCACAAAAACTGTCCCACTCGAACTTGGACTGTCTCCAGTTTGAGTGTATCCGAGGCCGAACGGTTTGTTTGACCAAGACCAAGAAGCCTATCCAACTTACTCCTTCCCGAAGAGAATCGCTTTAAATCATTCTTGAGTTGGAGAATGGTCTTCGTCATTTCTATTTTTTCTTATCGAGCCTCTTTGTAGAGCTTCAAGAAGTAATTCGCCTTATCCACCAATTTTACATGTTCCTTCTCAAAATGCTCATTTTTCTCTTGAAGGGAAACATTTGCGTTGTAGAGCGCAGGTTTGTTTGACTGGTCCAAAATGGGACAGTCATTGAGATTGGGTGGCATTGAGAGAGTGATGGCATAGCATGTGTCATAGTAGAGTTTTCTTTGAGCTTAGTACTTGTGACATATCGTCAGTAGTGAGTACTAACTCTTTGAGCTTAGTACTTGTGCAGTTTAAGAAGTCACATTCAACTTATTCAGAAAAAAAAAATAAAAAATGAAGTGCCAGTTAAGATGGAATTGGGCCGACTATCAGTATGGCCTAGCAGGTTGGGCCATACTGATAATATAAAATGGAAAATGCTACTTGTACACCCCCATTTGGGGTGTACATCACACACCCCACCCATCCAATGGGTGGGGTGTGGTGAGGGGTCACTTCACAATTTGTGAAGTGACCCCCCCACCCTTAGATGGGTGGGTGTAAGATGTACACCCCCTTTGGGGGTGTATATATATATATATAATATATATATATATATATATATATATATATATATATTCCGGCTAGAATACTATCGATAGCACCAAACAATTGGTGTTATCAAGTTTTCAGCTGTTAGATGAAAAGATATGCGGTTGGGATTATAGTGGTTCCCTAAAATTTTTACTATTCAACCAACCACCTAGTAAACCCTAGGGGACCACTATAATCCCAACCACATAGTTTTTCATCCAACGACTAAAAACTTGATAGCACCAATGGCTTGGTGCTATCGATAGTATTCTAGCCTAATTATATATATATATATATATATATATATATATATATATATATATATATATATATATGCTGTTCTTCACAATGTACTAGTAATTGTAAATTCCAAAAAATGGAAAAAAAGAAAAGAAGAGTTGAAAATAAGAGATAGGCCTGTCTTGGGCCAATTTCTGTGCAAAAGTGGGCCTCCGATGTGGGCGCTGGTCCTTTTCTTTTCTCCGCAGCATTTGTTTAGCAGGTCGGGTTCTCTATCCCGGACCACCCGATCCGCCATATACTTCTCCCCAGCCCTAAATCCTGTCGGGTTCCCTTCTCTGCTAACCCTAAAGCTAATCTGTTACGCCGCTCCTCTGCCTCTCGCACTGCTTCCCTCCGCAGCCGCTGCCTTGCGAAGTAGGAGATAGCCGCCAAGTGACCGGCAGCGATGACCTCGACCCCGGATGTGAATGTTCTTCTGAATCGCCTCCAGCACATGGAGGCACGAACCCAGCGCCTCAAGGCGGAGGTTAAGAGCTATCAGAACTCGGCACATGCCGTATATAACACCGAAATCCGCATGCTTGAATTCATGCGCCATGAGCAGGATATCAGCAAGAAGATGGAGGGCCGTTTGTTGAAGTTGAAGGAGAGGATGAAGATGGCAGCTACGATGGAGGGCCGTTTGAAGAACTTGGAGAGGATGAAGATGGCAGCTACGATGGAGGGCCGTTTGAAGAACTTGGAGGAGAGGATGAACAGGGAGCTGCCATGTGCACAGCTTATCCTTCATTTTATGGATTCTGTATTAAAAATTCACCTCTTTCCTCTCTGCACCTTTGTTTATTAATTAGTATCTATTTATATAGTCATCTTGCATTTATTTCTTGTAGCTTTTGCTTTTGTGCAAGAAAATCTACTACTACTACTACAACTACTATTACTGTTCAGGACATTGTGACTTATATATTCTTACCCGTGATTACTTTTAACATATTCAATGCCTCCTATAGGTGAAAGTTTTCTTTCATTCCTGTTTTATTGAGTTCAGAGAGATTTGCAAGCTTTTGCAAGTCCGAATTTATTCGTTTGTGCTTTGCAATTGTTATTCACTTGCTGGTGATATACTTCCAAGATAATCTAACAAGTGCTTTTTATTGTGTAATGCCCTTACCCTGTATCTCAGTCGAGGATGAAACCAAGCTGATGATATTAGAGAGCAGGGGATGATATAGCACTGCTCAATTTGGGGTAATTACATGGATGGGTTGATGGGAGAGAGGAAGATAACTGCGAAGAGACAAGTTGGGAAGGTTTTGGTATTATATACTCTATTGGTAAAAATGTATACAACTTCACTTCACTTATAACCCACCTATTTTGACCTTAACCTTTAAATTTTTTGATTTTACTGCCTAATCATTTACTTTATTTGATTTGATCTAGTTAAGTGGTTTATTAATTAGTATCTATTTATTAATGTGAATGTTGTTTATTCATTAGTATCTATTTATATAGTCATCTATTAATATACATGGATTGCATAAAGAAGATATCATATTGACATAAAGAAATAAAACTATTACATCATTCTTTCATTACATTATATGAATTCCAAATACAACCCAAAATATGCTTTACATTTTTTCTTTTCCTAAGTCCAGATAATGTTTAGAAGCATTAGTTGAGTCTTGGACTCGGGTTTTGATTGTGCGGTGAGTGCTTCGATCCGAAATCAGTATAGTGTGGCTTCTTACTCGGGTATTCCATATTCATACCTTGCTTTATTTTACTCGTACCTATCTTGCATCCCTTTACTGCTTACATTTCCTGTTAGTAGTTTCATACTAATTACTTGCTTGTAGACCCTTGAGTATTTACTCATTATCGGTCACATTTATTGGACCTATAGTCCTGGTTGGACTCTTTGACACTCTTTGGGAGTTTTCGGCTGGATGTTATTGTTGGACATTACTCATACTGCATATGACTTCTACTGCTGCGTGTTGTGCATTTCGCAAACATGTGTATATATTTCTCTCCCTCTCTTTTCCACAGGTACATCAGGTGATGAGGCGCGAGACACGATGTGAGGTCACGATAGATAGTCCCGCTAGAGCCGACCTGTGATACTGGAGAGTGCCCGAGTGGTTTAGTTTAGTTAGTTTCATTTTATTTCTAGATTTACAGTTTAGTTAGAGTTTAATTTCAATAAATGATATTATGGATGTGTTGACTCCCAATTCTTTATTCATGTTAGTGGTTTTTGGTTAATTCGTAACTCTCTTTCTAGATTGCTTAAATGAATGTTGATTTCAAATGAATTAGCACGGAATGGTGACTTCAACTGTTTTATTTGTGGACAGTAAGGAGAAAAATGGAGGTTTCTATTTGATGAATGTTGTGGGAGTAAGGTGAGCATTTTAATTGTATCTCATCATCATCTGCGGAAATATATATGATTTTATTTGCGATTGATTGATTGTAATTGTATGGTGTAGATGCCGTGCATGTGCCGAGGAGATTTGTATATGTGATGGATCTTAGTGCACGTTCTAAACTAGTTGATTTTACGCACTCTGAGTTTTTATAAAAATAAATCGAAGTTTTTCGAAAGAAAAAAATTTTCTCCCAATTGTTCTCGGGGGACACATTTGGAATATATTTTTTTAATATTCTCTTTTGATCTCTTCTCAGGCAGTATTAAATTTTTATAAGATTTTTTCTTGTAATGTTAGAAAAACTTGTGAGCTTTTTAGGAGAGTCTGGCTCATAAAATTCATATTGAGAACAAAAATTTTCAAGTCCCTTTTTTTTAATAAATTTTTCTTTTTTGATTTGATGAGGAAGTTTCAAATCAAATCATTGGCAAGTTTAGCTACAATCTGTTCAATTTGGGCTATTTTTTTCATAGAAAGTTGAGAGTAGTTTATTTAGCCATTCTCCTTTTTTCGTGAGTTTTTAACATTTTCAGCAAAAAAAAAAAGGAAAAAAAGGGGAAGTCTAGAAATAAATTTCTCTCCAAAATTCTTGATTTGGGTTTGAAAGCATATATAATTTGGTCATGAATACATCTTTGTACCATTTAAACTTTGACATAATTTTGTATTTGATATTTATCAACTGTATTTAATTTTTTCATGATACATGCGTGTTCTCCAAAAAAATGATTGTATATATTTTATACTAATCCATTTTGTAAAGAAAATGATTAAGTGGAAGAGAGTAAACTCAAATTGGAGTGATTGACATTAGTCGAACCTCACATAAAAAAATGATAGTATATACAAGATTTAATATACATCATGAATCTATTAAGAAAGGAAATACAAAATGTTATTACCTTTCTTGTGCGGTTACTAAATCCATTATTGCCTTCTATATGCTACCATTGAATCCATGCTGAATTGGCAAGATAATTTTGGTTCAAAATAGCAAGTAAATTGTTAGGCAAATCTTCATGATTCTCTTCAAGCTGGTGTGTGAAGGAACGTAATACCCAGCTTGCGGGTCAAATATTGAAACCTTTCTCTTTCAAGCGCCTTGGTAAAAATATCCGCTAGCTGATTAGTTGTTGATATATATGTCGTAGTAATGAGCCCAGAATGTATTTTCTCACGTATGAGGTGACAATCTAACTCAATGTGCTTCGTCCGTTCATGAAATACTGGATTTGAAGCAATATGAAATACTGGATTATCACAATGGAGCAACATCGACTGATGATGAAAAACACCAAGATCATTAAGTAAATAATTAAGCCATGTTAACTCACAAGTAGTTGTGGCCATGGCGCGATATTCGGCCTCCGCTGATGAACGAGATACAACACTTTGTTTCTTGGTGCGCCATGAAATGGGACTTGATCCAAGAAAAGTGATGTAACCAGTAGTTGATCGCCGAGTCGTAGGACAACTTGTCCAATCTGAGTCACAGTATGCTCTTAACAATAATGGTGTAGAGCTAGAAAAGAGTATTTCATGTCCAGGTGAGCTCTTCAAATAACGAAGAACTCGATATGCAGCTGCCATGTGTGTACTCCGAGGCTTTTGCATAAATTGGCTAAGTATATTGACTGAATAGGTTATGTCGGGCCGCGTTATTGTGAGATAAATAAAGCGTCCAACGAGTCGCCTATACATACTAGGGTCATCCAAAAAATCTCCATCGTTAGGTGTTAAATGAAGGTTTTGCTCAATTGGAAAAGAACAGCCCTTGGCACCAATCATGCCGGTTTCAGCAAGTATATCCAAAATATATTTTTGTTGGCTTAGAAAAATGCCTTCAGAGGAGCGAGCAACTTCTATTCCCAAAAAATATTTAAGACGCCCCAAATTTTTGATATGGAAAAGCGTGTTTAAATATTGCTTCAGCCAAGTTATGGAAGGTGTGTCATTACCGGTCACAATCACATCATCGACATATACAAGAACGGCACTAAAATTTTTGCCACAAGATTTTGTGAAAAGAGAGTAATCGGCGACGAATTGTTTGTATCCGGCTGATCGAAGAGCATTAGAAAACTTTTCAAACCAATTTCGAGATGCTTGTTTTAGACCGTATAAAGAAGAGTTCTTGCATGAACTATATGATTTTAATTAAGATGCGGATGGTTGTTGGTTAATTGCTGGTGATATCAACCTCACAAGATTTGCTGATGATAGAAGTTCTGGGTTTGGAAACAGCTTGGAAATGGAACTTTTTAATGAATTTATCTCGTTAATTGACATTCCAATTTCTGGTGAAAATTCACTAGAACTAATGGAAGCAGTTTTCTCAAAAATAGATAGATTTCTATGTGATATTAATTGGGAGCAAGCTTATCCTTTGTCACTGCTATATTGGCTTCTGATCATGTTCCATTACAGCTGTCTACTAGTAATATCTTAAGGAGAAAGAGAAATTGGAAGATGGAAAGTGGTTGGAAAGAGATGACTGTGTGCAACTTATTTAAAATCATTTGGGTAAACTTCAGATAATAGTGCTGATAAAATTATGAGCAAAAAGCCTCAGAAAGGAATAAAAAAACTTGGGCATATGGAGAATTAGGATCAATTGCACACAGGAAAAAGGACCAGATGGAAAATATCCAAATACTTGACAAGAAAAATGAGACAGAGGGACTTACGTTGGAGGAAGAACAACTTATGATGAATGATTATAACCATAATTTCAATCAGGTGGTCAAGGAAGAGGAAAAATGTGGTGGTGTAAAAATGAGAATTTTGATGCTTTAGTTTTAAAGCCTGCCAGGCCTTTGACTCCGTTGAATGGAATTTCTTGTTGGGTATCTTGAGGGCTAAAGGTTTTAGCCATAAATGGATCTTGTGGATTGAAAATATTTAGCAAATTTCTAATTGAACAATTCTACGCCGGTGGTTAATGGCAAAGAGGGAAAAACAATTAAATGCAAAAGAGGTTTAAGGCAGGGATACCCTCTTTCTCCTCTCTTATTTGACCTTGTGGTGGATTGTCTTAACATCATGCTTAAGAAAGCTATGGGGGAAAACATATATCAGGGTATAAATATGACAAGTGGTGGTGAATTTGCTTTGTTACAGTATGCATATGATACACTAGTCTGTGGAAAAACTTCTTTGTCCCTATATGGATACCTCAGATGTGTGCCTACAAAACAAAATGACCAGGAAATAAATAGACTGATGGAGACGAGGTGACTCACAAACACAGACGAATATACCTCTGCACCAGTAGTAAAAGCAGTCGTTGGAGTTTCGCCAGCACCACCCACCTGTGATGGCACGGAGAAAGAAGCATTCCATTTCCCCAGGAAGATGAACTGACTTCAGAGAATATTGTTAATTTATAAGTTATACTTTATAACCCATTTTTGATGGACTGCAAATTTTGATAAAAGCGGGTAAACAGCAAGAAAGTGGAGCTGATTTAGCTGCTGCATTGAGAACATTCCTACGGGCAGCCGCCAACTCCTGGCCATAATCATACCCATACAAGTGTTGCCAGAGATTATAATCATATCGTTAGGCCTCAATACGCCACGAACATACCAAATTATGGGCATAAGAAAAACCATAAAAATGTCACCAGAGACTATAACCATATCAGTACACCTGTACATGCCACATCCTGGGCACAATCAAACCCCAACAAGTGCTGCCAGAGTTTACAGGCATATTGCTACTCCTGAATATGCTGCGAATACGCCAATTCACGCCAATTCGTGGTCATAATCAAAATCCTGTAAGTGCCAACAAAGGCTCTGATCATCTTGCTACACCCCAGAAGCAGTTTGACTATATTAATAACAGATTGCATAGTCCTATAACGATATTCAGAAGAAACAATGATTCGCAAAGTGAGGTTTATCAACAATCAATTGAAATATAGACTTGATTTTCAAAAGGTCACTATATACGTACGCTGACTATCCCTTTGTTCATCTTGCTACACCCCAGAAGCAGTTTGACTATATTAATAACAGATTGCATAGTCCTATAACGCTATTCAGAAGAAACAATGATTCGCAAAGTGAGGTTTATCAACAATCAATTGAAATATAGACTTGATTTTCAAAAGGTCACTATGTACGTACGCTGACTATCCCTTTGTTCATCTTGCTACACCCCAGAAGCAGTTTGACTATATTAATAACAGATTGCATAGTCCTATAACACTATTCAGAAGGAACAATGATTCGCAAAGTGAGGTTTATCAACAATCAATTGAAATATAGACTTGATTTTCAAAAGGTCACTATGTACGTACGCCGACTATCCTTTTGTTCATCTTGCTACACCCCAGAAGCAGTTTGACTATATTAATAACAGATTGCATAGTCCTATAACGCTATTCAGAAGGAACAATGATTCACAAAGTGAGGTTTATCAACAATCAATTGAAATATAGACTTGATTTTCAAAAGGTCACTATGTACGTACGTTGACTATTGTCTGCGATCTCGAATAACTCATCTCGCGTGGTTCGCCTCTTTTTTTTTTTTCGGGTTTCCCGTGGGATGGTATTCATGATTCAGATGGATATTTATATGTGGATGGGTATATGTGGGTATCAGGTATTGCGGATACATGACTTCCAATAGACACAAGCATCTATTGTTAATTACCCCCATGTGATTGGGGCACCTTCGATTAAGAGACCTTTATGAGAAGGATAGAATAAATCGTATCCTAATGATTGATCAAATCCTAAGTATATATGTTAGGATTTAGCTGGGTTTGCAATTGATTAGATCTCGATTATATGTGTTGAGAACTAGTCGATATTAAACTCTAATTATATGTGTTAGAATTTAATTGGGTTCAATTGGCTCTAAGTATATGTATTAGAGTCCAATTATATTTGATTCCATATTTGGCGTATGTTCCAAAGTGGAGACATGACCAAACCCCAAGGATATGTATTAAGGTGGGTCGGATTTGATGCTACTCGAAAGTAGGAGGTGGCTAAGTCCTATATGTATTAGGATTGGCCGAGTTTGATATGTTTTTCACTCTAGTTATATGTGCTAGAGTGAGAGGTTGACTAACCCTAAGTATATGTATTAGGATTAGTTGAGTTGGTTTGGTTTCTACCCTAGATATTATGTGCTAGAGTAAAAGGTTAACTAACCCTAAGTATATGTAAAAGGATTAGTTGGGTTGGTTTGGATGAACTCTAAGTATATGTGTTAGAGCTCGATCGAATTGGATTTGGCTAAATTCTAAGGTATCGCTTGGTTCGGGAATTAGTGTGAATTAGTAGTACCAGGTATAAGTATAAAGTTGAGTATAAGATAGGATAAATGAAAATAGTGTTTGGTTGGGATATAGGTTAGTACCGGTATAAAAAAAATAGTGTTTGGTTGGGATTGAAGAATAAGAGGAATAAATAGTTGACTTTTGAGTAAAAAGACGAAAATACCCTTACCTGTTTATATGTATTAAAAATTAATAAATAAATATTTTATTATAACTTTTTAAATATAATAATGGTAAGATATATTATGTAATTAATTAGATAATATATAAAATTAGTGTTAATTATTTATATATAAAAAATGATGAATATTTTATAAAAATTATAATAAATTTTTCTGGTAAGATATATAATTTAAAAAAATCAATATTTATTGTTAATTAGTGTTAAAATTATTGTTAATTATTTTTTATTCTAAATTTTTTATTAACTATTTATTTTGCGTTGGCGAACGAGGATGCGGTACGAGAGAGAGGTATTTTAGCCGGCGGCGACGACAAAGATACAGGGAAGGCCGAGATGCGGCGGCGGCGACGATAATAATTATTATTTATTATTTATTTTGATTTTTTTAATAATTATTGTACTTATCTATTAATTAATAAATTAAATAGTATATAAAATTAGTGTTATTTATTTATATTTAAAAATAGATTAATATTATCTAAAAATTATAATAATTATTCCTGATAATATATAAAATTTAAAAAATTTAATAATTAATGTTAATTAGTGTTAATTCAAAATGGATTAATATTATCTAAATAAGTAAAAACGTTTTCATTTCTCTTCTAAACAATTCACAAACCACAGTCAGATCCCCTTCTCTCTCTCTCTCTCTCATGTGGCCACCGTGGGTTAAGACTCGCACTAACCCTAATCCTGACCCTAACTCTGGCCACCAATCCGGCGGCGCGCTTACCCACTCCCCGACGTTCTCCTTGCCCTTCTCCACCCTCAAGTGAGTATAAACCCTCCTCCGCGACGGCGACCACGAAGACGACAATGGCGGCGCCTCCGCCTCCACCACCTCCACCACCTCCACCTCCACCTCCACCTCCACCTCCTCCACCTCCACCACCACCTCCTCCACCACCTCCTCCTCCTCCTCCACCACCTCCACCTCCACCACCACCTCCTCCTCCTCCTCCTCCTCCTCCTCGCTCCGCGTCTTCCACGGCGTCCGCGTCGCCGCTTCCGCCCTCCGCGCCCTCCGCGCACTCAGCCCCTCCCCTTATCCTTCTCCCTCCCCCGACGACGACGATGACGACGACCGGCGCATCGTGCTCTACTTCACCTCCCTCCGCGTCGTCCGCAAGACCTTCGAGGACTGCCGCGCCGTGCGCTCCATCCTTCGCGGCCTCCGCGCCCCCGTCGACGAGCGCGACCTCGCCATGGAGATGGGAGAGGGAGAAGAGGAGATGAGGTAGATTGGGAACGCAGGGAAAAAAAAAAGGAAAGAGAACCAAATGGGAGGGGGGATACTTGTTCGGGGGTAAAGGGTTGAGAATGGGATTGTACCGGGACAAAATTAGTAGTACCAGAATTGCTTATTCAATTGTGTTTGGGTACAAAGGGGGGATATCCCCCTTTGTACCCGAACCAAACAATACCTAAGGATATGATTTGGAATCTAGTCGGTTTGGATATAATTTTGCCTTGATTATATATGTTAAGGCGATGAGATTGAATGGGTTTTGGGTTTTATTTATGGATTGGATTTGGGCTTTGGGTTTTATTTGTGGATCGAATGTGTTTTGGGTTTTATTTGCGGGTTGGAATGGGTTATCAGTTTTATTTGTGGATCAAATGGGTTTTGAGTTTTATTTGTGAATCGAATAGGTTTTGGGTTTTTATTTGTGGACTCGGCTTTGGGACCCGTATGTGGTTGGGATCCGTATGTGGACTGAGCCTTATTTTCATATGGGTAAATTTGAGGCCCGCATATGGGTTGAGCCTTATTTAATAAATGATTGAATTCATTTATTAGTCCTTTTTGAATCGGACTTAGGCTCCAAGTTGATTAGAACTCATTTGAATTTTGTCTTGATTCAAAGAAATTATCATTTATTTCAATATTTCCCTTTATTTTATTTTATTTCGGATCCGAAGAAAATTTCCTAATTTTATCTTGGGGTTCAAAGAAAATTTCCTAATTTTATCTTGGGGTTCAAAGAAAATTTCCTAATTTTATCTTGGGGTTCCAAGAAAATCCCTTATTTTATCTAGGGATCCGGAGAAATACCGTTATTTCATTTTGATATGGGATCCGAATAAATTCCTTTTTTTTTTTTTTGAAATTATTTAGGATCCGAAGCGATTCCTTTTTGGCTTAACCTAAGTTCGGATGTCCCAAGAAATCATCCGAACCGGTTTTTCTTTTTTTTTTTTGAGCCTAAAGTAAGGGGCGTCCGCAGAGGTCTCGAACCGGCTTTAAAGAAATTTCTTTTTTTTTTCTTTCTTTTTTTTCCTTCTTTTGAGCCAAAAGTAAGGGGCGTCCGCAGAGGTCCCGAATGGGATTTAGAATTTTTTTTTTTTTTTTTTTTTTTTTTTAGTCTAATGTAACGGGCGTCCGCAGAGGTCCCGAACCGGCTTTATTAAATTTCTTTTTTTCTTTCTTTTGACCCTAAAGTAAGGGGCGTCCGCAGAGGTCCCGAACCGGCTTTATTAAATTTTTTTCTTTCTTACTTTTGAGCCTAAAGTAAGTTGCGTTCGCAGAGGTCCCGAATGCAGCTATGCTTGCCACCCCAGCCAGAGTGGCGACCGGCCAACGGCACAGGCCGGTCTCTGCTTCAAGTACCAGCGATGGACTTCCATCGGTAACTGATAGCTTCATTTTAAATTTCATCGCTGGAAGGACTTCGTCGCCAGGAGCAGTCGCTGGAAGGAATTCGCCGCCAGGAGCAGTCGTTAGAAGGAATTCGCCGCGAGGAGGTTCCGGCTGAATGGGTTGGGGGTCGGATTGGGCGGGCCGTTGAGGAGAAGGAAGAGTAGGACCAGGAAATTATTATATTCAAATTTCAAATTTCAAATTTCCAATTTCCAAAATTGAATAGGTTCAAATTTTAAAATTAAAATGTTATGTTCAAATTTCAATATTGCGAGAATATGGTTATATTCAAATTTTAAATTACAAATTTCAAGATTGAACGATTATGTTCAAATTTCAATATGTTGAGGGAGTATGGTTATGTTCAAATTTTAAATTTCAAAATTCAAATTTGAATATGTTCGAATTTTAAAATTGACCGATTATGTTCAAACTTCAATATGTGTTCAAATTTCAAGATTGAACGGTTATGTTCAAATTTGAGGAAGTATGATTGTGTTTAAATTTTAAATTTTAAATTTCAAAATTGAATATGTTATGTTTAAATTTGAGGAAGTATGGTTGTATTTGAATTTCAAAATTTTAAATTCCAAAATTGAATATGTTATGTTTAAATTTGAGGAAGTATGGTTGTATTTGAATTTCAAAATTTTAAATTTCAAAATTGAATATGTTATGTTTAAATTTGAGGAAGTATGGTTGTATTTGAATTTCAAAATTTTAAATTTCAAAATTGAATATATTATATTTAAATTTGAGGAAGTATGGTTGTATTTGAATTTCAAATTTTTAAATTTTAAAATTTAATATGTTATGTTTAAATTTGAGGAAGTATGGTTGTATTTGAATTTCAAAATTAAACGGTTAACGAACGAGGGAATTTGCTTGAATTCAAATTTTGATTGGAATTTGGTTGGGGATTTGAATTTCGAATATGAATTTGGATAAATCGGCTGAAAGATATTTTGAGATAATTGATGGATGAAGGATTTCGGCTGAGTTCAAAATTCAAACTTGAGTACAAGTGACGCTTGAGAGATATTTTCAAATTTGAGTATAGGTGGCATTTGAGAGATATTTTGAAATTTCGTTAAAAATTCAAAATTCAAAATTCAAAATTCAAAATTCAAAATTCAAAATTCAATTTGAACATAATTTTTCAAATTGAATATTTAAACAAGAAGTTGACTATAATGTAAGGCCCGCGTGGTAGAAAAAAATAGAATCCGACTGATTTGGTGACTAAAAAAAAAATCGACGGACTTTGATGAGACCTATATGGTTGTGTTCAAAACTAGCCTATTAGTGTGGCTTGAATCTATAGTAAAATTTGTTGTACCCAAATTATTAATATGTTAAAAATTTTGTGCTATAATCTTTCCTCCTATTTTTTATTATAATTTTTTTGTATGCAAACAACTATCCCTTTGTTCATTCGAAACAAAATGGGAGCCTGAAGAAGCGACACTCCAGAGTAAAATTGTAACATATACTAAATTGTATAAGTAAATCTACGTTTTCTCACCACCGGCAACTCCAGCAAGAGCCACAATCCTTACCACCCGGCTCCAGCAAGAGCTACGCCATTCTTTTCACCCTCGACTGGCAAAAAGTAGTATGTACGCTCCGAATGCAGCTATGCTTGCCACCCCAGCCAGAGTGGCGACCGGCCAACGGCACAGGCCGGTCTCTGCTTCAAGTACCAGCGATGGACTTCCATCAGTAACTGATAGCTTCATTTTAAATTTCATCGCTGGAAGGACTTCGTCGCCAGGAGCAGTCGCTGGAAGGAATTCGCCGCCAGGAGCAGTCGTTGGAAGGAATTCGCCGCGAGGAGGTTCCGGCTGAATGGGTTGGGGTCGGATTGGGCGGGCCGTTGAGGAGAAGGAAGAGTAGGACCAGGAAATTATTATATTCAAATTTCAAATTTCAAATTTCAAATTTCCAATTTCCAATTTCCAAAATTGAATATGTTCGAATTTTAAAATTAAAATGTTATGTTCAAATTTCAATATTGCGAGAATATGGTTATATTCAAATTTTAAATTACAAATTTCAAGATTGAACGATTATGTTCAAATTTCAATATGTTGAGGGAGTATGGTTATGTTCAAATTTTAAATTTCAAAATTCAAATTTGAATATGTTCGAATTTTAAAATTGTCTGATTATGTTCAAACTTCATTATGTGCTCAAATTTCAAGATTGAACGGTTATGTTCAAATTTGAGGAAGTATGGTTGTGTTTAAATTTTAAATTTCAAATTTGAGGAAGTATGGTTGTATGAATTTCAAAATTTTAAATTTCAAAATTGAATATGTTATGTTTAAATTTGAGGAAGTATGATTGTATTTGAATTTCAAAATTTTAAATTTCAAAATTAAATATGTTATGTTTAAATTTGAGGAAGTATGGTTGTATTTGAATTTCAAAATTTTAAATTTCAAAATTGAATATGTTATGTTTAAATTTGAGGAAGTACGGTTGTATTTGAATTTCAAATTTTTAAATTTTTAAATTGAATATGTTATGTTTAAATTTGAGGAAGTATGGTTGTATTTGAATTTTAAAATTAAACGGTTAACGAACGAGGGAATTTGCTTGAATTCAAAATTTGATTGGAATTTGGTTGGGGATTTGAATTTCGAATATGGGCTGAAAGATATTTTGAGATAATTGATGGATGAAGGATTTCGGCTGAGTTCAAAATTCAAACTTGAAAACAAGTGATGCTTGAGAGATATTTTCAAATTTGAGTATAGGTGGCATTTGAGAGATATTTTGAAATTTCATTAAAAATTTGAAATTCAAAATTCAAAATTCATAATTCAATTTGAACATAATTTTTGAAATTGAATATTTAAAGAAGAAGTTGACTATAATGTAAGGCCCGCGTGGTAGAAAAAAATAGAATCCGACTGATTTGGAGACTAAAAAAGAAATCGACGGACTTTGATGAGACCTATATGGTTGTGTTCAAAAATAGCCTATTAATGTGGCTTGAATCTATAGTAAAATTTGTTGGACCCAAATTATTAATATGTTAAAAATTTTGTGCCATAATCTTTCCTCCTATTTCTTTATTATAATTTTTTTTGTATGCAAACAACTATCCCTTTGTTCATTCGAAACAAAATGGGAGCCTGAAGAAGCGACACTCCAGAGTAAAATTGTAACATATACTAAATTGTATAAGTAAATCTACGTTTTCTCACCACCGGCAACTCCAGCAAGAGCCACAATCCTTACCACCCGGCTCCAGCAAGAGCTACGCCATTCTTTTCACCCTCGGCTGGCAAAAAGGAGTATGAACGCTCCGAATGCAGCTATGCTTGCCACCCCAGCCAGAGTGGCGACCGGCCAACGGCACAGGCCGGTCTATGCTTCAAGTACCAGCAATGGACTTCCATCGGTAACTGATAGCTTCATTTTAAATTTCATCGCTGGAAGGACTTCGTCGCTAGGAGCAGTCGCTGGAAGGAATTCGCCGCCAGGAGCAGTCGTTGGAAGGAATTCGCCGCGAGGAGGTTCCGGCTGAATGGGTTGGGGTCGGATTGGGCGGGCCGTTGAGGAGAAGGAAGAGTAGGACCAGGAAATTATTATATTCAAATTTCAAATTTCAAATTTTCAATTTCCAAAATTGAATATGTTCGAATTTTAAAATTAAAATGTTATGTTCAAATTTCAATATTGCGAGAATATGGTTATATTCAAATTTTAAATTACAAATTTCAAGATTGAACGATTATGTTCAAATTTCAATATGTTGAGGGAGTATGGTTATGTTCAAATTTTAAATTTTAAAATTCAAATTTGAATATGTTCGAATTTTAAAATTGACCGATTATGTTCAAACTTCAATATGTGTTCAAATTTCAAGATTGAACGGTTATGTTCAAATTTGAGGAAGTATGGTTGTGTTTAAATTTTAAATTTTAAATTTCAAAATTGAATATGTTATGTTTAAATTTGAGGAAGTATGGTTGTATTTGAATTTCAAAATTTTAAATTTCAAAATTGAATATGTTATGTTTAAATTTGAGGAAGTATGGTTGTATTTGAATTTCAAAATTTTAAATTTCAAAATTGAATATGTTATGTTTAAATTTGAGGAAGTATGGTTGTATTTGAATTTCAAAATTTTAAATTTCAAAATTGAATATATTTTGTTTAAATTTGAGGAAGTACGGTTGTATTTAAATTTCAAAATTTTAAATTTTTAAATTGAATATGTTATGTTTAAATTTGAGGAAGTATGGTTGTATTTGAATTTCAAAATTAAACGGTTAACGAACGAGGGAATTTGCTTGAATTCAAAATTTGATTGGAATTTGGTTGGGGATTTGAATTTCGAATATGGGCTGAAAGATATTTTGAGATAATTGATGGATGAAGGATTTCGGCTGAGTTCAAAATTCAAACTTGAGTACAAGTGACGCTTGAGAGATATTTTCAAATTTGAGTATAGGTGGCATTTGAGAGATATTTTGAAATTTCGTTAAAAATTTGAAATTTAAAATTCAAAATTCAAAATTCAATTCGGATATAATTTTTGAAATTGAATATTTAAATAAGAAGTTAACTATAATGTAAGGCCCGCGTGGTAGAAAAAAATAGAATCCGACTGATTTGGTGACTAAAAAAAAAAATCGACGGACTTTGATGAGACCTATATGGTTGTGTTCAAAAATAGCCTATTAATGTGGCTTGAATCTATAGTCAAATTTGTTGGACCCAAATTATTAATTTGTTAAAAATTTTGTGCCATAATCTTTCCTCCTATTTCTTTATTATAATTTTTTTTGTATGCAAACAACTATCCCTTTGTTCATTCGAAACAAAATGGGAGCCTGAAGAAGCGACACTCCAGAGTAAAATTGTAACATATACTAAATTGTATAAGTAAATCTACGTTTTCTCACCACCGGCAACTCCAGCAAGAGCCACCATCCTCACCACCCGGCTCCAGCAAGAGCTACGCCATTCTTTTCACCCTCGACTGGCAAAAAGGAGTATGAACGCTCCGAATGCAGCTATGCTTGCCACCCCAGCCAGAGTGGCGACCGGCCAACGGCACAGGCCGGTCTATGCTTCAAGTACCAGCAATGGACTTCCATCGGTAACTGATAGCTTCATTTTAAATTTCATCGCTGGAAGGACTTCGTCGCTAGGAGCAGTCGCTGGAAGGAATTCGCCGCCAGGAGCAGTCGTTGGAAGGAATTCGCCGCGAGGAGGTTCCGGCTGAATGGGTTGGGGTCGGATTGGGCGGGCCGTTAAGGAGAAGGAAGAGTAGGACCAGGAAATTATTATATTCAAATTTCAAATTTCAAATTTTCAATTTCCAAAATTGAATATGTTCGAATTTTAAAATTAAAATGTTATGTTCAAATTTCAATATTGCGAGAATATGGTTATATTCAAATTTTAAATTACAAATTTCAAGATTGAACGATTATGTTCAAATTTCAATATATGTTGAGGGAGTATGGTTATGTTCAAATTTTAAATTTCAAAATTCAAATTTGAATATGTTCGAATTTTAAAATTGTCTGATTATGTTCAAACTTCATTATGTGTTCAAATTTCAAGATTGAACGGTTATGTTCAAATTTGAGAAAGTATGGTTGTGTTTAAATTTTAAAGTTCAAATTTGAGGAAGTACGTTTATGTTCAAAATTTTAAATTTCAAAATTGAATATGTTACGTTTAAATTTGAGGAAGTATGGTTGTATTTAAATTTCAAAATTTTAAATTTCAAAATTGAATATGTTATGTTTAAATTTGAGGAAGTATGGTTGTATTTGAATTTCAAAATTTTAAATTTTAAAATTGAATATGTTATGTTTAAATTTGAGGAAGTATGGTTGTATTTGAATTTCAAAATTTTAAATTTCAAAATTGAATATATTTTGTTTAAATTTGAGGAAGTATGGTTGTATTTAAATTTCAAAATTTTAAATTTTAAAATTGAATATGTTATGTTTAAATTTGAGGAAGTACGGTTGTATTTGAATTTCAAAATTAAACGGTTAACGAACGAGGGAATTTGCTTGAATTCAAAATTTGATTGGAATTTGGTTGGGGATTTGAATTTCGAATATGGGCTGAAAGATATTTTGAGATAATTGATGGATGAAGGATTTCGGCTGAGTTCAAAATTCAAACTTGAGTACAAGTGACGCTTGAGAGATATTTTCAAATTTGAGTATAGGTGGCATTTGAGAGATATTTTGAAATTTCGTTAAAAATTTAAAATTTAAAATTTAAAATTCAAAATTCAAAATTCAATTCGGATATAATTTTTGAAATTGAATATTTAAACAAGAAGTTGACTATAATGTAAGGCCCGCGTGGTAGAAAAAAATAGAATCCGACTGATTTGGTGACTAAAAAAAAATCGACGGACTTTGATGAGACCTATATGGTTGTGTTCAAAAATAGCCTATTAATGTGGCTTGAATCTATAGTCAAATTTGTTGGACCCAAATTATTAATTTGTTAAAAATTTTGTGCCATAATCTTTCCTCCTATTTCTTTATTATAATTTTTTTTGTATGCAAACAACTATCCCTTTGTTCATTCGAAACAAAATGGGAGCCTGAAGAAGCGACACTCCAGAGTAAAATTGTAACATATACTAAATTGTATAAGTAAATCTACGTTTTCTCACCACCGGCAACTCCAGCAAGAGCCACCATCCTCACCACCCGGCTCCAGCAAGAGCTACGCCGTTGTTTTCACCCTCGACTGGCAAAAAGGAGTATGAACGCTCCGAATACAGCTATGCTTGCCACCCCAGCCAGAGTGGCGACCGGCCAACGGCACAGGCCGGTCTATGCTTCAAGTACCAGCAATGGACTTCCATCGGTAACTGATAGCTTCATTTTAAATTTCATCGCTGGAAGGACTTCGTCGCCAGGAGCAGTCGCTGGAAGGAATTCGCCGCCAGGAGCAGTCGTTGGAAGGAATTCGCCGCGAGGAGGTTCCGGCTGAATGGGTTGGGGGTCGGATTGGGCGGGCCGTTGAGGAGAAGGAAGAGTAGGACCAGGAAATTATTATATTCAAATTTCAAATTTCAAATTTTCAATTTCCAAAATTGAATATGTTCGAATTTTAAAATTAAAATGTTATGTTCAAATTTCAATATTGCGAGAATATGGTTATATTCAAATTTTAAATTACAAATTTCAAGATTGAACGATTATGTTCAAATTTCAATATGTTGAGGGAGTATGGTTATGTTCAAATTTTAAATTTCAAAATTCAAATTTGAATATGTTCGAATTTTAAAATTGTCTGATTATGTTCAAACTTCATTATGTGTTCAAATTTCAAGATTGAACGGTTATGTTCAAATTTGAGGAAGTATGGTTGTGTTTAAATTTTAAAGTTCAAATTTGAGGAAGTACGGTTATGTTCAAAATTTTAAATTTCAAAATTGAATATGTTACGTTTAAATTTGAGGAAGTATGGTTGTATTTGAATTTCAAAATTTTAAATTTCAAAATTGAATATGTTATGTTTAAATTTTAGGAAGTATGGTTGTATTTGAATTTCAAAATTTTAAATTTTAAAATTGAATATGTTATGTTTAAATTTGAGGAAGTATGGTTGTATTTGAATTTCAAAATTTTAAATTTCAAAATTGAATATATTTTGTTTAAATTTGAGGAAGTATGGTTGTATTTAAATTTCAAAATTTTAAATTTTAAAATTGAATATGTTATGTTTAAATTTGAGGAAGTACGGTTGTATTTGAATTTCAAAATTAAACGGTTAACGAACGAGGGAATTTGCTTGAATTCAAAATTTGATTGGAATTTGGTTGGGGATTTGAATTTCGAATATGGGCTGAAAGATATTTTGAGATAATTGATGGATGAAGGATTTCGGCTGAGTTCAAAATTCAAACTTGAGTACAAGTGACGCTTGAGAGATATTTTCAAATTTGAGTATAGGTGGCATTTGAGAGATATTTTGAAATTTCGTTAAAAATTTGAAATTTAAAATTCAAAATTCAAAATTCAATTCGGATATAATTTTTGAAATTGAATATTTAAACAAGAAGTTGACTATAATGTAAGGCCCGCGTGGTAGAAAAAAATAGAATCCGACTGATTTGGTGACTAAAAAAAAAATCGACGGACTTTGATGAGACCTATATGGTTGTGTTCAAAAATAGCCTATTAACGTGGCTTGAATCTATAGTAAAATTTGTTGGACCCAAATTATTAATTTGTTAAAAATTTTGTGCCATAATCTTTCCTCCTATTTCTTTATTATAATTTTTTTGTATGCAAACAACTATCCCTTTGTTCATTCGAAACAAAATGGGAGACTGAAGAAGCGACACTCCAGAGTAAAATTGTAACATATACTAAATTGTATAAGTAAATCTACGTTTTCTCACCACCGGCAACTCCAGCAAGAGCCACCATCCTCACCACCCGGCTCCAGCAAGAGCTACGCCATTCTTTTCACCCTCGACTGGCAAAAAGGAGTATGAACGCTCCGAATGCAGCTATGCTTGCCACCCCAGCCAGAGTGGCGACCGGCCAACGGCACAGGCCGGTCTATGCTTCAAGTACCAGCAATGGACTTCCATCGGTAACTGATAGCTTCATTTTAAATTTCATCGCTGGAAGGACTTCGTCGCCAGGAGCAGTCGCTGGAAGGAATTCGCCGCCAGGAGCAGTCGTTGGAAGGAATTCGCCGCGAGGAGGTTCCGGCTGAATGGGTTGGGGGTCGGATTGGGCGGGCCGTTGAGGAGAAGGAAGAGTAGGACCAGGAAATTATTATATTCAAATTTCAAATTTCAAATTTTCAATTTCCAAAATTGAATATGTTCGAATTTTAAAATTAAAATGTTATGTTCAAATTTCAATATTGCGAGAATATGGTTATATTCAAATTTTAAATTACAAATTTCAAGATTGAACGATTATGTTCAAATTTCAATATGTTGAGGGAGTATGGTTATGTTCAAATTTTAAATTTCAAAATTCAAATTTGAATATGTTCGAATTTTAAAATTGTCTGATTATGTTCAAACTTCATTATGTGTTCAAATTTCAAGATTGAACGGTTATGTTCAAATTTGAGGAAGTATGGTTGTGTTTAAATTTTAAAGTTCAAATTTGAGGAAGTACGGTTATGTTCAAAATTTTAAATTTCAAAATTGAATATGTTACGTTTAAATTTGAGGAAGTATGGTTGTATTTGAATTTCAAAATTTTAAATTTCAAAATTGAATATGTTATGTTTAAATTTGAGGAAGTATGGTTGTATTTGAATTTCAAAATTTTAAATTTTAAAATTGAATATGTTATGTTTAAATTTGAGGAAGTATGGTTGTATTTGAATTTCAAAATTTTAAATTTCAAAATTGAATATATTTTGTTTAAATTTGAGGAAGTATGGTTGTATTTAAATTTCAAAATTTTAAATTTTAAAATTGAATATGTTATGTTTAAATTTGAGAAAGTACGGTTGTATTTGAATTTCAAAATTAAACGGTTAACGAACGAGGGAATTTGCTTGAATTCAAAATTTGATTGGAATTTGGTTGGGGATTTGAATTTCGAATATGGGCTGAAAGATATTTTGAGATAATTGATGGATGAAGGATTTCGGCTGAGTTCAAAATTCAAACTTGAGTACAAGTGACGCTTGAGAGATATTTTCAAATTTGAGTATAGGTGGCATTTGAGAGATATTTTGAAATTTCATTAAAAATTTGAAATTCAAAATTCAAAATTCAAAATTCAATTCGGATATAATTTTTGAAATTGAATATTTAAACAAGAAGTTGACTATAATGTAAGGCCCGCGTGGTAGAAAAAAATAGAATCCGACTGATTTGGTGACTAAAAAAAAAATCGACGGACTTTGATGAGACCTATATGGTTGTGTTCAAAAATAGCCTATTAATGTGGCTTGAATCTATAGTAAAATTTGTTGGACCCAAATTATTAATTTGTTAAAAATTTTGTGCCATAATCTTTCCTCCTATTTCTTTATTATAATTTTTTTGTATGCAAACAACTATCCCTTTGTTCATTCGAAACAAAATGGGAGACTGAAGAAGCGACACTCCAGAGTAAAATTGTAACATATACTAAATTGTATAAGTAAATCTACGTTTTCTCACCACCGGCAACTCCAGCAAGAGCCACCATCCTCACCACCCGGCTCCAGCAAGAGCTACGCCATTCTTTTCACCCTCGACTGGCAAAAAGGAGTATGAACGCTACGAATGCAGCTATGCTTGCCACCCCAGCCAGAGTGGCGACCGGCCAACGACACAGGCCGGTCTCTGCTTCAAGTACCAGCGATGGACTTCCATCGGTAACTGATAGCTTCATTTTAAATTTCATCGCTGGAAGGACTTCGTCGCCAGGAGCAGTCGCTGGAAGGAATTCGCCGCCAGGAACAGTCGTTGGAAGGAATTCGCCGCGAGGAGATTCCGGCTGAATGGGTTGGGGGTCGGATTGGGCGGGCCGTTGAGGAGAAGGAAGAGTAGGACCAGGAAATTATTATATTCAAATTTCAAATTTCCAATTTCCAATTTCCAAAATTGAATATGTTCGAATTTTAAAATTAAAATGTTATGTTTAAATTTCAATATTGCGAGAATATGGTTATATTCAAATTTTAAATTACAAATTTCAAGATTGAACGATTATGTTCAAATTTCAATATGTTGAGGGAGTATGGTTATGTTCAAATTTTAAATTTCAAAATTCAAATTTGAATATGTTCGAATTTTAAAATTGACCGATTATGTTCAAACTTCAATATGTGTTCAAATTTCAAGATTGAACGGTTATGTTCAAATTTGCGGAAGTATGGTTGTGTTTAAATTTTAAATTTTAAATTTCAAAATTGAATATGTTATGTTTTAATTTGAGGAAGTATGGCCGTATTTGAATTTTAAAATTTCAAATTTCAAAATTGAATATGTTATGTTTAAATTTGATGAAATATGATTGTATTTGAATTTCAAAATTTTAAATTTCAAAATTGAATATGTTATGTTTAAATTTGAGAAAGTATGGTTGTATTTGAATTTCAAAATTTTTAATTTCAAAATTGAATATGTTATGTTTAAATTTGAAAAAGTATGGTTATATTTTAATTTCAAATTTTTAAATTTTAAAATTGAATATGTTATGTTTAAATTTCAGAAAGTATGGTTGTATTTGAATTTCAAAATTAAACGAATAACGAACGAGGGAATTTGCTTGAATTCAAAATTTGATTGGAATGGTTGGGGATTTGAATTTTGAATATGAATTTGGATAAATCGGTTGAAAGATATTTTGAGATAATTGATGGATGAAGGATTTCGGCTAAGTTCAAAATTCAAACTTGAGTACAAGTGACGCTTAAGAGATATTTTCAAATTTGAGTATAGGTGGCATTTGAGAGATATTTTGAAATTTCGTTAAAAATTTGAAATTCAAAATTCAAAATTCAAAATTCAAAATTCAATTTGAACATAATTTTTGAAATTGAATATTTAAACAAGAAGTTGACTATAATGTAAGGCCCGCGTGGTAGAAAAAAATAGAATCCGAGTGATTTGGTGACTAAAAAAAAATCGACGGACTTTGATGAGACCTATGGTTGTGTTCAAAAATAGCCTATTAATGTGGCTTGAATCTATAGTAAAATTTGTTGGACCCAAATTATTAATATGTTAAAAATTTTGGACCATAATCTTTCCTCCTATTTCTTTATTATAATTTTTTTTGTATGAACTATCCCTTTGTTCATTCGAAACAAAATGGGAGCCTGAAGAAGCGACACTCCAGAGTAAAATTGTAACATATACTAAATTGTATAAGTAAATCTATGTTTTCTCACCACCGGCAACTCCAGCAAGAGCCACCATCCTCACCACCCGGCTCCAGCAAGAGCTACGCCATTCTTTTCACCCTCGACTGGCAAAAAGGAGTATGAACGCTCCGAATGCAGCTATGCTTGCCACCCCAGCCAGAGTGGCAACCGGCCAACGGCACAAGAGCTACGCCAGACTGGCAAAAAGGAGTATGAACGCTCCGAATGCAGCTATGCTTGCCACCCCAGCTAGAGTGGCAACCGGCCAACGGCACAGGCCGGTCTCTGCTTCAAGTACCAGCGATGGACTTCCATCGGTAACTGATAGCTTCATTTTAAATTTCATCGCTGGAAGGACTTCGTCGCCAGGAGCAGTCGCTGGAAGGAATTCGCCGCCAGGAGCAGTCGTTGGAAGGAATTCGCCGCCAGGAGCAGTCGTTGGAAGGAATTCGCCGCGAGGAGGTTCCGGCTGAATGGGTTGGGGGTCGGATTGGGCGGGCCGTTGAGGAGAATGAAGAGTAGGACCAGAAAATTATTATATTCAAATTTCAAATTTCAAATTTCAAATTTCCAAAATTGAATATGTTCGAATTTTAAAATTAAAATGTTATGTTCAAATTTCAATATTGCGAGAATATGGTTATATTCAAATTTTAAATTACAAATTTCAAGATTGAACGATTATGTTCAAATTTTAATATGTTGAGGGAGTATGGTTATGTTCAAATTTTAAATTTCAAAATTCAAATTTGAATATGTTCGAATTTTAAAATTGACCGATTATGTTCAGACTTCAATATGTTGTCACGCCCTGAGTCTAGAAAAAATGGTCTAAATTTTTTTAAAAAAAAAATCAGAGTTAAACATTTTGAACTCCAAGGCGTGAACATACCGCCACATATATAGAAAAGCCTCCGTACAAACGGACAGAGTCTCCCCTATATATGTTCGGCTCGAAGAGTACAATAATCAAAGTAGATACAAGCAGTAACAGTAATTTAAACCATCATCTACTCTATCACATACAATGAGTCCACAAACTTCAAAATCTTAGATATCAACAACTAAACATGAAGATAACCAACATAGAAGCAATCCTAGATATCAACAACTAACAGGAAAACCAACATAGAAGCAATCCTAGATATCAACAACTAACAGGAAAACCAACATAGAAGCAATCCTGGATATCAACAACTAAGCATGGAAATAACCAACATAAGAGTCCAAGACAAGAAAACACTACAATCCAACTTTACCAGGGACAACTCTACCGTGTCTGCTCACCAGGTCGTCCCAAAGTTCCCGCACCCACTAGACCTGAAAAATGGTCACCCAGGGGGTGTGAGATACACTCTACATGTATCCCAGTGGGCACGACGGGCCGAGAAATAGCAAGTCGTACCTACTGGATACAATAATAAGCGGATAAACAAAAACTAAGAATAATAAATGCGGATAAATAAAAGCTGGAGATAACAAACATGGATAATCAACTGAGCATGCTAGATAAGTAAACAAACATATGATAGATGAACAAGTAATGCATCAAAACTAGAAGTACAAGTATACCCAATCTCATGCCACTGTTGGTCACTAGTGCCTCAGGCTAATGCCACCACTGGACACCAGGACCTCAGGCTAATACCGCTCTGGAAACCAGTATGCTATCATAACCCCAACGGGCTCACGGGTCCATGTGACCTCTCTACCGGTAAAGAACACCACGGCGGGTAGCTAATCCGCTGGTGTGCGTGACTGAAAGCTGGCTCGACGGCGATCATAATGTTGATGCTCAAACCATGGTCTAAAGACCCAGTAATCGGAAAAAGCCGAGGAAGATCCCCACCGGGATATACATACAAATACTGAGATATAACATGCCATCCCATGTAAGTAGTAACTCCTATTCTAAACATGCAGTGAAGAATGGAGACAAATATAGAGCATAACAAGTAATCAAACAGGCATGGCATGTGTCCAGATATGCACAACTACTGCTGGAAATAAATCATCATGATAACTCAATAACGAAATATCACTGACAGGAAACAACAAGGGGTCTAGCCTATTATAATACCCGTAGGGCCGATCTGATAAAACACGGACCGAAGATAACCCACCTCTAGGCAGACGGTCGCGATATCCGCTGGACGGATCACGGGCTGACTCCTGACTGCTGGGGCCTACAATAGTATCACGTGTCAATATAGGGTTCATCAAGGTCACAGAAATGTGCATTTAGCGCGAATCGCCGATAAACCGACAATTTGCCGATTTACAGTTCGTTAAGCAATTTCCGCTCAACGAAACACCATTGGAACCAAACGAAAGATCCATAAATCATATAAATATTAATTACAACTTTCTACTTTGTTACAATTGCAGTAAGCCCCTTGAACTTTTCAAAATTGCATAATAAACAGGTAATTTTTCACTAATTAATTTATAACTTTTAATCCAGAATATCTTAAATCAAAATATACTTTACTAACAACTATATTTTAACGTGCTGGACCTCGTGCTCATAGTCTGGAATCAGGTTGGGCAACAAAAGCACAAGTTGGCCCATGTACAATGTGTTTTGGGGCTCAAGGTTGCAATAACTATTTTTCCATTGGGTCTTTTCCAGTTTTAGTGTGAGCATCATGCTCAGGGACATGCAAATATACAGAGCCTCACCTCTGGGCCTCTGCAGATCCACTCTTAAGGTGGGAAAACCCATACAGCAACAAACCCATTCATATAGAGTGCAACTTGGCACATTCACCATTCCACAAGCTACAGACCCTAACCAACTTTCACACGAGTTTAAAAACATCAAGAAACAGGAAAGGCTCACCTGTGGGAGGCAGCAACACGGATGGTATGGTTGCTGGAGCAAGTTATGCTTTTGATGGAGCACAAGATGGCCGAGAACACCTCCCAGTCGGTCACCCTTCAAACAAAGGTGAGCACCACCTTTCTTGGACCTCCAGATATGCAATGGACCTCATCCGTACAAGCTTGGAGGCCCATGTGTACCCCCAACCCGAGGAAGAAGAAGATGAAGCTTTAGGAACCCATTAATGGCAACTTGGAAAAGAGACCGCATGGCTTGCATGCAACAAGTCTAGAAGCAAGCTTGAGGTGTAAGAACACTTACCAAGGTTGGCCGGCGCCGGAGGAAGCGACGGCGACGACGGGCGGCGTTGCTCGGTCCACCCAAAGAACCCGATTTCTAGGGTTTGCTCCCCCGCACTCCACAATGTACCAAAGCCTCCCAAACTTCTTGGAGGTCTTCCTGGGAACCAGCAGAACTTTTTGGGTCAAGTTGGATCCAACGCCAGAGCTCCGGAGGCAGCACGCACGAACCCCGGCCAAAAACTAGGGTTCCGGCGACCCTTCTCCACCCGACGGCCACCACAGGTCCAGAGGCTTCTGGGCTTCACCTGGATCACCCTCTCGATGTCAGAAGATGACTGCAAGGGTCCAGGTTGCAAGAAAACTCACCAAGAAGAGGGGCTCACCTCATCGGACCCAAGGAGAAGAAGATGGTGGCCCGGTGGCGCGCGCCGGTTCTGGGCGCCGGGGCTCTGGGATATGGTTCTCTGGTGGCTGAGTATGAGCTCAGATGGCAATTGGAAAGATCTCAAGCCCTTAGATGCTACCTTCCCAACTCCACTCGAATTAAAGATTGAAAACTTGCCTTTTCCGGCGAGGGGAGGTGGCGGCCGGCGGCGTGCGGTTCGGGAATCACAGAGGAGGAGGAGATGGGTCGTGGGGGGCTGCGGTTTCAACAGAAATGCCTCTAGGGTTCGGTTAGGGTTCCTCGGGTATAGTTTAGGGTAATTTATGCAACAAAATGCCATTTGACCCCCTTTAATCTCCACCTTATGACTTAGGTCCATCCCTGAACAACCAAATTGTAGAGAAGACCTCCTCCCATAATTATCTCGCCGTTTGACACATAAAATATTAGAACTTTTCGCAAAATAGTGCGAATTTCTAAGTATTTCACGCTTTTCGAGACTATCAAGTCGTCAAACTGAAAAACGGACACCACCACGACGTCCGGCTCGACGAAACCTATTAAGTAGTGATTTTGGTTTGTCGAAATGGATCCTCTGTAATTTTAAAATCCATAAAATACAGCGACGTCAATCAGTGTGGCACGCTTTTCGAGAACTTCAACTCATCAAATAGAAATTTCGTCAGCGCCATTGCGTTCAGAATGTCGAAGCCGTTAAAATCGACTACCTGAACCACTATATTCGGGCTCCAGACAGCGAATTGGCAGATGATGATCGCGAGGGGAATTAGTTCAGGGGTTACTATTCATCCACTTAAGTTGTGGGCCCCACACCATTTTCGCTGTTTTCGCGACAATCTGACCGTCAGATCGAAAATCGGATTACATTTTCTTTAAGCAGTTTGACGAGACGGTTCTACTGGTGATCTCGAATTTTTAAGATCAGACTTGGATCTACTAGCTGTTATAGAAATCGCCATTTGTTATACAATATTAATTCTGAAAATTTCAACTTCCTAATTTTATTATTTTGTAATTTATCATAACTTTTACAATTTATTTCCCGAGTATTACATCACCCACCCCTTATAAAAAGTTTCGTCCCCGAAACTTGGGTACAATCACGACTCAAATAAATGAGGAAAACGCTTCAACATTTCTGATTCACGCTCCCACGTGGCTTCGCATTCCTCGTGATTCTCCCACTGTATCTTCACATAGGGGATCGTCCTGTTTCGTAACTTCTTCTCATCACATGTAAGGATCCGCATCGGAGTTTCATCGTAACTCAGATCCTCCCGAAGCTGAACAGAGGTAGGGCTGATGACATGCGTAGGATCAGATATATACTTCCGCAACATGGAGACATGAAAGACATTATGCACACGGGGCAAGGCTCGGAGGAAGAGCTAGTCGATAAGCCACTGGACCGATGCGCTCTAATATCTCGAAAGGTCCCACAAAACGAGGACTCAACTTGTTTCGCAATCCAAAACGCTTGATTCCCCTAGTTGGCGATACTTTCAACAACACGTGATCACCAACTTGAAACTCAAGGTCACGTCTGCGCCGGTCAGAATAACTCTTTTGCCTGCTCTGTAATAATCGTGAATTTTAAAATTTAAATTTAAAAGTTTAAATAATTTTCTGGATTAATAATTAGCAAAAAATAAATAAATTATAGTGTAATTGAACCCCAAAAATATCGACTTTTGATCGGGGTCTGATCTCGAAAATCCGAGTTCACCATTGCGACCGTCTCGTCGAAACATGAAAAATTGATATTCACATGTCTTCGATCCGACGGTCGGATCTTCCGCAAAACAGCGAAAGAAAAGCGGGCCCCACAACTTAAGTGGTGAATAGTAACCCCTGATTTAAATACTCTCTCGACCAACGTCGGCCGTTTCGCCGTCTGGACCCCAGATATAGTGGTATGAGTAGTCAATTCTAGCTATTTTCAACGTTCTGAGCGCAATGGCACTGACGGTTTTCGCGTTTGGCGATCCGGGTGCATCGAAATGAGTGCGTCGTTCTACAACATAAAGTAAATTATGGCCCGAGATTTTATTCGAGCGCCGAATCAAGCATGCAAATGCACTATTTGATAGGTCTCGATGAGCCGGACGTCGTGGCGAAGTCCGTTTCGCAATTTGACGAGCAGTTTGTCTCAAAATGCGTGAAAAACGCCAAAAAAGCGGGTATTTTCGCGAGAAAGTTAATATTTTATGTGTCAAAATTAACAAGGCTTATATATTAAGGTTCTGGGTACAATTTTTACCTACAGATGGGTCCTTAAGGTTTAGGGATCATTGTGTGAGGGGTTAAGTGAAAATTTGCAAAATATGGCATTAAACTCAAAGTGGCTTTTGATCTTCCTTGGCTCGGAGCACGAGGGGTCTGGAGGGAACCCCAAGCATCACATATGTCCTCTGCTTCTCCCAGACCAGGCCCAGGTGCTGTGGAGGCCGAGGGACACCACCCTTGTGAGGAAATCCGAGAGAGAGAAAGAGAAGTAGAAGCTTGGAACAACTTGACCCAAGTTGGATTTTTGAAGTTCCTGTGGTGATTTCCTGTGTCTTTGGACCATATTGGAGGTTGCCGTGGCCGCGCGAAGGAGGAGGAGTGAGACCGGCTTCATCCTTTCTTCCTCAACTCCGGCCAAGGTGAGCTCCCCTCTCTTCTGGTTTCTTTTGGTCCCGAGACCATGGAAGTATATTCCTGAGCCTCTGTAGAGACTCCCTGCCAAACCCCGCAAGTGGGAAACTGTCGGATGGCCGGCGGCAAAGTTGCACCGCCGGAATGCCGGTTTGCTCCGCCCCGCTTGTGCTCCGCTCTCGATAACTTTTAGAAAAAAATAAAATGGTGGTTCTCTTTCCCTACTCGTAATCTCACTCTCCTCAAAGTTTGGAGAGGTTTGGTGCACTATGGGCTTCACACCGCCATGCCCTAGTTTCGGGAGTTTGTGACCGCGGCCAAGATGGCCGGTCCGGCGTCGGCGCTGCTTCTCGGCGCCGGGGGAGGGTTTGTTAAGCTTCCTAGGCCTGAGAGGAAGCCTTTCAGGTGCTTGCATGCGACCAATGCAGAGCCGCCGGAATTCCGCCATGAATGGTTCGAGCTTGAGGTCGTTAATGGCGGCCGGCTTTCCGGTGGTCGCCGGCGGTGTGGACTTACCCAGAACTTCCCAAAGCTTCAATATAAAGCTTATGGTTCTGTTTTCTGCACCCAAAAACCCATGTCTTGAAGTTGCCAAAATTCGAAGCTCCAACAATGGCCGTACGACATAGCTCCGACCACCGCGAGTCCTTTTTATGACCCAGCAGCATGCATGGTGATTCTCTAATAACTTTGAGGCTGGTGCTTGCCTCATTTGGCCTCCTGAGCAAAGAGCTTTTAGGGTGGCCATTGTGGGTGCTCAAGCCTTGGCCGAGCCTTGTTTCCGTACTGTTACGGCCGCCGTGAACCACCCTGAAAGTGAGCCTCCGACTTCCTATGATCCCCTGAGCTCGATGCTCACTTCAGTTGCAAGGATGACTGAGTAGTTTTTACTGTGGAGCCATGTGAGGCCATTCGGGACTTGGGCTCTTGTGTGGGCAATCCGGCAAGTCTAGGGCTGCGCTAGGGCAAGCCCTTGGTCCTCTGTGACATGCCGAAGATGATGCTCACACCAGAACTTAAGTTAAGTTGCTGTATATATAAAAAATGCCTAAGCCATGGCTTTAGGTTAACTTTGGAGGTGACCAACTTGTGTTGGGTGTGCCAACCTGCTTCCAAACTGTGAGCATGGGGTCCAGCACATCGAATTTTAGTTGCTGATAAAATATGATGGTAATTGGAAACCCGGTTTGAAAGTTATAAAGGAAAAAGTGATAAAAAGCATGTATTGTGTGCAATTTAGAAAAACTCGAGGGGCTTGCTGCAATTGTAACATGAGGAAGAAATAAAATAAATGTGTAAGAGTAGTATTGACCTTTCGGTAGGGTTCCCGGGGTCTTCGTTAAATGTGTAAGAGTTGTATTGACCTTTCGGTAGGGTTCCCGGGGTCTTCGTTGAGTAGGATTCGTTTAACAGGCCGTTAATCGACGAAATGGTCGATTTAACGGTGGTTTCGCGCTAAGCGCGCATTTCGTGGATTTTCAGGGATCCTGTGTTGACTTGTGGTATTATTGTAGGCCCCAGTCGTCAGGAGCCAGCCCGTGATCCATCCAGCGGATATCGCGACCGAGTACCTTGAGGTGGGTTTATCTTCGGTCTGGGCTTTATCAGGTCGGCCCTATGGGGTGCCGTGGTAGGTCGGACCCATGTTCTTGGTGTAGCCCTGAACCTATGCTTTAGCCTTACTATATGCTTTCATTCCAGCATTCAGTCATTACAGCTATATTGCTTGATTATACAGATGAGCCTTTCGTTATACTCTATTCTTCACTGCATGTTTAGAATAGGAGTTCTAGTCTCAGTACCTGGCATGATTTGCATCAGTATCGATATCCTGATGGGGATTTCCTCGGCTTCTCGCCGACTGTCCGGTCTACCGACCGTGGATTGAGATTCAGCAATATGATTGCTACTGAGTTTGTACCTGCTCTTACTACTTGCTTGCATATCAGCACAAAATCCTTATATCTGCATAGCCTTGATCCCACAGATGAGCTTTTATTATGCCTTTATTTCCAGCAGTAGATATGTATATTCCTGGACACATGCCATGCTTGATTGGTCACTAGCATAGTTCTATACCTGTATCTATTCTTCACTGCACGTTTAGAATAGGAGATACTATTTCAGTACTTAGCATGCTATACTTCAATATCTGTGTCCCAGTAGGGACTTTCCTCGGCTTTTTGCCGTCTATTTGGTCGTTGGACCATGGTTTGAGCATCGGCATTATGATCGCCGTTGAGCCAGCTTTTAGTCGCGCACACCAGCGGATTAGCTACCCGTAGTGGTGTTCTTTACCGGTAGAGAGGTCACATTGACCCGTGAGCCTGTTGGGGTTATGATGGCATGATGGGTGTCCAACAGTGGCATTAGCCTGAGGCCCTTGTGGCCAACAGTGGCATTAGCCTGAGGACCCAATGACCAACAGTGGCATTTGCCTGAGGTCCTAGTGCTCTATGGCAGCTT
Source organism: Tillandsia fasciculata (assembly GCA_029168755.2). Classification (NCBI taxonomy): domain Eukaryota; kingdom Viridiplantae; phylum Streptophyta; class Magnoliopsida; order Poales; family Bromeliaceae; genus Tillandsia; species Tillandsia fasciculata. The sequence goes on along the minus strand of CM054939.1, from coordinate 8,636,565 downwards.
AGCCTGAGGCCCTTGTGGCCAACAGTGGCATTCGATTGGGTATATTTGTGGTGACACCTTTGATGCATTATCCTTGTTATTTCCTGCTTATCAGATTATCAGTTTTAGCATGATCATTTCCTGCTTGTCAGATTATCAGTTATAGTATAATCATTTTCTGCTTGTCAGATTATCAGTGATAGTATGACTATTTCCTACTTATCAGTTATAGCATATTCATTCCTGTTTATAGATTTATCAGTTATAGCATGATCAGCTTTATATGTGATTACTCTGCTCTGTTGATTAATCCATGATAGATGGTACTCTGCTTAGATTATATATTTCCATTTTACCATTCAGTTTCAGTATATCCTACTTTTGCTATCCGCTAATTATGGTATCCAGTAGGTACGGCTTGCTATTTCCCGGCTCGTCGTGCCCACTGGGATACACTTATGTGTGTCTCACACCCTCGGGTGACTATTTTTCAGGTCCTTTGGGTGCGGGGACATTGGGACGTCCTGTGTGAGGATTCGAGATAGAGTTGTCCCTGGTAGGACTTTAATTACTTTTGGATTTAGTGGACATCACAACTGTTATTTATATTTTGGAACTGTATTGTATAAACATATGGAACCCTGTGGATGTAATAGAGTAGAATTTATTTAGTTATAGTAAATTTGGTATCTACTCTGATTGGATGTATCTGTTAGCCGAGCATATATAGGGGAGACTCTGTTCGTTGTACAGAAACTTTTCTATATGTGTGGCGGTTTGTTCACGCCTTGAAATATTTAATTTTTCAACTCTGATTTTAAAAAGAAAAAAAAAAAATTTGATCCTTTTTGAATCTCCGGGCGTGACAACATAGGGAACTATGCATTTTAGGTTTCTAGCAGAATTACAAATGCTTACAAAATAAATTTATTGCCACAACAAGTACCAAGGATGCAACGAGTAATAGCATAGCAAGTATTACCTTAATCTGGTGTAGCTAAAGACTCTAGATTTTTGACAATATACTTGATTCATTTAAAATATTTCATGTAATAATATTTTACTGAATTTCAATAATATCAGCGATTTTTAAGACAATATTTTTTATTTGATAGGAGTTTAGCCACAATAACAATAATAATGACTCCAAAATTCACAAATCCAATAACAAACAACTGCAAAATTATACAGCAAATTATTTTTTTAGCAACTCTATCTATTCAAATAGCACTTCTGTAGAAGCTCATGAAGGCCAAAATGAAAAAAAGTTAATTATCAAGCAAAATATAAGTCAAATATAATGGCAAAAAATATAATCACCATTCTAATTAAAAGAAAGTAAAGGAAGAATAATAACTACTCAAAAAATTTAACATAACTACAAAAAATTTAAATAGCAAACGAGCAAGAACAATAGCATACCCTAAAACTAAAAGTATTCAATACTAGACAAAAATGGGAAATAGAAGAATTATTAACTTAAGGAAATGTAACTAAAAATGAGATGAAACAAAACCCTAGCTCACTAAAAACCACTCAAAATATTTGAAATAATTATCAAAATTAAAGATAAAAAGAGCTAAAAAAAAAGTTACACATCCAAAGTTGGTGCCGTGCTCGAGCTTCTCATCCCAAAAGAATCCGTTGTAGAGAAGATCTATATGTCAAAAAAATTAACCGAAAGGAAAAAAATCAATCAATTAATTAATTAATAGACGTGTGTTTTTTTATTTTTTGGATAGTGATTGATAAGATGGTAGAGGAATCGAATTCACGTATACCTCTCACCCTTTTGCCTATGTCCGAGTAAAAACCTGGGTCGTACATTTTTAGAACTAAGATGGAGAGGGGAGTGAGAAGGGAGGATTCGTAGGGAAGGAGAGGAGAAGGAAAGTGTGAGTATTTATAGTGAAGTAGAAGATCTCATTCATGCGAGTGATCGAAGAGGGGGTGCAAGTAAAGCTCCTCGACGAAACCAGCCGGCTAACGGCAGGTGACGAACCCCCCGCCTGGATCAAGTGGCATGTGGGGGGCCAGTAAGTGAGGCCACATGAAGGCCTCAAAGGAACGAGTCGACACAAAAAATCGGCAGATTCTGCCAGGGTAACCGAGGCCGAAGAAGTCAGTAGGTGAGACCACATTTGGGCCTCAGGAATGAAGCCGGCACAAGGAGCCGACGAAGAAGTAAATTCGGCTGAGACACTACAAGCCGAAGACTCGGCAGAGATAGCCGAGGAAAAGAAGACAACTTCGGTGATACGCCGATCAAGAATGGCGGGGTATAGGGTCCCCTAGTCGAAGCCTGATTACATGGGAAGTGGTCCCCAAAACCAAGAAGGACCATTCCGTATCAGCAGAGTAGTCAAAGGAAAACGCTCCTACTACTCGAACACTCTGGAAAGATCGGAAGCAACAAGCCGATCAAGGCAAAATATCTTAAGCATTATCATGCATCGGTTTAAAAGGATGTGGAGCAAAGAATATAAGAAAAAAATCACATTTATTGAACCGATGCACATGAGAATCAAGGAAATGCAAATACAAAAATATTTCAGAAAAGGAAAAGCTGTGTTCGAAGAATCCGGTTGGAGAGCAAAATACAGGACTACCCTCAAGCTAGCTGAAGTAGGAGAGGAGTCGGAAGGCAAGATCAAGCACTACCATATGAAAATTGAGAACACCCGACCCTCACGAAGTCGCTGGGTCTCGGACTTCTTGAAACTCCCAAGACAAACCTGTCCCAGGCAAGATGTTCCTCTTGGGAAGAAAGTCGTCGACCTCGCAGAAAGGCTGGTCAAAGCATGATAAAACACCTCCCCGATGAAGAGAACCAAACATGGCACGGTTCGAACTCCTCCAACTCCTAGGAATGGAGGCAAAAGTCGTTCCCCTCCCAAAAAGGATCGTCTTAATAAATACGCATAAGCAAGCAGCCGAAAATCGGCTAGACCACCGGACATAAGATCTCAAATCGGTAAGTCACACACAGGGGTTACCCCATAAGAAACTCTATTAGAAATCCAAGATGGGAAGACACCTTCAAAATAATGCCAGATTCAGATTGAGAAGCCGCCTCAAGAGTACTGTCAGGGACGAGAAAGCTACGACCAGACCACTGGTGTAGCAATGGTATGGAAATCGTCATAAGGAAGGAAGACGGTGCAAAGAAAGCTACAAGTAGTAGCCTTTTTATAGTCCAGCAAAAGGGAGTAGAATTTTAACAATCGATCTCGAAAAATGACAACACTTAATGCGGAAATGGCGAAGGACGGATTCGCCGAAGACCGAGAAAAATCAACACCTGTTCGCGAATCCCTCGGGTTGTGAGCACATATCTTGCCGGCACATGGGGATGATCGTTGGACATCGTTATCTTCGCCAGGAGTTTACTCAACTTCGACAATTGCCCGGACGGGACATCATGCGATTGCTGAGAGGGCATTGTTGAGACCAAATTTTTTGCCACTTAAGAAAGTGACACGTGGCGTACACCATCGGCTAAAAACATCAGCCGATAGAAGGATGAGTCAAACGAAGAGGGGTCTGCGCCTTGGTCAGGACCGACATCAGTCACGTGAGAGTGCGCCATCGGCTAAAGATATCAACCGAAATGAGAAGTAGCCGATGGGAAGGCTATCGCTTCATCTAGGACTGACCTCGGCCGAAAACGAACATCGGTTCGCCTCAATCAAGCGACGAAGAAGGCGAAGTCAAAGTCAAATTTCGGTTGCTTGAACCGAAGAAGAAAAGACTCTAAAAGAAATGAGTGCGAGACTTGGGCCCGAATCTCGTAACCGATTCCAGAATAGAAAGCGCCGAAGACCACGCTGCAGCGCGTCAATAAGGGGATGAATTTAGATGGGAAGATGACTACTAACCTATTTGAGGAAGGAAGTAGTTGAGGAATTTATGATAATTCCCCCAAATTACGCCGATTATTCAAATTAGCGAATATATGTATAGTTCGAAGTGTATAAATATCCGAACCATCGAAGAGAAAGGGGTCCTGCAACCTCGTAAGTTAGAACCACCCCCTGCTTTTCAATATCTTTCATACCTACATTGTAGTGTCCACGGTTTCTGTACGTTACTACTTTCGGTATTCACGGTTTTGTTCGCCGTTTTTGTGTTTTGTCTTTTGGGTCGGATCTCTATTCCATTATGAAGGGCTCGAAAAATAGAAAACGGTGGTGCGATCGGCTCTAAATTCCGGTAAGTGGAACTTCCGATATGATTTCTTTTAAGATTGATGTAAATAAGGGGTTTAGAACATTCATTTCGGATTTTGGATGCTTTGAAATCCGTGCCGACATACGATGTGATTTTCGAAGGCTTTTGAATGCGAATGGAGGGAGAAACGGTTAAATTAAATAATTGATTTTTTTCAAAAAGAAAAATTTGTTACAAAAGAGTTAGTTGTTACAAAAAGATTCGATTTGTTAAAAATTGGCTAGGGTGGTTACGGGCTCTCTTATAAATATAGGAACCGGCCATCGGTTTCTACTTTACATACTCAAGAGAAAGGTTAGAACCATAATTTTCAAATTTGTAACAAGAGAGATCATTATCTTCTTCCTCGAAGGCTTCGTCGGAGAACGGGATCGGGAATCGACATCGTGGTGGGGCGACGGAGGAGGGAGCACCGACCGAGCGGGAGATTGGAGGGCGGAGGACGGAGCCGGGCATCGTACTTTCACCTTCTCCGACTAAAAAGAGGTGTGTTCTCATGGTTTTTATATCTCTTGTGAGGTTTCGTTGGTGTTTTCATGGATCTTGTGGGGTTCTTTGAGACGTTGGTTGAATCGGGTACCGGATACGATGTTGGTGATGACCTTTGGAAGGTTAAACGGGAGGCCGCCGCCACCATTGTATTAAACAGGAGGCCGCCGCCGCCATTATCACATTCGCGGGGTCGGCACTGCAGTAGGGGTGGTCGCGGGGTCACCGCCGGAGCCGCGGAGGGCACAGGGGGAAAAGAAAATGTGAAAAAAGGGAGCTTCACTATTCATTCGGCCCAGCCCAGGAGCGCGGTCCACGCTTCAGGCGTGGACCCGGCGCAGGCGAGCGCGGCCTGCAAAGAAGAACCCGGTGCGCCGCAATCCTACTCCAGCCCGGCCCAGCTACCCGATCCACGTGCCAGGTGTGAACCCGGCGTACGAACCTGCCCCGCGACGGTAGACCCGGTGTGCGCTTCTTCTCCCTGAGCGGCCCGGCCCAAACCGCAAACCCGGCCTTCTCCGCGCGCGCGACCCAGCGCGGCCAACCTGGGCGCGGTCCACCCGGAGTGCGCCCAGTTCTTGCCACCGCAGTTGCTGGCCGTGAACCCGGTTCACGCCAGGGGCCGTGCACCAGCGCCCAGCCGGAAAGCCCAGTAGCTCCATTTTGGCCCGTTTCGTTTCGTTTTTGAGTGTTTTTTTTATCATGATAATGTTGTTAACAATAGTTTTTTTGTGTAGTTTATATTCGGGCTAGGTTCGAGGCGATATTGAAAGTTTTCGTGCATCGTTTTCTTCGTCGTTTGAGGTGGGTAATCTAACTAAAATAGGGTATGTTGTTGGATCATGGTGTCCAGCCTTCCTCTCCCTTTTATTTTAAATTGTGTTTTTGGCATAACTATTTTAAGAAAAAAGAAAGTATAAGGTATTGCTTGGTTTGGCAAAATTGGTACATACAAAAGAGGACAAGACAAGACGCATGGTTTTATTGGGTACAACTACCACGATATAGTCGATAGTTACAGGTTTTGAGGCTCATGGCGCTATCACGTACACCAGCGGTTTGGCCACCGCAATGATGTACTTTTCCGGAGAAGTTGGTCTAAGGACCCGTGAACTTTACGCGGGGATTGCGTAGGGGCCCTCCAAGGTAGTAAGGGGAGGGTAAGAAGAGCAACAAAGGATTGAGCAAGGTTGGTTATTCCTTAGGTCTACGGACTAAGGGATGGTATGAATGAGATGGATATTCCGACTTACGGTTTGTTGTCCTTATTACTCTTCGTGCCTCGTTACTGCATATCATATTGACGTTATTGATTATTTCCTTCCCTATATTTTAGTCACTGACTCCCACCATGTGACAGGATCCGGCGGGGACGGAGGAGAGGCATCGGCTCACGAGTGACATTGCTTTTCGTCATCTCGCTGACTCTTTTTTACTCCTCATTTGTTCATACACTATGTGGTTATGATGAGCATGATACTTGAACGACTTGTTTGTGGATGATGTGATACAACATTTGGAACATGAAGGCCTTAATGATGTGGGATAATAAACTTTGATCTTTTATTCTTATCTTGTGATGGTTGGATGTGCATGTGGAGGTTTTGAAAAGATAAAATGATTTGCGAAAACGAATTTCTAAAACAGAGTGTCGGGTAGATACTATTTTAAAACCTTGTAGCTTTATCCTTTCAAATTGGTGTATGCCGAGTAGGCGATTATCCTTTGAATGATGTATAAATTTATATGATCCCTTATGCGAGAATGTGTATGCCAAACTAGTGGTGGTTCGTGATTGTATGTTGTGCGACGCCGTGTATATACAGGGGAGACTCTGTCCGTTTGGTTGAGTGACCTTGTATATGTGGTGAGTCTTGGCACTTGTCGGAGGGTAAAGGCTTTTAAAGAAAAAAAAATTAGATCGTTTTTCGCTTTCTGATCTACCCTCGGGGCGTGACATACATTTACTGCTTTCTTAGATAGATTTACCACATTTCCTAGGACTAGATTAATTGTAATTGGCTACTTGTTACTCTTGCAACCCCATTCCACTCAATACAAATTCCACAACCGGCTGCTTAGCTGTTTGATTTTCACCTCTTTGCCTCCACATTCCGATTCGGTTATTCTAGGCCGAACTCTTCGTACCTCATCACTCCGGTTCGGCTAATCTAAGTCAGGTCGTTGTGAGAGTTGATTGAGAAGAATCCGGCCGAGCAGATCCCTCCTCGGTCCGATTGCTTGATCTATTTGGCACGCGGCGCATCACACTTAGAGGGTCACACCCCAGGGGCAGATCGTGGACCGCTATTTTCGGCCCCAATAGGCACTTTCTAATGTTGGGCGTCGCTTGCTGTTCCTAAATCAGTTACGAGATTCGCGCCCAAATCCCGCACTCCTTCCTTTCAGAGTCTTTCCCTCTTCGGCTCAAGCAACCAAAGTTTGACTCTGACCTCGCCTTCTTCATCGCTTGATTGAGGCGGACTGATGTTCGTCTTCGGCTAGAGTCAATCTTGGACGAACTGATTGTCTGCTCATCGGTTGCATCTGCTATCGGCTGATGCCTGTAGTTGATGGCGTATGTCGCGTGTTACACTCTTCGCAAGTCTTTCTCTACTAGCTCATTCTCTCGTCGGCTGATATCCATAGCCAATGGTATACGCCATGCGTTACCTCCTTAAGTGGCAAAAATTCTGGACTCAACACTAGTTTCCACGAGAACTCCGCTATTGTAAAAGTCCAGGTTGTTACAGGGGGCCTTGCCTTTTCGCCGATCTGTGTGCATGTCCTGGCAGCCTAATTGGCGGTCTCGAGGCATGACACGTATTTAGCTTATTGACATTCCTACTTGGGTTGGTGGGAGAGGGGAGATAAAAGATGACAGGGCTGTGGGCGCCCACGTCGCTACAAGAGCACTCACGCGGAACATGCTCGGGAGATAGGACGGAAGTAAAAAAACTTCAAAATAATTTGATTCGAAGTCTAGTTCGGTAGATTAGATTTAATTGGAGTATGTTTGGTTTAGCCATCTTCATCCTACATCAAATCAAATATTCATACTCGATCACTTTATCCACACTCGAGTTCAGCAACTCCTATTATATTATTTTATTATTTTTTTTTATTTTTTTTCATCGTAATTAATTTCGGTCCATGGTAAGTTGAAATCAGTTGCATTATTTTGGATAACTCAAATTTCAACTATATTTTTATCATGGCGAACCAAACAGTGGTAGTGACTACTTATTGCCAAAAATGACTATACCCTTTTTCGCTTTCACCAAAACAAAAAGGTCCTAATCCCATCACGCTTTTAAGAAGAGGAGGCTTATAAGTTTTATTGATAAAGTTTAGAGAGTATGATCATCAAATTTTAGTCTGTTTGCAAAACTGTTAAAGTGGAGGGGTCTTTGCATATTTTTTTTTTTTATAATAAAAATAAATATTTTTTGTATACCCTATTTGAGTACCCATCCTATAATGGGCACAGTGATTAAGCTTTGTATTCTCTCTCTCTCTCTCTCGCTCTCTCCCTTTGTTTCCCCCAAGTCCAATCGTATCCCCGATCCCCTCTTCTCTTGTCTCTCTCTCTCTCTCTCTCTCTTTCTCTCTCTGATCACTTTACTTAATCCCTAACCCACGAAGAGTCGATCGATCGCTTCATCGATCTCGATTCTTCGATCGATTCGTCGCTTCCTATTGCCACGCCAGGTTCGAATATGTCGAAATTTTTGCGGACTTTTTGTTTACTTGCTTCGATTAAGAGTAGAAATCCCTAATAAAATCGATCTATTGATGTTTGACTTTGGGGTTTGATTTTGATGCATTCGATCTTTGCAGATTTGAGTTGAATCAAGAGGAAAATGTCGATGTTTGGTAGGATGTTCGGGAAGCCCAAGGAGCAGACCAATGCCCTAACGACGCTGGATAAGTTAAATGAGGTAAAGTTTTGTATTTTGATCCTATTTTGTGTTAAATAATAACGTTTTAATCGGAAACAGTTTACTTTGGTCTCAGATATTTGGGGGATCGTTTTGTAAATTGAATCCGATTATATTTTTGTTCATGTGAATGATGGACTGGTTGATCATCTTCTTTTTTTTCTTTTTTTTTTTTGTCTTATTTGAATTAAGTATTTTGTGAAGAATTAATGTATTGATGATACTTGTTGAGATGTGTTTGTAAAATAAAGGATTGGATGAATTCGATGTGAGAGTTGCTATTAAAATTCTTAACTTTGCAACTTGTGATTTGGGACGAGTTGTAACGTTGTAAACTTTTTTTTTTTTTTTTTTGTTGCATAGGAGAAGGGGAAGTAGTTTTCTAATTAACAAAAAGAAGTTTACTTGGGAAAAAAAACTTAATCTAGCTTTAGAAGCTTGGGGACACGGGAGAATCACTGATTAGCTTTTTCATGAAAGACTAAAGGTGTAGGTCAAATAAGAGTCTGGTTGGAACTTGTTTATAAAGCTTTCATAAGGAGGAGCTGTTTCTCTGCAGGAAATCATTATTTTATGGAACATTTTAAAATAAAAAAATTTCCTTTCTTTTTAACCCTGATTCCTACTCTTGTAACTTTTTTTCTTTTTTGATCTTTCTTATTCACATTTATCTCAAGATCTACTGCTATGTTATGCTGTCAAGAAATTCACTTTGAGAAGTTTTTCTACTGTGGCTTGTCTGTTGTTCTTTTGGTGAGACAAATATTTGCAAGGAAACCAACCCTTCTGCAGTTTTCTATTCTAGCAAAGAGGATATGCCTAGTGTTGCTTGTCCATACTTTAGGAAATTCGTAAATTTTAGAAGTTTCAGGCCGTGACCTTTACTAAACCTCCATTTATTATCAAAAACAGAAGTGAGATGTGTCAGGTGCAATAATGCAAGGGATTTGGATCGAGTCTCCCAATAGAAAGACTACCAATAGGGCGAAGGACAACATTCACATGAAATAAGTCGACCAAAAGCAACTGAAAGCAAAAGGGCTATGAAGGCTCAATCAGCTAGCTTTTCCTTGGCAACTTGATGAACTTAATGATGATTTGGAGAGCTTTTAATGTTCCAATCTTGTTATTAAGTGCTTATGTCTAAATTTGTTGTACTGCTAACTTTAATCCTTGAATTGCGTTATGCAGTGTGAATGATATATATATGTATGACATACCAAAGAATGAATACTGTAAATTGAAATTGAAATAACCTTGTAGTGAATCTAGAGATGGGCATTGTCCCCAGTCATCTATCTATGCTCAAGAATGAGTTGTATATATGGATTTATTGGATTAAAATCAATAAATGTTGAAAAAGCTCTTGGGTTGGTTTAGGTATCCTTTCTATTTTCTTTCTCATGATTTTTCCCCTCTAGCTTCTTTTCTCTGTGTTTTAATTAATTGTAATGATGATTACCTATTGGCTAGAATGCTCTTTGGTCAGTCCATTTCTAATTGATCATGTGATTCCTCAATTTTAATAGTAGATTAACTATGATATCAAAGCTCATGGTTCTACAAAATCAAATTGATGTTTGCTGCAAACCATGAATTGGGTAAGATTCAGTAAAAAGAGGCCATTTTGGGGAAATTCAGACGTGAGAAGGAAGTTTAAAACTTCGCATAATGAGTAGCAAGTCCTAGTGCAATTTTAGGTTCCTAAAATATATCATTATTATAATGGAAGACAAGGAGATCAAGCAAACCTATAATTGGTTGGGTGTGGAATGGAAGGACATCATGCCACAGTCAAGGAAAATAATCGAAGCATTGCTGTAAAGAACTATCCCTTAAATCCATCTATAAAATCAATCTATCTAGCAATGCATCCAGTTTAATAGTAGCCTAGGAATGGTGTTGTAGTTTTTGTTACAACTTACAAAGCAGAAGCAGCCACTATGAGCACCATGTTCTTATAAAGGAAAATTATGCCTCATGCTTGCATAATACCCCACTGATTCTCATTTCATTACTGCCTGTTTATGTGCGGGCCTCATCCCACCACCCCACCAAGCATAAAAGTTTTGGATATTTAGACTATATCTTATGATTGTCAGTTCTTATATATGTTAAGTACTCAAGTAGATACTTACAATATATTATACCTGTACTCAGTTATTTTGAATGGAATGGGTACAGATTGGATGGTTGTTAAGCCCATCCCTACTCGTATTAGGAATCCTGTACTTGCCTGCTGGATAGGGGAGGGAAGGGTGTTTGTTTGGCAGAAGAGTGGGTTCACCATGAACTGAAATGCACTGCCATCCATCTTTGTCTTTAAATGATTTTGAAGTGAAGGAATTTTCATACCAAGGAATTTTCATGTATATTAGATTATATATGCTGCTCATTAACTTATAATCCTGATTTTGAAGAGAAGGAATTTTGAACTGAAATGCACCATCATCCATCTTTGTCTTATAATCAACAACTTTTATCTTTAAATGATTTTGAACTGAAGGAATTTTCATACACCCTAATCATATTTAATTTTGAAATCCTTTATGTCTGTATTCCTGATCTTGAACAGATCCTATTTGCTAAACAATTTGAGGATAAATGTAACAATAACCAATGTTTCATTCTAGTTGTTGTTGACCTCATAATCAAACTTCAAGGCAAGGATTTAAGTATCGTGGCACGGGGTCGTGCCGAAAACTTGCTAGCACAGTACGACACAGTGCGTGCCGCTCCATGCCGACACGTGCTGGTCACAAAAAATACATATGTGCTGACATATAATGGCATGAAATATGTATTTTCTTTAGCAACAAAATATTCTAATTGCTTATTATGTATTTTTATCAAATCTTTTTAACTTTATTTAGAAAATTACTTATTAATTTGAAAAAAAAAAAGAGTTTTGAGTTGTGCAATCGGCACGAGGGCTGCTATATCGTGCCAATATCTTGTTGGCACGATAGGGCACAGTAGATACGGCCCATGCCGATAGGCACTTAAATCCTTGCTTCAAGGATTTTCATAGATCTGCTGAGCTTGTGACTGGGGGTGTGATTAATGCGTCTGGCTTCTAATAGGTCTGAAAGGAGTGGAACAAATCCAAGTTTACTATAACATACTTGAATGTAAGGGATTGATGTTTCAAGCTTATGTTAGTACATATAAATAGAGGAATTAGAGAAGCATGAACATTCTGTTATTTAAGGATGAATTATTGAATGAACTCTCAATCTGGTTTAAATGTCTTCTATCTTCTTTTTATTGGACATGTCATGTATATTAGATTATATATGCTGCTCATTAACTTATAATCCTGCTACATTTTCTTGAAAGACTACTTAATGCTATGTATATTCCTTAGACCCTTGAGATGTTAGAAAAGAAGGAAAGAGTTCTTCAAAAGAAAGCAGCTGCTGAGGTCGAGAAGGCGAAAGAGTTCACCAGGGCAAAGAACAAAAGGGGTATGCTGTATAATGTTGAAACTATGCACTTTTTATGTCATACTAGTATTTGATGTTGCTGATAATTTTACTTTTCATATTATTTTTCTGGATTTACTCTGCTATAGTTATGTTTGTTTTAACTTTTAACATGACAGTAATGGTTACCTCCTATTTCAAGTCTTTCATTGATCCTGCTGTAGTTATTCTTATTTTCATAATTACACTTAGATCCTTAAAATAACAGTATATACAATAAAGCTATTGCTGTTTTGTTATATTTGTTTTCAAGCTTTTCTTTGATATGTATAATTTTCGCCTTTCATTGTCTCTATAACTTGTTTTCTTGCCTAGAATTTAATGTACTGTAGTTATTCAATTGCAAAATTGGCCACTATTAAGTATTCATTCTGTATCTATGTAGAAGTTACCAGTGCTATAATGTGATATTAATTACTATATATTGAAATAAGTTACTGTTACTTATCTGAGCTTTTTGTTTGCATATTAGCTGCAATACAATGCTTGAAGAGGAAGAGACTTTATGAGCAACAGGTTGAACAGCTTGGGAATTTTCAATTAAGGATTCACGATCAGGTGAAGATTATATTTTAAAAATTCTAGGTGTTCTCGTAATTAATTTTTCAGTCATTAAGTTGGAACTCATTATGGATTCTCTTTTACAGATGATAATGCTCGAAGGTGCAAAAGCTACAACTGAGACTGTCGATGCATTGAGAACTGGTGCAGCTGCTATGAAAGCTATGCAGAAAGCAACGTAAGTAGCTATAATGATTTATATTGGCCAATTTGTATGATAGATTTAACTACATACACATGCAAAATATCCATTTAAATATATACCCCTGTAAATCTGAGTATATGCTTCAAAAGCTTCATTTCTTACATACATTTGCATTTGGGCTCTGTGGGCATCAATATGTTCGGTTCGGTTTTTGTGTTCTTTTTTATTATTTCTGTTTTAGTTATTTTGTTTACTCCAAAACTCACCAAATCAAAGTGCTCGGATAAACCAAATTGAATGGGACCTAAGCAATTCGGTACAATTTGGTTGGTTTATCCAGTTTGATTAGGAAAACCCGCTTGGGTTATTGTATGTTAACCTAGTATATGACAGATATAACTGTGATTAGTCTTATTAGATAAATATTTGATCTGCTGGTAGTTCTTAAGCAAGGATTTAAGTGCCGTGGCATGGCATGTGGTTGTGTCGAAAACATGCTGGCACGATGCGTGTCGGGCTGTGCCGAGGAGTGTTGGTCACAAAAAATATATGTATGCCGACACATAATGTCACGAAATATTTATTTTCTTTAGCAACAAATTTTTTTTTTTTTTTTTTTTTTGAGAGAAAGGTAGCATGCTACCGCTTCGTTTATTTTTTAAATAAACTTAGCTGGAAATGTGAAGCAACTAGGTTTCGAACTCGGGTCTCGCATATCAACCACCAAGCCCTTTGCCACTTGCACTAGGGACGGTTGATTAAATATTTTGAACTTTATTGAGATAATTACTTAGTAACTTAAAATTTTTTTTTGAGTTGTGCCATTGGCACGTGGGCTGTATCATGTCGGTATCTTGTTGGCACGATGCGGCACGGTGGATGCGGCCCGTGACGATGGATACTTAAATCCTTGTTCTTAAGCACTTCAACCATTTGATCATCATCTAACAGGTACCATATATCAAACTATTAGAAAGTTGGTTAACTCTCTTTTTCTGGTTCTCAGTTCGTCAACACCAAATCAAACTGAATTAATTATGATATTGAATTAAAGTAACCGAAATAAGTTGGTCTGGTTCGGTGAATCAGTTTTTAATAAATGATGGTCACCGCATCCAAGATTTCTCCTCTTTAAGAAACACAAAAGTAAATTTATTTTATGAATATGATGAATTCCCAAATGAAGATGATTTTGCAGGTGTATATGTACTTATTTAAGAAGCTGTACTTCAGGTGTATATGTGAAAATTCAAACTTCATAGTTTATACATGTATATTGGAAGTAGATGATTTTGCAGGATATGAAGTAAAACCCCTTCATATTTTACTATTTATTTTGAATTCTCGTTATTTTCTATTTACAACAATATTTAGGTAGAACATGTGTTAGAATTATCTGCTATTTAACTTCTTAAAAAGAAATATAATCAACCTGACCTCGAATGTTGATTGTCTACTGTAATTGTTAAAACTGTGTTAGACTGCAGAGTTGATTGTTTAAATGTTATTGTTGTCTTTGATTATTTTTGTATTTGTAGGGCTATTGGATATTAAGTAGCTTTGGGCTTGTTTGGCTTTTCTTTAGCTTTCGCCATAGTGTTGTTTAAAGCTGGATGAAATATCCCTTTGATTCTTGAGTATGATATTGATCCTTTTCCTTCTCTTTTAGAAACATCGATGATGTCGACAAGACTATGGACGAAATTAATGAACAGACAGAGAACATGAAGCAAATACAAGAAGCATTATCTGCACCAATTGGAGCAGCAGCTGATTTCGATGAAGTACCTCCACTTTCCCTTTTCCATATGACCCCTTGATTTTCCTTCATTCTTTTTCTTTTCAGATATTTACTTATTCACCTCTGCAAAATCATCTATTTGCATATGTGCTCCTGTGAAAATCTGAACTTTTTACATGTCATCTAGAAATAAACTCTTTTAATACAAAAAACAACAACCGCCTATAAAAGACAAGGTTGTTTTTATAAGAAGCTGCACTTTCAAAGTTGTATATATGAAAATTCAGATTTTACAAGGGCTTTTCATATAAGTATGCAAATGCCCCTACTTTTTTCGACACCTTCATTACCTATTATTGTCTTTCTGTGTTATTAGGATGAATTGGAAGCCGAACTCGAAGAGTTGGAGAGTGAGGAATTGGAGGAGCAGCTTCTTCAACCAGCTACAACTGCACCTGCTGCTGTGGCACATGTTCCAGCTGATAAGCAACCAGTTCGGCCTGCTCCAAAGAAGACTACGGCTGAAGACGATGAACTCGCGGCATTACAAGCAGAAATGGCGATGTAATCAGGTACCTGGTTTGTTCCATAGGTTAACCATATAGATAATAGATTCATTTGTCAACTTATCATAAATAACTCTGTACCTTTTCATTCGTAAAAGTGATAATTATCTAAATGGATGAAGTTTTGGTTTTTGTTAACTTATTGAAAGTCTTCATTTTACTATCTAATCTTAATAGTTACTTTGATTACAGAAAATTCTTTCGAGTTCAGTTGAAATTTAAAAATTTCTGTTGAAAATGTTGCAGAATATTTCATGAGGTTGCAGAATTCTTTGTCAAAATATTGGAAAATATTATTATGTTCTGACTGAGAGATGGTTAAATAAAAAAAACTGAATGGTTATGTAGTAAATCACAATTTATAAATTGCAGTGTTCCATTTCAAAATGCGTTGTAGTTCAAGTAACTTTTATACCTTGTTCCTAAAAGGAATAATACTGCTGATTTATAAATAGGGATGTCAAAGGTTGGATTTGGGGCAAGTTTTCAAAAATGCGTACTTGAAGCCGAACCCAACAATTAAAACTCGAAACCCGAGCCCGAATCTGAACCCGACGGGTTTTGAAAATCCGTATCCGAAACCCGAAACCCGAACCCGACCAAAAATCCGAACCCCAAACCCGAACCTGAACCCAATCAATATTTATCTTTACCATATTTCAAAACATATTGTATAAGAATTTAAATTTTCAAAGTACAAATTCAAATATAACATCAAACATTCATATATACCTGGGAATTAAGTTCCGCCCGTGCCGAGCGGCACGGGCCGGCACGTACCGTGCCCCTATTGTAATATATACTTGGGAATTAAGTTCCGCCCGTGCCGAGCGGCACGGGCCGGCACGTACCGTGCCCCTATTGTAGGGGCACGGTACTCGGGGGGGGGGGGGGTGTATCTATATCCCCCTCCCCGGTCTCGGCGATACGCATTGGGTATCGCTCGAGACAGAGCGATACCCAATGGGTATCGCCCGTGCCGTGCCGACTGTGCCAAGTTTTTTTTTTTTTTTTTTTTTTTTTACACATGGTTTTACAGTAAACATATAGTTAAATACTTATTATACTTGTGAATTTTATTATTATATTATTATTTTTATTTTTTATGAGGCATAGTTGTACTTTATATATAAAAAAAGTTATCAATATGTTAATTGGTGAGTATAATAAGCTATATATAGCCAATATTCAGACTAAACATTTCAAAACAATATTATAAAAGTTTATTGGGAACAAAAAAAAAAAAAAAAAAATCGTGCCAGAGCGTGTCACTGGAAGGTCATGCGTAGCCATCGGCATGCAAGCGTACCACGTGTCGGCACGGAAGCGTGCCCGTACCGTACCGTGCCAGGCGGAGAGCGGCACGCTCCCGTGCCACGGCACTTAATTCCTTGATATATACTATATAATGTAAAATCTATTTGTGTTCGGGTCGAGTACAGACAAAATTCATACCCGAACCCAAATCTATTCGGTTTTCGTTTTTTATACCCGTATTTGAAACCAAGGATTTAAGTGCCCATCAGCATGGACTGTTTCTACTGTGTCGTATCATGTCAATAAGAAATCGGTACGATACAACTCACCGTGCCAATTATATAGCTCAAAACCTTCTTTTTTTTTAATTAGTAAGTAATTTTCTCAATTAAATTTAAAAGATTTGATAAAGATATATAATAAGCAATTAGAATATTTTATTGCTAAATAAAATAAATATTTCATGTCATTATGTGTCGACACAAATATATTTTTTGTTACCAGCAAGCATCGGCATGCACCGTACTGTACCGTGTCGGCAAGTTTTTGGCACGACCCCATTCCACGGCACTTAAATCTTTGTTTGAAACTATATCTGTTTAGCATCAGATAAATCCGTCCTGTTCGGATTTGAGTTTGGATAAAATTTTGGGTATTCGTACCCATTCATCCCCATCTATAAATGAGTAGAATGTTGCATTATAAACTTATCCCTAACAATTTATCTGCACATTGAAAGCTTCTCTTTCTTTAGAGTTATTTTGAGCATTTAAAATGATTTGAATTGGTTTTATGACCGCTAGTTTTGGATCTGCACCGGCCCAAACTGGTCAGTCTCAGATTCTGCCAAAAATTCAAACAGTGCCTTACTGCACGATCTGATCATTCTCTCTGTACGTACATGGATATTGTGCGTGAGATAAAACCTGTAATATTGTAGGAGTCTATAAGAAATAATTCTTAGGTGTATATGGTAATTGGATCGCCTGAATTTGTATATTAGTCAATATCATTTGGCTTATTATAATTCATTATTCAGATTACTCGTGCATGCCATCATTCCATTCAAATTCCTACTTGAAAAGCAGTTTGCCCTGTGAGGAATCAGTTTTTTTTTTTTTTTGCCTTCTTCAGGAACAAATCTATCTACTGAGATTCCTCGCGTGTCATTAGTGGTTCAACTAAACTGTGAATTTCTTCTCTAAATAAATTCTATTGTTGATTTGAAAATTGAAAGCAGATAGAACCATGTATATTCTTCTGACGTGCTCTTTGTTTTGAGTCTCAGTCCAATTCTATGAACTGGAAATAGGTAAAAATGTTTGGAGATCCCTCAATTATAGGCCATTTTAAGATAGGGTCCTGAGCTTTCATTAGCCATTGGTTCTCAACTACTAATGGAATCCGCACTACCTTTAGCTTAGATTCAATCAGAGCCGTTAAATTTGACAGAGTTATTGTTCGGTTTAATGTAACCAACATTTCAACAAACCGAAATTACCGTTAGTTAAAACAAATGAAAGTTGAGGTGAGCGGCAAAACAATATAAAAAGAAAAGAGAAGTTCGAGCGTCTATTTCAAAATGCCCTTTTGAGGGTGTCCCCATACTTTTTACATTGTAGCCATTTGACAGAATTCTCACAGTTGTATTGCCACCGAAAACTTTTCTTCTACATTTGAAAATCTTTGCTCCTACTGTTCAGTAAAACCTTATTCTGTTTAAATTTCCGCAGGTCTTTGACGCGCGAATGGGTCCAAGTCATGTAAAGAAGTTGGTCGGATGTACTTCCATGATAGTCGTCGGCATTCCTCGTCGACAAAGAACTTTCGTCTCTCTGTGTATACATTTTCTGGTACATTTTCTGGAATATATATATATATATCAACTCATTGCTTATGATGATATCTTTGTGGTATTTTGCCAACATTGTTCTGTATTTACAATTTACTATTTTCATCAGACAGATCGATATCTGCACCATGTGTCGGAGATATGGGTTACCTTTGTAATTGAGGATTTATGCCATAATAACTCATTGTTATTATCTTAAAATGTAGGTGATTAGTTTGGCTTTTACATTTTTAGCTTCGAGTAAGTAAATTCCAAGCACTTCCTGGAAGTTTCTTGAGATTTTGTGGTCTTTCAGTTCTTGAATTGTCGGATTTTGTTCGGAATAAGAGAGAGATGCTCTGATTTGTTCGAAAGAGAAGTCTCTCTCTTTCTTTCTCTCTCTCTTGTGTATGTGCGAGTGTAATTAGCTGGTACCTGCAGGTCATGAATTTGGATTTCACTGTCCGTATGCTGCAGTCTGGGGTTTCATTTGTTCGAGCCCAAGTTTGATGTTCATCTCATTTGATTCAGAATTCCCTCAGAATTCCCTCATGTTTGGATTGGAGTTTCAAAATGTTCCTTTCACAGCTCTCTCCTTGATGGGCGTAACAATTTCTGGCTGAGTTTCCCAACTGAACAAAGACCAGAGCAAGAAAATTCGGAAAAGCACAAAGTTTAACTTCCACAAGCCGAATGTTTTAGGATAAATTTTAAGCTGCCCCCTTATGATTTAATACATTTTTATTTTATAAAATTATATTTAATTATCTTATAGTTGTACTTTTAGTTTAATATAAGAATCTCCCGTTAAATATAAAAAAAATATTTTTTATAAATAGAATATATGATGTACACCTCATCCATCTCATATTAGATAAATTTTACTAGTTACTTCAAAATGATTATTCATCCTAGAATGAAATATGATGAATTTTATTAGTCACTTTGATGTGACTAGTAATACATTAAAAAATGGATAAAATACAATTGCAAAGCCAGTCAATTTTGAGCATGATGCAACTGCAACTTTTCCAATCATAGGATCGCTGCTAAGTAAAAATGCACTAGAGCACAGGTTACCCTTATTTCAGCTCGTATCTACCTTAGCATCCACTTATATTTTGGATCATCTTCCACTATCACAATATATACAATAAAGAACGTAGCAAAATAACTATTACTTTGTAAAAGCTTAAGCTATTAGATTACTATTTTTTTAATCACTATATTCAACAAAAATATTACGAAGAACTAAATAAGGTCACAGGACTAAAAACGGTCCATCCGAATAGAATCAAAGTTCGGTGCACCGAGTGCAGCAAAATAATACTTAACGCTAATGGCTTAAGTTGAACATGGATCTAGTTCGGGAAAAGCTTAATACAAGAAGAGACTGACGACGGCGAACCATTTGGATCTCCGCTAACTCCCAAAAGATAAAGCAGGAACACAGAAAGATGTATAGGTAGTCGACTCCCAGCACCAACCCCGATATTGCGACTTTTAGTCCTTGAACTTCTCCTTTAAACACTTCAATCCCTGAAATTTCTTATATATCAGAATATCACATATACAACAGCTATAAAAGTCAGATAGACAACACATGAGTTTTTCCCACAAAATGACTTTTTTAACACTTTCTGAAAGTACAATAACCAAGAAAGTCCTTCCAGAGTAAATAGATCACTGTGCAGGAAAAACTCAAAATTTCTTCTTTTTTCTTCCCTTCAGAGGTCAGAGATACAATCGAAATATATGCGAATATTCTGGGATTAATGAATTAATGCAAAATGTTTATGTACTAAGTCAGAATAGCAAGATATCACAGAGACTATCCATTCATTTTACCCGCACACAATTCTTGCAGAAGGTACCAGGCTCAACCTTCATGGTCATGGAGGATACTTAGATTCGAGCCTTCTTAGTATCGTATTTGTGACCCTCC
Organism: Tillandsia fasciculata; assembly: GCA_029168755.2. Lineage (NCBI taxonomy): Eukaryota > Viridiplantae > Streptophyta > Magnoliopsida > Poales > Bromeliaceae > Tillandsia > Tillandsia fasciculata. The sequence continues at coordinate 8,616,395 of CM054939.1, read as the reverse complement.
AATTGAATCCCCGATATTGAAGCCATCTTATCATTCTAGCTTTCTGATTTTCCGGCGGTGAGCTTTGACCTCGCAGCCACTGCTTTGAGGCCTGAAGGAAAAGACGATCCATCGAAAGTTGCGACATCCCATGTTCGGTATACTCATTGCTGCTCTTATTATTACTATCAATCTCCTCTTCAAATACCTTTTTCGTCGCCTTATCTGCTTCTTCCTCAGTCACACCCTTCTGAAGAAGTGCCTGATTAGAGACAGATTAATGGTTTCAGTTAGTTGTCGATGTTGCAGCAAATGACTTGTATACGGATACAGAATGTTTTGGTTGAACAGTTTATGGAAAACATAAGGCGCTTCTGCAAAGCAGCCCAAAATGTTCATGGCTGAGATAACTAGTGCATAAAAATTCATCACAATGTCGGCCAGGGCGTTTAAGTCCCTGAAAAGAGATTTCGAACCGAAGTAATTGTAAACATGACAAAATGATGGATTGCTTTTGCACGGGAAAATTCATTTTTTTCATACAAAGAAAAACAAATTAGAGATGCTCGTATAAAAGGAAAGGATAGGGAAAGGGGCGTAGTGCGGACTTGTTTGATTCGCCTTGGACCCCAAGTTGAAGAGAGCCATCTAGATTGCGAAAATGACTCCGCATATAAGCCATCATTTAACAAACCCCTCCAAGGATTAAAAAAAAAGAAGCCATATCATTAAGAGGAAGTAATAAATATGCGCAAGAGCTACAGCTGATAACAATTGTAGAAGGTAACCACTGAGATTGTTTAGTGCAAACAAATAATACGAATACATGGTGCAAATTAGTCTACTCAAGCTTAAACCCTAGTGGACCATGAAGTTGGGCTCAAGCAGGTTTGAAGAAAGAAAAAAGATAAGCAAAAAACTCGATTTTCTTCACATAATTTACTTAAGCATTTAATTATAAGTGAAACAGGATGAGCAAAAGGTCAATTAATTCAAAAGGACATTTACTATTAACAAACCAAAACCTTGGATAGAAGTTTTACATATCAAATCAGTAGAAAAAGATTTAGTGTATGGATATTCAACTGCTAGTCATTGACCGGCCAACCACAAAATATGTTATATTCCACAAGGGACGTGTGTTATTCAGCTTTGCCCAGTCTGATTGCCCTCACAACCAAATGCTTATTGTGGTCGCATTTCCTCCTGCGTCTCATTTAGCAACGACAACGGGTTGGATTTGGGGCGAATTTTCAAAAACCCAAACCCAAACAAGACTACCGAAACCGAAACCAAAGCCTAAACAGTTGGGTTTTGAAAATTCATAACCAAAACCAAACCCAAAAATCCGAACCTGAAAGCAATTGTTTTTCTTTACCAAATTTCAAAACATATCATACTCAAACCCTAATTTTCAAAGTACAAATTTAATTTTTTATATATTATATAACATAAACCAGTTCGTTTTTTATTTGGGCTCGGGCTCGGGCTCGGGTTCAGATCGGGTACTTCATTTTTTATACCCATAACCAAAACCATACCGTTTAGCATCGGTTAAACCGGCCCCGTTCGAGTTTGGGTTCGGGTAAAATTTTGGGTATCCACACCCATTGACATCCCTAATCTCGTTAGATTCAAATAGCAGTATTAATTTTCTACTAAGGAGATAATGGTCTCTTATTTGCAAGTCATAACAGTAGCAGATAGATATTCAATGTATGAGAAAACTGCATGTTTGGACCTTTTCTTTATATCTTCCATAACTGTATCAACTACTTTGAAGGGGAATTTCTTTCCACGTAACTTCTTTCGTAGCTCAGCAGCTGTGAACGCTCTGTTTCAAAAGAGCACGGGAAACCTCTCAACACAGTATCTTGATTATTTTCAATAGCGAGAAAGAATAACAAGGACAAAAGAAAAAAAAGCACATGCACAACTTGCATGAGAACAAACATTTCTTGAGTAATATGATTTTTACAGTCAAAATCTTGAATTTGCTTATATAAGGCATAAACCTCCTAATAAGTTAACGAAGTATGTACAAGAGAAGTGCATGCTTATGACATATGTTTCCTCTTTCCGTTAAGAACGATAGTATCTGATGGCTAGGTTATACTTTTTTAAAGAAACTAAGGAATCATTACTCATTTTTCTTTTACTTTTTTGGAAGTAAAGCTCCTGTTAATTTCTACCTTGAATATACTAAATTTCAAATGTAATGGTTATAGTGTAAGCAGTTTTAAGATGAAATACGCACAAATGAATCAAGTAATAACAATGGAAATCATCTATTGCAAAAAGTTGTTCAGAAAAGACGTTAACAAAGAAGTAATTAATTTTCATATGCAAGTAACCAAGTTGATTAATTACATAGCCCCTGTTCTTTTCCGATAAGTATAGGTTGTTTCTAGAGATCTTACACATGAAAAGTAGATGAAGAAAATAAAAAGGTTAAGACTCGCAATTAAAGAATACCAAGAGTCATAGATGAAAACAAATAATTATAAAGTATTACTTCTAACCTCCCAGCAAGTAATTCAATTCCCACTTTTTCTGCATCTTGTATAGTATTTTTATCGGCCTCATTCCTTTCAGTACTATTACTTTCTTCACAAGAAAGCAATTCAGAAACATTAGAGTAATCACATTCGATGAATTCATTTGCTGTTCCATTTTCATCTTCATCATATGACAATTGTTCAACTTGATTAAATACTGAACTTGAATTCACTGCATAAAACAAGGAGCAATGTGATAAGGAAAATTTATCTTCATAAGAAGTGACCACACAACAGTAGTCATAAATAGGTGGTTGGCTTCCGAAACGTCAGTTCTAGTTACTTTTCTTCTTAGTGAAAAGGCTGAACTGTAGGAAATCACCCTAAAAATATCGTGATTTTCACTTTGCCATCATTGAATATCATAACTTGGTTACTTTTCTTCTTAGTGAAAAGGCTGAACTGTAGGAAATCACCCTAAAAATATCGTGATTTTCACTTTGCCATCATTGAATATCAAAACTTGGTTCATTAGTCCATTCGACTACAAGATTTTCTAACTTTGCCATCCTCTATCAGTGTTCCTCTAGCAAAATAAATCGTTTAAGTTAAAATCAAGAGGAACTGTAGGTTTTGATATTTCAGGAGGGCAATATGAAAATTGCATTCATTTATAGAGGGTTTCCGCTAGTAAGCCATATTATAGGAAATTATCAAATGAAAGTTAGCGACAAATTTTAAGTTAATAGTTTGACTAGCAAAATTCCACCAGTTGTGATGTGCATCTGCTTTTAATCCGCTAGCTACTGGGAAAGGGTAGTAAGGAGAAGAAACAAGAATTTAAATTCATGCAGCATATGCAACTGAGTACATCGCAAACTAAAGAAACCACGATACCATTTTTTATGTTATTCTGCTGATTAGTGCAATATGTGATGTTCTCCAGAAAACATAAATTGTCTCTCCAGGAGAAGGCATAAAACGAGACAAATAGAAGAATTGGTAATGATCCAGTTTACTGCATTTTATGCAAAATTTTCAGTTTGTCCTCAGTAAAGTAAGTCTACCTGATAAGTGATCTTACATTGGTTTTCACCCAGCCATTAGTTTCATTTGAGAGTCCTATTCTTTTCATTCTCCTCCATAAAAAATCTATGGTGTTTCCTTCCTCAGGCATCATTACTTAGCCTTATTGTTTCCCATAAGACGGGTCAAAATCACAGAAATTTAAACAAGCGAAGGGCTTATTGCCTCATACAGGCATTTTTTTCAATTTTTGTCTTTTGGATCGGCACTAGTACCATCAAACCTAAACTGTAAGATCAATCTCTACATATATATGTAAGCTTCTATGCCAACAAAGTACTGAATTGATTAATAATCATATTTTGAACCTACAATATATATGGTCAAATCACTCAAATATGCCAAATAGTTGCGTTACAAAGTTCTATAGCCCTTAGACGATACTCAATAGCTGGCTATCATATAACCGGTGTTACAATTGCTATTACAGATATAGTGGAAAAAATAACCAAACATTGATTAAACCAGAAATAGCAACAAATGGCAGCACAAGTCATATGCAAACAGTAAGTTTTGTCAAATAGGTCCTAGGAAGTCGATTAATTCTTGTCAAGTTCTATCATCATGAGATAATAGTTAATCACTAAATTTATTAAGCAAAGGTCAAGATAGTAAGTTTACAATCATGGGTCTTAAGCAACTCACAGGTTTTGGCATCAGATAGTCTATCTTCACTTTCATTAGTGCGAGCACCTCTCACACTCCCCAAAGCTCTATAACTTCTCTTGGCTTGATTCTGATCCTTCAAAATATACTTGACAGGAGTTGAACATCTATACTGTCTCTCTGCCCTACAACATTGAAGTATGTTATATAGAAGATAATCCTAATTATGCAGAAATTTTTACTAGCTAATACTACTTTCTTTTCCTATTTAATTTAGAGACTGAGAAATGATGAGTTACCATGTTAAGAGGTAACGAGAGTGAAGCTCGAGACAAATTTGAAAGCTTCGATTGGCAATAAAAACAGCCATATTTGTTTAACAAACTTGTCACCTGCAGTGAACCACAAAGGTCGCAAAAAGTGTCAATAAAAAGTACAAACTAGGTCGAAAAATTTGTTAATAAAAAGCACAAGCAATCTCGCTTCTGCATTGGATAACCTAACATGAAGTTGATATGAAGATGCGTCTCAGGTGACAAGAAAATACAAATTCAACATCTTTAAGCATATACCGATGCAAAATCATGTTTTTGCATAAACGTACATCCCTGCAAAATCTGAGTTTTCACATATGCCGCCTTCAAGAACTTAATTTCTTACCATCAATGAGAAAATTGTCCCCTTAAAAGAATGTTTTAAAAGGGTATTTTTGTTAGAAACTGCACTTTCTAGAGGTAATATGTTTCAAAATTCAGATTTTACAGGGTTATATATGTAAATAGAAGATTTTGGAGGGATATAGCTGTAAATTTCCAAGAAATGTTTATCCTTTGCTGTCTAGACTGCAACCCATTGAGAACCCCACAACTACAGGCCATTCTGAAATGGAATACTCAACTATTTTTTTTTTTTTATTGACACCCCTTTAATTTATTATATTTCTTATTTGAGCTTTTATAGTTAATTAAGTTAATTTTTTTTTGGTTAAATTTTATGGCTCAATTAGCCATTAACAGTTAATTAATCTAGTTTTATTCACTAAAAAGTAGAAAGTAGTTTAAACTATAACATTTGATGGAATAAAAAATCAATTTGGTAAAATCCCCAATTTATTTGGCTAAAATCACTCAATTACAAAAAAAAAAAAAAAAAAAAAAAAGGTCTGTAATTGAGGAGGTTTTAATCAAACTAATTATACTTCAGGGGGCCATTTCAGAATGGCCTATAGTTGAGGGGGTCTCCATACATTTTCACCCCAAAAAAAATAAAACAAAAAAGGAAAACAAAACCTAAACCCTCAAAATTTACTCTCCAAAATACTTAAATTTAGCATGTAATTAGTTCCACACATCTACTATAGAACAGTCCCACAACCAAATTAGATGACTAAGCAAAAACAAGCACATAAAATTTTTAGTTCAAAATTATTACATTTTGAGCTGTAGATTCACTAATTTTCTATAGAAAATTAACATTTTCAGGAGATAAAATTGATTTATTTAGCTAAAAAAAGCATTTATAGAGATATTGCGAGTAAAGCTCATTTCATTGTTCCTCATGGAGATTATAGAAATATTGCGAGTAAAATGAGCAAAAATTGCAGCAAAAAATGGGGAAAAAATAGATAATAATATATCAAAATTTGTGGAATTAAACGTACGAATTCGTTTTTGGCATGGCGATTAGGGGGAATCGGAGGGGCGACGCGGGGTAATTGGAGAATCGCAGGGGTTTAGGGTTTGGAGATTTGGGGATCGAATTATTCGCCGTCCAATTATTACGGAAGGGTTGAGATCGAGTAGCCAGGGGAGTTTTTGAAAATTTACGGGAGAATCGATGGACCCGGTCCACCAGTCAAACGTGAACCGATCATTTTATGTCACGTCCGAAATTTAAAATCAGTGTAATTTTTATTTTATAAATTAGAGTTAAAACGTAATCTCAAAACGTGGAAAGTTCCGTCATACACATTAAAAATTTTCGATCCCAATAAACAAAATTTTTACATATGATTAACATATACAAATAATACAATCAAAATTACTAAGCAAAATAATTTTATAATCTCAACAACTAAACCAAAATTAAAAATAAATTCATATGATCCGACAATTTGAAATAAAAATTAGTCAAGATAATAACTCATAATCATATGCGGAAAAAAATTAAATCTCATAATAGTAAAGAGGCAACTGAATGTATCCCATGCAACCTCACATCATCGCCTCGATTGCTCACCATCCGACGGACCAAAAAAAGGGATCAGTAGAGGGTGTGAGAGGCAATTGAATGTATCCTAGTGGGTACAACAAGCCGGAGATGAGTGTCATGCTCTGGGAGCAATTTGAAACCCAATTTTTAAATAAACCTTGGTTTGCGGAAGCTTTTTTTTTTTTTTTTTAAATCCTGCTCTAGGCACGTGCACAGATTCGCCACATATACAAGTTCTCTCTGTACAAATGGGCAGAGTCTCCTCTGTATATGCACGGCGTAAATAATTTACAATTTCAACCATCAACAACAATCATACAGTTTAACAAGATGCGGAAAGTAAAACATACATTACAAGAGTTTTGAAATTAAACGGTTTAAAACGGCGCACACTTTTGGTGCACTTATTTTGACACAGAGTTTTAAAAGAGAACAAAAAAAATATATACGACAAAGTCTAACAAAATTTGTGTCCATCACAAATTTTTTTTTAAAAAAATTCTGATCAATTTCACCTCAAACAATTTTGGGCCGCATCACAAAATAGGTAGAGTCCAAAAATTCAAGACAATTTAAAAAAATATATTATCCGTGCCAAATTTATCGCTCATTGTTCTTTGATCTATCCTATACTACAGTGTAAACTTCACATTCTGGTAATCTATAACATACATTATTTGGCAATTTTTTCTTGCCCACGTGTTGCCCCTTCCTTACTCTCTCTCTCTCTCTCTGCTCTCTTTCCATCTCCCATCCTCTCCATGCTAGGGCTGCTCTTGAGGATTCGATGGCGATTCGGCGGTGGGATATGCTGCTTTCGTTCTCTTTCCTCCTCTGTGCCTTATCTTTTCCTGTGCGCGCCCCTTGCTCTTCTCTAAGGGGCATGCTCTTCTCTGCTCTTCCCTAAGGGGCACTCGAATGAACGATTGTGATAGGCTTGGTCTGTCCCTACCTCTCTCATCCTCTCCATGCTAGGGCTGCTTTTGAGGATCTGATGGCGATTCATGTGTTTCAAAACGATCCGGCGGTGGGATCTACTACTTCCATTCTCTTTCCTACTCTGTGCCTTACCTCTCCCTATGCGCGTCCTTTGCTCTTCTCTAAGGGGCATGGTCTTCTCTGCTATTCTCTAAGAAGCACTCGATTGAACGGTTGTGAAAGGCTTGGTCTATCTCTACCTCAATGATGGTAGGATTTATTTGGTTCGGCTCCCTTCTTCTTATAGGTGCGTGACCTATCCTCTCTTTCTCTCTATGCTCTCTTCTCGTCTCCCAGCCTCTCCATGCTAGCGACGTTCTTCACGATCCGACAACGATCGATGGGTTACGATATGATCCGACGGTTGGATTTGCTCCTTCTACTCTCTTTCCTCTACGGTGCCTTACCTCTTCCTATGCGCGCCTCTTGCTCTTCTCTAAGGGTTACTCTGTATCTCTCCTCGATTGATGGGTTTCGAAATAATTGGACGGTTGTGGTGGTTCAGGTCCCTTCTTCTCGTAGGTGCATGACCCTCCCTCTCCCCTAAGGATCTTGTTGCTCAATCCGGCAGTGGCGGCTCTGTTGCTACTAATGATGCCTATGCTATGGGGCTAGGGCCCTATCTCTATTTTTTTGCTGGATTCTCTGCGATTGTATCTCTCTCTGTTTTTCTCCTGGATTTTATGGGATTAAAAAAATCATCGAAACTATTCGCTTCGTACTTTTCTTTGAGTCATCGTATGAATGAGATTCATTACAGAAGATTTACAAAATTATTACCTCCGAATTTGATAGGACGTTGTGGAGATTTTTTTGGTGATTTGTTTAAACATTATTGTCGTTAGATTTTCATGCCATCTCTCATACTATTTTTAGATAATTAGTTTACATTTCAGTATCCTCTCTCATGCTATTATCTTCTTCAGATAATCTTTTGTTTATAATCATTTATCCTACTAATATCTTCTCTGGATTTGTCAGCAATCATTATTGCATGTTTTTTACCCTTGATATTTTCTACTTCCTCTCTTTCTATTCTTAGTACCCTAAGAATTTAAAAGTATATAAGTATAGGTATACTACTGTTCATTGTCGCAACAGTGTTCTCTTATTTTCGAGTATTAAGGTATATTCTTCATTCTTCATCCTCATTCCATTAATTTCTCATTTCTCATTCCATTAATACAGCTACGGTTACTATTTTTTTATAGAATTACTACCTTACTTTTTTGTTACTGCCTATTATGTTATTCCGTAGGTTTCTATCCCTTCTTTTTTCTTCACTGCTCACAAGGTATGGTACTCTTTTGTGCTTTTTTTCTTTTACATAATTTTGGTTTTGTGCAGCCTAAGCATGCAATGTTTTGTTTCAGCTCTTTCAAACGATTTTTTTTCCTTAATTATTAGTTTGTTTATAAGCATTCACGGTGCTGTCGTCCTTTTCTTTTCTTCCTATTTGCTTATGATGATGCTTTGCTTTGCACATTTTTGTACTTAGTTTCTTCCTCGCTGTGTTACTTGCTATGGTTTTTGTTGGAATTAGATAGCAGCGAAAACTTACAAACTGGATAGCCAACGTATCCAGGAATCGAAATCAGATCAGGTAGCTTTTTTTACTAGCCTTCTTGGATCGTCCTTGTCTTGATGATTCTTGATTTTCCACGTATCTCCTACGGATTGCAGATCAGATGCGCAGATCGGATCAGATGCGAAGAAGGCTACCAGAGTCCTCTTCTATGTCCACGCTCCAAAACCCCGGGAACGTAGGTGGAAACTTAGAGAGAACGTAGAGAGAAAATAAGGGAAGAAGAAATTTCTTCTTCTTCTTATGTTATTTCTTATGTATCGTATATCGTATTTCCAAAATATAGAATCAAGGGTTTTATTTATAGATTATTAGGATCCCTATATTCTGTTTCTCACATAGAGATATTAGAATATCGGTTAAGATATGAGTTAAGATATGTTTCTTCACTAATAAGAAACATATATAACTTATCATCCTTATTCTTAATCTATAAGGATAAATCATGACCTTATCCTTAACATATGAGGATAAATCTCAATCTTATCCTTAACACAAAAGGATAAATCCTAATCTACATCTTATGTGGATTGAGTCAAATTAGAACCGGCCAATGTGAGCACACCACATGACAACAATCTCCTACTTGCCACTTTGGCCAATTTTCTCTCATATACATTCTACTCTTCATACAGGTAATGGAGCGTGTGACCTGACGAAAAAATCACAATGCAGGAGTGTCATATTAAGTCACCACCCAACTAACGTAGCACATCACTGATTAAAATCGTCTATGCCCAGACGTTTTCAAGTATCACAAATCCCCCTCCTGTAATCGCAGGGCTTGACCCTTCATACAGGTAATGGAGCGTGTGACCTGACGAAAAAATCACAATGCAGGAGTGTCATATTAAGTCACCACCCAACTAACGTAGCACATCACTGATTAAAATCGTCTATGCCCCAGACGTTTCAACACACACCGGATCAAGCATCACAAATCCCCCTCCTGTAATCGCAGGGCTTGACCCTACAACATTTCTTGTACTTATGATTATCTCAAGTAACACTAACGAGATAACCGCATGGGCAATGAGTCACAATACTTTCATGGTGTGCTATCGAAACATCTTCCTCAGCCCCTTCCATTAATCTGTATCGGTCCAAGCACTTTACTAGACATGCTCTGCGAGATCGTATTTTCTCATGACCCTAAGATACATGCTAAGTTAGTTACATTGGACCTCTAATTCATAATGTAGTTCTAAGTCGAGGGCATAAAAAAAAAAGGTTAGTGCCCACATAGCGACATAAAGGGAAGAATATATGTCACTCTACTAACTGGTCAACAAGCACATATAGTGTGATATGTATGCCATGGCGGAGCACCCATCCAATGGGTCGTGTCACACTCTAAATGCCATGCGAACCTTAGTCTAGGCACCACTAAAGCATCTAACCACTACACAACTCAAGTCATCTCTCTAATCCAAGTATTTAGGTTCGGCTGCTATACAGGCTTGATATGGAATTTCATAAAAAAATTCTCATATCCAATTCCTAAGAGTCTCATCTTAAACTAATTAAGGCGACTTTTCATAAGAAATGTGAACAAAACAATTATATTACAACTACTAAAGTTTAATATGATTATTTAGTTTCATCCTGCTCACCACTTGGGTGCCATGGCGATCACACGTGTGAGTGGGCTGACCTAAGCCTGGTGACTTATCATAATATGTGCCTACTAGTATTAATTACGCAATCATTTAAAACGAAAAATATATTTTCATTAAGAAAAGCGTAAGATACAAAAGTATCAATAATGTCCATACATCATAACCTGTGAAGACCCAAACTCCTAACGTGGGTCAGGAATATATGCCTAGCTATCGGCTTGGTCAACGAATCAGCCACCATCCTAGTGGTGGAGATACGTCAAAGAGTTACCTTGCCTAGCCTAATCATCTCTCAAATGTAGTGAAAACAGATGTCTATATATTTTGTTCTGCCATGATACTTGGGGTCCTTCACAAACTCCAAAGTAGCCATGCTATCAGAGAACATCTCAACAGGCTCATTAGCTTGAGTCATAATGTCGAGGTGCTGGAGAAATCTCCTCAGCCAAACAACCTCCTGAACGGCTACTGAACAAGCAACGTACTCCGCCTCCATGGAAGACAAGGCAATGCAACTCTGCTTTTTACTTCACTTTAATTTGCCCTACCTCCAAGTATAAACACATAGCCTGAAGTGGACCTGCGCTCATCTCTATCACCGTCCCAATCAGCATCACTATATCCTTTCAATCTTAAGTCCCCATCTTGAAAGCATAGAACGAGATCACTGGTTCTCTTTAAGTATTGAAGGATCCTCTTGATCGCTTGCCAATGAGCAGGTCTAGAGTTGCTCTGGTAACGACTTACCAAGCCAACAACGAAGCATATGTCAGGTCGAGTACACATCATAGCGTACATCAAGCTGCCAATTGCACTTGCATAAGGGACTCTACTCACTTGCACATTTTCTTTATCCGTTTTAGAGCACTGCTCAAGAAGACTCAGAGTGTGATTCTTTTCCACTAGAGTATATATAAAATACCATATTTTCAATATATAAGCAAATATAAACAAAAATAGTATAAGATACTATTTTTATTGAATTTTGAGAAGTAAAGAATAATTTTGAAGTGATTTGTACTGAAATTGGAATACAGAAGAAAGATTTAAAATTTTCTATGAGAAAGAGGGCTTATATTTTAACAGAAAATCCAGAGTGTCAAAAAATTATGAAAATTTTTAGGGTGGTCCATACTTATGTTCTAAGAGCACAATATGAGTTTTGTGTCAATCGGATACTCGAGCAGTGAGAAAAAGATCTGTTAACGATTTTGAGTCGGCAGGACTTTCGGTGACCCAAAGATGATCCGAACTGAAAACTTAAGATAAATTACAATAAATTAAGTTAAATTGAGTCTGTTTGTCAAATTTGAGAGCAGATGGACGTTCAGAAGGGCTCCGCAGGCAAGTATCAGATCTGAACTGGACTAAATAATAAATTATCACTATTGGAGGGGGCCTATATGCATAAAGTGCTTTTTATTTTCTTCTTCTTCTCCAATTGGAACACGCGCGCACACACACACAAGAGAACACCACATAGGGAGCTCTCCCCCTTCTCTCTCTAGATCTCTCGCTCCAACACGCACGGAATCACGGAGCAACTTGCGACAAGCCTACAGCGAGTGAGGGAGAGCTTTTGAACCAATAAAAGCTTGAAACCGTCACTCTTTGAGGTGAGTTTTGCGAAAAATAAATTTGGTTTTACCGTAAATTCTCTACATTTGCAATCTACGCGATTTTAGACAAATTCTAATCAAAGAAATCGGTGGAAATCGTGAAGAAAATGCGATGATATCAAAGAAACTTGAATCTAGGGTTTTGAATGAAAAACTATGGATTCCTAAGAGTTTTGATATAATCTAATGGTTGATTCCTTTAATTGAAGGTGGTAGAAGACCTCCCAACAAGTTTATTTTGAAATTCGACGACGTTGCGACGGTGGATTAGCGAACAGCCGAAAATCACTATTTTCGTGACTGCGGGTGCCGAAACGCCCCCAAGTTGAGACGAAAGCTCGTGCGTGCTATTTAGTAAATTTCTAGCATCAAACCGAGGTGGGTGGTGCTTACCGAAGCTGTTGAATTTCCTTTTATGTCTAAAACCCCTTTGTTGATCATTAAGCACATAGTAAAAAAAAAAGGGGGGGAGGGGAAAGATGAACCTAGTGTTAGTAAATGTAAAGGTCGTCGTCTTTTGCGTGTTGAATAACATAGGAGTAGGCGAGACCTAAGTGGCATGAAAACTTTAGGGATCGTAAAGGGACTTGGAAAACTTAGTGTTGTCAAATGAGAACCTAGTGTATAAATCGAGTGGCATGTTATTAGTAAACAAGAACCTAGTAACAATACATGGATTGGGTGACATGTTATGACCACATAGAGGGTTGTGAGATATTTAGAGTTAGCTACAGTTGGTAGTGATAGTGGTGTGTCACTGTAGAGCACCGAGTGGGTCGAGCGCTTGGGGTTATTAAATCCCCAAAAGCGCAACGTGATTTGGTAGAGGTCCCTGTGTTAGAGAGCTGGATCATACTCACATAGTCTATATTGCTTGTGGAGGTCGCTCATTCACAAGCCGTATTCTCCGGACTGTCATGAGTGGGTCGAGGGCATATCTCCCCAGGGGTTGAGGCTGTACCTCCCCGCAGACGGCCAGGCTGGGTCGAGGGCGTATCTCCTCTCCTGGTTTAGTTGTGAGTTGGGCTCGGCTATTGCCATGCAGGTTGATTAGGTCGGTGGACCATTTGATAATTCATATAGAGTTGAGTCTGTGGCTGTTCATTTTCTACATTACTGCTTTACTTATGCCTTGTTTAGACCTAGTGGGAAAGTCGGTTGGCTTGGTAGCCGAACCCACTGGGAACTTTGTTGTAGTTCTCATACCCCTTTCTTACATATTTGACCCCAAGCGTAGTGGCGCAGGACCGCAGCAAGGGCGTTGCGCCCTAGGTAGACGACCTCCTTGTCTAGTTGTTATCCTTTTTTGTATTTCTTATATTAGATGATGTATAGGTTTATTTTGGGAGATGTAAATGTAAAGTTTAAGTGTAAACTTGTAAAGTTGCTTGGATGTATAGTTATGTTTATCTATTTTAGATAGGTCTACATTTTTCGCTTTTTGATATCCCCTCTGAAATGTTGTATGAATGCTTTCTCGTTCATTGTCATACACTGGCTTCGTGTACACCTTGTACGGTACAGGGGAGACTCTGTCCGTTCGGTGGTCTGTGCGCGTGCTCGAACTAACCAAATGGGCGTGATAGTATTAACGGGTTTACTATGATGCATTCTAAGCTGCTCTAGAACCTTTTTAATATAGGATTCTTGAGACAAACCAAGAAGTCTCCTAGAGCGATCTCTAATGACCTTCACTTCGAGTACATAGCTCGCTTCACCCATATCTTTCATCTTTTATTTATTTATTTTAATTCGATTTCACAAAGAAAAACGAATATAAGATTTGTAGAACTAATATACGAAAAATATGATCAACAAAACATGCATTCAAAATCAAGCAAACAACATAGGCATGATCTCAGGCGAAAACAAGCAAAAACTCGCTGTGATACCAATTGTTGGAATTAGAGGACAGCATAAACTTACAAACTAGGTAGTCAACGTATCCAGGAATCGAAATCGGATCGGGTAGCTTGTTTTACTAGCCTTCTTGGATCGTCCTTATCTTGATAATTCTTGATCTTCCACGTATCTTCTATGGGTTGCGGATCGGATGCGCAGATCAGATCGGATGCAAAAATGGCTACCAGAGTCCTCTTCTATGTCCACACTTCAAAACCCCGCCCCGAGAACGTTGACGGAAATCCAGAGAGAACATAGAGAGAATAAGGGAAGAAGATTTTTTTTTTTCTTCTTACATTATTTCTTGTGTATCGTATATCATATTTCTAAAATATAAAACCAAGGGCTCTATTTATAGATTATCAGGATCTCTTCGAATATTATGTTTCTCACATAGAGATATGAGAATATCGGTTAAGATATGAGTTAAAATATATTTCTTAACTAATAAGAAACATATATAACTTATCATCCTTATCCTTAACCTATAAGGATAAATGCTAATCTTATCCTTTACATATAAGGATAAATCTCAATCTTATCCTTAACGCAAAAGAATAAATCATAATCCACATGTTATGTGGATTGAGTCAAATTAGAACCGGCCAATGTGGACACACCACATGGCAATAATTTTAATACTGATGTTTTAGTTATTGATATCGCTGACGGCCGGATCGGTTAGGGGTTGGGGGAAGGGGTGGGGGTCTGAATTTACGAGCATGCTGAGGTCTGGATGGTCCACTCATGGGCAACTACCTGGTGTTGCTTACTTCGGTTGGCATAGTTACTTCTTGGTCGTGCTCATATTCTATGGACATATACTCTTTTTCTCCTCTTATATGTTTTTATGTTTTACCAGTCATTTGACCCTTTCTGCCTGTTCTTCTGTACTTGGTTTTTTTCTTCGCCCATTGTTTATTTATTTTTGTTTATTTGTATGTTTGGTTTTTCACTTGCCTGATTGTTTGTTTACTTACACTTCCTTAATGCGAATGTTTAATGAGTTCCTGTTATTTGCTGTCTACCTGGCATCTTTCTTAATTGTTTTAAATTTCTGTAGTGTTTAACATCTTCCTTCGCATTTTACTATACTTGATCTTTCCTTTCTTGGTTGTTCGTTCATTTACGTTCTTTTTTTTCTTTTTCTTTTTTTCTTTTTTTTCTATTAATGCTTGCCTGCACATTTTTGGCGGTGATACTTAGCAGAGAAGGCCACTACTCTTCGGGTTTAACTGATGTTTGGATGGTCCGTTAATAGGCAACCGCTCAACAACGCTTCAGCTATACAACTACTTTTTCACCGCGTTTTTTAATATTTTCGCGTAGTTGCCTTTGTACAGTAATTTTTTCTTCCTTCTTTTTTTTTCGTTTTTGTGTTTTTCTTTGTGTGCCAATGGCGGTGATGATAGGCACGGGAAGCCGTTGTTCACTAGAATTAGTTAATGAGGTCGGCTGATTGGCAACCATTCGCCCTGGATTCAACTCTCTGAATTTACTTGATGTTCAGATGGATAGGTGCATCGTTTCTTCTCACGCCTTACATCTCTCACTACCTCGGACAGTTGGCAAGATTTCCATGTTCTGCTTGATTCTGCTGTGAGGACTCGGATCCCCGCGATGGATTATTGGTTGATCAGCTACTTATGGAGGCCCATGTTGGGTGTTAGAGGTGTTTGAGTGTGTATTGGACCCAAGGATTGGACCCGGCACAAAAAAACGGATCAAGTTTACTTTTTTGGAAATTTTTGATAATTTTAGAAGTGGAATTGGACAAATTGGACATCGGATTTGGATTCAGCGCGCAAAAACGATGAAAATGGACAATTACTTGATTTTTTCGAAGCCCGATCGCCAAAATACGGATTTCGAGGCGTTGGAGCACTGTTCCTGTGGCCGGAGTTGCGCCGGCGACGACGGAGCGCGGCGGCGGGCTGAGGCGCAACCGCTCGGTCCACCGCAGAGGCGTGCACCGAGGATTTGGGCAGGTGGCGGCTCCCGGTTGGCCGGCGCAGCAGGCGCGGTCCACGAGAGATGTGCGGGTGTACGGTGGACCTGAGCGAGACACGTGGCGACTCCGGAGAGGTCGGCTCACGTACGGGCGGTCCACGCGGCACGACGAGTAGGTGCGGGCGACGTGCGGGGCAGGTGGCCGTACGCGCAGGGCAGGCGCACGTCGTGCGCGGGCAGGCGCGGTCGGCGCCACGCGGTGCGGAGCGGGTGGCGGGACTCGCTGTCTGCTGTTCGGGGGTGACGTGGCGTTCCCTGGTGATTTCGGGCGCTGGATCAATGGCCCGGATTGGCGCGGTCCACGGGCACTATAGCGGCCCGAAATTTTTCGGGCGCCCGGAAGTTGGGATATAAGTGGAATTTTGGCAATTGTTCTTTGGAGACTATATAAGCTCCCTTTGGGCTGCGATTTCAGGCCCTTTCCCAAGCCCATTTGCAAAGGTGACCTTAAGAGATTTTGTTCTTCATCTTGTGCTCCATCTACTGAGGGACTTTTAGATTTTTTTGGAGGCCTCGACATCCGCGCTTTCTGCGACGCGGCGCACTGTGACGTTTCTTGGATTTTGGCTTCCACCGTCACTTTTCGGTCCGTGAGGCACCCTGGATTACTCCGATGGTATTTTGAGCCGATTTTTTGCGGCAGCGCGTTCACGAGAGGTACGCCTTCGATTTCCGTATTGATCACTTCGTCTTATTTTAGGGTTTTAGCATGGTTCCCGAGGCATACATTGACCCCTTATACTGGTGTGAGTTTTGGGACAGCGGTGGAGTATTTTTGGAATTTCTCGGTCTACGAGCATCGGAATGAGATGTTTAAGGACTCGATTGATATCTACGCTTCGAGAGGAATGTACCAGTATTTTTATCGGATTTTTTTGAGGACTCTTCAGAGGTGATAATTAAACTTCTTTCAGACTAGTTTCCTGCAGATTTTGTATTGTGGGTAGTTTGACTTGCCCAGTGTTCTAATTGTATCTTGGTCTACAGGTGTCGGAACGAGGTGTATAAATACTCAATTAGTATCTACTCGTCGCGAGGATCACAACGGTGATTTTTTCGAATTTCTCTGAGGACAGAATGCAGGTGAAAAAGGGCCTTCTTTGTGCTGTCTTGGAAAAACAGCAAGTGTTTGTTGTGATGTGGTCTAATTGTGGGCTATGATGTTGGTTTGAACAGAGGCTTATGCGACCGTGTACCGAGGGTGTAGTTTCGGCAGATTTTGGATTGTGAGCGACTACACACTTCACCGACTTTGGCTTTGCCTGCGGAAAACGTTACAGGTGGGTTGCTTCGTCTCCAGAATCGGTGGGCGGTTCTCTAATTCTATATAATAGAATGCATGCATGTTAGTGTACCAATATTTGATTGAGATGCAAGCTTGGTAATGACATTGGTTTGAGGAATTGTATTATATGATATTCAGATATGCCTAACAGAAACTTGCAAGATAAGATATTCATGTCTGGTAATCGAGAGCATGCATAATTCATTGTACAACCTATAGCTTTGAGATGTGAGCATAAGAATGATATAGTTCATGTGGATTGAGGCTTACATGATTTATGGTACATATTAGATACCTTCGAGATATTATATGTTCAAGAATTGTATTCACCTATGCTAGTTGAGAGAATGTTTAGGGAGATGAAGCTTATTTTGATTGGTTTTGGTGATTGTATCCATTAATGTTCCCTGCTTATGATTCAGTTTATTTAATTGCTATTATTGAAACTTGACCTAGCACCCTCGTCATATGCTACATGTTTAACCAGACCAGTAGAGAACCTTTACTTGTGCTAGGTTCTTTTATGCTTTAGACATCCCACACTTTGCATCTTTCCTGGACATAGTGTTGCCTTGCCCGGGTAGTGGGCCGAGGGGTCAGGTTTCTGTAGGACATTGTTGCACTCGTGCCTGGGGGCTGAGGGGAGTCTGGTAGCTGAGTTTAGATTGTGCTAGTGTCGTGGGGAGCTGTTTGGGTAGACGGTGGTCCCGGGCCGTCGGGTATCTTCCGGCCAGTGTTGTTGGAAACCGTTGGGGTTGACGGTGGTCCCGGGTCGTTGAGTGTTGTCCGACCAGTTTTATTATCCCTGAGTTGTGGGTCGATCCCGGCTGTGGAGTACCTCCAGCCAGTGTGTTTTGTGCCACGAGTTGGTGGAGTTTGCTAGTGTCTCGAGATTCGAGAGAGCTGATCAGCTGAGTCGTCGAGAGTACTTTGACTGTTGTGCTAGATGTTTGAATATCTTGGGTCCTTCCATTCTGAGAGTGAGCGTGGATTTTGACTATAGCCTGCAGGAGCCACTTTGAGCTCGACAGAGTGCGCGGATACCTTTTTCCTCGGTGGAGTCGCACCCCTCGAGTGCCCCGTCCGGAGTAGGCTTGTTACTTTTGTATCGCGACTTGTCGATGTTGTCCCTCTGGCTGGGCCAGTTTTGGCAGTCACGGACGCCCTACGTAAGTCCTGTCCTCCTTGGATGTAACGGCAGTAGGTAGGCGCAGGCTTGACTGGACCCTATGAGGCAGTCAGTTCGATTGGGTTGATTGAGCACCTTGGGTGTGAGTAGTTACATATATTTTCATCTGTACCACCCATTGAGCATTTAGATAGAGGCATGGTAGCTGTAGAGTACCTCCAGCTTTTCTTGTTCTGTAGTGTCCCAGTTTTTCCCCTGTGTTTTCCCCTGTTTGGGGTGTGGAACACCTAGTGTTGGTGTGTTGGGCCCCAACATGTCAAAGGGATGTGTTGTTTGGGCTTAGAGTGGATTTGGAAGCGAGCCTGACCTTCGGCTGACTTTGCCGAATTTTAGGAGTGGAATCAGGCTAAACGAAGGCCGTATTTGGATTCAGCGCGGAAAAACGCTTGAAAACGGCTATTTACTTATTTAATTTGGAGTCCGGATGCCCAAAAACGGACCCCCGGAAGTTTTCTGTGCAAAATGGTGCATGGGGGGATCTGTGGACCGGCCGGGACACGTGGCGCCTTATTATTGGGCCGGCGCACGGCTCTCGGTCCACGGAGCGGGCCGCCGGTGCACGGTGCACCGGCGGGCCACGTGGCAGGCGCCCGTTGGTCCGGTCCAGGGCGCGCGGCGCACGGGAGGGTGCGCGGGCAGCGCGGGCAGGCCGGGCAGGCGCGGGGTTGGGCGCGGTGCACGGTGCACCGGGGCGCGCCACGTGGCGGCCCCGGGTTGGTTGGCGCATGTGCGCGGGGTGCACCCGCGGGCGCGCACCTGCGGCCGTACGCACGCGGCCGTACGCACGCGCGGCGCAGGTGCGCAGGCGGCGCCCGGCGGGCGTGGCGGGCGGGGAAGCGGCCGCCACGTGGCGCCCTGCCATTGGCGGGCGCCACCCACCCCGCCGCCCCGCAGGGGGACGCGTGGCGCGTCCCCGCTGGGCCCGCACGGCTGCCGCCTGTTTGGCGGACGCGTGGCGGGCCCAGGGCCGGGTTGGACGGAAGGTCGGACGGGCGGGATCCCGTGTGCGGCCCGGGTTGGGCTGGGCCGCACTGTAGCCGCCCGAAAGTTGGCGGGCCGGGCCGCACTGTAGCAGCCCGAAATCCCCACTGCGCCCGAAAGTGGGGACACAGTGGGGATTTTTCCAATTGTTTGGTTGGGCCTATATAAAGGCCCCCTCCCCTCTCTTCTTGGGCTTTTTCCGAGAGAAAGAGAGAGAACCAGGGAGAGGTTTGTGAAGAGAAGTTGTTCCTCTCACATTTTTCTACCTCGTGGTGCGTTCCCAGATTTTCGGGAAGATCGACAGCGGCGTTCCGGATTTTACAGCGTGCCTCGGTTTTCCCCCATTTCGGCCCGTTATCGTCGCATTTCAGTCCGAGGAGTCCCCTGCGCAGTACAGAAGTCCGATTCCGACGATTTCTTCGCCAGTGTGTTCCTAAGAGGTAGGGCTTCGTTTTCCGTGTTGTTGGTTTCTCCGGATTCCGATTTCTTGGCACGATTCCCGAGGTGATTTGACACCCCATTTTGCTGTTTGGATTTTGGACAGCGGCGACTTCAACGAATTATTTCTCCGCGTAGGAATATCGGATCGAGGCGATTCAAGAGTCGATTTTGGGTGATTTTTCGCGAGGAACGCAACCGTGATTTTTCTGGGATTTTAGGAGCTCGGGACAGAGGTGAAAATTCCTCGTTTTGCGTGCTGATTTTAAAACAGCAAATGTGTGTTTAGAAATTGTTATATTTACACCGTGTACACTTATGTGATGTTGTAGGACATTGTTACAGCTGACGGTGTGTTTAGAGGACAGCGGGTATTTTCTGGGTACATCGTGCACGCTTTTCGAGGTGGGTGGTTGCGTATCCCTCTTTGTTGATTTGCACACTGGGAATAAAAGAGTTTCCCAACTATGCATGTGATAGATAACTTGTGATATATAAACCTATTGTATTGGCCCCTAAATTAATTTAGTAGCCTCTATGTGATAAATCTGGGACAAGGAAATTGGACAATTGCTGTATCGTGAACCGCATGCAATTTAGTAACCCAACAATATTTGTAAAATGATTCTAAAGTATTCTTCACATGAAACTTAGCTCCTTTCTAAATGTTTTTAAAAAAGAGAACACTTGCATGCTCATTGGACATCTAGTTAGGCCACTATCTTACTGCAGCACTATATTATGGGACTTGACTTAGGAGAAAATATGTGTTATTGTTATTCTTCTCTATCGATGCATGATGCTCGAGTCTGATCGGGATTTTGAGATAGTGGTGTCTGGACTTTGAGTTTGGGACAGTTGGGATTGTCTTGGGGGATTGTGGGGCATAGTGGCAACCGCGGATGTTAGGCGGTTGACCAGATGTTTTTACCTTATCAGATTGGGACTTATGGGTTCAGCGGTGACCGCGGATTGTGGGCGGTTGACCGGATGTTGTTATCACATCAGATTGGGGATCGGGGTTGCATTAGTGGATGGAGTATTCCCACTTTGATCATGGTCATGATCCAGTCCTGCTATTGTGAGACATTGGTTACAGTGATGATTGATACAGAGATACTTTACTCGTGTGGGTCGCTCCCCTCGAGTGCCACTCCGGAGTAGGCTTTTAGACCGTGATGGGTGCCGGTCAGTTGGTGAGTTGTGAGTGATGACAGAGCAGGCAGTGCCAGTATTTCCTGGCCCACTGATTGGGTTTTCTTTGGGCAGTCAGCTTTATAGTTGCATCTATACAGTCATCTTTTGGCACTGCATTTAGAGGCATAGTAGTGGTAGTTTCTTTTCAGCAGTCTTTATTGCATACCACTGTTCTTTCCTTTTTGCCTCTTTATTCCTAGTGGGTGCGTCAGCATCAGAGGTTTTACCCACTAGGGGAGGCTACTGGTTTATCTAGTAGTTCTCACCCCCATTGTTGTTTCTTGTTCTTTCTTCCCCTTTGTTTTGCAGAGTCGACTGTGGGAGCTGCTGGGCCTTCAGCAGCAGATCGAGGTAAGAGGATCGCCGACTAGCTAGATCGTCTACCCCGAGCGAGAGTTTAGCTAGACTATTACTGTACTCCCCTTTTGTATCTCAGACATAGTAGTTTACTTTTGGGTCTGGCTGTGGCCAGCTGGTTGTATTATTTATGGTGAGCTGGGAGTATATTGTACTTTTATTTCAGTTTACAGTTTATTTCAGTCTGAGATTACTGTTAGTTCTATTAGTTCAGCTCTGTTATGCTCTTCTATTGTATATTATCTATCTGAGCAGGTTACCAGCGCTTCGTGTACATGGAAAATTCTGTGTACACGGCGGATCTGTTGGCGGGCCCGGGTTCTGGTTACCCCCGGGGCGTGACAGATTAAGTTGGTATCAGAGCTTAGGGATAGGTCAGTTGGGACTTAGGAAACCCTAGGCTTTTGGCAGACCCTAGGATGATAGGGCGTGAGAGGCGTGACACTTTGCGAAAGTCGTTGATTTATTTATTGGACTCTTCCAGTGAGTGAAGAGGGATCGACATACCCAATTTCTGGTGGACCGTTATGTTGGCTGCAGACAACATAAAGTCGCAGAAATTGGGGGATGTCTTTGACTTTCGCTAGATTGGGTCGTGTGGGGTTATGTTACTGATTCGTGTTTTCTTGTGGCAGGATGCCTCCCCGACGTCGGATTCCCGCTCTGGGTGCCCCTACACCCCCTGTTGAGCCGGAGCAGACGGGATCCACTGAGATTGGTGAGCTGCGGGCCATGATGGCCCAATTGGCGGAGAGCCATCGTCAGCAGCAGCAGAGGATTGATCAGCTGCTCGCGCAGAGAGAGACACCACCCCCAGCTGTTCCTGAGGCCTTTGTGCCCCCTGTTGCCCCTTTTGTGCCGTCAGCGCCATCTTCGAGTAGCGGGGCTCCTGGAGCTATTCAGCCTTTGACTGCGGAGGAGGAGCGGGATTTTGCTGACAAACTCGCCCAGTTTGTTAAGCGGGGACCACCTAGATTCTCAGGGCGGGATGCCCCGCCCTCGGCTGTTGGGAAATGGCTTTCTGCGATGGAGAAGCTTTTTCGGGATTTCTTCATCGACCCGAAGTATCGAGTGCACATGGCGGTGCACTGTTTGGACGGGGATGCTGATTTTTGGTGGCAGCGGGTGGAGCCACCGGAGTTCCGGATTTCTCGGCAGCTGCCCTGGGAGGAGTTCCGACGGTTGGTGCTGGACACCTATTTTTCGACCAGTGTGAAGAAGAAGTTGGAGGACGACTTGAAGAACCTGCAGCAGGGCGAGCGATCGGCCCATGCCTATTTCCAGGAGTTCATGGAGTTGTTGAACTGCGTGCCCTTCGTCGCTCGTGACGGGCCGCACCAGGTTGAGATGTTCGAGGGAGGCCTTCGCCCAGAGATTTACACCCTGGTGCATGCTCAGAGATTTCAGACTCTGGATGCAGCCGCAGAGCATGCACAGTGGGTGGAGAGAGGTGATCAGGTGGTGGCCAGACAGCGGGCCGCGGTCGCTCAGGGCTCCGACAGAAAGCGACCAGCCCAGGATGAGGGGGGACAGGCCAGTACTTGGAGGCCGCCCCGACCGCCACCGCCTCAGTTCCAGGGCCGTGGGCGTTCGGAGCGGCGAGGGCCTGGTGGATCCCAGAGGCCCCAGCAGCAGCAGCAGCAGCAGCAGAGATCGCAGTCGTCGCAGCGCGGATCTCAGCGGCAGCCACAGCGACAGCGACAGTCTCAGCAGCAGCAGTCCCGACAGTCACGGGCCCCCAGCAGTTGTATTTTCTGTGGAGGTCCGCACTTCCCCGGCACCTGCGACCAGCGGTGGGGTCGTTGCTATGGATGTGGACAGCCAGGGCACATTCGAGCTGCGTGCCCCTTTTCGACCTCAGCCGCCCCTTCTTCAGCATCTGCCCCTGTATCATCGCAGCAGCGGTCGACGGCTCAGCGGCCTTATGCTCCAGCGAGCAGGCCATCTTCTCCCATTCCACAGATTATCGCCCTCCAGCTCAGAGTGGGCGAGTGTATGCTGCACAGGTAGAGGATGCTTCAGCAGCAGACCATGTGGTGGCAGGTATCACTTTACTTTCTGGCATTAGGACTCGCACCTTATTTGATACTGGAGCATCGCATTCTTTCATTAGTAGATCTTTTGCATCATTACATGGGTTAGAGGTAGGACTTTTGCCACGTGCACGAGAGGTACAGATTCCCGATCACACTTTGCTCGTGGAGGAGTGTTGTTGGTCCTGCCCGATGCAGATCGAGTCCTGGATTATGCCAGCAGACCTGTTGGTCTTGAGACAGCTGCAGGATTTTGATGTGATTCTCGGGATGGACTGGCTGGCTCGGTATTTTGCGACTATTGACTGTGCCGAGAGGACTGTCACTTTTAGAGAGCCAGACCAGGAGGTGTTGGTGTACCGGGGATGTCAGAGCGCTTTCTTTGCCTCTATGGTTTCGACTTCCCGAGCGAGGCGGATGATTCACCGAGGATGTGTAGCCTTTTTGGCTAGTGTTGTTGAGGGGCCTACGGCGGCACCGGGACTCGGGGATATCCCTATCGTCCGCGAGTTCCCGGATGTGTTTCCACCTGAGCTGACTTGTATGCCGCCCGACAGAGAGATTGAGTTTGTGATTGACGTAGTCCCAGGAACTGCGCCAATCTCTAAGGCTCCTTACCGGATGGCACCGGCTGAGCTGCGAGAGCTTAAAGCACAGTTGCAAGACTTGATGGATAAGGGTTTCATTAGACCCAGTGTGTCGCCCTGGGGAGCACCGGTGCTATTCGTGAAGAAGAAAGATGGGTCACTTAGACTGTGTGTGGACTATAGGGAGCTGAATAAAGTGACCATCAAGAACAAGTACCCTCTGCCGCGCATCGACGATCTCTTTGATCAGCTGCAAGGGTCTTGTGTCTTTTCCAAGATTGATCTACAGTCTGGTTACCACCAATTAAAGGTGAAGGCCGAGGATATTCCTAAGACTGCTTTCAGATCACGGTACGGGCATTATGAGTTTACAGTTATGCCATTTGGATTGACTAATGCCCCTGCCGCCTTTATGGACTTGATGAACAGGATATTTCGGCCATTCCTGGATCGATTTGTGGTGGTGTTCATAGATGATATCCTGGTTTACTCCCGGAGCGAGGCCGAGCATGAGGAGCACTTGAGGACTGTGCTACAACTTCTGCGGGAGAAGAAGTTGTATGCCAAGCTGGTGAAGTGCGAGTTTTGGCTTCGGGAGGTAGCTTTCTTGGGCCATGTGATTTCCGCCGCCGGTGTAGCTGTAGACCCGGCGAAGATTGAGGCAGTTCGTGATTGGCCCCGACCGACGACTGTATCAGAGGTGCGCAGCTTCATGGGATTAGCTGGTTATTATCGTCGGTTTGTGGAAGGCTTTGCGAAGCTTTCCACACCCCTCACTCGGTTGACGCGTAAAGGGGTTAAGTTTATCTGGAGTGAGGACTGCCAGAAGAGCTTCGAGGAGCTGAAGGACAGACTGATGACTGCTCCTATCCTTTCCCTCCCTGTTATGGGGAAAGGATATGTGATCTACAGTGACGCATCGCACAGTGGACTGGGTTGCGTGTTGATGCAGGATGGGAGGGTAATTGCTTATGCATCGAGACAGCTCAAGGATTACGAGAAGAATTACCCTACCCACGACTTAGAGCTCGCTGCCGTGGTGTTTGCACTGAAGCTTTGGCGCCATTACCTGTACGGGGAGCATTGTGAGATCTACACCGACCACAAGAGCTTAAAGTATCTGTTCACACAGAAGGAGCTTAATTTGAGGCAGCGCAGGTGGTTAGAGCTACTAAAGGATTATGATGTGGATATCCTTTACCACCCAGGCAAGGCTAACGTGGTCGCTGATGCTTTGAGCCGGAGAGCAGTTCAGAGTTTGTCTATGTTGATCACAGACCAGGCGCCCCTATTGGAGGAGATGAGACGGCTCGAGATAGAGGTTGTGTCCCCTGGGGTCTCTGCTAGACTGACGTCATTAGTCGTGCAGCCCACTCTGCTGGACAGGATCAGGGAGAAACAGAGTGAGGACCCCCACTTGACCAGGATTCGAGATCAGCTTCCGAGTGATCAGTCAGGGGATTTTACAGTGGATGCTGCGGGAGTACTGAGGTACAGGGACCGAGCATGTGTGCCAGTGGATGCTGAGATCAGAGAGCAGATATTGAGAGAGGCCCATTATACACCTTATACCCTTCATCCTGGGGGGACTAAGATGTATAAGGACCTCAAGGCACATTTTTGGTGGAATGGCATGAAGAGGGATGTCGGGAGATTTGTGGCCCAGTGTTTGACTTGTCAGCAAGTAAAAGCTGAGCATCGGGTGCCAGCTGGCAAGTTACAAAGTCTCCCCATCCCTGAGTGGAAATGGGACCACATTACCATGGACTTCGTGGTCGGATTGCCGAGGGCACAGGGCGGAGCAGATGCTATCTGGGTAGTGGTGGATCGACTTACCAAGTCAGCGCACTTTTTGCCTATGCAGACTACTTGGCCACTCGATCGACTAGCCCAGTTATACCTTGATGAGATTGTGAGACTGCATGGAGTACCCGCCTCCATTGTGTCAGATAGAGATCCGAGGTTTGCCTCGCGTTTTTGGGGGAGTTTGCAGACTGCGATGGGGACTCAGCTCAGATTCAGTACAGCTTTTCATCCTCAGACTGATGGGCAGTCAGAGCGGACCATACAGATCTTGGAGGACATGCTGAGGGCTTGCGTCTTGGATTTCGGCGGAGGTTGGATTCGGCACTTATCCTTGGTTGAGTTTGCGTACAACAACAGCTTTCAAGCGAGCATACAGATGGCTCCGTTTGAAGCGTTGTATGGACGCAAGTGCCGATCACCACTTTATTGGAGTGACGTAGGCGAGAGACGGACCTTGGGGCCAGATATACTGCTAGAGGCAGAGGAGAAGGTCCGGGTGATTCGACAGCATCTTCAGACCGCTCAGAGCCGACAGAGGAGCTATGCTGATGTTCGGCGACGAGACTTAGAGTTTCAGGTTGGAGATCATGTATTTCTGAAAGTCTCGCCGTCCAAGGGGATCAGGAGGTTCGGCATTCGCGGGAAACTCAGCCCCCGATACATTGGACCATTCGAGGTGTTGGAGCGTATCGGGCCTGTTGCTTATCGACTTGCACTTCCCCCGAGACTGGCTGGTGTCCACGATGTTTTCCATGTTTCCACACTGAGGAGGTACGTCTTCGACCCGTCGCACGTCATCGACTTTGCACCCCTCGAGATCAGCGAGGATTTGAGATATGAGGAGCGCCCAGTGCGGATTCTTGATCGGGAGGTGAAAGAATTGCGCAATCGGACCATCCCCTATGTGAAGATCCTTTGGAGCAATCATGATGAGCGCGAGGCGACGTGGGAGCCAGAGTCAGAGATGATGGACGCCTACCCCTACTTGTTCGAGGCTCTGGATTGAGGTATGATTTTAGTTTCGAGGACGAAACTTTTGTTAGTGGGGGAGGATGTAGTGTCCCAGTTTTTCCCCTGTGTTTTCCCCTGTTTGGGGTGTGGAACACCTAGTGTTGGTGTGTTGGGCCCCAACATGTCAAAGGGATGTGTTGTTTGGACTTAGAGTGGATTTGGAAGCAAGCCTGACCTTCGGCTGACTTTGCCGAATTTTAGGAGTGGAATCAGGCTAAACGGAGGCCGTATTTGGATTCAGCGCGGAAAAACGCTTGAAAACGGCTATTTACTTATTTAATTTGGAGTCCGGATGCCCAAAAACGGACCCCCGGAAGTTTTCTGCGCAAAATGGTGCATGGGGGGATCTGTGGACCGGCCGGGACACGTGGCGCCTTGTTATTGGGCCGGCGCACGGCTCTCGGTCCACGGAGCGGGCCGCCGGTGCACGGTGCACCGGCGGGCCACGTGGCAGGCGCCCGTTGGTCCGGTCCAGGGCGCGCGGCGCACGGGAGGGTGCGCGGGCAGCGCGGGCAGGCCGGGCAGGCGCGGGGTTGGGCGCGGTGCACGGTGCACCGGGGCGCGCCACGTGGCGGCCCCGGGTTGGTTGGCGCATGTGCGCGGGGTGCACCCGCGGGCGCGCACCTGCGGCCGTACGCACGCGCCGTACGCACGCGCGGCGCAGGTGCGCAGGCGGCGCCCGGCGGGCGTGGCGGGCGGGGAAGCGGCCGCCACGTGGCGCCCCGCCATTGGCGGGCGCCACCCACCCCGCCGCCCCGCAGGGGGACGCGTGGCGCGTCCCCGCTGGGCCCGCACGGCTGCCGCCTGTTTGGCGGACGCGTGGCGGGCCCAGGGCGGGTTGGACGGAAGGTCGGACGGGCGGGGATCCCGTGTGCGGCCCGGGTTGGGCTGGGCCGCACTGTAGCCGCCCGGAAGTTGGCGGGCCGGGCCGCACTGTAGCAGCCCGAAATCCCCACTGCGCCCGAAAGTGGGGACACAGTGGGGATTTTTCCAATTGTTTGGTTGGGCCTATATAAAGGCCCCCTCCCCTCTCTTCTTGGGCTTTTTCCGAGAAAAAGAGAGAGAACCAGGGAGAGGTTTGTGAAGAGAAGTTGTTCCTCTCACATTTTTCTACCTCGTGGTGCGTTCCCAGATTTTCGGGAAGATCGACAGCGGCGTTCCGGATTTTACAGTGTGCCTCGGTTTTCCCCCATTTCGGCCCGTTATCGTCGCATTTCAGTCCGAGGAGTCCCCTGCGCAGTACAGAAGTCCGATTCCGACGATTTCTTCGCCAGTGTGTTCCTAAGAGGTAGGGCTTCGTTTTCCGTGTTGATGGTTTCTCCGGATTCCGATTTCTTGGCACGATTCCCGAGGTGATTTGACACCCCATTTTGCTGTTTGGATTTTTGGACAGCGGCAACTTCGACGAATTATTTCTCCGCGTAGGAATATCGGATCGAGGCGATTCAAGAGTCGATTTTGGGTGATTTTTCGCGAGGAACGCAACCGTGATTTTTCTGGGATTTTAGGAGCTCGGGACAGAGGTGAAAATTCCTCGTTTTGCGTGCTGATTTTAAAACAGCAAATGTGTGTTTAGAAATTGTTATATTTACACCGTGTACACTTATGTGATGTTGTAGGACATTGTTACAGCTGACGGTGTGTTTAGAGGACAGCGGGTATTTTCTGGGTACATCGTGCACGCTTTTCGAGGTGGGTGGTTGCGTATCCCTCTTTGTTGATTTGCACACTAGGAATAAAAGAGTTTCCCAACTATGCATGTGATAGATAACTTGTGATATATAAACCTATTGTATTGGCCCCTAAATTAATTTAGTAGCCTCTATGTGATAAATCTGGGACAAGGAAATTGGACAATTGCTATATCGTGAACCGCATGCAATTTAGTAACCCAACAATATTTGTAAAATGATTCTAAAGTATTCTTCACATGAAACTTAGCTCCTTTCTAAATGTTTTTAAAAGAGAACACTTGCATGCTCATTGGACATCTAGTTAGGCCACTATCTTACTGCAGCACTATATTATGGGACTTGACTTAGGAGAAAACATGTGTTATTGTTATTCTTCTCTATCGATGCATGATGCTCGAGTCTGATCGGGATTTTGAGATAGTGGTGTCTGGACTTTGAGTTTGGGACAGTTGGGATTGTCTTGGGGGATTGTGGGGCATAGTGGCAACCGCGGATGTTAGGCGGTTGACCAGATGTTTTTACCTTATCAGATTGGGACTTATGGGTTCAGCGGTGACCGCGGATTGTGGGCGGTTGACCGGATGTTGTTATCACATCAGATTGGGGATCGGGGTTGCATTAGTGGATGGAGTATTCCCACTTTGATCATGGTCATGATCCAGTCCTGCTATTGTGAGACATTGGTTACAGTGATGATTGATACAGAGATACTTTACTCGTGTGGGTCGCTCCCCTCGAGTGCCACTCCGGAGTAGGCTTTTAGACCGTGATGGGTGCCGGTCAGTTGGTGAGTTGTGAGTGATGACAGAGCAGGCAGTGCCAGTATTTCCTGGCCCACTGATTGGGTTTTCTTTGGGCAGTCAGCTTTATAGTTGCATCTATACAGTCATCTTTTGGCACTGCATTTAGAGGCATAGTAGTGGTAGTTTCTTTTCAGCAGTCTTTATTGCATACCACTGTTCTTTCCTTTTTGCCTCTTTATTCCTAGTGGGTGCGTCAGCATCAGAGGTTTTACCCACTAGGGGAGGCTACTGGTTTATCTAGTAGTTCTCACCCCCATTGTTGTTTCTTGTTCTTTCTTCCCCTTTGTTTTGCAGAGTCGACTGTGGGAGCTGCTGGGCCTTCGGCAGCAGATCGAGGTAAGAGGATCGCCGACTAGCTAGATCGTCTACCCCGAGCGAGAGTTTAGCTAGACTATTACTGTACTCCCCTTTTGTATCTCAGACATAGTAGTTTACTTTTGGGTCTGGCTGTGGCCAGCTGGTTGTATTATTTATGGTGAGCTGGGAGTTTATTGTACTTTTATTTCAGTTACAGTTTATTTCAGTCTGAGATTACTGTTAGTTCTATTAGTTCAGCTCTGTTATGCTCTTCTATTGTATATTATCTATCTGAGCAGGTTACCAGCGCTTCGTGTACATGGGAAATTCTGTGTACACGGCGGATCTGTTGGCGGGCCCGGGTTCTGGTTACCCCCGGGGCGTGCAGTTTTTACTGCATTATTATCTTATGCCTCTAGTAGACTTAGTGGGCAGATCGTCGGGCTTGGTGGCGGTACCCACTAAGAACTACGTGTTGATGTAGTTCTCACACCCGTTGGGGGTTCTCCCCGTCCTTTTTTCTTTCCTCTCCTTTGTTTTGCAGAGTCATCTATGGGAGATGCTGATTCTGCTGTTGCCGTTCGAGACGAGGGAGTCGCGAGCTAGATCCCTACCTGTCTTTGGAGATTAGCTGTACCCCCACATTGGAGACTTTTAGTACAGTCCGTAAATTAGTTTTATTTATGCTCATGAGAGATTATTGTAGTGAGGTTATGACTTGTACTGAGAGCCTGTACACTGATGTATTATTTCAGGTTGCCCTTCCTGTTGAGTTCTGGGCTTTGTATCTGAGGATTTGTATTTGATCATGTTTGGGAGGTGGACATTGTATCTTTATTTTCAGTTGTACAGTGTTGGATTTGAGTTCTTTTCAGCTTTTTATTTTACAGCTCTGATATCTGTTTAGCTATAGTAGTTTTTCTTTGCAGGATGGACGCTTCGCCTATGCGGGGTTCTGTATAGGCGGCGGATCTGTTGGCGAGCCCGGGTCGCAGTTTCGACCTCGGGGCGTGACATCTGCGATCTCGGACAGTTGGCGCATTTTCATATTCTTTTTGGCTTGATCTGTTGTTCGGATGGTCCGTTCGCGGGCAACCACACAGCTGAGCTTCCGGTATGTCGCCGGTTCTCCCGGAGTATTGCTATACGGTTGGGAGCGGTCTTTACTCTTTCCTTTGAATTGTTGTTTGGTCGGTCCATTTTCCAGACAGCAGGTCCGTGGGGTTTCAACTATGCCATCCTTTCTTCAAACTTATTATTGCTTTGCCTCGGCTGTAACTTCTAGCGCTACTCCATCCTAATGGGTCTAGCGGTTCCTTCCTGATACTACTATCTCATTTTAGAGATTTGCCGTCTTATCTGAGCCACCCTACTTTACATTGTTCTCTTCGCTATTTTCTTACTTTACGATGAATTTTACATTCTTCTACCTTTATTTTCCCTTGCTTGAACCTCTTTGGTTTGATTGTTGTTTATGCACAATTTATAACATTGTTCTCTTCGCTATTTGCTAAAACTATTTTTCCTTGCTTGAATCCAGTATGGTTTGATTGTTGTTTCTGCGATTTGTTTCTTATAATTTTATGACCAGCTTGGAACAACTTACTGATGACGTATTTGAGACCCAACATGCTAAGAGACTCCGCCTTACGTAATGTCGAATCTAAATTGATATCATTACTTAACTATACTCTATTGTAGATACTATTGACTATACTAATTATATTACTTAATTTGTAGATTTGATGAAACTGCTCCATCAAATGAAGCCGATAAATGAAGGATTACTATCTATGTTGCAACCTGTCTATATGTTTAATATATGTTTTGTGTGGACTTTTTCTAAAGCATTAATGTCTGCTTAACCAGTTTCTATTTTTCTACAAACTTCATTAAATTAAATATAGTTATATTATGACTCCAAATTCCTTAATCTTTGCATTAATTTTTTGTACATTTTTTTGATAAATCGATCTACTTAATCGTGTCTTTTAATTTGTAATAAAAAATAAGATAAATGCGTCGTAATTTACTTATCTGCAGCGAAGCGCGGGTCTTATACTAGTGTATATTACTTCGCACTTGTCACATCAATTTTTTTTAGATTTAATATTAAAATTTTTTAAAATTTTGTAAATTTTTGGATTAAAGATGTGCTAGATGTATACGCCTTTATGTGGGGTACAAATAGCATTTTCCATAAAATTTAGATAAAAATGTACGAAGACCCCTCAACTATAGGGCGCTTCTGAAAAAGACCCCGGATAATATTTTTTTGAACAATGCTACTGATACACTCTAAAAAGGGTATATGATGTGCACCCCACCCATCCAAGAGTGGGGTGTACTATACTGGTTACTTCAAAGTAACCAGTAAAATTCATCCCACCTGAGGATGGGCGGGGTGTAAAATGTACACCACTTTTGGAATGTACGAGAAGTATTTTTCTATTTTTTTTTTTATTAAAAACCCTCAATTTTTCATTATTTAGAATTAAATTATTTTAGCCAAATAAATCAAAATTTTTACCAAATTTGTGGGTAGTTCCATCAAGTTTAATACTTTAAACAGCCTATTCTGAGGGGAAAAAAATAGATTAATTAACTGCTGATAACTAACTGAGCCATAAAATTTAACAAATTTTTTTTTAACTTAATTAAGTAATAAAACCTGAATAAAATATATTAGAAGCTAAATAGGTACCGAACAAAACCGTTTAAAGTTGAGTCTATTTTATAGAATAGCCTATAGATGAGGGACTCACCATACAGTTTTTTGTTTTAAAAAAAGAAAAGGAAAATTCTACTGGTACACTCAAAAAAAACATGTACATCTTATATCCCACCCATTCGAAATGATCAGTAGAGTACAATTTATTTTTGGATGAGTGAAATATACATCATACATTCCTTTTAGAGTGTATGAATATCATTACTCTATTTTAGACACCGACTAATTCCAAAAAGATATAATATTTTGGACAGCGACTAAACCCACAAGGTTAAAAAAATTGATAGCCATTTTGAAAAATCGTAATTAATATTAAATTATTAATCTAAATCTACTGAGTTAAAATTTGAATGACAAGTTAATTATAACAAATTTTATATTGCCCATGCTATATCAGATATATAATAAAACTAAATCACTTAACTCGGTTTATAATATTTTTGACGATGACTAAGCTCAAGAGTCTAAGTATAGCATGCTAAAACTAGAGTAATTTTAGAATTCGGACACTCCAGAAGCATGACGTCGCAAAAAATTTAAATGGTCAATAAAAAGAAATTTTCCCCCACTTTCCAATTTTGAATCTTGAAATGATAATAAATATTTTTTTCCTGTATTTTTCCAACAAAATAGAGTCACAATTTAAAGTTTTCTATACAAAGAAAGGTCCAAGGACAAAAAAAATTTACAGCAATCAAATACAAATATACAATAAATACATATTTACAGTGAACAGTTTCCAATCCCTATTTGTAGCAAGTTCAAAAGCTTTACAAATCAAAACAGAAACAGCAAAATCCAAAAGAGTGGGACAAGATTATACAAATCCAACTAGGGTTTTCTCCACTTAATCACACAGATCCTGCAAAACGAAGAACCTCAATCATCGTCGACTTGTGAGTGGAACACAAAGCTCGGAAATGTGGTTGTGATGTCCCTGATTGCGAGATCGATATTAGTTAAAATCAAAGAGTCTCATAAACTTTAACATCTGCAAAATGGAATTGAAAAGATGCTGTATTTGATAAAATTTAAAGCAGCAAAATCCTAATTGTGTTCAATGTTAGTAAAGATAATGAATAGTAAATAAAGATGATTATAATTATATCCTAATAAACTAATCTCCTTACAAATATTCCCTTGTGAATCTTACTTTTCACAATGCCTTTCATCGACTCACTTTCTTACTAGTGCATCTCTGAAAACTTGTTTTATCGAAGGGGTTGTTTAATATCCGTAACTCAAGTCCATGGAGGTGTTGAGTTGCACGAACTCGACTTTGCGCCCACCCAGAGCAAAGCGGAGAATGGACACCTTGTGGGAACTAGGGACTCCCTCCCACGCTCTATACGACCGCAAAGTGGTTTTGTAGACTTTATTACCCAAAATATCGATCTAGTATGAAACAAACCCAGAAATATATATATTAACATCCCCACTCACGTGCATGATGGATATAAAAGGCGATGCATGAAATTAATAGATGAGATAGGAGATGGGAATTTAACCTATTATATAATGCAAAAATTTACCTATTATATGTTAAAAGTGGGGATTGAACCCACGACTTCACAGAATAAAGGGGTTTAGAATTGGCTCTAATACCATGTTACCCAAAAGGCTATCTCACCTATTAATTTTACGTGTCTTTCATATCTATTATGCACATAAGCAGGGGTGTTAATATAATATTCCTGGGCCCGTTTCCTACTAGATCAATCTTTTAGATATTATGATATCAATGCAGAGGGTCCTAAGTTCAAGTCACGCTAGGCTCCTAGTATAATTGATTTTCTCCATTTAATTCAAATCCACGTATTGGGCCTATTAAAAAGTTTCGAGCCCAGATATGATGGGAAATATTGAATATAAAAACATAAAAACACTCTTCTCTACCAGCTTAAGCTTTTAGAGAACAACGATTGTTTCGTAAAATTTAACATACTTCGAGCATCCACCCAGACACACCGTTGTCTAACTTTCTCAAACTGATGAGCTCGATGTGTTAGTTATGTACATCGAAATGCCCCTAACTAAAAAAACAACTACCCCTCCTAGGATTTGGCTCGTTAAGGTTGACTTCCTTATTTAAGATAAGGGTTTTTTTGTGACAAACTCAAATTTGGAAGGCATTGTATATGT
Source organism: Tillandsia fasciculata (assembly GCA_029168755.2). Taxonomy (NCBI): domain Eukaryota; kingdom Viridiplantae; phylum Streptophyta; class Magnoliopsida; order Poales; family Bromeliaceae; genus Tillandsia; species Tillandsia fasciculata. The sequence goes on along the minus strand of CM054939.1, from coordinate 8,581,751 downwards.
TGCATTAAATTAGGAGCACGAATGTGAATAACAATTTGTTAAAATAATCAAAGGGCATATGTGCAATCCCATATAGTACAGGGTTATACATGTGAATTGCTGATTTTCCAGGTAATTTATGCAAAGATCGAAAAATGTACTATGTAAAACCTACTCTTTTCATGGAAAAGAAGGCATTTCCTTGATTAAACATGTTATGGATATGAAACTAATTCACAAGTCCGAACAGCGGAAATGAGGATAGTTCAATTAAAAGATTAGAGGGTAAATTACACTTTTGGTCCTCAAACTATGAGGAGCGTGACACTTTAGTTCTCGAACTTTAATTTGTTGCAATTTCTGGCTCTAACAATAAGGCATGTGACACTCTAGTCCTCAAACTTTAATTAAATGTAATTTTTGGCTTGAACTATGAGGTATGTGACATTTTAGTCCTCAAACTTTGTAACTTGTAGTAATATCTTTACTTGATGAAGCAACAATAATTAAAATGCTACATTACTTCGATATTAGTGATTCATCAATACTCATTCAAAAAAAAAATTGGGTGGGTTGCGGGACTTGATTGCACCAATTTGAAAAGTACAAGGACTAAAGTGTCACATGCCTTGTAGTTCGAGCCAGAAATTGCAACTAATTCAACTTCGAGGACTAGAGTGTCACGCACCTCACAGTTCGACCAGAAATTGCAACGAATTAAAGTTTGAGGACTAAAGTGTCACACCCCTCATAGTTTGAGGACCATAAGTGTAATTTACCCTACACTTAAAGAAAGGCTAAATATATGGATAATTACGGTACAATCCAATGCCACAACTTGGTCCCTATACTTTTTTAGTAAACACTTCAGCCACAAATTCTACGCATATTGCACTTCAGTCCCTAGTCATAAAAGGAAAACTCGACACATAAAATTCCCTGTTAAAAGAAGGGCTGAATATATGATCATTTTACCCCTTGTCTCGTAAAATTACTCAATTATTGAATTCAAACTTTTCTTGTGATGGACACAAACTAAAGTGCCATATACGTGAAACTAAGCGAGCTGAAGTATCTAAATTAGAAAGTAAAGGGACCAAGTAGTGATATCTGCATAGTATAGGGACTACTGACACATTCTACCCTTGAAATCTAGTTTAATTCTAGTGCTATGGGGAACTTTGAAGAGTTCCAAATTTTCGAAACTGCTGCGATCCTATAGATTCAAGACCGATAACATTCCATGGTTGTTCGACCCAAAACCTAGGATCCCTACTACTCCTAAATTGCGAAACCCACATATCCGGAAATGAAAATTAGGTGAAATAACAAAAAACCACCCCCGCACTTTCCCACTACCAAACTAACTCCTTGCAATTTTAACCGACCGAGCATCAACCTTAACTCGTCTCAAATAAGCTTGATGGAAACGAGTTGGGAGGAGATATGGCTTTGAAAGGTTCTTCAACCTTATGCCTACCAATCAATTTTTCTGGGAGGTTTCACTTCTTCGAGTTCTTTGGAAAAAGGCAATACTTAGGAGTTTGCCATGTAGCAGCAAAGAGAAGAAAGCTACAATAAACAGCAATTTGCATTCAATGTTTTAAGCGCACATCAGCATGGACCGTGCCCACCGTGCCATACCCTGCCGATAAGATATCAACACGATACAACTCCCGTGCCGACAGCACAGATCAACACCTCTTTTCTTTGAAATTAGCAAGTAATTATCTCAATAATGTGCAAAACATTTGATAAAGATATCTAATAAGTAATTACAATATATTGGTGTAAGAGAAAATAGATATTTCGTATCATAGTGTGTCGGCACATAGATGTTTTTTATAATTTGCACAAATCGGCACGACATAGCATACACCGTGTCGTACTGTGTCGTACCATGCCAGCAAGTTCTCGACATGACCTCGTGCCACGATACTTAAATCCTTGTTTGCATTCTTTTTAATCAATAGTTTAAAATTTTAAAGCATTTGGATTTACCTGAGGTACGGAAGGGTCATATTCTTCAAGAGAGAAGGATGCCTCAGCACAAGATTGCGCCACTCTTCCTTGTCGATTCTCCCGTCATGCTTTGTGTCAGCCTCCCCAAAAGTCTACGACACAAAAAGGAAGGGAAAAAAAGCATCTTCAAGCAATGCATTCAAACTAAAAGTAAATATCATGGGAAAATTGCACCACTAGTCCCAAACTCTGAGTCAAGTTCTCTACTTGGTCGTCGAGATTTTAAGCTCGACTTCAATACCAAAAACTTTAAAATTGATTCACTTTAATCCTTCTCTGATTTATTAATAAAGTTGTAGCCTACACCAAGGGTATCCGTATATCCTTGTACCACTCATCCATTTGCCCTCGATTCCGTTTCCTGTTTCAATCCCTACAAAGCATTGTTTTGAAGCCTTTTCTCTACTTAAAAATTGATAATTGAATTGGAAGGATGATATGGATGGAGCGCCAATGGATTCGTAGATGCACCAGATCCATGCAATAGCTTTTCCCCTAAGGCGAGGGCTAAAGTGCGGCACTTCCAAAAGTCTCTAGAGTTGAACGTCAACTTAAAAATGTGAGGACTAAATTGAAACCTGGCTACAAGCTCAGACACTAGCAGTCAATCTACCCAAAATGCCATCTCCTTGCTGAAAGTGGTACCAGTTCTATTAAGAAAAATGAAAAGATAAACAAGCCGGTAGAAATTAACAAAAGAAAACTCATTTAACACGAGAAAACAAAGAAGGGACCAACAAACATGTGTAGAGCAGCATGGGCTAATATCAGAAAATTTTTACAGAAGAAGTTGATCCTAACAGCTAGAAATTCCTTTCTCTTCCTAGAAAATCATAGATGCGTAAATTAGAAACATCGATTAGATTATTTTAAAAAAATAAAAAGGATATGCTCTCTGGAGATCATTGATTAAAGGAACAGGCATATTAAGAAATCATTTTCGAAGGGCCAAAAAAGAGAAACCAAAACTGTTTAGGTATTAACCTTATCGATGATTTCTTCGATGATGTCATCAGAAAGATTCATGCCATACTCGGCCAATGTTGCCACTACCATTTGCTTTACCTTGAACGGAAAAAGAGATTGAATTACACAAAATTAAATAAAAATGTCTAACGGTCCAAGATAAAAGAACTGGATGGTCTAAACAAAGATGATTAACATAAAAAGAGCTCGAAAAATAGAAAAAGAGATTACAACCATGTAAACCACCTCTCTTTAAGTTTATAATGTCTTAATTACATAAAATATGCATAATGTCTTATTGTCTATAAAGGAAACACAAAACAGATGGAGTTTTTATTTAAGAGAAACCAACAATCAAACAATCCGATGAGCGATACTTATTTCACGCAAAAAGCTTTTATAGAGGATAGTGCTAACTTCATACATACCCCGTCAAAAAACATTGAAATTTCAGGTATCACAAATGCCCCCATTAGGAAACAAAAATACCTTAATTTATCCCTTTTCAGGGCACCGATGATATTTTCAGCAGCATTTTTGAGTATTTTGATAAATGTAAAAGGGCATTTATGATATTGCAAATATGTTATAGAGCACTTAAAATTAATATATATATATATATATCTATATATATATATATATATATATATATATATATATGAGCTAGGCTGGAATACTATTAATAGTACCAAGTCATTGGTGCTATTAAGTTTTTAACCCTTGAATTAAAAGATGTGTGGTTGAGATGATGGTGGGCCCCTTGAGTTTAATAGGTGGTTGGGGAAATAGTAAAATCTAACAGGTGAAAATAATCAAAGGGGTTGATTTAAGGGTAGAAAACTTGATAGTACCAATGACTTGGTACTATTAATAATATAGTAGCCGGACTCTATATATATAATTGAACTCCTATGCAAATATGTTATAGAGCGCACTTAAAAAGTATTTTACATATATATATATATATATATATATATATAGAGAGAGAGAGAGAGAGAGAGAGAGAGAGAGAGAGAGAGAGAGAGAGAGAGAAAGAGTCCAACTTGTGTGCTTTTAGAAGCATAGAGGCCTCCATGCTCCCAAGTTGGTTTCGATGTTGGGACTTCCGAATAGACGATTGGCTCCGTTAGATTTGATCTAGAATATTTGAAGTATCTAGAAAGTAAATTTTGAGATTTTTCGATATCATTTATCTAGTAATCGAAAGGACTCAAAATCAACGGTTAAAAATAAAAATCTCACAAAATGTGATGATATGATACTAAAATTTTAGATCAAAGATATTGATTTTGTTTTATATAGTATAAAGAATTTTCAATCAAAATTTTACGTGATTTGAATATTTTTACACCGTTAAACTTGCAAACGGTTAACGCAATCATTAAAATTGTTGATTTTGAGCCCCTTTGATTACTAGGCAAATGATATCAAAAAATTACAAAATTTATTATCTAGCCCTTTCAAATATTCTAGATCAAGTTTAACAGAGTCGATCGACCATTCGGAAGTCCCAACTTTGAAAACAACTTGGGAGCACGGAGGCCTTCGTGCTTTTAAAAGCATACAAGCCTAGCTCTCTCTCTCTCTCTCTCTCTCTCTCTATATATATATATATATATATATATATATACTATTAATAGCATCAAGTTATTAGTGTTATTAGGTATTCGACCCCTGGGATGAAAGGATTGCGATTAGGATAATAGTGGTCCCCGAAGGTTTAGTGGGTGGTTGGTGAAATAGTATGATCTAAGGAGTGGAAATAGTGACCGGGATAAATCTAACGGCAAAAAACTTGATAGCACCAAGTGCCTGGTGCTATTGATAGTATAATCTGTGTGTGTGTGTGTGTGTGTGTATATAATATATATATATATATATATATATATATATATATATATATATATATATATATATATATATAAGTTCGGCTATGATGCTTTTAAAAGCACCAAGCACTTGGTGCTTGTAAGTTTTTCACCATTAGATCTATCCCTTTGACCAATTCCAGTCCATAGATCATGATATTCTACCAACCACCCACTAAATTCTAGGAGACCACTATTATCCTAACTCTATAAATCTTCATCCAAAGGCCAAAAACCCACAAGCATCAATGACTTGGTGCTTTTAAAAGCATAGGAGCTGAATTATGTGTGTGTGTGAGTCCGATTACTATGCTATCGATTGCACCAAGCACTTAGTGCTACCAAGTTTTCCACTGTTAGATTTACCCCTTTGATCATTCTTGTGGAGACCGTAAATCCCATGCAGTTTTCCGACTGAATCTACGGTTTAGAACACCTATTGTTGGTGTACCTGGCCCATGGTGCATCAAAGAGGTGCTACTGTTGGACCTGGTGATGTATCTTTTACTGTTTTGGCCTTCGGCTGTGTTTGCCGAAATTTCTGGAAGGATTTTGGCCAAACAGAGGTTAGAATTGGATTCAGCACGGAAAAACACTTGAAAACGGCTATTTGCTTGTTAAATTTGGAGTCCGGATGACCAAAAAGGGGCTACCGAAAGTTTTCGGGGAAAATCGGGTGCATGGGAGTGACCGTGGACCGGCCTGGGCCACGTGGCAGCCTTTCATTGGCCGGCCCACGCCGCTCGGTCCACGGGAAAGGCGCGCGGGTGCATGGACCGCGAGGCGGGCCACGTGGCACAGCAGGATTGGCGGGTGCGCGCGGCTCGGTCCAGGGAAAATAGGCGGGCGGCGCGTGGACCGGGAGCAGGACGCGTGGCAGCCGGCCATTGGTGGGCCTTTGTGCTCCCGGCCCACGGGCCCTTAGCGGTGAGCGGGGGCGGTGGAGCGGCCGACGCGTGGCATTGCGCCACGCGTCGCCACCCGCGGTGCCCCGCCGCTGTAGAGGGGGGGCACGCGGCGCGCGCGCGGAGGCCCGCACGGCTGTCCCCTGTTTGGGGGTACGTGGCGGGCGTCCGGGCGCGTCGGACGGCGTTTGGTCCGACCCGGGCCTCGCCGGATCGGTTTCGGGTTTTTGGATTTTAAAATCCAACCCGTTAAGCCTTTAAAGGCTATTTAACCGAGTTTAACCCCCATTTTCACCTCTTTAGGCTTTGAATTTCACAGTGGACCCTTAAGGAAGTTTGTTCCTCTGCCAGAGCTGAATCCAACGGTAGCTTGTCGGAACTTTCTTGTGCACGGTTTTCGAGGTGGGCCATTTTCCGGCGCGGCGCGACTTTGTTCATCATCGACCCGTTTTGCGTCTTCTCGGTGCACAGACTCTCCTGGCTTTATCCGACACCCGATTTCGACGATTTTTGCGCCGTTAGACTCACGACAGGTAGGACTCTGATTTGATATTCAGAGTTTTCTCAAATTCTTTTCGGATTTTGGTGGTATTTGAGCTTTTTGTTGCCTCTTTCTCTTCGCGGATTTTTGGACAGCGCCGCAGTGTTTCGGCCATATCTTCGCGTACCGACATCGGATTGGGGTGATTCAAGAGGCTAAATTCATCTACTCTTCGCGAGGAATCTCCTGGATTTTTCTCAGGATTTTATGAGGTTGCTTCGAAGGTGAGAATCTTCCTTCTTCCCGAATGTTTATCTGTGAAAAAATCTACAGTTGTGTTTGGGGTGATTTTCTTGCCGGATTTATATCTCAGCGTAGAAAACTCGGATTTGGACGTGCAGGTAGTCGTTTCGAAGCTATCGACGCGTAGACCGCGGGAATATTTTATTCGGATTTTTCCGAGGACTTCCAGCAGGTGATTGTTGCCCCTCTTCGCAGCTGAATTAAGGTATATTAAATCTGACAGTTTTAGGAGGAATATTGTGTAACGACAGTCCGGTTTTTGTACCCAGGAGCAGTGTGGACTGTGCTGGACCCGGTGGACTCTGTGTAGCTGCCATCTTTGGTATTTTCAGCTGTAGGGTTTTGACGGTTCGTCTGATCAGGTGGGTGGCCTCGCTCTCAGGATTTACGATCTGCACACTAATTCTAGCGGATTAGGGATGTGTTTGTATTATTGTTACCTCCAGTACAGCATGTTAGAGAGCACGAATTGGGATTGCTTATGGGTTCAGTTAGCATGTGTTCCTTATCATGATTCTCCACATCTTTATTTATTGCTATCATTGGACTTGACCTAGCACCACTGTCATATGCAGCATGTTCAACCAGACTAGTAGAAACCTTCGACTTGGGCTAGGTTACTTTATTGCTTTAGACACTCACACTATCATGATTATTTCATTCGAGACATAGATTCTGCCTCGCCCAGATAGAGGGGCCGAGGGGTCGGGTTATTGTGGGGTGCATTTACACTCGTGTCGGGGGACCGAGTGGAGTCAGATAGTGAGTTATGGATCAGAGTGTCTTTTGATTTCTGTCTGAGGGACAGAGGGGTCTCGGCTGTGTTGTGTTCCAGCCAGTGAGTGAGACAGGGTTTGTTGGTTACAGTCGATCTTGTTGATCGTGGATTTGGATTATAGCCTGCATGGGCCACATTGAGCTCGACATAGATGCGCAGATACTTTACTCGGTGGGGTCGCGCCCCTCGAGTGCCACTCCGGAGCTAGGCGGGTTACTTGCTATTGCGGTTTTGTCGATGCAGTCCCTCTGGCTGGGTCCTTTTTGGCAGCCACGGACGTCCTACGTAAGTCCGCTCCTCCGGGACGTAACGGCAGTAGGTTGGCGCAGGTTTGACTGGACCCGATGTGGCAGTCAGTGTAGATTGGGTGATTTGAGTTGGGAGTTAGTAGTGGTACCAGTTTCTTTTGTTTCACCCTTGAGCATCTAGTTAGAGGCATAGTAGCTGTAGTGTTGTTTTACCAGCATTTCCTTCTAGTATTGCATCTGTTACTTTATGCCTCTAGTGGACTTAGTGGGCAGACCGTCAGGCTTGTTGGCGGCACCCACTGAGAACTACTTGGGACGTAGTTCTCACACCCGTCGTGGTGTATTTTCCCCAGGGACCTCTACTTCTGTTCCTGCTGCACAGATTGCTGATCCAGCTGATCGAGGTAAGGGAGTCGCGAGTTAGATCCCTACCAGGTGTCTCCTGAGAGTAGCTGTACCCTCACCTTTTGAGAGATGTGTCGAGTGATCTTGTAGTGAGGATCGAGTTGTACTCTTCTTTATTTTGGAGCGACTTATGTATTTATGTGAGGACTTGGTCTGTATTTATACTTAGCGTTGTTTTATTTCAGTTCAGTATTTTCACTTCATCTCTGATACCTGTATAGTATAGATGATCATTTGCAGGTTAGACGCTACGTTTCTACGGGGCTTCCCGTAGGGACGGCGGATCTGTTGGCGGGCCCGGATCGCAGTTTCGATCCGGGGCGTGACAATTCTCATCCCTTAGATCATACTATTTCACCAACCACCCACTAAACCCTGAGGGGCCACTATCATCCTAACCGCATATGCCTTCATCCAAGAACCGAAAACCTAATAGCACCAATGACTTGGTGTATTAATAGTATAGTAGCCTAGTTCTATATATATATATATATAGAATTGAGATCCTATACTTTTAAAAATACCAAGTCATTGGTTCTTGTAGGTTTTAAGCCCTTTGAAGAAAGGATGTACAGTTAGAATGATATGCGCCCATTGGGTTTGGCGAGTGATTGGCAGAATAGCATGATCTAAGGGATGAAATTAGTCAAAGGGATAAATCTAACGGTACAAAACTTACAAACACCAATTGCTTAGTACTTTTAAAAGCATAGTAGCCGGACTCTCTCTCTCTCTCTCTCTCTCTCTCTCTCTCTCTCTCTCTATATATATATATATATATATATATATATATATATATCCGGCTACTATGCTATCAATAACACCAAGCACTTAGTGCACCAAGTTTTTCGCCGTTAGATCTACCCCTTTGACCATTTTCATCTCTTAGATCATACTATCCACCAACCACCCACTAAACCCTAGGGGATCACTATCATCCTAACCACACATTACTTCATCCAAAGGCCGAAAACCTAATAACACCAATGACTTGATGCTATTAATAGTATAGTAGCTTAGTTATATATATATATATATATATATATATATATATATATATATATATATATATATATATATATATATATATATATATATATATATGGTAAAAACATACAAAACTTTATCTAAACTATGGACTATTTTGAATCGGCTACCCAAACTTTCAAAATTTTGATTTTAATACCCAAACTTTTAATTTGTTTGATTTGAGTCAATCAATATTACTTTGACTTCAAATTTTAAGTTAATTACTTAGTTTAATAAATTAATAGCTGGGAGAATTGTGTGAAGTTTACTAACTAAATCTGTAAAAATAAATGACGCATTCAAATTTTGAAATCAACAGCCGTTGATCGAAAGGTTGGATAGGCAATTCAAAATGGTCCAAAGTTCAGGCAAGTACTATACATTTTTACCTATATATATTTGGAGTGGTACCTATGTAACTAAAAGGTGCGAAAGAAGCACGGGGGCAAGTAGACAAAGTAGGTCTATATATCCAAAATTCAGAAAAAAAAAAAGAAAAAAAAACCTGTTACTTTGGAATTTCTATACCTCTTGCCTTTCAATAAACCCTTGTTGCTTGAGATCATACAGCTTGAAAGAAACTGCATAACCATACAACAAAGAAACTAAGTAGATAGAAAACATGAAGGGTTACTGGGCAAGCTTTGATAGTCTTCTCAATAATTAGTAAGGTAGATCGGTTGATGCAGTTAACACAACAGAAAAGTATAATTTTGCGCAACCTACATTCAATCTTATCGTCAATGGGAGCATTTGGGTGGAAAACTGAGAGCGCACGTGCAAATTCTTCGAATCCTAGAGCCCCATTATGATTTGTATCAAACAAGTCGAATACCTGCAATTAAATCTCTATAGGTTAGCTTATGTTTATGTACTAACAAGCTATAAGAACTAATTATGCAAGTTAAATAATTCAAACAGGGAATCACCATTGAATTAAGCTATTTCTATACTGAGATATATATATATATATATATATATATATATATATATATATATAGAGAGAGAGAGAGAGAGAGAGAGAGAGAGAGAGAGAGAGAGAGAGAGAGAGTAGGGCTACTATACTCTTATGAGTATAGAATACTTCGTACTCATAAGTTATTTTCGATGATGGAGCTTCCGAATCGACGATCCAAACAGTTAAATATGATCTAGAGCATTTTAAACGAGTAGAAAATAAATTTCGGAATTTTTCAAAATTATAATAAACTCAATCAAGTGAGCATAAAATGAACGGTCAAAATCGAACGACCTCGTAAAAATAGATGATCGGGTTCTTCAATTTAAGATCGAAATTATAGATCTCCATCTAGATAATGAATAGAATTTTCTATCAAAAATTCAACCTATTTTGACTCTTTTACACCATTAAACTAGCAAACATCCTATACCGGCTGTTAAAAATTATCGATTTTGAGATCTTTCGATCGTAAGGTAAATGATGTTGAAAAAATATGAAATTTAGTTTCTAAAAGTATCAAATACTCTAAATCATGTTTAGCGATATGGATCGTCGATTTGGAAACTCTATTACTAAAAACAACTTATAAGTACGAAGTCGATCGTACTCATAAGAGTATAGTAGCCGGACTATATATATATATATATATATATATATATATATATATATATATATAACTAGGCTACTATGCTATTGAATATCGATAGCACCAAGTCATTGGTGCTATTAGATTTTTAGCCATTGGACTAAGAAATGTATCGTTAGGATGATAGTGGGCCCCTAGAGTTTAGTGGGTGGTTGAGAAAATAGTATGATCTAAGGGATAGAAATAATTAATGGGATGGATCTAACTGTGGAAAACTTGGTAGCACCAAGTGCTTGATGCTATCGATAGCATAGTAGCCGGACTATATATATATCCCTATAAATCCAAATTTCATATAAGCCCTTCAAAAAAATCTATTTTACATTAATATCCCGGTACTAACAAAAATGGTCCTCTTTGGGAAAACTTTTTCTCATAGAAAGAATTTTCGACCCACGAATTCTGATTACCGCCCAACTTAACACAAGGGCATTTCTCTAAAAACTGCATTTTCGAAGGGTATAAATGAAAATTCAGAATTTACAGAATTAGATAGATTATTTCGCAGGGATATATATACATAAAGCCCCTTATATTTTCATGTTATTATCATAGGAAGCAAGCTTATAACATCTTCTCTCATGTCTAGAGCAAGACACCGTATAAACACCCCCAACGACTTTTGGAACTTCACAAATCAAAATTAGGTATCAGACAAGAAAATTCACCTTTCTATCTAGCTCAAAGTGGTGTAAAATAAAGTGGGAAAGAAAAAAGAAATCACGATCATGCACTTTTATCGCAAAATATGGCACCATTTTCATTATTTTGATGCATTAAATAATAAAAAATTTCATGAAGACATTTGATTCACTCCATCCAAAGATATAAGCATATAACCAAATGGCGCAAATGAGCACTCAGTAATCATATATAGAACCTTTTACTAGAGACATAATACACATGATAAACTTTGTTGTGTTTCTTCTATAGAGTAAAAACTTCGGTCCAAAAGGAGGCTAAAAAAAAAAAAAAAAAACCCTACAAGTTCGACCTTACTATGCATAGGTCACTGTACTTCGTTTGTACGTGTATTATAAAAGATTAATATGCATACAAATACTCCATTGACACTTCCATATATGCAATGAAATAAATTACCTAAAGTATGATACATAACTAAGTTGTGGTTTCGGGGAATTAGAAAGATGTACCACAGGTCAAAAGGAACTAAAACCATTTAAATAATGCTACGACACTAAAAGACAACGAAAGGACTTTGAAAACAAGCATATAATGATTAAGAGAAGCTTAAGCTCCATATCATTTTTACCCGATCAGCAAATAAGCTTGCCTTTTTGTTAGTCTTGAATAGCGCCAACTGGAACTCTTCCTGCAGGAGGATGATAAGCAACAACTCAAAGAAATACATTTCTTGTATTTTTCAAACTGAAATTACTAAAATATTAGAATTCTAACAGGGTTAGAGCAAGCATGACCAATTGGAAATTGAAGAAGGAAGAACGAAGAACATACGTTAGTGCAATATGTCAACCCCTTGGCAATCAATGAACTTAAAAGTCGTGCTACTCATCTGCCTATTTGCAGATTTTAAAGTTGGATAGCTATTTGCAAATGAGCAAAAGTCTGGGAGGTTCTGGTGCATTTAACACAAAATGAATTTATACTGGTACGAGCAGAAGGTAAGCTCTCATTTTGCTCTAAACTGATTATATTTTCAAACTAGATTTACTATTTCATGATTTTATACTAATCCGGTCGCACAAGATTTTGAACTAGTCCTAACCCAGAAATTAATGAGTTGCATATTTTTTGAGCCCACTCAGATTAGTCCCAACCCCAAGCATAAATCAGGTAGGGTCTGGATTTATCCTACAGATTCCAATTAGCTGTTGAGATCAAAATGAGTGGTACCCATACCCGCCCCCCGATAGCAACTCTAAGACTCGAGGAAGGATATAGTCTAATAATAGTCTTGTCTCCCTTGTATTTCTTTTATATAGTTTGTAGAACTATTTGATAGAAATTAAGTTGACATTTTAAAAATGTTGTCCTCTCAAAGAAAAGGAAGTAAGAGACATCACTTTCCCTTAAAAGGATTCAGAGGCTCCTTGCAAGTTCATATCTAAATACTTCGCTACTTTCGATGCCTCAGGAAATTTCTATACAATTTTTTACTTTTGGATTTGATCAGTTAACCCCGATAAGCACAAATAATCCGCAGAAAACACTACAGTGACCTGTATCTATGCATTACAAACATCACTTGCAGAAATATTGAAAGCGGAGAATCAAATATTTCTATTATAAAAAAATAAAAAAAGGATCACATAGCTTTCTAGTTTTAAACTTCATAGAACAGTTCTCACCTTGTTTATAACCCCGTCATCAACCACAGCACTACTTATCTTTTTAAACAACTCATACAATGCTTCGATCTCGCTTACACTAACTGCAAATATTGTGCACAAACAGCAATGAAATCTCACCAGAAAGTGAAGAAAGAAAGAAAATAAGTGGCTGCGGAAAAAGAAGGTAAAGTAAAAATCCAGTCCCTAAAGTTTGACCCAGATTTCAATTTCCTCCTCATATAATCATAACAATTTGCCCTGAAGTCTGGCTCTCAATTTCATCTCATTTACCAAATTTCAAATTAAGCGATTTAGTCACTCACCTTTGGTCTGAATCTCAATTCTGTCCTCGAAGTTTCTATTTTAACTAAGCGAAATGTAATGATGCGCCTTCGTGATGCCTTTGACAGACAGTATTAGCAAACTTCAAGGACTAATTGTTATATTTGAAACTATGACGATGAAATTAAAAGGAAGGTCGATCTTCAGGGGACAACTTTGCAATTAAACCTGTGGAATGGAACATCATTGTTCCTTTACAAAGCAAAATCGAATGTAACATACACACTGTTTCCCTTGCTAGGCGGTGCGGATCCTTGAGGCCTCTCGGATGCCTGTGCGACTCGAGATCACAGCATTTTAAGAGGATTGCACCGAGCTGGTTGAGTCCTTCTAAGCACTGCAACATGGTATTTTCCACTCACATAGAGACTCCATACCTACAATCTTCAAAATTGGAAGAGCTCAAGAATCTCGCACAATTTTTCTAATTAAAGAAGGTATAAATGCCAAGAATATTCACCTGAACTATAGACCATTTTGAAATAGGTATCTGAACTTTAATCTTGACTTTACTACCTACCTTCAGAGTTTGTCTGATCATAGTACCTTTATATCCAAACTTAGAAGTATTTTTTGCTTTTTGACTGTAGTAGTCTGTAATTTTGTGCCATTCGACAGAGTATTCTATAACTAGTTTGACAACTGACAAAACTGTCAAGTTTTAGCAAACTTGACAGAATTTTATTGAATCAAAAGAAATAAAAGGTTAGTTGGTAAAATCAAAATTTTCCAAAGTGCAGGCACCCATTTCAAAAAGTGCTATAGTTTAGATAAGGTCCAAATGTTATAAGCCTTAAAAGAACAAACAGTCAATGCAGGCTTTAAGACGCTGAATGTTTAACAAATTCACCAAATCCCAGGTGTGAAGTAACTGTATTTCTCTAAAAGCTCGAGGACTTGAGGAGGCGTTTGAATTGATGAAGTTAGGATTTGCCGGTAAATCAAGTTTATTAAGAGTAGGAAACATTAATCTTGTAATTCATCATGAAGACACCGAGAAGATCCGGTAGGTTGCCATGGGCTTGAATTCTTGAAAACAAATTCTCTTTAAAATGGTCCAGAGCCATCTTTCATAATCTTTCGTAGAAAGACCCAAAATCTAGCCTACGACTAGAAGGTCAATTTCCATGGCATTTTATGGTAGTTGATGGCAAGATCAATATTTTACTTTCACAAAACTTGATTTTTGACCAAATTGCAATTATTTCAATCCAAACGCCCCATATGCTACCAAAGAGCAGGGTTTCAATTCTTTTTATATTCAACACTCCCCCTCAAGCCTCGAGACTTTTTTGATAGGCCCAAGTTATACATCTAACCTCAAGATTTTTTGATAAACCCAAAACATGAACTTAATTAAATGGGAGGAAATTAACTAAAGTTAGGAGTCTGGCGAGACTCGAACTCAAGATCTCTTGCTTGGATACCACGTGAAGCAACCCTTTTTCTCTAAAGCTTATGGGACCATAGAACCTTGTTTTAATTTTAATTTTTTTTTTTTTTTATATTCAATGATGAAAATCAAATCTACGAAACCCAACAATTTGGCAAGTTTTCATTTAATTTGGCAAGTTTTCATTGAAAAAGAAAAGCCATTCAGCTGATCTTTGAACTCCCCTGATTCATGTTAATCCATTTCTTCTCAATCAGGGCACACTTGGTTTAGAAGAAGAATTGAAATCGGAATAGGAATGGAAATAGGACGGAATCGAAAATGGAATGATAAAAACAACAATTTGTTTGATTCATAAGAGGAATCGAAATCGGAATCATGATAATTTCCAAATTGAAATTCAAAAAAATTAAATTTTTATTAAAAATTTAAGATTGTTATTCAAATTTTAAATCAAAATTTTAATCTGAATTGGAACTCACAATTTGTACTTAAAATTTGAATTTATAATTCAAATTCAAGGTCAGAGTCAAAATTTAAATTTAGAACTATTAAATAAAAAATTAAAAAATTAAAATTCAAAATTTAAATTTATATTTTAAATTCAAATTTGAAATTATTATTTAATCTAATGAATTTATATGATTTATATTTAAATTCAAATAATTATTAGTGAAAAATTTTTAAAAAAAATTCTCAATTACTCCAGAATCAAAGTTGACTCCCCTTTTGAGAAATTCGAATTCTCTCGGAATGAAAATAAGAATGCTACTCCCTGGATCCAAACACTAACAATAGAAATTACTTATTCCGATTTCCATTCCAAGTCTCAAATACTTCAAACCAAACATATCCTCAAGAATATATTTCTCAGAATAAATAATGGAGTATATCACAAATCAAAAAGAGAAACAAACGAACTAAGTGCAACAAGCATGCAATTTAACTAAAACAACTCAAACTACTTCTTTTCCAAAAAAATCATAGAGAACAACATCTAAATTGTTAGTCTAAGAGATCAATAACATCAAATAAAGTCAAATACAAAATTAAGCATGCATTTAACACTTCAAAACCCTAGATTTGTTTTTTTTTTTTTTTTTTTTTGAGCACAAAATTCCTCTTTAATGACACAGATGATCTATTTCCGACCCCAATTTCATGTTAATTCATGCAATTAGAAGTAAAAAAAACCGAGATTTCTCAGTTTTACATCATAAGAATCGATTAGACCTGCAAATTTAAACCCAACAATTGGAATTTGAAATCGACCCAATATGGAATCATCCCATTACAGGCGAAAAAGAAGGTCAAATGAAAAGCAGAAGATGTTAAAAACAAAAACAAAAACAAAAACAAAAAACAAAAACAAAATGGAAAAGAGCGAGAGAGAGAGAGAGAGAGAGAGAGAGAGAGAGAGAGAGAGAAATTATAACCTAATAAAGGAGAGAATCCATGAAAAGAAGCATGCGGATAGATCGTTCTCTAAAAGAAGATAATTATGCCTCTTCTTAGGTTAGAAATGCATGAAAGCACCCTCAAGTGTAGGTTTTTTTGAAACAGAACCCTCAACTTTCATTTTAGGTTAAGAAGCAATACACACTTATCTCAACCCATCATCTATCATAATCTGACTATTTATTTTTAAGGGATAATTGCCTGTGTACCCCTGAAATATGAAGAAATATCTGATTTACCCCTCTTATTTTTTTCTTTCCAATATACCCTTCATACATTCCACCGTTATTAAAAATACCCCTACCGTTTCCCTTTGTTAAGTTAACTATGGTTAAACTAGAGTTAAATAATAATCGGAGTTGAAAACTATCAGATATACCTATTTTGCCCCGGTTTAGGGTTTAGGGTTTAGGGTTTAGGATTTTTTAGGGTTTTAGGGTTTAGGGTTTAGGGTTTTAGGGTTTAGGGTTTAGGGTTTTTTAGGGTTCTAGGGTTTTAGGGTTTAGGGTTTAGGATTTTTTAGGGTTTTAGGGTTTAGGGTTTAGGGTTTTAGGGTTTAGGGTTTAGGGTTTAGGGTTTTAGGATTTAGGGGTTTAGGGTTTTAGGGTTTAGGGTTTAGGGTTTAGAGTATATTTGAAAGGACAAAATAGTAATTACACACAGATAACGGCAGTTTCAAACGGTACACTAACAGAGTTTAACTTCAGGGGTATTTTGGAAAGAAGTTGGAACGTAAGAAGGGTAGTTTTAATATTAGCCTTCTAAGAGGGATAAATCTAAAAACAGAGAAATTTTTAGGGATACGTAGGAAATTGCCCCTATTTTTAAATAGTTTAATTTCACTATATAATATTTTAAATTACTTAATTTGACTCAGTTAATAACTTTTTAATTTAAAATTTTAAATATGCTATTTATCCTTACAAATTTAAGTAGTATATTTTATATAATTCATGTAAATTATAAATTTAATTTGATTAAAAATTATATCTAAGAGCCATTAAATCATGTAAATCAAGTTAAATAAAAGATTGGATATTAAAATCACATTTTAAAAAGTTAGGCGGGAATTGAAATGATCTATAGTTCGAATAAGTTATATATATATTTTATCTTTATATTTTTTTTATTGGGTCACGTCCCGAATTTTAAAAACGGTATATATATATATATATATATATATATATATATATATATATATATATATATATATATATCAGGACGCGACTAAATCCACCACGCCCGTAGGAGATTCCCTGTCCAAAACTAGTGTCTCTCCTACACATACTCGGCTAGGCAAAAAACAATCGTTACCATTTAAAGTAAGGATTACTAGTACAAGCATAATCAATTAAACATTTACTACAGATAATCCAACAATAACTAAAGTCAAAATATGTTATAACATAACTGGAATAAACTAAAACATGCACTGACACGGGATGGTACTATCGCAGTATCCTCACAGATCGTCCCGATGCTCACTACCCGACCGACCTGTAAAAGTCATCCAGGGGTGTGAGACACAACTGAATGTATCTCAGTGGGTGAAGAGCAACAAAGCAATACGAAAATAATATAATGCAGGTATAGAGCAGATATAAGGGCATGTATATAGTAGATATGATACATAGACTGAAATATGTCAACTGTAATAACAGGAAAAATAACTGTCAACTCTAATAATGCATCATCATAGCAGTAATCAGCTATACCTAACCATGTGTCACTATTGGTCACTAGGACCTCAGGCTAGTGCCAAACCAAATTTGACATGAACCCCACACCTATTGACTATAGAAAGGCTCAATATCGCTCGGTCTGCTGAATATAACAGGGGCTCGATATCGCTCGTCTACTAAATATAACAGGGGCTCGATATTGCCAGGTCTCACAGGTGTAGTCATGTAAAACGGGCTCACGGATCTCATAGACCACTCTACCGGTAAAGAACACCATTGTGGAGAATCAACCCACTAGTGTACGTGAAGATGTCCAACTAGTGCATGACGATCTTAATGCAGATGCTCAAGCTCGCGGTCAAAAGATCGGAAATACGGCGAACAGCCAAGAACTCCTAACCGGAATCTAGAGTCAAAAATAGTGCTAGTAAATGCCATGATAACAACATATCCTCCTACTCTATCATGCAATAATAAGTCAGTACTAAAAGTAACGACGAAAAGATAGCAGTAGGAGATACCAATCACACAAAGACTGGGAGTGTCAACTACACTGAGAAAATCATGGCATATAGATGTAAAGCAGAGATAAATCTCAGTGTCAACGAATACCATAGTGATAATAATTGTCCTCCTACTCTATCATACATAGTAATCTAGGGATAAAAACAAGATACAGATGAAGCAGTAGGCGATATATCACTAAGCGACTAGTAAGTCATAACCAACTCATGAAACAAAAACGAGTCAAGATCCAGGAAGTCATAGACTACCAAACTAGATCATCTAGATTCTCGGTGCTAAGCAATATCATAATGATAATGATACCCTCCTACTCTACATATATAGAAATCCAAGCGTACGACAGGTGACCGAATGTAGCAGTAGGAGATATCTAATAAGAATGAATAGGAGTGTTTACTAACACTAATTGTGGCATATATATGCAAAACAGGTATGAATCACAAGGATGCTAAGAGTGTCAACTACACTGAACATCATGGTATGTCACAAAAAGCAAGATAGATCATAGAGCAGCAAAACTAAAGAAGGGCTAGCAAGATAACCAAATGGTCGGATCGACTGCGGTACCCAATCAGGTTACTATATGCCAATGCCCGGATCGGAGTACCCACCTCAACCTAGACGGTCCTGATATCCGCTGCTCAACTGGCGAGGCGACTCCCGATATTCACTGCTCAACTAGCGAGGCGGCTCCTAAATGCTCAGGCCTGAATCATAACCATCTATCAGTAAATGACTCACACATACCAAACCCACAGACGACACCGTGTAATAACACTTAAATCACAAAAGTCAAGGTCTCGGGATCCGCCAGAATTTCGGTAATTTGCCGATCGATCAATAATGATTCGATCAGAGTCTACAGGCTACCAAATTATATAAAACTTGGCGTGCTGTCCCAGAACGCTTCTCATAAGATATCTGGGCAACCCTCTATCACTAGGTAAAATCTTAAGTCCAAATAGTGCCATAAACACTGAAGTCTGATACTGAAACTGTCGCTTTTGACTCCGGGATTCTCAGACACAAAACAAACCCACTGGACCAGCCAGGATAGTGCCAGGAACAGCCAGGGGCACCAGGCACTCACAAAAAGTTAACTCAACTCCTCGAATTGCGCGATTAATGCCAAGTTGCCGATAACTGACGATTTTATCGGTTTACGAGTCGATAATCAATTCCCGATCAACGGAAGCCTTTAGATCTTGAACGAAAAGTTCAGAAAACATCTACAAGCTGCCCAAGACAGCCCACGCTATCACAATTACAATTAGATCCCTAGGCTTTCCATAAATTGCATAAAAACAACATACAACCCAAGTTTTGAGTCGTTACCTGAATTCGAAGGGTTTCAAATCCATCCAAGGGTTCCAGTTAAAGACCCTCGACTTGTTGAAGTCTGTGCTCACTGTCCAAGGGTGGCACGAAGTCCGAGGATAGATAAAAATCAACCTACCAAGAACCATAATTACTTAGGTTGAGATTTCTACACAACCACTCAACCAAACTGAGATTTGAAGAGAGCATCATGCTCAGGAGGCCAAAGAGGTTCAAATGCTCACCATGCCGAGTCGAGAGGTCGCCGGAACAATAATTGCCGCACCTCGGCCAAAAGCACCAAAGTTAGAGCTCGACAAACGCCAACTCCTCACTGCGGGCAAACCAACCAGAAAAAAGATGAGCATCAATCATCTGAGGGTAAGGAGAGATCGAGGCTCACTTACCCAATACTGTGGGGTGGCCGGAGGCACCGCTGGAGCTACCTTGGCCCAACCAAGTTGCACCAAGGCTCGGTTTGGCCAAGCTTGTAGGGTCTTCAACCAATGGGCAACCAACAGCCAGAGGAGGATCCAAGAGGTGTCAGAAGCTCCACCTAGTCCTGCACCGGCGTCGGGAAGCAGTGGTTGGCCGGAGCTAGAGCTTGCGACTAACCATTGAGCATTAATGGCGAAATCTTAACTAAGGATTAGCGGGCACATGCAAGGGCACTAGAGGGACTGCCAAGGTGCAAGAAAGCTTACCAGAGGGGTGGCCGGGGTCGAGGAGCGACGGCGGCGGCCAAGGTCCAAAAACCAGCAAGCTAGGGTTCAAGACTGCGGCGTCTATCCCAAACCAAACACCTTCAAACTTCCTGGGTGGCCTCCTGGGGGTCTATAGAGGAAGCCCATCAAGTTTGATCGCCCGTAAAACTACTAAAGAAAACGCACAAGAAGCTCCGGGCATTATTAGGTTTCCGGCGAGCTTTACGCTCTCACCGGCCAACCTTGGAATCCCAGGCACTGCCACTGCGTGGAGTACATCCACGGAAGGTGAGGAACACATTGTAGGGCTCAGAATACAAAGAAGGGTCAAAGATGAGGGTCCCTACCTCTGTTCGGATCTGCGGAGAGGGAAGGAGATGTAGAGTTCTTCTCCGGTGTGCGGCGGTGGAGTTCGATGACCAGGCTCCTCGGGCTCACCCTCAAGGACTGCAGGAATGCTCCAACAAAAGATGGGTGCAACAAAAAAGAGGAACAACTTCTTCTTCTTCCTCCTCAACCCGAGTCCAGCAATGGAGATGCCAACTCTCCTTTTCTCCAGCCCAGGGTGTTGCCGCTCGTGGAGGATGAAGAAGAGGGAAAAGGGGATCGTGGAGGAAGAGGTTGCGGTTGACCAGGAGAATCGGGTGAGGGGGTGATTTAGCTCCAACAACTAGAAGACAAAATGCTAATAAGCCCCACCAAAAATAATTATTCTCGGCATGGTCCAGCTCTGGGTGCAAAATGCAGTAAGGTCCCTCCACATTCAAAGCCGTCCAATTCCACACATAAAATACAAGCAATTTAGCAAGAAAACCCCACAATTTGTAGTATTTCATGCATTTCGAGGCGATCAGGTCGTCGAACATAAAAACGGACGACAGCACGACGTCCGGCTCGTCGAAACCTATAAGGTAGCGATTTTGGTTCAACAAAATTGGGTCTCGAGAACTCACTTAAACATCCACAAGAAGAATTGACATCGTCTGACACGCTTTTCGAGGCCCTAGGCTCATCGAAATCAAAATCGAATCGTGCCATCATGCTCAGCTCGCTGAGACCGATCAAATCGAGTATTCGCATTTATAGGTTCGGTTCAGATCAGCCAGATTAGGCACATTCGAAGAAACGATCCAGAAACATCAAGTTACTATTCACTTAAGTCACCATTCAAAAACTTAAACTATTCAAATTACAACATTAAACTTTTAAAATTCTCGGTTTCTACATTGAGACCCTAGTTTTTAAATAATAAGTAACTTTAATCAAAATAAAATAAAAATTTTATCAAGATAATTTTATCATATTCAATAACTTTAATCACTCTCTAGCTTATAGAACAAGAACAGAATTAGAGTTTTGGCGAATTTTTGGGAGATCAGGACGGATCGAAAAAAGAAAGGGATCTCATGCCTCTTGCCCTATTAACTGGCGGATGGAGACGAGCAGACTCCACCAACCCAGATCCATTTGCATTTCTTTTTTTTTTGAGAATGTATATTGTATTACTTTTTAGGTTAGGGTTTAGCTCCTCCTAAAAATCTGAATTGCTATTATGCTAACATTGAATTTAGAATACTGTTTAATATAGACTATACTCATATTTTTTTAAAGACATAGAAAGCAATCAAAAAAAGACTTCCAACAACACAGACTATACTTATGTAGATTATTGATATAAACAATGATCTATTTGCATTTCTTTTTTTTTTTGAGAATGTATGTTGTATTATTTTTAGGTTAGAGTTTAGCTCCTCCCAACCACTCTCTCTAAGCCCCAACTCTCGTCCTCGACACGAGATGGACGAGATCATAAATTCTGAGGAATCGGGGAACACGACGGAATCGGGGAATACATCGAAAAGTATCAAATTTAAGATAGAATTTTCAATGGCAAATGGAGCACCATCGCTCACATTGCACTTAGTCTACGACAGCTCTTGCTGGAACTGTCGGACTTGCCGCATTTGGCGGACTAATGTGGCTTTCGGTCGGACGGGGTAAGTGTTGACTGGGGCTCTTGCCGGAGCTGCCGAGTCGAAGGATCTGCATTTTTATACTGTAAATACAATAGATTTATACTTACTACTTTATACTATATTGGTTTTATAGTTCTTTATATTATTCCTCCATTTTTTTTTATTTGATTCGTAGGAAAATTTTAATTATATGCTATTATTTATATACTATAGTTATATTGTCTGAGTTATTTTGTTTATATGCTATTATTTATATGATTACATGATCGAGTTGTTTCCATCCATCCAAATCTATCATTCTTTATTTATAAACAGTTAGGCAATGTTTGGTTCGGGGATAAATTTAAGAGGTATAAATTTTTTTATACCTGGGATAGCTTGCTATTCCGGGATAATGAAGTATAAAAATTAAATTGCGTTTGGTTGAAAAGTTGGTATTCTCTGGAATAGTTAAAATTATGTTTGGTTAAAATTATGGAATAGTAGAGGATAGTGGAAAAAGAAGATAGAATTTTTATAAAAATACCAACTTTGCCCTTAGCTTTTTTTATAGAAAAATTAATTTAATTATTATATTAAACTTGAAGCAATTTAATTATAAATAATAAATTATGTTAAAAAATAATATTTTTTATTTTATATTATATTTTAAGAATATAAATAATAAATTATATTTTATATTATATTTTTTTATTTTTTATATTTTATATTATAATTTATATTATAATTTATATTTTATATTATAATTTATATTATATTTTATATTATAATTTATAATTTATATTATAATTTATATTTATATTCTAATTTACATTTTATATTATAATTTATATTTTATATTATAATTTATAATTTATATTATAATTTATATTTTATATTAGAATTTATATTAGAATTTATATTTTATATTATAATTTATAATTTATATTTTATATTATAATTTAATTATAAATAATAAATTACAACTTTGCCCATTCACTACCCCAGGGATAAAACCCTATTCCATGGGGGGAGAGGAATAAGGCTTAACGGGTTATTCCAGAATAACCCATTAAGCCAGGGATAAAAAAAAAATTTATCCCATGTCATTTTCTAACACTGTTTGGCAAGAATTGGGGGATAAAAGGGGTTATTCCTCCTTTATCCCCCAACCAAACATTACCTTAAAGAATATGCATCCAATTCTATTATTTAAAGTCAATTAGCTTTTTATATTACAGAACATAATATAAAAAAATCTGAATTGCTACTATACTAATTTTGAACTTAGAACACTATTTAATATAGACTATACTCATATTTTCTTAAAGACAAAGAAAGCAATCAAACAAAGTCTAAGAACAATACAAACAATGCTTATGTACACTATGTTTTGATGTAAACAATGATCCATTTGCATTTCTATTTTTTTGAGAATGTATGTTGTACTACTTTTTAGGTTAGGGTTTATCTTCTCCCGACCACTCTCTCTAAACCCAAACTCTCGTCCTCAACACCGTCGATATGATGGATGATAAAATAAATAACGTGGAATCGGGGAACACGACAGAATTGAGAAACACGTCGAAAGATATTAAATTTAAGATATAATTTTCGGGGCAAATGGAATACCATCGCTTACACTTAAATTTTGTTGGAAAAATTTATTTTTTCAAATTAATTTTTTTAAATAATTTAAACTCAAAAATATTGTAGAACAAAGTTTAGATGAAACCTGTGAATGTCGAGACGTGCGTGAGCACTGTCTTAGAAGCGAGATTGCCCCTCCACGTGCGAGGCTCCGACAATCACTCCTAGCGATACAACGACCACTGTCCACCCCGTCGGCAACGACTCCGGGATGGTGCGTAGCGAACCCAACGTCTTTCAGAGATTCAGCAAAATAGAAACTCAAAGAGAAAAAATCACTGTGAAAATCTCAGTGTATTTTTTATGTAAATTAGAGAGGAGAAAAATTGAAGCTTAAGAGAAGATGTTGTCTATATTTTCTTAGCCCACAAGCCTTCTCATGCTCTCTTTTTAAAAAGCCCAAAACCTACAGGAGACAAGCTCCAACGGGTCCTTTCTCGGGCAGCCCTTTCTCGGGCAGCCCACAAGGACCCTTCCCAAGAAAGACCTTTGGGTAGCCCGAGAAATAAGTTCCCAATGTAGGCTTTAAATGCAAAAAAGTAAAAATCAAATGGACCAAGTCAAAATCACGCAGGCCAGGCCTGTGTGTATATTAGAAAAGCCTTGCTCTCACTTTCTTACCAATACATGCACAAAAGAGGGAGTAAATAAACCCACTCTACATGCGATGAATTTTTGATGTGGGACTAAACATCACATGTAGAGGGGAAATAGGTTTGGGCTCCCAGGCAAAATCCATTGATATTGAACTGTCCAGAAAAGTCCAAAGGCCAAAATATAAGTTTTAAATCACAAAAAATCAAATAAAACCCAACAAATTTAAGATAGAATTTTCGGGAGCAAATGGAGCACCATCGCTCACACTCGGCGTCGCCGTGTGTCAGCGATGCACTTGGTTGACGGCGACTTTTGTTGGAGCTGCCGGACTTGCCGCATTTGGCGGACTGATGTGGCTTTCGGGCGGACGGGGTGAGGGGTGACGCGGGCTCTTGCCAGAGCTGTCGTGCCGAAGGATCTGCGGTTTTATACCGTAAATACAGTAGATTTATACTTACTAATTTATACTATACTAGTTTTATAGTTCTTCATATTATTTCTTCGATTTTTTTTTTATTTGATTCGGAGGAAAATTTTGATTATATGCTATTATTTATATACTATATTTATATTGTCTGAGTAATTTTCTTTATATGCTATTGTTTATATGATTACATGATCGAGTTGTTTCCATCCATCCATAACTATCATTCTTTAGTCACAAACAAGTTAAAGAATATCCAATTCTATCGTTCTTTAATTGATATCCTAATGGCAATTAGCTTTTTATATTATAGAACATAATATAAAAAAAAAATCTGAATCACAACTATGCTAACTTTGAACTTAGAACACTATTTAACATAGACCATGCTCACATTTTTTTAAAGACAAAGCAATCAAACAAATTCTTAGGACAATACAACTATACTTATGTAATGGTCCTATTTGCTTAAGGTAAATTATGTTTCAATACAATTATAGTGCTGAAAATTTTAAATTCCTGAAAAAATATAAGCAAAAGAAAGGCCTAGATAAAGAAGGGAAAAAACGAAATATCGAAATATATTCTAAATATATTTTGCTAAGAATTTGCGACCAACCAAACTTTACTATATCTACTATAAAATTTCCTTTCTTAATAGTGCAGATGAAATTATTTTTAGTTATAAACAAGCATTTATTACATAGTTTTACTATTCCAAATTAAGTAATTTGTCTTGATAGAAGTACTAATTAAATTATTTATAATAATATCTTTTATTACTTTAACGGGGAATGAAGTTGTGATTGAGTATATAAGAGACATGGACACTAGTACTAATATCTGGGCTTAAGTATTTTGGGTCAGTGGTTTGGGTCCAACGAGTTATTATTACTAGTAGGTCGGGTCGTTACATTTGGTATCAAAGCCAATCACTAGCCGGAAGTGTGTGGCGAGTCTCGACTGAGTATGGGTCTAGATGACAGGGCTAGCGAAATAAGTCTCACATCACCTGGTGATCTTGGGTTGTGTGCGTGTTTGGGCTGACGATAACGTCAGACCTAAATGGGGGGGAGTATGTGACACTCAAATAGTCCCACATCGGATGGGAATGGAGTTGTAATTTAGTATATAAGCAACATAGACACTAGTAATAATAACTAGGCTTAAGCATTTTGGGCTGTGGTTTGGGCCCAACGAGTTATTATTGCTAGCGGGAGGATCGTTACATTTGGTATCGAAGCCAATCACCAGCCGAAAGTATGTGACGAGTTTCGGCTGAGCCTGAGTCTAGATGACAGGGGTAGCGAGACAAGTCTCACATCGCCCGATGATCTTGGGCTGTGTGTGTTTGGGCTGACGAGAACGTCAAGCCTAAATGGGGGGAGTCTGTAACACCCCAATAGTCCCACATCGGATGGAAATGGAGTTGTGATTGTCTATATAATAGACATGGACACTAGTATTAATAACTGGGCTTAAGCATTTGGGGTCAATGATTTGGGCCCAACGAGTTATTATTAATAGTGGGTCAGGTCGTTACATTTGATATCAGAGCCAATCACCAGCCGGAAATATGTGACGAGTCTCGGCTGAGCCTGGGTTTAGATGACAGGGCTAGTGAGACAAGTCTCACATCGCCTTGTGATCTTGGGCTGTGTGTGTGTTTGAGCTGACGATGACGTCAGGCCTATATGAGAGGAGTTTGTAACACCCCAATAGTCCCACATCATATGGGAATGGAGTTGTAATTGGGTATATAAGTGGCGTGGACACTAGTAATAATAACTGGACTTAAGTATTTTGGGCTGTGCTTTGGGCTAAACAAGTTATTATTGCTAGTGGGCCGGATCGTTACATTTATATAAAAAATAAGTTTGTCAATAATATCTATATCTATACAATCTATTATTTGACACTCCTTCTTGCCACGTGTTGTGTTCTACTTTCCCCACTCCCCCTTTCCTTGTGTCACCCCTTGTAAGGTTCATGAAATTTAAATTCAGAATAAATAAACAAGTCAAGTTTGAAAAAGGTTTAGTGGGCTTTGACAACTGTATAAGGAAATACAATCGAGAAAGAGGATGACTTAAGTGAATAGTAACCTCCCGATTTTTTCGACGTCCGACTAGAAGTCGGGTAAATATGCTGCTCGGAGTCCGAATCTGACGGTTCAAATACCCAATTTGATCGGTCTCGCCATTTTGAGCACAATGGTGCAGTCGGAATTTACGTTCGATGGCTCTGAGTCATCGAAGTGTGTGCCAGACTGTAAACCTCACTATATAAAGGATAAAATTACAAAATAATTGGATCTTGTCTCGACAAACCAAGATGACCACTGGAAGGGTTTCGTCGAGACGGACATCGTGGTGGAGTCCGTTTTCCCATTTGATGATCCCTATAAAAAACGTGCCAAACCACATTTTGCACTGTATAAGATAGATTTCGAAATTTTTGAGAATCAAACTCGACGAACAGAGATCACTACTCAAAAGGTCTCGTCGAGCCGGTCGTCGTGGCAAAGTCCGTTTTTTAATTTGATGACTCATACGCCTCGAAAAACACAAAAAAAGCAAAAAAAAAATGTGTATTTTCCAAAACCCCCATTATTTTATGCACGATTTTTGATGCAACTCATGTGGGAGGGACTTCTCTGCAATTATAACACGCAGTAGGGGTGTTAGTGGTGCAGTGTAGAGGGACTAAATGCATTTTTGTAACTAGTGACACTATACACCCCTCCACATCCTACTCCTACTCCCCCTCCACCTCCTACTCCATCTCCTCTTCCCCAGCCGCAGAACCAGGCCTTACAACTCTCCCTTGAGTTTTGAATTTCAAAAGAGCCTATATAAGGTCTCTTAGGTGTGGAGTTGGAAGAGCAGCAGAGCATCCAAGCCCCAGACCACCCTCACTGCTCTTCTGACATCCTAAGCATCCCCCCTCGCACAGCCCAAGGAGTTGAAGAGCCTCCTGTGGCCGCCAGGAACGTCCATTGTCGGAAAACCTCTAGGAGCCCTCAGAAGCCCGTGCTTGCGTTGAAGTGAGGCTTGACCCAAAGGAGTGGGAGTTCGGCCAACTTGAGCTCCACCAAGAAGGAGTTTTGATTAACTTGCTCCAGCAAGCTATCCGATAGGCCCACAACTTTACAGAGGTGAGCCCCTGTATATTTTTGATGATCTTTTGATACTGCTCATTTTAGTTCTGGCCCAGAACTGTTGGTTTTGGAAATTTCACAAACCAAGCTCTAAATGAGCTAGTTTGGGGACATGTACTTGTAGCTTGCAACCTGGTGTTTTTACTAAGGCCTAGAGGTGAGCCTCTAAGTATTTGGAGATCCCTGAGCATGATGCTCACCTTGAAATGGAGAATGATCAAGTGATTGTATATAAGTGGCCAACTTGGCTCTCAAAGGAAAGTAGAACATGGGCCAACTACTGTTTTGTTGCCCAATTTGTTTTCAAATAGTGAGCACGAGGTCTAACACATCGAAACCTAGTTGCTGGTAGTTTATTGTGGTTTAAAAGTCCCTGGAATTAAAATTATAGTTTAATTGGTGGGTTTTTACATGTTAATTATGCAATTTTGTAAATTGTAGGGGTTTATTTATAAATGTAACATTATGGGAAGTTGTAAACAGTGTTCACATGATCTGTAGACCCTTCGTTTGGGTTCCGAGGGCTTTCGTTGAGCAGGTTTTGCTTAACAACCCGTAAATCGACAAAATTATCGATTTAACGGCGGATTCACGCTAAACGCGCATTTCTAGGTTAATGGTTGATCATTTCTGGTTGCTAGTTGTTCCTGGCTGTTCCCGATGCTGTACCGGTGTGTCCGGTGATTTTAGTTTACCGTAGGTGGGTTTCGGAGCCGAAATCAGACTTTCGGTGTGATTTTAGTAGTTATGGCACCGCCGGTACATAGGATTACACAGAGTATGTTGTTAGGGCCCAAACGTCTTAAATTAGACATTCCTGGGTAGCACGTGAAGTTTCGTGAGATTTGATGTCGTTTGGCATAGATTGGACCATAGATGGTCAATCGGCGAATTACCGAAATTTTCGGCGAATCCCGAGGTTTCAAGGAAGTTCCCTGTTTATACTATCCGTATAGTGTAAGTATGTGGTTTGGGTATGTGCAAGTCTGTCCCTGATCTGTGTTCATGATTCAGGTCGCTGCAGTCTGACTCTGGCTCGCGAGCCTTCTGGAGTTATCGGTCCGCCGACACACAGGTGGGTTTTCTTCGGTCCGGGCTTTATCTCTTCGGCCCTTTGGGGTACCTTAGTTGGTTGCACTACAACAAAATTAGGTTATAGGGACACATATTTGTGACACTTTTGTATAAGTGTCCTATCTATATTCCATCTATATCCAAAATTAGGTTATAGGAACACAATTTTGGGATACATTACAAAAATGTGTCGCTATACACCCTAGCGATGACACATATAGCAACACTAACAATAAGTGTCGGTATTTTTGCCAGTGACACTTTTAGATTTTAGAAATACTTAAAAGTGTCGCTATATCATAATTTTGTTGTAGTGTTGGACTCCTATCTTTCTTGCTAGCCCAGATTATATTCCCGAGCCCTTGCTAGTTGATTATTTATTTCAGCTTATACTTATGCTTTAGTATACCTGTTGCATATGAACATTTGCCATGCCTCATTGGACATTAGGTAGCGATCAGATTATACATAGATATTCTTCATACTCTGCTTTTATCTAGACATATGCCATGTGTATGATTAGCCATTCACATATTCAGATAACTAGTACATCTTGCATTCAGTACTGCACAGGTTTGAGGTATTTGCATCCCCAATGGGATTTCCGGCTTAGCACCGACTATTTCGGTCTGTGGACCGTCAGCTTGGAGCATCAGCATTGTCATCGTTGTACACCTACTGATCTCTCACGTACGCTGTGGGATTGATCCCCCACCTTGCGTTCTTTACCAGTAGAGGGTCTACGTGACCCGTGAGCCATCACTTTCTGTAGTATCGTTAGGTACAGGGACCCCTTTCTGTTGTACTGCTCGATACAGGGATACCCCCACTTCGATGGTGCTGCTGGGAAACCCTTTCTATTGTATCCTTGGTATAGGGTTGCTATCAGTTTCTACTAGAGGATTTCTATGATATCTTCGCCTGAGGTCCAACGACCAAAACGGCAGCATCGGTTGGGTACTTTGGTATATCATTATATATCTGTTCAGCATGCTTTAACACTTATACTCTTACATGCTTAGTATCATGATTTCAGCATGCTTAGCCCTGTATTGTTGTACCAATATATCTACTTAGCCTTGATTACAGTTATCTGTTTGCCTATACCTACCTTACCTGCTGATCTTTTACTATCCGCTAATTATTGTATGCTAGTAGGTACGATTAGCTATTTCTCGGCCCGTCGTACCCACTGGGATACATTCAGAGTATCTCACACCCTTGGGTGACCATTTTTGTAGGTCGTTAGAGTGGTGGGATGTCGAGACGTGTTGGTGAGGCTATCGCGATAGTGCTGACCCTTCTGTCTCCCGTTTATATTATCTTCCGCATTTATGTTTCGAAATATTGTAAAATGATTAATGTTGTATGCGTAGTTTAGACTAGTCTGGTATTGGCTGTAAGTGCTTAGCCGTGCATGTATAGGAAAGGCTCAGTCCAAGGGGATTGGAAATTTTCTATACATGTGGCGATCTGTTCATGCCCTGAAATGTTTCAAACTCTGATTAAAAAAAAAAAAAAAAAAAAAAAAATTAGCCAGCTTTTCGAAACTCAGGGCGTGACACCCCTCATTTTCTCCTATGCTATCTCTTAGGTCTCTCACAGACTCTTCTCCCTCTCTCTCTGTCTCCTAGCCCTCCTTACCACCGCCTCTGTCACGCCCCGGGGTCGAAACTGTGACCCGGGCTCGCCAATAGATCCGCCACCCATACGGGAAACCCCGCATAGGCGAAGCGTCTAACCTACAAAAGATAGGACTACAACTAAACAGATATCAGAGCTGGAAGGTAAACTACTGTAAAAGTAAAATCCAAACCACTGTACAACTGAAAATAAAGACACAATATCCATCTCCCAAAAATAATCATCATACACCACCTCTGATACAACATCTAAGAGTCCAAAATGGAAGGTAAACAAGATAATAATAATATATCAGTGTACAGTCTCACAGTACAAGTCAGATCCTCACAATACAACAGTCTCTCAAAATCAATACAACTCTCAAAAGAGTAAAATATACAAATCCAACTGACTGTACTATAAATCTCTAACAAGGGGGTACAAGTACTCTCTAAGGACCGGTAGGGATCTAGCCCGTGACTCCCTCGCCTCGAACAGAAGAAGCAGCAACAGCAAGGGTAGGAACGGTGAAGATGCCTCTATAAAACTGTCACCCACAGAGGGTGTGAGAACTATACTAACACGTAGCTCTCAGTGGGTACCGCCTCCAAGAACAACGGTCTGCCCACTAAGGGTGTGTTTGGCCCAGCTTCTAAAAAGTGATTCTGAGCCCAAAAGTAATTTTGGGCTCAGTAGAGTGTTTGGTAACTAGTATTGAAAAATCTAATTCTGCTTTTCAGAATCAGGAAACTGATTTTCAATGCTCCAGAATCAGAAGCAGAAATAAACTGCTTCTCTAAAACTGACTCCCGCAAAATCAGTTTTCCCACTTTAAATTTTTATCAAAAATACTATGACGCCCCCAATAGTCCTACATCGAATGTGGATGGAATTGTGATTGGGTTTATATGATACATGGACACTAGTAATAATAACCGAGCTTAAGCATATTGGGCTGTGGGTTGGGCCCAACAGGTTATTATTGCTAGTAGGCCGGGTCGTTATATTTGGTATTGGAGCCAATAACCAGCCGGAAGTGTGTAATGAGTCTCGGCTGAGCCTAGATCTAGATGACAGGGCTAGCGAGACAAGTCTTACATCGCCTGGTGATCTTGGGTTGTGCGTGTATTTGGACTGACGAGGACGTCAGGCCTAAACAGGGGGAGTCTGTGACGCCCCCAATAGTCCCACATCGAATGTGGATGGAATTGTGATTGGGTTTATATGAGACATGGACACTAGTAATAATAACTGGGCTTAAGCATATTGGGCTGTGGGTTGGGCCCAATAGGTTATTATTGCTAGTGGGCCGGGTCATTACAAATACCCAAACTACCCCTGAACAAATAGTATTATTCTCTTCTATCCTAATATACTTCTCAATTAATATTTCAACTACCCTCTCTTCTCTTTTACACTGCCCAACACCATCTCCCAACAGAGCTTTTTCCAAATCTTCAAAACCTTTCTCTCACCTTTCTCTCTCCCAAAACTATGATTTCTCCGGCGACTATTTTCTCTCCGGCAAATCTCATATCTCCGGCGAATCTCTGACAAATCTCCAAGGTATTCTCTCACTTTCTCTCTTTCTCTCTCTCTCCCTCTCTCTCTCTCTCTCTCTCTCTCTCTCTCTCTCTATGGTGGGACTGCGCCGGCCGGGGTTGATCCACTCATCATAATTTTTTTTTTTCATGTGGAGGTGGTGAGAGATAGAGAGAGAGAGAGAGAGAGAGCAATTATTTTCATGTGGGGGTGGGGAGAGATGAAAATTATTTTTATACATCTTTAAATAATAATTATTTTTATGCCTCATGTCCAGCAAAATAAAAGCTGAAATTGCTTTAATGTCTTACTTTTATTTTATTTTATTTTATTTTATTTTTTCTTTTTGTAGATCTCATGTTAACTTTTTAAAAAAATTTATGTTTGCCTTCATTTTTTTTTATACTAGTTAAAGACCCGCGCTTCGCGACGGACGAATAAATTTACAACAAATTAATATTAATAATTAATAATTAATAAGCAATAAATAATAAAATATTTATAAAGATAAAAATATGTTATATATTATAAGATTTTTAACATTATAAATTAGCAGAAAGGAGCGCAAAAGTATAGTTACTACATATATTAATTGTTCATTAACTAATAGCATCATTTCAACTCTAAATCCAAAAAGATGCACGATTAATACGTAGAGCAGTCTAATTATTTGTTGTTAGTAGAAAAGACTAATTATTTTATGCTGGTCGATGGCCCCTCATCTTCTGTGAGCCTGCAATGTCAACAGATGAAAAGTTAACAAAAATTAAAAGATTTCATAATGAAAAGCTCACTCAAAGAGAGATTGGTTCCACAAAATTACCTAAAACATTTTTTGCCTGGTTTTTATATCTGAAGCTACACATCTTAATTTTTCTCCAATCCCAAGGAGGTGATACTGGGAGAGATATGTGACCATGATGATGCTTAATTTGTAATGGAAGCATACTCATAGTCATGGAATTGAAAAAGCCATTAGCTGTAATGATACCTCCAAGGTGTTGGTGCAGGGTATGTTTTTGTTGTTGTCCCTTCTAAAGCCATTCACTGTAGAATAAATGTATGATTAAATTCAATATCCATACATCAACATGGAGTATTCATAACAATGCATGTTCATTGTACAATAAACAGAACCATAGTTTGCTTATTTACTCCATAATTTGAACTGCATGATAAAAAGAAAAAAATCAAGCTAAAACATTTAGGAGCAATATATATTCAATCGGCCCTAATCAGTTATATATCTTAACCTCTATCCTCTCAAAAAGGTAAGATGCTTGATTACCTCTACATATGCTAAATCCCAGCAGAGGCATCGATTTTGGAATTTGCTAGCATCGGCAAATATAGCAACAGAAAAGGCAGTCACCAGTATCTTTACTCAATTGCTCTCCAAAAGGGATCACTGGAAGCGCAGATGCAAAGAACATGTACATAGTTGGCGCCAATATTCTGAGATTGAGGATGAGAGAGATTACTAAAAGAAAAGAACAAAATGAAGAACAACAGCACAATACACAGAAAGAGTATGAATAATCAAACCTGAAGCCTGAACGAAATCCGCCGACCCAATCTTGCCTGTAGCAGGGTACTCTTCCTCTGATCTTCATATCTAAAATGCTATATGCGTTGATTATGTCCTCTGTGATTCGAACTACTTTCTGTCAAGTACAACTTAAAACTTTTCAATTTGTGTCATTCGAGCCATTCACTCCGTAGCATGGATGAAAAGATGTTTTCTTCAAGTAGGAGATACAATCTGGTTAGAGTGAAGATTGAAACACAGACACTTACCAACGCATAGAAGGGGTCAAATTGACCACTTAATTTTGCCAATGGACCAGGGCCTTGTCCTAAACCCTAGTCAAAATAGTCCTGGATTCCTCCCCTTTGACCCATTTGTATGGGATAAATCCAAAATAAAAACTTATCTTTGTGTCCGCAGCCATGGCCACTTCCTTTTCCTGGGGATTGGGGACCCTCCATTTATTGGAACGTTGCAAAAATCCCAGAAAGATTCAAAGCACAAAGAACAAAATAAAGTAATTAGACAGATCTTTCATGATCAACCAACTCTATGGATAAGTTTGCAAGAAACCCTTGATTTATTTAATTTTACCCTATTATAAAACTTAAGAACTTCCTAGAGATAAGGCAATCCAAACATGTTAATTTGGATCGAAACCCATTCCAAAACAGACCTGACATAAAGTCCTTTCAGAAAATCAGAATAACACCCTCAAGTGCACTAAAGTGATACAAACAAACCACAATGTCATTCCAGTTTTCAGCACCTCTCCCAGATCCAACTATGAATTGGAGTTTGAAGTCTATATTGGGTTTTGCTCCATGATAACCATCTTTGCATTATATTTTGGTTTAGGTTTTAATCTGAAACCGG
The DNA here is from genome assembly GCA_029168755.2 of Tillandsia fasciculata. Taxonomy (NCBI): domain Eukaryota; kingdom Viridiplantae; phylum Streptophyta; class Magnoliopsida; order Poales; family Bromeliaceae; genus Tillandsia; species Tillandsia fasciculata. Next base: position 8,546,998 of record CM054939.1, on the reverse strand, counting down.
CCCGATCACGTAAGAATTTGGTTTTCAATTTGAGTTTTGAACCAAGTATTTTTCAAAAATGCAACCGTGACACAATACAAACCTGTTCATTTGGATCAAAACCCATTCCAAAACAGTCCCGACAGAAAGTCCTTCCGGAAAACCAAAATAGCACCCTCAAGTGAACTAAAGTGACACAAACAAACAGACTCTGTGCTTGTTTGTATCACTTTAATGTCTAGGCCTAGGTTCTCTTGCCACACAAGTGACAGAGGTTATCACTTTTAAATGTAAACAAAGCCTTTTAATGTCTAGGCCTAAGTTCTCTTGCCACATAATTGACAGATGGTAATACAGAAGTTATAGAAAGCGAAATTGTTAAAGCATAAGCAAGATGAAACTTTAAAAGGATACAACACGTCCAACTATTTAAGACAAAGCCTCATAAAAAACCTTGTAAGTCACTTTTAGACATAGCTATGTATCATGTATACTTGAGTTTTGAACCTGTTGTACAAAAAAAAATCAGAGGGGTACAAAAGCAAAGCTAAACAATGGAGATCCAAACTCTCTATTTTATGCAACACTTTCATGTACTCCTTTTTGTACCCCTCTTATATTTGATCTGAGCATCAAAAAATAACTGCACAGATAAGGAATTAATCAACATCTATCACTTAAGAAACAAAAAATTAAGAATAAGTCAAGAGATCTATAAAACTAATTTAGAAGAGCAACAACAAACGCACAGCTGGAAAGCGGACTATGTGAGGCAAAATTAGCATAACTAACTTGTAATGTTTCCCAGATTGCCATTGTCCATGGCCTCATACTCAAGCATCATAATATATTATTCTCCTCGAGGGGGAAAAAAACACAAGAAAAAATATTGGATTATGGTATGAAGCGCAAAGGGATGAATTAAGCTAAAGCAAATTAAATTAATTTATAGGTAACCACATCTACATGTAGTGAGATAGAAAGGAGCAATGGAAACCACCTGATCGTCGACTCCATAGTTTCAAAAGGCAGAAAGTTGAAAACTGAAGCAGTCGAACTCCTGAACATGATACTTTATGTAGCGATCCACCGTCGTGATGTTCATAAGCTTATTGGGTTCGACTTTCCCGAGCCTTTCTATGTATACGGGTCTTCCCTCTTTGTCGACTCCATGGTAACCCTGCGGATAGTAGCGCAACACTTCATCCAATTCGTCGAACCGGAAGTCCTAGTATTCAAAAAGAGGCAGATTAAAGATGAACAGATTAAAGAGAGTGACGATGCTATTTGTAGAGAGGGGAAAAGAGGAGGCGCACACACGAAGCGATCCGATGCATTTGAGGCTCCGTATAAGGTGTTAAAAAGCTACATAGAAAGCGTTCACACTTTATACACCAACTCCGCACCGATTGTGGCGAACAACCCTACCAGACCCTCCCGAAGAAGATTCCCGGTGTCAGCGATCGAGTCTCCGAAGCTATATATAGCATTCACATGCACGTGCTATATTCCGATATAATAAATCTTTTATTTAGGGGCAATTTCCTACGTACCCCTAAAAATTTCTTTGTTTTCAAATTTACCCCTCTTAGAAGGCTAATATTAAAACTACCCTTCTTACGTTCCAACTTCTTTCCAAAATACCCCTGAAGTTAAACTCTGTTAGTATACGTTTGAAACTGCCGTTATCTGTGTGTAATTACTATTTTACCCTTTCAAATATACCCTAAACCTAAAACCCTAAACCCCTAAACCCCTAAACCCTAAACCCTAAATCCTAAAACCCTAAACCCTAAACCCTAAAACCCTAAAAAATCCTAAACCCTAAAACCCTAAAACCCTAAACCCCAAACCCTAGAACCCTAAAAAATCCTAAACCCTAACCCTAAAACCCTAAACCCTAAACCCTAAAACCCTAAAAAATCCTAACCCTAAACCTAAATCCTAAACCGGGGCAAAATAGGTATATCTGATAGTTTTCAACTCCGATTATTATTTAACTCTAGTTTAACCCTAGTTAACTTAACAAAGGAAAACGGTAGGGGTATTTTTAATAACGGTGAAACGTATGAAGGGTATATTGGAAAGAAAAAAATAAGAGGGGTAAATCAGATATTTCTTCATATTTCAGGGGTACACAGGCAATTATCCCTTTTATTTATTAATCATTTTCTATATTTTAACTGCATCATCATTGCCTTATAAAAAAAAAAAGAAAGAGAAAAAAGAAGAGAGGTATTTAGAACTTACTGCAGCTGCAAGGAACACAAAAATTTAGCATACTGACAATGTCAAAAAAAATAAAAATCGAGCATACTTGAACATGCAGTGTGACTCAAATTTGCATCTAAGATGACATGAATTGATTTCATAAACAATTAAAAAAGGAGCAGATCAAGATCTGCAGTTTTCAAGCTCGAGAAACTATATATATAAACCAGAGGGGGCAAACCAAATAAAACCACAGGGGAAAAACGAAGAATAAATATATAGAAGCAAATGAGGTAAGGAAAAATAGTATAAGGCTCAGATTAGTGTGGAGGATATCGGCGACGCACGCACAAATGGTTGCATACATTGTAGGCCATCCAGATAATGCACGCCTATCGACTGCGCACAAATGGTTGCATACATTATACGCCATCCAGATAATGCACGTGCAATATTCCGATATGACCAGTTGTCCAAATTTTCAAGGTCAATGAGCAGACCATCCCTCAGCTCAATTTTTTTTTTTTTTTTTTTTTTTTTTTTTTTTTTTTTTTTTTTTTTAACCCCATCATCATCGCCTTATAAAAAAAAGAAAGAGGAAAAAGAAGAGAAGTATCTAGAACTTACTGCAGCTGCAAGGAACACAAAAAATTAACATACTGGCACCTTCAAAAACAAAAATCAAGCGTACTTGAACATGCAGTGAGACTCAAATTTGCATCGAAGATGACATGAATTGCTTTCATAAACAATTAAAAAAGGTCAGAGGTGCAGATTCTATACGATGCCACCTCAAAGAGAGTAAGTTGCATACCACCTCAAAGAGAGTAAGTTGCATATCCGTTTCTGAAGAGAGCTTAAGTTTGCTCAGATGGAGAGTTGTCTCTTCAGAATACGGCACAGGAACGCGTCAGGGGGAAAATGCGGGGAGGCCTCCAAATAGTTCAGGCTTCCCCCTTTAACGTATTGTACCAGATTAAGTGACTCCGCCTACTCCATCGAGTATCTGTATACAATCCAGAATACAATTCAAAAGATCAGATAGAAAAGCCAAAAGAGTGACTCCGCCTACTGATAGAGAAGGTTTAACCTATTTCGGCAAGTTGTAAAGAGGTTTAGTCAGTAATGATCGCTTTCCTTCCAAATAAAACAGGACTTATCTGCGTAAATTGATGCTTCACCAGCAATATTAAACAGTTACATATTACATTGGTTCGTCACGTAGCGTAAACTATTTAGTCTAATAGCGATGAGCAAAAATTGCAGAACCCAACACAGCTTCGGATATAGGGATTAACAGTTAAGAGTAAGCTTTTACTGTCAACATCTATTGACAGTAAAATCATAAAAGGAGCAATTAACAACTTACAGGGAAATATCCTATATCATTATCCGAAATAAGTCAGGAAAAGCATAACCAGCTCATACTGAATCTCCCAATATCAACTACCTACATAAGGCATGATTATAGATACAAATTAATAATTTCACCTTGACTAAAACCTTTGATTTCCCCATAACCTTCACAACCTCTCCAACATATGAGCCAGGCTCCTGAAGTAGCTGCAACTCCTCTCGGAGCATTCTCACTGCAATTTCAAAACGCAGAATAAAAACAAAATTAAAGACATATTAAGAAAAAAGGGCGTGTAAATAGATGAGCATTTTAACCATAAGCAAGTCACATTTATAAATCCATCATAGGCAGGGCAGCATCATATTTCATAAGATTTCTAGCTAAATCTGAATTCAAAGAATTATGATCGAATAAATCATCGCAGAAAACTAAATGTAGAGAAAACAAATGAGGAGATACCAAATAAGATCAGATTCAGTCGTTGTACTCGTAAAACTTGGATCATAAACCATTTACATCTAACTCGCTTATCATGTTTAGGATTCTAGAGATCTCTAGATCAACTCTTTGCCAACCTCCTCGCGCTTGCAAGTTGTTGTCACGAGATCAAAATCGAAGAATCCAACATAACCAACCACACTAAAGGCGATCACAACAGAATTTACAGGTAGGAGCGTACGCCGATTCGAGATGGAATCACAGATAGGGTTGCGAGTGGAAACAATCACAGAGGAAACCCGAGATAGGGAGGTACGGCTAGGGTTCGATGAGGTTTCTCACCTCGTGAGTTGAGATCGTTGCGTTGGGCCTCGAGGCGGTTGAGGTTGTGGGTCTTCTGCCGCACCAGGAGCTGGAGATCGTGGATGTGCTGCATGTAATACTGCCGAAGCCCTTCTCCTCCGCCCCCCCTCACCTTCACAGGCGGCGACCGGATCTCGCCCTCCGCCGCAGATGGCGAGGGAGAGAGGGGGAGAGAGAGAGAGGGAGAAGAAGTGATGGGATCGGGTATGGCGCAGAGAAGAAGGAGGGGAGTGGCCACGCCGCGGCGGCAACTCCGCGGTCAGGAGTCGCCATGCCGCGGAGTGGGTGGGAGGTAGGTGAGGAAAATCGCCTCAGAGCTCGCAACAGGAGCAGGACAACATGCGGCGGCAACCCCGCGGTCTGAGGAGCACTCCGCGCTCCGAGGAGTCGCCATGCCGCGGAGTGGGTGGGAGGTAGGTGAGGAAATCGCCCCAGAGCAGAGAGAGAGCGGAGAGGAACGTGGCGCAGAGAAGAAGGAGGGGAGTGGCCACGCCGCGGCGGCAACTCCGCGGTCAGGAGTCGCCATGCCGCGGAGTGGGTGGGAGGTCGATCGCCTCAGAGCAGATCAACCTTTTTGTCTATTCGAACGTACGGGGAGCAGGCGAGAGGGGAGCACTGAAGCGGAGCTAGTAGGGGAGCACGTTTTGTGGCAGCACGGAGAGGGAGAGGACGTAAGCACAGAGAGAAAAGTCGGAGAGCGGAGAGGAATTGGAGAGCGGAGAGCTTGACACCTCAGCACCGAAAACTCCCGATTCAAGTTTTCTTATTGATGTGAAAAAATTTATGTTTGCCTTACTTTATATGTTTCAATTATTTGTTTAATTTATAGTATGCAATATTCCAATCATTTGTTTAGTTTGTAATATACAATACTTCAATTATTTGTTTATTTTGTAGTATGTAATATTTTAATTATTAATTTAAATTGTAGTATACAACATTCCAATTATTTATTTATTTGTTATATGCTCTTATCTATTAATACATATTTAACACATATTTGTTTAATAGAAAGTTGAAAATGAATCCATTGCAAGGAGAACCATCTACCCAGAAAGAAAAAAAAAATTAAAGCCACTTGGGATGCATCGTTGCTTACAATATATTGCCATATATGTGTCGAAGAGGTCAATGCCGGGAACCGATCCAATACTCATTTTAATAGGATTGGATGGCAAAATGTGGTGAATAAATTTAGGGAGAGAACAAATAGAGCTTATGACATATTACAATTGAAAAATAAATGGGATTCCCTTAGAGGCGGTTGGGTTTTATGGATGCAATTAGTTGGTAAAGAGACAGGATTAGGATGGAATCATGCAAAGGGTACCATTGATGCCAGTCCTGAATGGTGGGAGAAGAAATTAAAGATTAGTGTAAAATTAAAATTATTTTTGCTAATTCATATTGTATGTTTTTTTTATAATATAATGTAATTATATGATATATATGTAGGTATTACCTGAAGCTGCGAAGTTTCGTGACACGGGTTTAGAGAATGCTACACTACTACAACTTATGTTTTCGAAAACGGTTGCTTTAGGTGACAGAGCATGGACACCGGACCCGCTTTAGGGACAATGCCTCCTGATCCATATCGTTCACATCATTTAGAGGAAGGTAGTGGAGACTCGGATGAAGATATCAATGTGGCAACCATAAATTTTGAATCCGGTGATTCGGAGGTTACTCCCATAAGTGACAAGGGAAAGAAAAGAGCACGAGATAGTCAATAAAGAAAAAGAAAGAGTAAGAAAGACAAAATTGGGACTGCTGCTTATATGCAACAACAATTATCACTTATATGCGATGCAGTTCAAAGTTTTAATTCTCAAAGTAGTCGTTCAGTCACATCTGGGATATCGATTTATAATTTTAAAGATTGTATGGATTTGCTGATGACAATGAGCGAAATTACACGAATGAGTGTACTTTATATGTTTGCCATTCGCTTATTTAAAAAATCTATTAATCGAGAGGTATTCATAGACTTGAAGGAATCTGAAGTGCGACTCGCGTGGCTAAAGGGTGAATTTGAGGAATATATGGTGGCAAAAAAACCGGCTACTTAGGATATTTTTATTAGTATTGTGTTGTTGTATTATTAATATTGAACTAACATTAATGTGTGTTGTTGAGTGTTTGTTGTGCTCCAATGTATAAGTAATTTTATATGGCATTTTGTTGAGTGCTTTTGTTGAGTGTTTTGTTGCTTATTTATTATGTATTAATACTGTTGTATGCTACTGTATTAGTATTACTTAAAATGCTATAAATTATAGTGTGTTTGTTGTGTGTTACTTTAAATGCATTCAAAATATTTATTATTTCTATGTTATGTTGTTATATAATGATACGTTGCTTTATATATTATGTTCTTTGTTTAAAATAGTTTGTTACTTAATATTATATATTTTTTTATATACAGATGAGCTCAAATACAAGTGATTCTAATACTATAGACGATGAAAGTGACTCCGAAGATGAACGTAGTTGCAAAGTGGAAAAAATAAGAAAGTTTTATATGACGGTCAGTGCCGGAGTAGCAATATGTGCAACTTATTATTTCAAGTATCATGTGAAATAAAATCCTAGGACTTCAAAACTTTCTGGATGGCAATGGGTTCAAGAAACCTTACGAACCCTAGGAGAGAGTTACAGAATGCTTTGAATGGAGGCTGAAGTGTTTAAAAAATTAGCTTCGTTGCTTACTAATAATTATAGTTTACAATCAACTCGAGCAATGCATGCAGAGGAGGCACTTGCAATATTTCTTTTGGTTTGTGGGCACAATGAAACAAATTGTAATATTCAAAACCGTTTCAAGAACTTCGGTGAAACAATTAGTAGAAAATTTAATGAAGTTCTTGATAGTTTAGTTCGATTTTCTGTCGACATAATTAAACCGTTGGATCCTTCATTTGCTACAATTCCTCCTCAAATTCTTAACAATCCTAGGTTTTGGCCTCACTTTAAAGGAGCTATTGGTGCAATCGACGGAACACTTATTCGTGCTGTTATACCTAAAGAAGATCAAATTCCACATATTGGTAGAAAGCCTTACCCAATGCAAAATGTGATGGCTGTTTGTGATTTCAATATGGTATTCACATTTGTCGTTGCCGGTTGGCCAGGAGCCACGCACGATACACGAATTTTCACAACTGCTTTGAATGAATATGGTCATATATTTCCACATCCTCCTGAAGGTTAGTTTATTTTTATTTTTTAATAGTGAGTTCTATTTTTATTTTTATTTTGTAATTATCTAATTAATTTAATTATTTTTTATTTATATATAGATAAGTACTATCTCGTAGATGCAGGGTATCCCAACATAAAAGGATATTTAGGACCTTATACAGGCGAAAATATAAGATATCATGTTTCTGAGTTTAGACGAGGTTCTCAACCACGAGGTTATAAAGAGGTGTTTAATTATGCACACTTATCCTTGAGAAATGTTATTGAGCGATTATTTGGTGTTCTTAAAGCACGGTGGCGTATATTGCAAATGATGCAAGGATATCCAGTACCAACTTAATCAAAAATAGTGTATGCAACTATGGCACTTCACAATTTTATTAGGATGAGTTCGACACAAGATGAAGAGTTCAACAAATGTGATCAAGATATAAATTACATGCCCAACGTGGAAGAAGATGAAAGCAATGCAAGTAGTTTGACACAGAATTATAGTGGAGTAACAAATGATTACATCATGATCCAAACTCGCGATCGTATTGCTGCATCAATGATGAGCACAATTAGATAAATTGTTATTCTTATAGATATTTACTATTTTCCATTTTTGTTATACTAAGAATAGTTATTAATAACTTGATATCTATTATTGAATATATTTATGTACTTTTTTTACAAGTATTAGCATGCATTTTTTTAAATAAATATTGGCATGTAATATTAATTAGTATTAATAATTACTAATGTTAAATAGTGTTACAAAATCACTTTCAGCAAAAAAAAAAAAAAAAAACCAAACAGCTTTTTAATATCACTTCAACAAAATCACTTTTTTATTAGCTCAGCCAAACGTTCTACAGTTTTGAGCAAAAATCACTTTTCCAAACCAAAATCACTTCTCTAGAAATTACTTTTTCAGAATCTAGGCCAAACGGGGCCTAAGTCTACTAGAGGCATAAGATAACAATGCAGTAAAAACTGAATATGAAAAGCTGAAAATAACTCTACAGCTATCATGCCTCTATCTAAATGCTCAATAGGTGATACAGATGAAAAGACATTTAACCACTCGAGCATGAGGTGCTCAATTGACCCAATCGAACTAACTACCACATAGGATCCAGTCAAGCCTGCGCCTACCCACTGCCATTACATCTACGGAGGACTGGACTTATGTAGGGCGTCCCACACGGACTAACTCACCCTTCGCGCAAAACTGCCTCAACAGGCCCAACATCGCATCCACTGCGGAAAACTACCTCAACAGGCCAAACATCGCATCCACAACGGCATCTCACGGGGAGCGACCCCAACTGAGAAAAACGGCGCGGTATAGAGTATCGAACATTGGCGCATGCAGGCTATAGTCAAAATCCACGCTTTCTCTCAGAATGGACAGACTCAAAATACTCAAGCATCTCACACATAGGTCGGAGTACTCTCGATGACTCAACTAGCAAAGCCCTCACGAATCTCGAGACACTAGCGAACCCAACCAACTCGTGACGCTAACCCACTGGCCGGAGGTACTCAACAGCCGGGACCACCGGCAACCCAGACGGCTCCCAAAACGAGACACCCAACTCGCCACACTATACTCACGCTTGGAGATACTCCACAGCCAGGATCAACCCACATCTCAAGGGCTAACAAGACTGGTCGGACGACACTTCATGACCCGGGACCACCGTCAACCCAAATGGTTTCCAACAACACTGACCGGAAGATACTCGACAGTCCGGGACCACCGACTACCAAAACGGCTCCCGACACTAGCACTGGTCTAAACACAGCTACCAGACTCCACTCGCCCCCCCGGAACGAGTGCACCGAGCATCCCACAACAACCCGACCACCCGGCCTACTACCCGGGCAAGGAAAACTCTAAGTCCAGGAAAAGAGAAAGAATGTGTGGGAGTGTCTAAAGCATAAATAAACCTAGCCCAAGTGAGAATTTTCTACTAGTCTGGTTAAACATACAGTATGTGACGGGGTGCTAGGTCAAGTTCCATATTTTAACATGCATCAGAAGTAATACAAAAACCTCTAACCATAGTATGCATAAATCTGAACCAACATAATGAGGACAAAATTTATCATGCTTGCTTCCAATCAAAAGTAGTATATTCTAATCATACATGTTCTCAAGCTTAAACTGTCACGCCCCAGGGTCGAAACTACAACCCAGGCCTGCCAACAGATCCGTCGCCCATACGGAAAGCCCCGTATGGATGAAGTGTCTAACATGCAAAAGATAAAACTACGACTATACAAATATCAGAGCTGTAAAATAAACTACAGAAACATAAATGTACAACTCCAAATAGTACAGATCTGAACCTCACAATACATAAGTCTCTCAAAGATAAAACTCTCAAAGTAACTATCTACTATAATCCAGCAAACTGTACTACAAAGCTCCAGAAAGGGTACCACTATACTCCAAGGACGGGTAGGGAACTAGCTCACGGCTCCCTCACCTCGAACTGCTGTCTCCGCTCGAACAGAAGCTGAAACAGCTACCTCGAAAAAATATGTCACCACAGCGGGTGTGAGAACTACACCGTCACGTAGTTCTTAGTGGGTACCGCCACCAAGCCCGACGGGCTGCCCACTAAGTCTACTAGAGGCATAAGATAATATGAAAACTGAAATAATATAAAGATAGGCTGGAAAGAAATCTACAGCTATCATGCCTCTATCTACAATGCTCAAAGGGTGATACAGATGAAAATGATGCATCGACTCTAACCCAATATACACAATCAACCTAATCACAGTGACTGCCACATGGGGTGCAATCAAACCTGCGCCTACCTACTGCCATTACATCCACGAAGGACTGGATTAACGTAGGGCGTCCGTGACTGCCAAAACTGGCTGAGCCAGAGGGACTGTGTCGACAAGTCGCGATAGTTAAGTAACAGGCCCAGCTCCGGAGCGGCACTCGAGGGGCACGACCCCACCGAGGAAAGTATCCGCGCATCTCTGTTGAGCTCAATATAGCTCATGCAGGCTATAGTCCAAATCCATGATCAACAAGATCGGCAGTAACCAACATCACATCTCTAACTCACTAGCTGGAAATACTCAACAGCCGGGACCACCGTCAACCCGACGGCTCCCACAACAGGACATCAACTCAATATGCAAACTCACTAGCTGGGTATACTCCACAGCTGACAATAATGAAGGGTCCGAAAACTCCGAAAGACTAGAAACTACAATCCAAATCAAACAAGAACAGGCTCTAGGCATAGCCTCTCATTGTTCTCGACCCAAAGAAGGAACAACCCTTAGAACCCAGATCACTCGAACCTTCCCGGGTGAGGAAGTTTATAAGAAAATGTGATATTTCTTACTAAAAATTATTTTCACTCAAACCCCCTCGGGGTGAGGATTAAAAGTAGTTCATTTTTCTTTTTATAAAACCATCTTGATTTGAGAAAAGCCATTTTAATGATTTTTAGCTCTTTTTAGGAAAATCAGTTAGAAAACAAGTTTTATTCCCAAACCCCAAAGGGCCAATGCCTTCGCTTAATCAGACAAGAACAGACTCCGGCAACCCTTCGATGTTTGGAAGAAAAATATTGGGTGACTAAAATCAGGTGTGTCCAAAAAGATTCTGGGTTCAAGGTCCTGCTATCATTGGTACACCACTGCCACGAACACAGTGGCGACAAATAAATCGAAGAATTCGACAACTCGGGACCACCGTTTACCCAAACGGCTCCCGCCACTAGTACAAGACTAGCTACATCTACCAGACTCCACTCTGCCCCCAAGCTCGAGTGTAACATGCATCCTACACTAAGAGAAATCCCGACCACTCAGTCCACTACCCGGGCGAGGAAAACACTATGTCCAGGGATAGAATGTAAAGTGTGGATGTCTAAAGCATAAGTAAAGCTAGCCCAAGTGAGAGTTTTCTACTAGTCTGGTTGAACATACATCATATGACAGGTTGCTAGGTCAAGTTCCAATAATAACATTTGTTAATACAACTAGGAAGCATTAGTCGACATAAACTTAGTAACAACACAAGAAAGTATCATCTCTCACTCTAACATGCTTCCTAACTCTCTCGCAATCATGCATGCAATTCTATTCAATAGAATTAGAGAACCGTCCACCCGTTTTGGAGACAAAGCAACCCACCTGAAAGTGCGTGTCAATCCAAGGTCCAAACTGAACGTGGATAATTCTCAGGTTGTCACGATTCCAACGAGTCCAAAAACACCTAAAAACTCCTCCTGGGCACAAAGATACAGTCCAAACATCGCGGTAAGCAAAAATCCCCACGATCACAAATCTGTGGAAAGATCAGTCCAAAAGAAGCCAAAATATCACCTACGAGATGATCTCCAAAAATTCCAATAAAAATATGGCTGTGATCCTCGCGAAGCGTAGATGTCGATCGAGTCCTCACAGGCCGAAATCCGATAACCGAGTACGGAGATAAAAATTGAACAAGCTCGAGGGGTCCAGGAAAACCAGCAGCAAGAAAAGGGTTCAAAAATGCTCCAAATACCCCAATAAAAATCCAAAACTAAGAGAAGCGGTAAACACAGAAAACGAAAATCTACCTCTCGTGAAACCGATGCCGCGAAAAACGGCCAAAAACTCCCTCCCGTCAGTCTTGGGGAGCTCGCGGAAGAAGCGTCGACGAAAAAGATCGGTATCCAAGGCGCGTCAAAGCTCGCGATGTCGAGAAGAACGCAGATGGCACGACACCCAAAAATCTTCGGAATCCCAAATATCGAAGAAGACTCGCAGATGACGCTCCTTGTCGAAAATAGGCCAAAGAGCTCAGAGGAAAAGCCCACAAACGAAACCCCAAATGGCTATTTATAGCCCAAGCCCACCAAGGAGGGGGTCCGGATTCGGGCGCAAGAATCGGGCGCCCGAATCCGGCCCGGCCCGTTACTATGCGCGCCCGAATCGTCTACAACGCGCCACGTGTCCCGTCAGCGCCCCGCACGCCCTGCGCACAAGCGCTCGCCAATCGCCGCGCGCCGCGTGGCATCGCGGTCCACGGCGGGAACCGTGGGCCGCGGTTCACGGCGGCCCAGCCGGGTCGCTGCGCCCGCCAATGAGCGGGCGACACGTGGCCAGGTGGGGTCCACGGTGCGCCGCGCCCGGCGCGCTGTCGTGCGTGCGTTGACCGCCCAATCCGCGCGCGCCACGTGGTCCTCCGCTACGTTCGCTGGTCTCGGTGCACGCCAATTCCCGTGGACCGGCCTGCCCGCCGCCGCGCACGCGCCTGCCCACGCCCGCTCCGCCGTGCTCCGCCGCCGGTGCTGCCCTAGCCTGCTAAAACAGTAACAAATGCCTTGAAATCTGTATTTTGGCATCCGAGCTCCGAAAAATACAAGTAAATAGTCCATTTTCATCGTTTTCACACGCTGAGTCCAAATCCGATATCCGTTTTGCTAAATTTCGCTTTTAAAATTTGTCGAAGGCATCCGGACAGGTATTCTTAATCTAAATTTCGCGCTGGGTCCGATCTTGAAGTCCGATTTGCGCGCAACCATTTCCAACACACATCATAGACCTCCAGAAGCCACAATTCACTCCGTCAGACCTTCGCAGAGATCCGGGTCATCACATAAATAATATAAAGCGGACATTGCATCAATCACATTCTCCAACAAGGAAGTGAACATCATCATCTAGCATGCTTTCCACTAGTATAGGATAAACATCTTTATCTTGTAACTCCCCTTCATGCATAAGGGTAAATAAATCATGCAAACTCTGAAATCCTCATCACATGTACAACTCAATCATATAGGGTGTACACTTAGTCATGCATGCATACTAACAAAATAGAGTTAGAGAACCGTCCGCCGGTTTTGGAGACAAAAACAACCCACATGAAAACCGTCAATCCCAAGCCCGATCAAGCTGAATTTTGGCGTGAGTAGTCCTTATCCTCTCTGGAAATCCGATGCCGTGAAAATCATCTAAATCCGCCACACGGATTGGGCGTGATCACTTAAACAATGCACGCTGTGCGGTTACATTCCGAAAATTTCAGCAAGTATGCATAAGCTAAATAAAATGTATAAGTAACATCCAATACCTCCAATCGAAGCTTCCAACGTAAAAAATGAAGTGTCCTTAATCATGTGAATATCTTTAAAGCTCTAAACATCCATCAAAAATTCCCTTTTATAAATAAAACATCCAAATATTACATGTTGTCCCAAAAACTGCTAACATAAACCTTGCTTGAACTTCCAAGCTTATTCGAGGCTAATCCAAAGGGAATTATCCACATCTCACAAAAGAGAACTTGCTCACCTTGAAGTTAAGAAGATGTTCCAATTTGAAATTCTGAAAAAGACCTAATAATCTCAAAGTTATCATCAAACCAAGGCTCAATGCTCAAAGGAGCAATCAAAATCTGCACTGTTGAAATCCCTTAAATAGAGTTGGGAAGATCGATAATATTACCTAATCAAACGTGCTCCAAATCCAGCAAGTGAGGAACCATTGGATTCCTTGTTGAGAGTAGATATGAATCGAGCTAAATAACTCCAAAATCCATGCTCGGATGAAGAAGAAAACCCAAAAATACTTTGAACTATCCAACAAGTTCAATCTGTGTACGACTGCAGCAAGGTGTTCCAAAGATGATAAATAAACCCCAATAAAAACTCAGATCCAAGGGAAATGATACATACCAATATTGTAGATCTTCGAGTCCTGGAAATTTTCCCACAAAATTCATCCCAAAACTCACATTCTACAGTCCATAAAAGCCAAAACACCAAGACTGACCAAAACTCCAGGCTGAAACAAAGGGTCCCAAAGATGCCCTCAAAACTCTATAAAATCTCATGATCCAAGGAAATATTTGAGTACCAAAATGTAGGCCTACCTCTTGTGAAAACGCAGAATCAAAAATCAGGTCAAACCTCCCTCCGGTTAGCTCTGTGAAATTTTTGCACTGAAACGCGACGGAGAAGTCCACAAACAGCAACAATGGTGGAGCTTGCTTCTTGGAGAAGATGATGGTGATACAGCTTCTTGGGTCCTCCCTTTAGCTAGTGAAGATGAAGAGGATGAAGGTGGGGATTCTCTAGAAAAACCCCTCTAAGAAAACTAGGTGCCAAAGAGGGAGGAAGAAGGAGAAAGAACCAATAAATAACCCAAGGTGGAGAAGGAGCTGGAGAAATTGTTACTATTCATGCTATAGTAACGGGCCGGCCCAGCCCCGCACGGGGACCCGCCACGCCTCGCCCATCCGGCCTCTTCGCCAAACCGCGCCAACGGCAGGATGCCGCGCCACGTGTCGCCGCCTGAGAGGCCGCCCGCAAAACGGAGGAAGCCAATGGTGGGGCACCACGTGTCCACGTGCGCGCCCCGTGCGCCCCACGCCCGCGCGATGGTTGGCTTCGGCCAATCACCGCGCGCCACATGGCATGTCGGGAAACACGGCGCGGTGCACCTGGCGTGCAACACGCCGGGTCCAAACCGCGCCAACGGCCGGATGCCACGCCACGCGTCGCCGCCTGAGAGGCCGCCCGCAAAACGGAGGAAGCCAATGGCGGGGCACCACGTGTCCACGTGCGCGCCCCGTGCGCCCCGCGCCCGCGCGATGGTTGGCTTCGGCCAATCACCGCGCGCCACGTGGCATGCCGGGGAACACGGCGCGGTGCACGCGGCGTGCAACACGCCGGGTCCACCGGGTCAGCGCGCCAACCAATGGCGCACTGGCACGTGTCCCGCCCGTGCCCCACTGTGACGCACCACTTCCTAGGCGGTCACCCATCCTAGAACTACTCTAGCTCTAGCACGCTTAACTCTCTTAACCTCTTGGGTCTTGCTACCACCCAAAATGCTATAGCCGGGTTAAGAGATTTAGTCCTGCTATATCATTTTATATATATGACTAATCCAAATTCCGGGGGTGTCACATTCTTCCCCACTTTAAGCCCTGACGTCCACGTCAGGCTCAATGACACTGACAAGCACCAGGCGATGTGAGACTCATCTCGCTAGCCTTAGCTGACCTTGTGGGAAGCTGCACTCCACCCACAACGGTCATTAGTCGGGGTGCCTCACTCTACCTGCTATATAACCCATGCTCAGCCGAGACTCATCTCACATTTCCGGCTGGTGAATGTCTCTGATACCAATTGTGACGCCCCACTTTCCAGAGGATAACCCATCCTAGAACTACTCTAGCTCTAGCACGCTTAACTCTCTTAACCTCTTGGGTATTGCTACCACCCAAAATGCTATAGCCGGGTTAAGAGATTTGTCCTATTATATTATTATATATATATGATTAATCCAAATTCCGGGGGTGTCACACTGACACCACCCACGCGCGCCGTCCGGCCAATCCCGAAGTGCCATGTCCACGCCGCTCTTTCGCTGGTCCCGATGCACGCCAAGTGGGCTATGCACCGGCCCACCTCCAAAATGGGCCCAGTAGGCCCATTTTGCCCGAAAATAGCCAATTTCCATCATTTTCGCACGTTGAGTCCGTTTTTGGCGTCCATTTGATACACAACAGCCTCGGTACACCAAAAATTGGTGTTTTCTCACAGCCAACCACCCAGACAAGTCGCACGGGAAATCCGGGACACCACACCCTCCCTCACTAAAAAAAAGTTTCGTCCTCGAAACTAAAACACCCCAACAGGAGCCTCGAAACAAAAAGGTAGGTATCCATCAACACCGTCTCCAGCTCCCAAATCGCCGCTCCCTCCCCGTGATTACTCCTCAACATCAACATCAACATGTACGGTAAGGCCATGTTGCGCAATTCCCTCAACTCTCGAGCCAGAATTCGTAACGAGCGTCCCTCGTACTCCAAACACTCACAGATCACAAATAGAGCGAGTCAACCACGGGCGAGGGATCCAAACATATTACCTTTGAGCTGTAACATGGACGAAACATCAAGGACTCCAGCATGTCGCGGGGGAAAAGAAGAAACAATCTGATAACTACTGATCCAAAACACTCCAAAATCTCATCCATCAGTGTGGGTTGCTCAGCTGAAACTACAACCTAAAAAGGATCACTCTAGGGCACAATCTCTGGCCCTAATGATCCCATCCGCTCCAGTAATGGCGCTCACCGCGCAAACATTTCTCAAGCTCTGCACTGCACTCTGGCCCAAAACATCTACACACATCCAAGGCCACCGTGAGGACATCAATACAACTCAATCACTGCTGACAGGACGAAAGATCCATCGTCTCCTCCATCAGGTAAAACACAGGGTCCAACAACCCCTTATCTATCATAACCTGTAACTATACCATCAACTCTCAGCTGTGCTGGCGTCATCCTACAAGATACCTTCAATATCGACGCGGTTCCCAGAACCACGTCAATCATAATCTCAATCTCCTTGACCGGCGGCATCATCATCAGCTTAGGTGGACTCACACCCGGAAACTCACGGGCGATAGGGATACCCTTGAGTCCTGGGCCGCCGCAGGCACCTCTATCACAGTCACTAACCGGGCAATGCATCCTTGACTCATCATCTGCCTGACTCTTGTCGATACACCGTAGCTGCAACCAGCACACTCTACCAGCCCTTGTAAACAAACTTCTCCTGTCCAACTCGCAGAAGGTCACGATCCTCTCACCGCAGTCAAACATCACATGGTACCATGCCAAGTATTCCCAAGCACCTACTCACAATCCTGGGGCTGCCGCAAAACCAGCAAGTCCGCCGGTATAATCCACGGCCTCAACTGCATTGGACATAAGTCACAAGATCCCCTCCATATGCACAATATGATCAGAAATCTGTACCTCAAGTGCACGTGGTAACAACTCTACCTCTAGTCCATGCAGGGACGCACAACGCTTTAACTCAGCCGCTGCAAAGAAAATCATACCTGCGACGACACATCCCACTGTTGGGGCGCCCTCCAACCGAGCTGCACAGACTCAACCGCTCGGTGCTGGTGGTCGTCACTCGGTCTGCCTCGACATCGCGGCCCTATCTGCTTGTAAATATCCTGACTATCCCCATGGAAAGCACCATCCCTGCCTCCACTCACACTACGGCAATGAATGTGGCCCACAGTGCCTCCGCTGCGCCACTCTGATACAGGTGCTGATGCTGCCGTCAGGGTCCACCCGACCTCTGGCGCCCCAGAAATCCATGACCGTGGAGAAGGAATTGGGAAGGGCTCTGCCTACTGATCTGTCCTCCATTATCTGGCGCCGAGTGCCTCTATCCAGAACTCACCCTTGGCGGCAGGTCCATGTCCAAAGGAACTGCAGCGCTATGTCCATCGGGGCATCCGAAGTCTGTAGTTGAAGGGACCGACGAGCTGAAAGGTATCCTGACGAAATCTTCCCTCAACACACCCATCCTATGCGCATCGTCCCTCTTAACGTGGAGCATGTAGTTCATCAACTGCATAAAATCTCTAGCACCAAAAGGCTCTCGAACAGTCTGTCCATCGACGCCAACCACGACTCTGCCTCCAACGGCTCCAAAGTCAATCCTACGAATCGGGGCGGGTCAAATAGCCGAAACTGGCTCAGTCGATCAATGATGTCCCACTGCTCATCTGCTATTAGCTGTCCACCCCGCCTCAGTGCCTCAGCACTAAAAGTCGGCACAGAGGGGGCTGCTCGCTCAATCGGCGCCATTGGAATTGCTGCTATTGGGATACTACCCCTGGGGTGGTCTCAACGGGAACACTGTCGAGGGTGCCTACTGCTCCAACAACTGTGCCATCCTATCCAGCCGCTCACTCCGCCGCTGGTATGCCACTGACAATCCTACCCTCTAGGTCCGGAGCTCTCTGACCTCAATCTGGGTATCCGGTCCGAATCTGCCTACTCTGGCTCAACTGAGAAGACGGGTACAATCAATCAGACGGTTCGGATTGGGTTTGGCCTCATGATGAGGATCTCCCCAATTGCCCTGTTGGTTGATTCGCGAATTACGATTCAGATGGTTCTCATTATGTCTAGGAAGGTAGCCTTTACAAGATGTGATTGCTCTCTCTCTCTCTCTCTCTCTCTCTCTCTCTCTCTCTCTCTCTCCTGGCTTCTTTTTTTATATCACATGAATTGTATATACAATATAAGGTTATTTAATTAAGTTTATCATAATATTACAAAAAATAGAAATTCAATGACTTTTAATAAGAAAAATAAATACAGAATGTGAAAGAATATCACCTTCTACAAACATGCCCTAAGTGATTTCCTCCATAGCAATTTTCACACTTACGTGAAACAAATAACTAATAAAAGTAAATTAAGATAGGAGTGAATTAGAAAGAACTTAAATTCTTTGCTTTAGTCTGATTGTAACATAAAGTAAAAATGGGCATCTTTTGTTTCTGCTTCTCATTGGTAATAAGTATGATATAAATATTACGACGAGCCCACAAAAAAAAAAAAAAAAAAGAAAATGACGATCACATAAAATAAACAAATTATAAATGTACAACAAAAAATAAAGAATACAAAGGTTAATGTGAAAAAATATTTTGCTAGAATAAAATTACGGACGAAAAATAAAAGTTTTAATATCTGATAAGGAGAGTACAATAATATCAAGAATATGCCTCTAGGGCAAAAAGAAGAAAAATATTATGTTTTAGGGTTAATTGCATACGGCTCTCTGTAAATATATCGAATAGCAGATATATCCCTACAAAGTTCAACTTTTCATATTTATCCCTTCAAAAGTTCAACGTTATTCATATATATCCCTCCGGTTTATTATCGTTAGTTCACTGTTTATTTTTTAACAGATTATATGTGAAATGATAGTTTTGCCCTTTAAAAAATGTCCTTCCAAAAAATAATGCAGAAATATCTGAAAGGGTAAAAAGATAAATTTACCTCACTAACTAACCAGGATTAAGTATTTAATCTATGGTTAACTAGATTTTTCTAACAGAGATAGACGGTAGGGATATATATGAATAACGTTGGGCTTTTGAAAAAATAAATATAAAAAGTTGAACTTTTTAGGGATATATCTGCTATTCGATATGTTTATAAGGATCCGTATGCAATTAACCCTATTTTTTAATACACAACATCGCTCGAACCCTCTACTTTTTTTGTACAGATATTCATTAAATGGAGGCAAAATTAATACGTGGCACCAGATCGGAGGCTTCTCAACAAATTTATGGCAACGGAACGAAGGCTTCCCAATAAGGCATTGTTGGAGAGCTCCCCACTAAAGTTCTATCCGTAAATGATCTCTCATACACCCTATTAGGGATGTATAATGTATGATCTATCCATCCAATGGTAGAAAATTCTCTACTAATCACATTGAGGTGACTAATGGAATTCATTCCATTCTAAAATGGGTGAGTTGTAAGATATATACTTTATTTGAAATGTATAAATAATATTTTTTATTTTTAGTTATAAATATGCGCTTCGTTATTTAATTCACTGTAAATGGTTTTACTATTCTAAATTAAGTAATTTATTAATATTAGTCTTGATAGAAGTACTAATTAAGTTATTTCTAATTATATCTTTTCTTACTTTAACTGATAATTCATTCAAGCAATACTACATGTACACCCAAAAGGGGTGCACATCCTATACCTCCACCCATCTAAGAATGATGTTGTTTTTTAGGGATTACTTCAAGTGATCCCTCACCATACCCCCACCCTTAGATAGGTGGGGGTGTGAGATGTATGTACATATAGTATTTTTCAATTTAATTATGTGCCGATAAGGATGGAACTGGGTCGAGCTTGGGTTGGGTCATGGTATGCCCAAGTTTGGCCCAGACCCAAGCCCAATGCCCAATCCAATCGGGCTTTGTGGAGACCCACTTTACATATTTATCATATAGTACATATATATTTTTATTTTATAAAATAAAATAAAATATCTATTTTTATATGTTCAAGAATCAAGACCGGAGTTTGATCACATTAAAAAATTTAATTTATCTCTAAAACATCATCAATATTCAATTCAAACTCAAAATCTTAGTCTTATAGTATCAGAAGTTGTAATTATTATTTATAAAAAATAATTTTATTTATTAACTAAATGAAATCTAGATTATCAATAAAAAAAATAACAAATAACTAGATAATAAATTAAAATCAACACATTCCTATCTACCAACAAAATACTATAATAAGATATCCCCGTATGACAACTAAATTATATATATTAATATATATCCTTAATAACATTATATACTATATATAATATATTTGTTGGGGCCAAAATATGGCTTCCGCGCGATCGGCCCCTTTGGGTGACCCTCCAGAGGTGTCGAAGTGCGCCGCATGCCAACAATCAAGCGATCGGGCGAGCAAGAATCCGCTCGGCCGGGTTCTCCTCTGATTACTTCTCACGACCGCTCGACTGAGGACATGCAGTCGAAGCGGGTTTACGGAGGTACAGAGGGATCGCCGGTTTCTACCTAGGGTAGTCGGATCGCCGATTTCCCCGTCCAAGTTCACCCCCTAAAAGTCGTGTCGAAACGTAATCCTCGATGCTTTTCAAAGCTAGGCGTCGCTTGCCGTTTCGGGTTGGTTGCAAGATTCGCGTCTGAATCTCGCCTCTATTCCATTCAAAATCTTTCATTCTGCGGCTTAGAGTGACTGAGGATTGACCTTAACTTCGCCTACTCTTTCGCTTGACTGAGGCAATCAGATATGTCTTTGGCCGCCAGGTGGTCCTGGATGAGGTGATGATCTCTCTACTAACCGTCTCTCTTGTCGGCCGATTCGTCTATCGGCAGGTACCTTCGGCCGATAGCACCCGTTGCGTGCTATGTCCTTGGGATCGGTTTGGATGTCTTCGTCCGATGGCGCGCACCCCGCATTGTACTGTCACACGCCTAAGACCTATCTGAAGCAAGACGTGGGTCTTTCCTTCTTCAGCTTGATCAACCAAAGGTTGATTTCGACTCCGCCTGCTTTGTCGACTACTCAAGGAGGTCGAAAGCTTTCCTTCGACCGCAATTGACCCTAGCCGCTGTGATAATCCTTGTGTCGGCTACTCCTCCCATCGGCCGATGCTCTTAGCCGATAACCTATGTCTTTAGTCGACGACATGCATCGCGCGCTGTTCTCTTCCGCGACCGAGATCGGTCTAAATTGAGACACGAGTCCTTCTTTGCTGACTCAAATCTCCGTCGGTTGATACCTTTAGCCGTTGGTAGACGCCACGTGTCACTCCCTCAAATGGCAAAAATTCTGGTCTCAACAATGCCCCCTCGGCAATCGCCTGATATGTCGTTCGGGTGATTGTCGAAATTGAGTCAACTTCTGGCATGGATAACACTGTCCAGCGATCATTCTCATATCTTTGCAAGATATTTTTTCACTGCCCGAGAGATTCGCGAGCAGGTGCCAATCTTTCTTGATTTTCGACGAAACCATACTTCCCCGTCCTCCCTGTTGCTGCTTTTCGAGAGATGACTATCACTATGTCTCTCCCCGTCATCAGTCTATAAGTAAGACCGCTATTTGCAACTTTCTTCACATCTCTCCCTTTCCCTTATGTCGATTATTATGATCTCGCTACAACGGTGCTCAGGTCGTAGCTTTTTCGCCCTTGAGGGTGCTTTCGCAGTGGCCTCTCAACTTAACCTTAGCGGCATTACATCGCCAGGTGATGAAAGGCTCTTCTTACCTCAGACTCTCAATGAAGCTCCTTCTGATATAGCTACTGCGCGTGACCTACCGATCCGGGATCTTATGTCCGGCGGTCTAGCCGATTTTCGGCTGCTTACAGATGGTCATCATTGAGAGGATCCCTTGGGGGGAAAGCCGGCCCTTTGCCTCTATATCTAGGAGCTGGATGAACTCGGGCCGTTCAAACGTCTGGCCTCTGCTGGTGAGTCACGCTTCGACCAGCTTTTCTGCGAGGTCGGGGGCCTTCTTCTCCGGGAGGAACCGTATGATCTTCGCTGGCTCCATATGATGGTCAGGTATTTCAATTTTCAAAAGGCAGTGTTTGATCCTGCAGCTTTGGATCTTTCCTTATTGCTGCCAACTTGAAGGTGGCCATGTACTTCGACCCCCAACCGAGTGTCCCGACCACGCCTTTTTCCTATTCTGAAACACTTTTGTATTTTGCTCCTTTTCGAGCTGTATACGTGTTGGTTTAATAAATATGAAGTCTTCTTATATTTTTTGCTCCACATCCTAGAAAATCAATAGTTGTGTTTCATGCCTCTCCTTAATCGGCTGACTGATTTCTGATCTATTTTATTGCATGTGTATTACATTCGGCTTTGGTAGACTCGAGTGTAATCGCGCTTTTTTTGGCCGAAATGCGCGCATTCCTCATCCGATGCCTTTTGGCTAATCGGAGTGTCTTGCTCTCTGATTCTTCCTAACGGAATCAGGATTCTTACCCTTGGTCTTTTTGACCGATCGGGCTCTTCATCCGCTTTCGCCTTTGATTGCGTTAGCCGAAAGGTTCTCCTGGTCAGCCTTTCTTGACCGACCTTCGCTCCTCAGGCCCAAGTGGGGCTTGAGTCAGTGATTCCTTTGATACGACCCCGGCGGGTCTATACTCTTGGTTACCTCAACCGAGAGTTTGTCAAACTTTGGCCTTTTCCAATTGGCAAGGTTGCGGGGACCTGGACGCCGGCCGGATATCCGGCGCGACCTTGGTGCCGAAGGTGTCCCACACATAGGCGCGAAGGTTGGTGAGCCCTACCGGAGGTGCTGGGACCTTCAGCTGCTCCGGTGTGGGCGGCGACCTACCTTAGCCGTCCCGGCTTCTACACACCCCTTCGCTCGAAGGGTGTCGGACCCTGGGATGTAGCCGCACGTCCGGCCCAGCCTTAGTGCCGAAGGCATTCCAGCCATGGGCGTGAATGTCGGCACACTCCGCTTGAGGGGGTGGGGCCATTGACCGCACCAATGTAAGCGATGGTCCACCTTGCCCACCCTGGCTATGAGACGGTCCCTGTGAAGGCATCTGCTCGCCATTATTGCCCCCAATCGTCTCGGCAGGTCTGCTCTGGGGCAACAGAGTTGCAGGTCGTCTTGGAGGTGGTGGTCTGTTTTGATCCACCTGTTGTTGAGGTGGTCCTTCCGAAGGGACCTGCTCGTCGCTCCTTCCCCCGGCCTGAGGCTGGACAAACGACGGTGGGGAAGACAACTGAATCCCCCAGCAACTCTTTGGTTGATGGCCGATATTCTGCCCCATCGGCCCCGTCCCCGTTTGGTGCGGGATCTCTTGCGGCTGAATTGCTCCCAGCGGTCGTGTCACCGTAAGAGACGTGCCCCGCCGCGTCGCCTCAGCTATCGGTATCGTCTGCCCTGATGGTATCAAGTTCGCTGGGGATGGTTCAGGCTAGCCATCCTGGTCCCGGGCGAATCTCTAGTCCAAGATTTGCCCGTTATTCATGTTGCTCCCAGCCTGAGACTGATCGCCAAACTGGGGAGACGTAGAAGGTTCACTCCAAGAGGCCCCTTGCTGCTCTGCCACCGGCGGTTGTGCCGCGGTGAGGGTCGTATCCTACTGTACCACTGTAGTTGCCAGCGGTGTCGGTGATGATGGTAGTGGGACTGATGGGACCCCCCGTAGCTCTTCGTGAGCTAAAAACTGCCCGATTTGAACGAAACTTTCATCCGTAGCTGGGGCGTTGGCATTCTAGACTCGGATCCTATTCTCCAGAGATCTCATCATTTGGGCCAATTGCCCATATATTTCTGACAGGGATGGCTCCGGCTGTGCCGGCTCCCCATACAACTCTGGGAGCTGTGACATGCTTGTGGTTGGATTAGGTAAAAATTATCTGAGTGTCCCATCGGGCATGCCAAGAAAGTTGTTTGGGCCAAAATGTGGCTTGCGCGCGGTCGACCCCTTTGGGTGACCCTCTAAAGGTGTCAAAGTGCTCCATGTGCCAACAATCAAGCGATCAGGCCGAGGAGGGATCCGCTCGGCCGGGTTCTCCTCTGATAACTTTCCACGACCGCTCGACTGAGGACAGTCGAAGCGGGTTTACGGAGATACAGAGGAACCGCCGGTTTCGACCTAGGGTAGTCGAATCGGGTAGAAATATAAATGTATGGCAGGTGAGCCGATTATAACGTTAAAGCACAAAAATCATCAATAAAGACACGGCTGATTGGCCGGTTTACACTCTAAAGAAAAAAACAAGATAAAGATACAGCTGAGCCGGTTTACACTTTATATTAAGAAAAGAAGGGGATACAAGTGTAGGAAAAAGAATAGAAGGATTACAATTAAGCATACTCCTAGAAAAGCAGTAAAAAAGAAGAAAAGATAGTTAAGTTAACCTACTCCTAGATAAATGAAAAAGCTGGGATGGTATCGGGCTTACGAGGTTGCCAGACCCCGATCTCTTCGATGGTTCAGGTATTTATATATATACTGAACCAAGTTATTAGGGACCGATTTGAATTATCGGCGCTAATTATGGGAAGTCATCGGGTATTTAGCAACAACTTCCTTTTCAGCCGGGTAGCTCAATTGGGATAAAAGTCATTTCCCCGTCCAAGTTCATCCTCTGAAAGTCGCGCCGGAACATAATCCTCGGCGCTTTCCAAAGCTAGGCGTCGCTTGCCGTTTCGAGTTGGTTGCGATATTCGCACATGAATCTCGCCTCTATTCCGTTCAAAATCTTTCATTCTACGACTTAGAGTGACTGAGGATTGATCTTGACTTCGCCTCTTCTGTCACTTGACTGAGGCGGTCAGATATCTATCTTTGGCCACCAGGTGGTCCTGGATGAGGCGATGATCTCTCTACTGACCGTCTCTCTTGTCGGCTGATTCGTCTATCGGCAGGTACCTTCGGCCGATAGCACCCGTTGCGTGCTATGTCGTTGGGATCGGTTTGGATGTCTTCGTCCGATGGCGCGCGCCCCGCATTGTACTGTCAAACGCCTAAGACCGATCTGAAGCAAGACGTGAGTCTTTCCTTCTTCGGCTTGATCAACCGAAGGTTGATTTCGATTTCGCCTGCTTTGTCGACTACTCGGGGCGGTCGAAAGCCTTCCTTCGACCGCAATTGACCCTAGCCACTATGATAATCCTTGCGTCGGCTACTCCTCCCATCGGCCGATGCTCTTAGCTGATAACCTATGTCTTTGGCCGACGACATGCATCGCGTGTTGTTCTCTTCCGCGACCGAGATCGGTCTAAATTGAGACGCGAGTCCTTCTTTGCTGACCCAAACCTTTGTCGGCAGATACTTTTAGCCGTTGATAAACGCCACGTGTCACTCTCTCAAATGACGAAAATTCTGGTCTCAACAATATTATATCATGTAGGGACAATATCTTATATACCCTCCAATTCTTCAGAAATATCTTATTTATCCCTAATTTTTTTTTATTTCAAATATACCCTACATATATTCTTTCGTTATTCAAAAATACTCTTTGCTGCTATTAGTACCCATTAAGTTATCTCGAGTTAAATTCGAGTTAAATTTTTACCCAAGTTTTAAAAAATTAAAATACCTATTTGCCCTTAATTTGAGGGCAAATCAAAAAAGTTGTTGATGGTAGAAGAGTATATTTGAAAAGCAAAAAAATTAAAATACTTATGTTGTTCCTAACTTAAGGCCAAATAAGAAAAGTTGGTTACGGTAAAAGAATATACTTGAAAGGGCAAAATAGTAATTTCACAGGCATAACAACAGTTGCGAACTCTGTTCGTTAAAGATATATTTTTAATATTCAGAAATTTTTTAGGAATATGAAAGTAATTGCCCCCATTATATATTCCTTATATGTATTGGGCTTTCGGGTCGGGCCCGAACCAGGTTTGGACATGTTCAAATAGGTCCAAAACTTTTTTGACCCTAAATTTTTAAACCGGCCCAGATCTAAAGTTATAATTTGATAACGAAAGTATGGCCCATACATGGCCCATCGGGCTGGACCTTGATTTGGCTCGAGCCTAGTTCCACCCCTATGTGCCTATAAAATTAAATTTTTTACTTTTTCCACTTGATATACAGATTTATATTAAAAAAAAGTTTGCCAATAAGATATCAAATAAATTGTATATACAGTATAAGATTATTTAATTAAGTTTACCTTAATATTACGAAAAATAAAGATTTAATGACTTTGAGATAAATAAACACGGAATATAAAAGAATATTCGAACCAAATGACACCTAAGTGATTTTCTCGGTAGAAATTTTCACTGCTTACGTGAAACAAACAACTAATAAAAATAAATTAATATATAAGTGAATTTAGAGAAAGAGCTATGCTATGTATACACCCAAAACTTAATGTTTTTGCTTTAGTTTGATTGTAATATAAAGTTAACAACACAATGTAAAAGTAAGTCTCATTTGCTTCTTCTTATTAGTAACAAATATGATGTAACTATTACGACAAGTGTACAAATAGAAACGAAAATGACGATGACGATCACATAAAATAAACAAATCACAAATTGATGACAGAAAATAAAGAATATAAAGATTTATATGAAAAAAAATTTTATAAAAAAAATTTACGGACAAAAAAGGAGAATTTCACTATCTAATAAAGATAGTAACATTGTTGTCAAGAGTACAACACATTGCATCGCCTCTAGTACAAAAAGAAGAAAAAAAAGTATTTCTACTTCCCATTACATGCGTCTATTTTTTTTTTTCTCAAATTGTTTTTAAAATTTAGCACATCGCAAAGCTATCGGTGAATCGGAAGTATAAAATAAAAAATGATTATTAATTTTAAGACACATCAAATAGTAAGTGCCTTCACAGCCGGAGAAACTCAGTTCAACAAAAATGAGAGTTCTAATGAAACTTTCTTAATTTATACTCATTCTAAATTAGAAAATGTTTAGATATCATAAATCAACAATTTACAGTTTCAAAGATATGATCATTAATTCCTCAAATTTTTTTGAACAGTAACTTTCTCAACAAATGCCAGTATTAACTAGTTATATTTCTAGACAAAATACAGCAATAAAAAAACAAGTACAACATAAAAACAGCTCTAAAAACCAACAAATTTTGTTATTAAAAAAATAAAGGATTTTTATAAATATCTTTCAAAGAATAAAGTAATTAAGCAAAGAAAGCAATGTGCTAACCTCTTAATTGTTACTTCATAATTTACAAAAAAAATTCTTTAGTTGTATTGATATAATTATTTGAATTCTTAACAAAGAAACCACTCAACATCAAATCAAATTACTTTATGATATAATTTCACTATCAAGAGTAGTTTAACTTGGGATACCAGTGCTTAGTGATGTGTCATTCCATCTCCTAAATTTTTTCTGTCCATTATCTTGTATAATATAAAATATGGCGCCATAACTTTTTAGAAGTCATTCATTATAAAATTATTTTAAATCTAGCACGTTCAACCATCTTAATCTTTTGAGTCTTACTATCACCCAAAATACTATTAACGGTCATTAGCTGAGAAGTCGCGCTCTACCCGCTATATAATCCTGACTTAGTCGAGACTCATCTCATATTTCTGGCTGATGATTGTCTCTTATACTAACTGTCACGTTTCAACTTTTCTGAGAGTTATCCATTATAGAACTACTCTAGTTATAACACTCTCAACCATCTTAACCTTTTGGACTTTAATATCATCCAAAATATTATAGCTACATTAAAAAATTTAGTCATATTATATTATTTATGTATAGGACTAATTCAAATTTCAAAAATATCACATAATATCTCCACGTAATTTATTATTTAAACAACTTAACCAATTAAAATCATATAAGTATATTCTAATTGCATGTCAATTAAAGTTGTTGAAAGTAAAAAATAATTTTAAATGTTTATCATTGCAAAACTGCAGTAATTTAATTTTCCACCAAATTTCAGGAATCAAAAAATTGAAAGTGGGTACTTTTGGAAAAGAGCTATGCTATCTCACTTCTAATTAACTTGACAGTAATCATAATGTCTTGTAAAATTATATAAAATAATTTTTGTGTTCTAAAAACTTAAAATTTTTAGAAAATAATAATTGTTTCGTATAATTTACCATAATCATTTATATGAAACAACAAAAATGATATATAACGATATTTTTTCGTTCTAAGATTGCAGCCATTGAAATAGTAAAATATCCGGACGAGATCAAGATAGAAGAATTAGTTGGTGCACTTCAAACTTATGAAATTACTTTTCCTACCAACTATTCTTCTGAAAAGTCTTTCTCTTCTTCTTCCAAGTTTTCAGGTATGGCGTTGAAATCAATAAAACATGAAGACGCGGATTCATTCGACGCGGATTCTGATGATGGTCTATCTATAGAGGACTTTGAGAAACAACTCGTTTTCTTGACGAGGAAACTTCGCCGGAACTTCAGAAGGGGAAACTCAAGCAGATCTTCATTATTCTCAAAGTTCAGGAAAGGCAAAGGTGTTTCTATGTCAAAATCAAGAAAGCAAGAAGGTTTCTCAAAGGAGAAGAAGAACACTGAAGGACAGATCCAGTATTTCAAGTGCAAAGGTTTTGGCCACATTGCAACGGAATATCCCAGCAAGAATCCACCAAAGAAGAAGGCAATGCAAGCCGTCACGTGGGATGACTCTTCCTCATCGGACGAATCATCTTCTAGTAATGAGGATACCAATGCCATCTCATTCTTCGCATCCACGACTTCACCTTTCGTGTGTTTTTCATCGATTGCATCTGGTTCATTGTCTGTTTCTTCCCAGGATAATTAAGTGACATCGGATGATGAACCAAGTGATTTCGAAGGTGAAGATTTTGATCTCGCCTACCATAAATTGCTACGGGATTCAAAGAAATTGGCGAAGCATAATAAAAATTTAAGAAGGAAGTTGTGAGATCTTGAAGAACAATCAAACCAGGCAAATTCTCTCTCAAAAGCTCTTGAAGAGGAAAGGGACAACTTGATCAAGATAAACACTTTCCTTCAATAGAAGAATGAGCATTTCGAGAAGGAACATATAAAGTTGGTGGATAAAGCTAATCACTTCTTGAAACTCTATTCCGAGGCTCGGCAAGAAAAATTGGAGATGACGAACACCATATTCCAACTTAAAGAAGATTTGAAGAGATCTTCATCAGGAAGGAGCAAGTTGGACAAATTGCTTGGTCTTGATCAGACGAATCGTTTGGGCCTTGGATACGATCGAACTGGTGACGATCCAAGTTCGAGCGGTACAAAATTTGTGCCTCAGTCGGCTGCTCCTCCTCTGACGAAAATTATCAAAGCCAACGTAGACAAGCCTACTTCATCCTCTTCGGGTACAACTGTTACTAAGGTATGTCATCGTTGTGGTTTTGTAGGGCACATAAAACCAAATTGCAAGTATGGAGCAAAACGAACGAATCAATCACTACTTGCACCAACTACCATCAAGAACAGAGACCGGAATTCAAGAAGAAATCAACCAAAAGCCAATTACAATGGTAGTACATCCCCCAAGACAAGATCGTCATGGAATTTAAAGAAAACTGATCAACTAAACAAGACGCATTCACCAAGGAGCTCAACTTCACGATCATTACCGACGTATTTCAAAACTCGTAAGGTTTGGGTGCGTAAAGGTGAACTCTTTCCTTGTCTTGTCATTCACACATCACTACATGCTTATGATAATTCGTCTTGGTATCTGGACAGCGGTTGTTCCCGGCACATGATTGGTGATAAAAACTATTTTCAAACTTTCGAGAAAACCTCCGGAGGACTTGTTGTTTTCGGAAATGGAAGATTTTTCAAAAATAGTTGGAAAAGGAACAATCACTATTCCAGATGGCCCGGTTTTGAACAATATTCTATTTAATGAAGGCCTTAAGACTAACCTCATTAGTATTAGTCAATTGTGTGATATTGGTTTTTCAGTTATTTTTTCTTCTATTGAATGTATTGTAACTGACTCAAACAATTCATTTATTTTTTGAAAGAGGTTAGATCTCAAAATAATTACTACATAGTTCTTGGTAAATCTTTAGATCAATGTAACCTAGTGTCACTTGATAATAAAACTCTTTGGCATGAAAGACTAGGTCACATAAATTTCAAGGAACTATCTATAATTTCCAATAAAAATGTGGTTAGAGGTGTTCCAAAATTGAATTTTAAAGAAAATATTGTGTGTGGAGGTTGTCAAAAAGGAAAACAAACTAGATCCACACAAGAATTTGAACCACGTGGGAACCAAACGGCCTTTGGAATTATTACACATGGACTTAATGGGGCCAACTCGTCAACCATCCTGGGAGGTAAATGGTATATTTTTCTTTTGGTTGATGATTTCTCTAGATATTCATGGGTAGCATTTTTAAAAGAGAAAGCTGATACTTTCGATTCTTTTCATGAGATTTGTTATCGTATTATGATTGAAAAGAATGAAAAGATCGTTCGTGTACGAAGTGATAGAGGTGGAGAATTCATAAATTCAAAATTCATTGATTTTTGCACTTCGAACGGCATTAAACATGAATTCTCTGCACCTTATACACCTCAACAGAATGGTGTAGTCGAGCGCAAAAACAGGGTTGTACAAGAGATGGCACGTGTTATGCTTCATAGCCGAAAACTCCCTTTATATTTTTGGGCTGAAGCGGTGAACACTGCTGTCTATGTGATTAATCGAGTGTATTTGCGCCCGGGTACTTTAAATACACCATATGAACTATGGTTTAGTAGAAAACCGAATATCAAATATTTTCGTATCTTTGGGAGTCGTTGTTACATTTTACGTGATCGTGAGAATCTTGGAAAATTTGACTCTCGAAGTGACGAAGGGATTTTTATGGGTTATTCTACAAACAGTAGAGCATATCGAGTATTTAACTTGAATCTAAAACGATGTAGAATCTATAAATGTTAAAGTAGATGAAGCTTTTCATTTTTTCTCTGAAAAATCTACCCTCGATATCTCTCTTGATGATGATACACCTGCTAATGATATTCATCTACATGATAAATCTTCTGAAAATTGTGATGCATCTAATGGTTCTTCAAGTTCATCTGATGTGCAGGAATCATCTCATGTACCTCCGAGTACTCCGTTACCTCAAACGCTTACGCATCTCCAAGGATCATCCTGAATCGAACATCATTGGAGATCCACAAGAAGGAGTTAGAACTCGGAGACAATTGGTTTGTGGATTCGCTTGCTATGTCTCCATGGCGAACCAAAGAATATTGATGAAGCTCTTCAGGATGACTACTGGATTGAAGCAATGCAGGAAGAGCTCCATCAATTTGAGCGAAACAAAGTCTGGGAATTAACGAAGCCTCCGAAGCAACACAATGTGATAGGTACTAAATGGATTTTCAAGAACAAGAAAAATGAAGAATGTACCATCATCAGGAACAAAGCACGTTTAGTTGCTCAAGGCTACTCTCAAGTAGAAGGTATAGACTTTGATGAAACTTTCGCCCCTGTAGCTAGACTCGAGTCCATTCGTATCATTTTTGCGATTGCTTGTCATTTTAAAATAAAATTATTTCAAATGGACGTTAAGAGCGCATTTTAAATGGTTTTTAAATGAGGAAGTTTATGTGGCTCAACCGAAAGGTTTTGTGGATCATAAACTACCTAACCATGTTTTTCGTTGAAAAAGGCTCTTTACGGTCTAAAACAAGCACCGCGAGCATGGTACGAAAGGTTGACAAAGCACCTTTTGGAAAAGGGCTATACTCGAGGGGGAGCTGATCAGGACTCTCTTTGTGAAGCATTATCAAAATAACTTCATTGTGGCACAAATCTATGTCGATGACATTGTGTTTGGTGCAACAAGAGATAATGATGCTTCAAAATTCGCGGAAACCATGGAAAGCGAATTTGAGATGTCCATGATGGGCGAGCTTGACTTATTTTCTTGGATTGCAAGTTAAACAAAGTGAAGAAGGCATTCATTTGTGTCAATCCAAGTATGCAAGGAGTTGGTCAAGAAATTTGATTAGAAAATTCTAAGGATTTTCAACTCCAATGGGAACTAGCCATAAGGGACTTGGAAGTGAATCACAGGGAGAAAATGTAGACGAGAAACTGTATCGAAGTATGATTGGAAGTCTACTCTACCTCACGGCTAGTCGCCCGGACATATCCTTCAGTGTTGGGATTTGCGCGAGATATCAATCAGCACCGAAGGAGGTTCACCTGAAAGCGGTGAAAAGGATCATCCGGTACGTCAAAGGTACAATCAATTTCGGAATTTGGTATCCTATGGGCACATCTCTTGATATTATAGGATATTCAGATGCCGATTGGGCTGGATCAGTGGATGATCGAAAGAGCACGAGTGGTGCATGTTTTTATCTTGGCCATTGTCTTGTTGCATGGCATAGTAAAAAGCAAAACTGCATTGCACTCTCTACTGCCGAAGCGGAATATATTTCTGCGGGAAGTTGTTCAACTCAATTGATTTGGATGAAAAGTGTGTTGAGCGACTTCCGCATTTCTGCGACCTCGGTAACTATTTTGTGTGACAACACTAGTGCCATTAATATTTTAAAAATCCTGTGTTGCACTCTAGAACAAAACACATTGAACTTAGATATCATTTTCTTAGAGAGCTAGTTGAATCAAGTACTTTCAAATTGCTTATATTTCAACTGAGGATCAATTAGCTGATATTTTAACAAAACCTTTGGATCAAAAACGTTTTATTCATTTGCGAAAAGCAATTGGTATGCTTTCTTTGAAATAACCTCTTTTGAACCATTCCTTAGGTTAGGTTTTATTTTGTGTTTTTGTTCTTTCTGTATTATAGAACATTAACTGAGCATTAGCTTAATTGACTTTAATTGCATCCTTTCATGTTTTGAGAAATTTATTATGATTTGGATATCATTATAACTCATTTGATGCAATGATCATTTATATCAATTATTTCATCTTTAATTGATCAAAGTCAATTTCTTCTCTCAATGATCTCTTGGTATTGTCTTTATCTTATTTGATAATTAAAATAAGTATGAACACGAGATCAATTTTTGGTTGAATACTTAATATCTCATATAATTGATAGCCAATTGAGGGGGAGTCTATTTAAAATTTTCATGCTCAAAAGATGTGGAAAGAGTTACATCCTTTAGTGGAGTGTGAAAACTATCACCACATGGAGGAAAGAGCTACCACCTCAGTCGTCCGAGTACTATTTGCAGCTACCACATGTTTACCAAGCATGGTGTTACTATTTATTTGATAAAATACTTTTTGGAATACTTGATTCTGTCAAATTCCAAGGTTGGTATAAGGTGGGATTTTAGATTGAAAGATGCTCAAAGAGCCACTCCCTAAGTATATTGACTAGATAATATTATTTGACTTATTAGGGAGTTCAAGCATCTATCGATCTTGGTGCTTCATTTTCTTTGCTCAATTGATGATTTGATAAATTCATTACTCATTAGATTGAAACTGATGTTTTGAACTTGCTCAACTTTAGAGATTTTGATTTTTATAAATCTTCGTTTCAAAATTTGAGATATTTTGATAGATTTCTCATAATCTATTTCGTTTTATATAAAACGATACTTTTTGTATAAAGTTGATATGTAAGAATGCTTACATACTTTTTCAGAATTTTCTGGAATTTTTATAAATTTTTCTGAAGAAAAAGTTGCAGGCAGTCCAGACTGGATGAATCAGTCCGGATCCCGAACGATGGAATTTTATGCGCGAAGCCGATCTGGACTGAATTCTTAATCCGATCCGAACCGCGGCTAGGGTTTATATTAAAACGAGAGGTTTTTTACTTCCTTTTCATTCAAACTTTGGATTTCTGGTTTTCTCTATTTCTCTCTCTAGAATCCAAAGCACTTGATCATCCTTGACTGATTTTTCTCTCCATCCAAGGTAAGTTTTTAAATCAAAATCTCGGGTTTTTTTTATAGTTTTTGCTATTTTTGTCACGCCTCGGGATCGAAACTGCGCCCTGGGCTCGCCAACAGATCCGCCGCCCATACGGGAAGCCCCGTATAGACGTAGCGACTAACCTGCAAAGAAACATCTACACTAGCAGATATCAGAGCTGAAATAGAAAAAGCTGAAATAAAAGATAGAAAATACAACTACATCTCTGAATAATACAGCCCAACCTCACCAAAATACAAAGTCTCTCTGAAAAGCAGAAAAAGAAAGGTACAACTCGATACCTCACTACAAAAGTCACTCGACATAACACACTCCAAAGTAGTACAGGGGTACATCTACTCTCACTCTGAGGATGACAGGAAGGGATCTATCTCGCGACTCCCTTACCTCGGTCTGAAGGAGCTGGATCAGCAACTGGAGTAGCAGGAACCGGAGCAGAAGTCCCTGGGGAAAAGACACCACGACGGGTGTGAGAACTACATCCCACAGTAGTTCTCAGTGGGTGCCGCCAACAAGCCCGACGGTCTGCCCACTAAGTCTACTAGAGGCATAAAGTAACATATGCAGTGCTGTAAGGAAAAGCTGGAAAGGTAAAGTCTACAGCTACTATGCCTCTATCTAGATGCTCAAGGAGTGGAATAGAAAGAACAGTATGCCACAACTAACACTCATCTCAGATCACCCAATCTAAACTGACTGCCACATCGGGTCCAGTCAAACCTGCGCCTACCTACTGCCGTTACATCCCGGAGGACCGGACTTACGTAGGACGTCCGTGACTGCCAAAACTGGCTCAGCCAGAGGGACGGTGTCCGTGACTGCCAAAACTGGCTCAGCCAGAGGGACAACTGCATCGACAAGCCGCGATAGAAGTATCAGGCCCAACTCCGGAGTGGCACTCGAGGGGCGCGACCCCACCGAGCAAAGTATCCGCGCATCTCTGTCGAGCTCAAATGTGGCTCATGCAGGCTATGATCCAAATCCTCGATCAACAAGATCGGCTAACCAACAAATCACTGTCTCACTCACTGGCTGGAATCTACACAGCTGAGACTCACTGTCACTCTGACAGCTCCCAAGAACCCAGATCTACCATCACTAACACTCTCCCAAAGAAATCTGATCTACAAACTGCTATCAACTCCACTCGGTCCCCAGACACGAGTGCAATGCATCCCACAACCACCCGACCTCCCAGCCCACAACCCGGGCGGGAAAAGCTAAGTCCAGAATGACAAGTATAATAAAGTGATGTGGGAATGTCTAGAGCAATAAAAGAAACCTAGCCCAAGTTGAAGTTTTCTACAGTCTGGCTGAACATGATAAATATGACAGGGGTGCTAGGTCAAGTTCCAAGATTTCAATAATTAACATGTTGTAGGAAGCAGTACAATCACAAGATACATCAACTGATATCAAGAGTAATAACATTCAGTTTTCACATGCTATAAGTCTCATTTCTAACATGCATGATCCTACATTCATAGAATTAGTACGCAGTCCATAGATTTTGAAAGCAAGGTCACCCACCTGAACGTGCTAACTGTCCGAAGTCGTACAACTAAGAAAGCCCAGAAACAGATATATTAGTACAACCACCAAGCCAACAGTATTGCAGCAGTGCTCAATATAGCCTGGGTACAAAATACATCCCAAAGTTACACTTAATTTCCACAATTTCCAAGATTACAAATTCTGCGGTGAACAGTCCCTTTAAAGCGAAAATTTCACCTGTAAAACAACCTCCAAAAATTCCAGTAAAAATATGACGGCGATCCTCGCGAAGAGTAGATGTCGATAGAGCCCTGAAACGTCGAATTCCGATGTCCGGATGTGGAGAAAAAAATCCGACAAGTAGGTGCTGTCCAAATAGTCCAATAGCCGCAAAGGGGGTTAAAAACGTACCCAAAACCCCAATAAAAGCTCAAATCCAGAAAAAGTTACCCACGAAATTTGTAGATATACCTCTCGTGAAACCGCCGCCGCAGAAATCGTCCAAAAATATCATCGGCGTAGCTCTGTAGACCTCCCAGACTGAAGTACGACGAAAATGGGCCTCCAACAGGAACTCGTCGCTCCGCACCACGATGCAGAAATCGTCGTCGTCGCGGTCTTCAAAAATTCTGAGCTTCCACCAATAGATGCACAAGAGGGAGAGGAAGAACTTTGGTGAGGGGCTCAGTGGCTCAGACTCTCGGGAAAAGCCCAAAAATGAAGAGGCAATGGCCTATTTATAGGCCTCAACCCGGAATAGCCTAAAAAGAACCAAGCATTGGGCTTTCGGGCCCAGATTTCGGGCGCCCGAAAAATTTCGGGCGGCTACAGTGTTGGGCCGGCCCAACACTGTTCACGCCCGAATCCACGAGGTGCTGCCACGTGGCCCGCCGAACAGCAAACAGCTGAGCGGGCCAATCGTTGGCTGCCACGTGGCCTCCCACCGCACAGGAAGGTGGTTGGCGCCCGCCAATGAGCGGGCGCCACGTGTCCAGCCGGTTGACCCGCCGACCGGTCGCCGCACGCGCCGGTCGCGCGCGTGGCTCCTACGTGCGCACGTAGCCCGAGGCGCCGGCCACGCCTCCCGTGCACCGCGCCTGCTGCGCCCGCGAATCAGAGGGTGACACGTGTCCCCTACACCCGGTCCACGCATTCCGCTTTGGAATTCCGTGGACCGCGCCGCGTGCACCGACCAACCGGAGGCTGCCACGTGTCCCCCGCCTTGGTCCATGCACCGCCGCGCTCACCCGATAGACCGCGCGCCCTGAGCCCGCCAATCAGGCGGTGCCACGTGTCCCTGCGCCGGGTCTGTGCACCCAGCCGCGCTACTCAGTGGACCGCGCGCCAAAAACCGGCCAATGACAGGCCGCCACGTGGCATGCCGGCGGTCTACGGCCCCTCCCATGCACCAAAAACCAATAAAAACTTCCGGGAGTCCGTTTTTGGGCATCCGGACTCAGAATCAAACAAGCAAATAGCCGTTTTCAAGCGTTTTTCCGTGCTGAATCCATTTCCGACCTCTGTTTGGCCTAATTCTTTTCAGAAATTTCGGCAAACCCAGCCGAAGGCCAACACAGCTAATAATATCTCACAGGGTCCATCTGTGGCATCCCATTGATGCACCATGGGCCAGATACACCAACACTAGGTGTTCTAACAGTGGATTCATCGGAAGAACGTTGCATGGGAACCAGGGCCACTACATCCTCCCCCACTAAAAGGAAGTTTCGTCCCCGAAACAAAGTAAAGTAAGACAGGCGTACCTCAACCAGAAGTCTCGAACAGGAAGGGGTAGGCATCTCTCATCTCTGTCTCCAGCTCCCAAGTAGCCTCTCGCTCCTCGTGATTGCTCCTTAAGATCTTCACATAGGGAATGGCCCGGTTGCGCAATTCCCTCACCTCACGAGCAAGAATCCGCAACGGGCGCTCCTCATAAACCAGGTCCTCGCCGATCTCCAGAGAAGTGAAGTCAATCACGTGCGACGGATCAAACACATATCTCCTCAGAGCTGAGACGTGGAAAACATTGTGTACACCAGCCAAGCGTGGAGGAAGAGCAACTCTATAAGCCACAGGGCCTACCCTCTCAAGTACCTCAAAGGGTCCAACAAAGCGGGGACTAAGCTTCCCACGCACTCCAAATCTCCGGACCCCTTTCGAAGGCGAGACCTTCAAGAAGACATGATCACCAATCTGAAACTCTAGGTCTCGCCGCCGAGTATCAGCGTAGCTCCTCTGACGACTCTGGGCTGTCTCAAGATGTCGGCGAATAACTCTGACTTTCTCCTCAACCTCCAACAGCAAATCTGGTCCCAAAGTCCTCCTCTCACCCACGTCACTCCAATACAAGGGCGACCGACACTTGCGTCCATACAACGCCTCAAACGGAGCCATCTGAATGCTCGCCTAATAGTTGTTGTTGTACGCAAACTCAACCAATGGTAAGTGTCGGTACCACCCTCCTCCAAAATCCATGACGCACGCTCTCAACATATCCTCGAGGGTCTGTATGGTGCGCTCGGACTGGCCATCAGTCTGTGGGTGGAAAGCAGTGCTAAATCTGAGCTGGGTCCCCAAGGCTGACTGTAAACTCCCCCAAAAGCGTGACACAAACCTCGGGTCCCGATCTGATACGATTGACGCTGGTACACCGTGCAGCCTCACTATCTCGTCCAAATACAACTGTGCCAGACGCTCCAATGACCAAGTCATCTGAACAGGCAAGAAATGTGCAGACTTGGTGAGTCTATCCACAATAACCCAAACCGCGTCGGCTCCACTCTGCGCTCTCGGCAGTCCAGTAACAAAGTCCATGGTAATGTGGTCCCACTTCCACTCGGGAATTGGAAGACTCTGTAACTTGCCAGCAGGAACCCGGTGCTCTGCTTTCACTTGCTGGCAAGTTAAACAATGAGCCACAAATCTTCCAATGTCCCGCTTTATTCCGGACCACCAAAAATGTGCCTTGAGGTCCTTATACATCTTAGTACCACCAGGATGAATGGTATAAGGTGTATAATAAGCCTCTCTCAAAATCTGGTCTCTGATCTCAGGATCCGAAGGCACACATACTCGGTCCCTGTACCGCAGTACTCTCGAGCTATCCACTGTAAAATCTCCTATCTGATCTGCCTGATTCTGTGATCTGATCCTCTCCAAGAGGGGGTCCTCACTGTGTGTCTCCCTGATCCTGTCCAACAGAGTGGGCTGCAAGACCATAGACATAAGTCTAGCAAAGACTCCAGGGGATACTACCTCAATCTGAAGTCGCCTCATCTGCTCAATCAGCGGTGCCTGCTGTGTGATCAACATGCTCAAACTCTGCACCGACCTCCGACTCAAAGCATCTGCTACAACATTGGCCTTGCCGGAATGATAAAGGATACTCACATCGTAGTCCTTTAGTAACTCCAACCACCGGCGTTGCCTCAGGTTCAGCTCCTTTTGAGTAAACAAATACTTTAAGCTCTTATGATCCGTGTAGATCTCGCAGTGCTCGCCGTAGAGGTAATGCCGCCACAGCTTCAATGCGAACACCACAGCTGCAAGTTCCAACTCATGAGTAGGGTAATTCTTCTCATAATCCTTTAATTGCCGTGAAGCATAACCAATTACCCTACCATGCTGCATTAAAACACATCCCAATCCGCTGTGAGAGGGGTCACTGTATATCACGAATCCATCACCCATCACTGGCAGTATAAGAACTGGTGCTGAGATCAATCTCCTCTTCAGCTCCTCAAAACTCTGCTGACACTGCTCAGTCCAAACAAACCTCATCCCCTTCCTAGTCAAACAGGTCAGGGGAGTAGAGATCTTCGCAAAGCCCTCTACGAACCGACGGTAGTAGCCTGCCAAGCCCAGAAAACTCCGAACCTCTGTAACCGTCGTCGGTCTCGGCCAATCCCGAACTGTATCAATCTTCGTCGGGTCAACTGTGACCCCTGCGGCTGATACTATGTGGCCCAAGACAGCAACCTCCTGAAGCCAAAACTCGCACTTTTTAAGCTTGGCATACAGCTTCTTCTCACGTAGAAGCTGCAGCACTATCCTCAAGTGCTCCTCGTGCTCCACATCGCTCCGGGAGTAAATCAAGATGTCGTCGATGAAAACAACCACAAAAAGGTCCAAATACGGCTGAAATACCCGGTTCATCAAGTCCATAAATGCAGCAGGGGCATTGGTCAAACCAAATGGCATAACCGTGAACTCATAATGCCCATACCGGGATCTAAAAGCCGTCTTGGGGATGTCCTCGACCCTCACCCTCAACTGGTGGTAATCTGACTAAAGATCGATCTTCGAAAACACTGAGGCTCCCTGCAACTGGTCGAATAAATCATCTATCCGTGGTAGGGGATACTTGTTTCGGATGATCACTTTATTCAACTCCCGGTAATCTACACACAAACGAAGCGACCCATCCTTCTTCTTCACAAATAAAACTGGCGCTCCCCACGGAGAAACACTGGGCCTAACAAAGCCCCTGTCCATCAAATCCTGAAGCTGGGCCTTCAACTCCCTCAACTCGACAGGTGCCATCCTATAAGGTGCCTTTGAGATTGGTGCGGTTCCTGGTACCACATCAATCACAAACTCTATCTCCCTCTCCGGCGGCATAGTCGTCAACTCAGGAAAAAACACATTTGGAAACTCGCGGACAACAGGAATATCCTCGAGTCCAAGTGCTGCCGTAGGCACCTCCACAATCGTCACCAAGAAAGCGGTGCAGCCTCTACTCATCATCCGCCTAGCCCTCGCCGAAGAAATCATCACCGCAAACAAGGAGCTCTGACAGCCTCTGAAAACAAACTCCTCCTGTCCCGGCTCGCGGAGGGTCACCGTCCTCTCTCTGCAGTCTATGGTAGCATAATACTGCGACAACCAATCCATACCCAGTACGACATCAAAATTCTAGAGCTGCCGCAAGACAAGCAAGTCTGCCGGCAAAATTCAGGATCCCAACTGCACAGGGCAATCCCTACAATACTCCTCGACATGCAAGACATGATCTGGTATCTGAACCTCTAATGCATGCGATAAAGAAACTACTTCTATACCATGTAGGGATGCAAATGCTCTACTGATAAATGAATGCGATGCACCGGTATCAAAAAGAGCACGAGTACGAACTGCAGAAATCAAAATAATACTTGCGACGACATGCTCTGCTGCTGTAGCATCCTCAACCTGAGCGGCATAGACTCGACCGCTCGGCGCTGGGGGACGTCGCTCTGGCTGTCGCGAAGACGATGAAGCAAAATCTGGCCTGCCGTAGGCCGCAGAAGGTCCAGCTGGGTGGTAAGGAACAGAAGGTGCTGAAGCTGAGGAAGGAGCTGGATGTGTCACGCCCCGAGTCCGCCAATTTGTACGGTTCGGGCACGCCAACAGACCCGCCAATCGGGTAAAACCTTTTTCTACCCGAAAGGAACGGTAACATCCATAATAACACAACAAGTGTATGCGGAAGCTCAATATCAGAGTACTAAAAATCACTATAAATTAAAACTTTCATTTAATAAACCAACAATTAATGCGAAAATGAAAGCATACAGGAGTGAACCATAAATTAAACTTACTACACTTTACATTTCTGAACTTGCAAATAAAATTATTACATTTCCTTTACATAAATTCCTCACTATACAAGGTTCACTCAAGAAATACATAAATGGGATACCTCTGCTAGACCCTCTAGGTCACTATGCTGCTGGGCCCTTGCCCCTGTCGTATGCCTCGCTGTCGTCTGCATCTGATCTGTCTCGACCGCTGCACCCATTCCCGAACCTGTGGGGGGTCACCCAAGGGGTGTGAGAACTCCGACAGAGTTCCCAGTGGGTTCAACCACCGAGAAAAAGTGTCCTACACCACTTGGTCCAATGGAAGCAATAATAATAGTGCTAGGAAACTAAAATCCTCAATATCAAAATGCTGCTATGCAATATAATATATCACTGCACTATACTATCTGTGTCTAATCACCAACCATCACTACTCTTGTCTAGCCACACTAGGCTGCTAAGCACCAACTCGGCCACTATGCCGCTGTATATAGGGTCAAACTAACCCGGCCACCTTGGCCACTCTAATTTCTCTTTATTCTTTAAATTCTGGTGCTTTAGTTCAAGTTAACCCTCAGAAATTCTTATCCAACGGGCCCCAGCCCGGTAGTCCTGTAGATAAGAGATAAGGTTGCCGATACACCCGCAAAGTTCAAGTTAACCCCGCTTATCCAACGGGGCCCGGTAGTCCTGCTACCTCCCGATACC
Source organism: Tillandsia fasciculata (assembly GCA_029168755.2). Lineage (NCBI taxonomy): Eukaryota > Viridiplantae > Streptophyta > Magnoliopsida > Poales > Bromeliaceae > Tillandsia > Tillandsia fasciculata. The sequence goes on along the minus strand of CM054939.1, from coordinate 8,504,885 downwards.
CGCCTCGGGGAACTTGTCCTACGGGTCACTGCCCGGGAGAGGGACACTGCCCTTAGCTCCGACAAGGCTACTTTTTACCCCCGAAGGTACGCTCGTTTTATCTTTATATTTTCTTTCTTTTCTTTTCTTTTTCTTTCTCTTTTTGCTTTAGTTCTTAGCCTCTTTGCCTTTGAACACTTGCTTTTCTTTCTTATTCGAGCTTGTAGCTCCCTTTTGCCACTGGCAAATCTCTTTCTTTTTCCTTTGAGCGTTTAGCTCTTTGCTTTCACTTTAAGCCTTTCGAAAGTACCTCGTCCGACGGGTCACTGCCCAGGGAGCCCTGCTCCACTTGACGAGTCTCAAATTCGAAGGCGCCATTTACATTTTCTTTATACTTTTTAGCCACTTTTAGCTTGCTTTTAACTTTGCCTTTTTACAACTTTTTACCTCTTATCCTAGGTCTCGCCATAAGGATAACTAGAGAGTCTCCTGGACTCTTAAAAATTTCTCTTTTATTTCTTTAACTCAAATTGAAGTTAAAGTTATTATCCATTTGCCCAGACACCCTATGACTTTCTAGGGTTGTATTTGTTTAATTCTTTAACCTTGGGATCTCATCCCCCTTTCATGATTCCTCACTGAATCCTAGAGTTAACTTAACTCTATTTTCCAAATTTCACTTTTAACTTAGAGTTACACTGACTCTAATTTCCTGTTTTCCCTTTCATGTCTCCATACTTGATCCACCTTTTCCATCTTTGTGATTCCTTACTGAATCTTAGAGTTAACTTAACTCTATTTTTCTGTTCCACCTTTAACTTAGAGTTACACTGACTCTAATCTCCTGTTCCACTTTTATCTTAGAGTTACACTGACTCTAATCTCCTGTTCCACTTTTATCTTAGAGTTACACTGACTCTAATTTCCTGTCTGTGAGTTTAAACTCCTCTGGATCACCTTAGGTTCCCTTTACCTAAGTTCCATGTCATACTCATCCTAGAGTTCCTTGACTCTATGTTGATCACTAGCTCTCCTTAGGTTTCCTTCACCTAAGTTCCATGTCACATATGTCCTAGAGTTCCCTGACTCTATGTTGATCACTCTATCCAATGTCCTTAGGTTATCTCCTAAGACAATGCCACTCGTTAATTCCTAGGATAGCTCCTATGTTTGATGTCACTCGTCAAACCCCTAAACTAGGTTTTCTCCTAGTCTTACTACCAACAAGTTCTGTTCCCTTATGTCACATGATTCCTAGGGTTGTGCCCTACATGATCACAGTCATCACATAATTATCCATTTCTATACATGCAATTATTTCTTATCCATCATAAAATAATATTTAACCTCTAAGTCCTTTTGCACATGAAAATGAATTATCTCCTTTTTGGCAACCGACAGTTGCATTTTTTTATCTGTGTCCATCTACACATACAAGTTTATCCCCTATTGTGGATAAATCATAAATGTCGCTTTTCCTCTAAATTTCTCTACACATGCATATATATCATCTGTTATGGGCAACCAACAGTTGCACTTTTCATCTGTGATCCTCTAAACATGCAATCTTAATCATAATTACCTAACGCCTCTAACAGGCTACTATCATGCTTCTAGATCAAAAAGCAAGGGAGCAAGGGGAGAGGTCACCCAATTTCGGCAGAATCCCCCACCTTGTAGTGTACCCAATTGCTTGTAGACACTTGCAATTGGTCTCCGCACGAGTCCACTTGTCCCCTCGAGCTCGCACGCAAAACGATGCACTTCCTTCAGACCTGCACGCAAAACGGTGCACGTCAGAAAAATCCTCACGCAAAACGATGCGCGCCACTTCAACCGACATGCAAAACCATGCGCGACAACACGACCTGCACGCGAAACGGTGCACGTACCTCAAATCTGCACGAAAAATGATGCAAACTATTAAATTCTACACGCAAAACGGCGCGCATTGGTCCAACCCGCACGCAAAACGGAGCACGTACTCTTTATTGGCACGCAAAACGGTGCACGTCTGACTGTAGGGTTGCACGCAAACGGTGCACATCTTTTTTCCAGCCTGCACGAAAAACGATGCAAACTATTAAATTCTACACGCAAAACGGCGCGCATTGGTCCAACCCGCACGCAAAACGGAGCACGTACTCTTTATTGGCACGCAAAACGGTGCACGTCTGACTGTAGGGTTGCACGCAAAACGATGCATACTTTTCTGACCCTGCGCGTAAAACGAGGCATATTGTTAGAGTCTACTCGACAAACGGTGTCCGCTAATTCAACCTGCGCGCAAAACGGAACACTTACCTCGTGTCGGCACGCAAAACGAGACGCGTCAAAAATGCCCGCAAAACTCGAGCAGTAAGACGGCGCATAAATTTTGGGTTCCTAGCATGTATGTGGCAAAGGGGTCAAACCCATAGTCCAAAAGGAAGTGTAGAAACTGTGCCGAAAATACCACAAAAATATGATAAACGGCCTACCTCGACGACATCGCGTAGTCTATTTGGCTCTTCGGAGCAATTTTGCGCGCTCCACGACGCCCACAATGCCTCGCCACAACACTCCCCGACCTTCTCCCTCACTCTCCCTCACTTTCGGTTGGAGAAGAAAACGAAGAAGGAGAAGAATGGAGCTTGCGGGGGAAGAAGAAGAGAAGAAAAGAGAAATGGAGAGGGAGTGGTCCACGGTGCACGGTGCACCGTGGACCGGCCGGTGCACCACACCCCCCCCCGGGTGCACCCGGCCCACCGTAAAAAGGGGCGGCCGCGTGGCCGCATCACTGCGCGCCACGCGGCCGCGCTTCCTGCGCAGAGGCGCGTGACACGCGCCCGTTACACGGGCGCGATCACGCGCCTGCGCGCGCGCGCCAACAGGGGTCCGCCGCGTGGCGGCCCCCCTGTGGCCGCGCAGAAGGTGCGCCTGCGCACCTGACGCGCGCCGCGCGTCAGGTCACATCAGCCGCGGCCCCCGCGTGTCTCGATCCGCGTGTCTCGATCCTCGCGCCGCGACGCCTCGATTTGCGTGCCATTTACCTCGAAAAGCGCGCACGCCCACCGGACTCCAAATTCAACAAATAAATAGTCCATTCTTAGCGATTTCGCGCGCTGAGTCCAGAAACGATGTCCGTTTCTCCAAATTCTCATCCGATAATTTGTCGAATTCCCCGGATAGCCCACTGGTCCGGTTTTTCGCACCGGGTCCAATTCTAAAGCCCAATTTGCCGAATTGCAAACTCTAAAATTCCCCGGAGGCGCCCAGAGAGGAATTATTAAATCCCGCTTCGCCCGGGGCCCAATTTAATATCGACGACACGCGAAATCACTTCTGAACACGTGACGGGTCCTCCAATGACCCACGCGATCCCTTTTTAAGCCCGGTTTCCAACGCTTGTGCCCAAGTTGCACAGCAATACCATTTCTTGGGTCTAACACGCGTCCAACCACGGCCAAGGCCACCGAAAGTTACCGAACCACTAGCAAGCCCTACGCTGGGAACTCCGGGACCCTTTTTGATCTGACAAAAGTCCCACTGTCCTTGAATTCGCTGGCGGAGCCCGTTCTCTCAATCCGGGTGTCCGATCAACGCGAAACTTTTACTGTGGCCTTAAAACACATTTACGGAGCTCCCGTAATTTTCTCGGAATTTTCTGAGACTGTGAATTTTCCACTAAAAATCTGGGCCCCCATTTTCGAATAAAATTTCAGAACTCTCATTTTAATCCCGATTTGGGCCCAACTCGCTTCCAAATATTCTTTACTTCCCCAACTTTCATAACAATAGTATTTCTTTCCGTCTTTATTTACATTTATTTATATGTCGAAAATCCGGTACTTTACATTCTACCCCCCTTAAAATAAGTTTCGTCCTCGAAACTTGAGTCACTCCTCGACTCTTACTCCATCAAGAGGGGGGAAACTTTGCCCTCGCTATCAGGCTCACCGAACCTCGTGATTGGCATTACACTGCCAGCTCACCCACGCATGAGCGGGCAGCTCACTACAGGATCCCTATCCCGACTCCGGGACACTTAGGCTTGGTGTCTGGCCACTTTCACCAAATAGGTGACAGACACAGCCGAGCACTTGCTCTCTCAATTGTCACGAATGACCCAGTCTTTACTTGCGAAATTTTCACTTTAATTCCGCCATCATTTTTTTTTTTCACAACGAGGCTGCATCTGCAACCAATTACACTTACCGCATTTCCCGGTCGCTCCCCTGCCTAAGGTGGAGGGCAAGGCCAATCCACGAGTCCTCAACTATCACGCACGCTACTAGCGCTCTAAGTCCACGGGTTATCAGCTAACCCGATATCTCGGACTACTAATAGGTCCACAGACCACGGTCCAATAAGGGCCTATAGCCCAACCAGTCCAACTCTGTATAATGGCTCTCACTAGCACACAGACCCAATCGTCATACGGGTAGATCCTCACTTAGGATTACTACACCAACACTCCCACTAGGAGCTACAGTACCTCGATCACCACTAGCTCTACGGCCTGGTCATATCACACTCTCAGTGTACTAATAGCCTCAATGCTCACACGTGGCATTCCACGTCCCCGGGTCATCGCTCGGACTACCGTCCCGACCAAATCTCTATCATGCCCCGCCATCAGGTCTCGGGCCGCTGTCTCTCACAGCCGACTGCGCCTGCCCACTGGGCTACAGGCCCACAGTCCACAAACATGGTCCAGGCACGGATCGTCCTAACGCGAACCCGCAAATCGTCGCCACGCGACCACTATGCTCCACTGAGCAAAAACCAACTAATTGGTCGTCAATCCATGACCCGAACTCTGTATCGACTCTGGCCACACTGGGCAAAGGCTAATACGCCAACTAATCAGCTCTCTCTGGCTAAACGGTACCTGTGCTCCATGAGCACCCAAACAGTTGGGCGTCCTACGCCCCCACGCTAACTCGTAAAAATTCAGTGTCAAGCAACTTGCTTAAACACGCGTATGACTCCTGTACACCTCTCCCAACTGGGTTGAGGCACCACAAATAACTGTCCACCAACTCTGGTGACTAACACGCAAACCCAGTGGTGGCAATCCTTGCCATTATGCTGATCCATCGGATCGGCGCCACAAAACTCTCGCTCTCTTGCGAGGTTTTCGAATCTCGAAACCTGTCCCGGGTCTTACCAACCCCACAATGCGGCAATTTAGCCACAATGATAGGCCACACGGTCACTACCGTTATCAGGGCGAACTTTCGCCACAAGGCCCATAAGTCTTTCTTGCCCTAACCTTTAGGACATAGCAACTTGGCTCTCGCAACATAGCGATCACCAGCGTTTCACGAGTCGGTCTCTCACTGGACTTCATCAACTATACTTTGCCAGCATCCAGCTGACACAAGCGTAAAACACCCTATGCTGAAGGTGTTGGCTGCGCCGACAAAAGTTCGGCGGCCACTGCCATTTCTTTACTGTCGCCCCTAAATGCGGCGACGCCGTACACTTATGCGTCATTTATGCAGCCTCAACATGCTGCGCTATCAGCCACCGGAGCCTATCGATCTGCTCCAACTGACATGCTGACGCCACTCTTAGGCGTCGGAATCTGTCTTCCTGTCGGCGGAAAATTTCCGCCGACGGCAAGAAATCTGACCTACTGTTGGACCACTCCAACAAGTGCGGTCACCTGCTATCGCAGCTCGTATACCTCGTTTGACCCCGAGCCCTCTCGTGACTCGAGTCAAATCAGGTGCGTTTCACTATGTGGTGTCATCGCTACTATGCACACCACAACGAAACAACCAGCCCAAACTTAGCCATTTGAGCAACGCGCAGTCTATATACCGACAAAAGGCTCGTCGACCCAATCATGCGAAAGTATAAGAGGGTACTCCTTTTCATCTCCAACATTACGTTGTCGGCCGCCAACGTAATATCCGAAGAATGAAAGCTCGTTGCCCTCGATCAGTCCCAACATCCTTTTTGGGAACAACAAAACCAATCAAGTACTTTCGCCACCACCCACGCACTCTCTCGTGCTAATCCCTAGGGTCTCCCTAAGGTTGCTAACCACCTAGGACTATTCCTAGGCTCTGATACCACTCTAATCTGTCACGCCCCGAGTCCGCCAATTTGTACGGTTCGGGCACGCCAACAGACCCGCCAATCGGGTAAAACCTTTTTCTACCCGAAAGGAACGGTAACATCCATAATAACACAACAAGTGTATGCGGAAGCTCAATATCAGAGTACTAAAAATCACTATAAATTAAAACTTTCATTTAATAACCAACAATTAATGCGGAAATGAAAGCATACAGGAGTGAACCATAAATTAAACTTATTACACTTTACATTTCTGAACTTGCAAATAAAATTATTACATTTCCTTTACATAAATTCCTCACCATACAAGGTTCACTCAAGAAATACATAAATGGGATACCTCTGCTAGACCCTCTAGGTCACTATGCTGCTGGGCCCTTGCCCCTGTCGTATGCCTCGCTGTCGTCTGCATCTGATCTGTCTCGACCGCTGCATCCATTCCCGAACCTGTGGGGGGTCACCCAAGGGGTGTGAGAACTCCGACAGAGTTCCCAGTGGGTTCAACCACCGAGAAAAAGTGTCCTACACCACTTGGTCCAATGGAAGCAATAATAATAGTGCTAGGAAACTAAAATCCTCAATATCAAAATGCTGCTATGCAATATAATATATCACTGCACTATACTATCTGTGTCTAATCACCAACCATCACTACTCTGTCTAGCCACACTAGGCTGCTAAGCACCAACTCGGCCACTATGCCGCTGTATATAGGGTCAAACTAACCCGGCCACCTTGGCCACTCTAATTTCTCTTTATTCTTTAAATTCTGGTGCTTTAGTTCAAGTTAACCCTCAGAAATTCTTATCCAACGGGCCCCAGCCCGGTAGTCCTGCTACCATAAGATAAGATTTCTAAGGTTGCCGATAACACCCGCAAGTGTTACCCCGCCCAACGGGGAACTTGTCCTACGGGTCACTGCCCGGGAGAGGGACACTGCCCTTAGCTCCGACAAGGCTACTTTTTACCCCCGAAGGTACGCTCGTTTTATCTTTATATTTTCTTTCTTTTCTTTTCTTTTTCTTTCTCTTTTTGCTTTAGTTCTTAGCCTCTTTGCCTTTGAACACTTGCTTTTCTTTCTTATTCGAGCTTATAGCTCCCTTTTGCCACTGGCAAATCTCTTTCTTTTTCCTTTGAGCATTTAGCTCTTTGCTTTCACTTTAAGCCTTTCGAAAGTACCTCGTCCGACGGGTCACTGCCCAGGGAGTCCTGCTCCACTTGACGAGTCTCAAATTCGAAGGCGCCATTTACATTTTCTTTATACTTTTTAGCCACTTTTAGCTTGCTTTTAACTTTGCCTTTTTACAACTTTTTACCTCTTATCCTAGGTCTCGCCATAAGGATAACTAGAGAGTCTCCTGGACTCTTAAAAATTTCTCTTTTATTTCTTTAACTCAAATTGAAGTTAAAGTTATTATCCATTTGCCCAGACACCCTATGACTTTCTAGGGTTGTATTTGTTTAATTCTTTAACCTTGGGATCTCATCCCCCTTTCATGATTCCTCACTGAATCCTAGAGTTAACTTAACTCTATTTTCCTGTTTCACTTTTAACTTAGAGTTACACTGACTCTAATTTCCTGTTTTCCCTTTCATGTCTCCATACTTGATCCACCTTTTCCATCTTTGTGATTCCTTACTGAATCTTAGAGTTAACTTAACTCTATTTTTCTGTTCCACCTTTAACTTAGAGTTACACTGACTCTAATCTCCTGTTCCACTTTTATCTTAGAGTTACACTGACTCTAATCTCCTGTTCCACTTTTATCTTAGAGTTACACTGACTCTAATTTCCTGTCTGTGAGTTTAAACTCCTCTGGATCACCTTAGGTTCCCTTTACCTAAGTTCCATGTCATACTCATCCTAGAGTTCCTTGACTCTATGTTGATCACTAGCTCTCCTTAGGTTTCCTTCACCTAAGTTCCATGTCACATATGTCCTAGAGTTCCCTGACTCTATGTTGATCACTCTATCCAATGTCCTTAGGTTATCTCCTAAGACAATGCCACTCGTTAATTCCTAGGATAGCTCCTATGTTTGATGTCACTCGTCAAACCCCTAAACTAGGTTTTCTCCTAGTCTTACTACCAACAAGTTCTGTTCCCTTATGTCACATGATTCCTAGGGTTGTACCCTAACATGATCACAGTCATCACATAATTATCCATTTCTATACATGCAATTATTTCTTATCCATCATAAAATAATATTTAACCTCTAAGTCCTTTTGCACATGAAAATGAATTATCTCCTTTTTGGCAACCGACAGTTGCATTTTTTATCTGTGTCCATCTACACATACAAGTTTATCCCCTATTGTGGATAAATCATAAATGTCGCTTTTCCTCTAAATTTCTCTACACATGCATATATATCATCTGTTATGGGCAACCAACAGTTGCACTTTTCATCTGTGATCCTCTAAACATGCAATCTTAATCATAATTACCTAACGCCTCTAACAGGCTACTATCATGCTTCTAGATCAAAAAGCAAGGGAGCAAGGGGAGAGGTCACCCAATTTCGGCAGAATCCCCCACCTTGTAGTGTACCCAATTGCTTGTAGACACTTGCAATTGGTCTCCGCGCGAGTCCACTTGTCCCCTCGAGCTCGCACGCAAAACGATGCACTTCCTTCAGACCTGCACGCAAAACGGTGCACGTCAGAAAAATCCTCACGCAAAACGATGCGCGCCACTTCAACCGACACGCAAAACCATGCGCGACAACACGACCTGCACGCGAAACGGTGCACGTACCTCAAATCTGCACGAAAAATGATGCAAACTATTAAATTCTACACGCAAAACGGCGCGCATTGGTCCAACCCGCACGCAAAACGGAGCACGTACTCTTTATTGGCACGCAAAACGGTGCACGTCTGACTGTAGGGTTGCACGCAAACGGTGCACATCTTTTTTCCAGCCTGCACGAAAAACGATGCAAACTATTAAATTCTACACGCAAAACGGCGCGCATTGGTCCAACCCGCACGCAAAACGGAGCACGTACTCTTTATTGGCACGCAAAACGGTGCACGTCTGACTGTAGGGTTGCACGCAAAACGATGCATACTTTTCTGACCCTGCGCGTAAAACGAGGCATATTGTTAGAGTCTACTCGACAAACGGTGTCCGCTAATTCAACCTGCGCGCAAAACGGAACACTTACCTCGTGTCGGCACGCAAAACGAGACGCGTCAAAAATGCCCGCAAAACTCGAGCAGTAAGACGGCGCATAAATTTTGGGTTCCTAGCATGTATGTGGCAAAGGGGTCAAACCCATAGTCCAAAAGGAAGTGTAGAAACTGTGCCGAAAATACCACAAAAATATGATAAACGGCCTACCTCGACGACATCGCGTAGTCTATTTGGCTCTTCGGAGCAATTTTGCGCGCTCCACGACGCCCACAATGCCTCGCCACAACACTCCCCGACCTTCTCCCTCACTCTCCCTCACTTTCGGTTTGGAGAAGAAAACGAAGAAGGAGAAGAATGGAGCTTGCGGGGGAAGAAGAAGAGAAGAAAAGAGAAATGGAGAGGGAGTGGTCCACGGTGCACGGTGCACCGTGGACCGGCCGGTGCACCACACCCCCCCCCGGGTGCACCCGGCCCACCGTAAAAAGGGGCGGCCGCGTGGCCGCATCACTGCGCGCCACGCGGCCGCGCTTCCTGCGCAGAGGCGCGTGACACGCGCCCGTTACACGGGCGCGATCACGCGCCTGCGCGCGCGCGCCAACAGGGGTCCGCCGCGTGGCGGCCCCCCTGTGGCCGCGCAGAAGGTGCGCCTGCGCACCTGACGCGCGCCGCGCGTCAGGTCACATCAGCCGCGGCCCCCGCGTGTCTCGATCCGCGTGTCTCGATCCTCGCGCCGAGACGCCTCGATTTGCGTGCCATTTACCTCGAAAAGCGCGCACGCCCACCGGACTCCAAATTCAACAAATAAATAGTCCATTCTTAGCGATTTCGCGCGCTGAGTCCAGAAACGATGTCCGTTTCTCCAAATTCTCATCCGATAATTTGTCGAATTCCCCGGATAGCCCACTGGTCCGGTTTTTCGCACCGGGTCCAATTCTAAAGCCCAATTTGCCGAATTGCAAACTCTAAAATTCCCCGGAGGCGCCCAGAGAGGAATTATTAAATCCCGCTTCGCCCGGGGCCCAATTTAATATCGACGACACGCGAAATCACTTCTGAACACGTGACGGGTCCTCCAATGACCCACGCGATCCCTTTTTAAGCCCGGTTTCCAACGCTTGTGCCCAAGTTGCACAGCAATACCATTTCTTGGGTCTAACACGCGTCCAACCACGGCCAAGGCCACCGAAAGTTACCGAACCACTAGCAAGCCCTACGCTGGGAACTCCGGGACCCTTTTTGATCTGACAAAAGTCCCACTGTCCTTGAATTCGCTGGCGGAGCCCGTTCTCTCAATCCGGGTGTCCGATCAACGCGAAACTTTTACTGTGGCCTTAAAACACATTTACGGAGCTCCCGTAATTTTCTCGGAATTTTCTGAGACTGTGAATTTTCCACTAAAAATCTGGGCCCCCATTTTCGAATAAAATTTCAGAACTCTCATTTTAATCCCGATTTGGGCCCAACTCGCTCCCAAATATTCTTTACTTCCCCAACTTTCATAACAATAGTATTTCTTTCCGTCTTTATTTACATTTATTTATATGTCGAAAATCCGGTACTTTACATGACCGGCTCTGGGGCACGCACTCGCGAAGTGACTGGTCTGCCCGCAACAAAAACAATGGCCCTGCCTCTACGGGCACTGGGTCAGTGGGTGCGGTCCTCCACAAATAATACAACAGTCAGGGCGCGGCTGCCGTGAAGTCTGCTGCTGTTGCGAAGGCTACTGCCGTCGAGGTGGTCGACGCTGCTACTGCTGAGACTAACGAGATGCCCCCGATCTCTGCCGCCCCTGATACCCCCGACCCTGAGAGTGGAAACGTGGAGGTCTCGGGGGTCCCTGCCTACTCGACTGCCCCTCCTCCATCGGTGCCGGGCGCTTCGCCCCAGGAGTCACTACGGGGGCTGGAGCCACCTCTGCCATCACTGCCTATCCACACTCAACATATAATGCCTGCTCCATCGAGGCCTCCAAAGTCTGTAATCTGCGGGAGCGGACGAACTGATAGATGTCCCGGCGCAATCCTCTCTCAAATATGTAAATCCGGTGGGTCTCATCTCTGGCCACGTGGGGCAAACAAGCCAACAGCTGATTGAAATCAGCTATGTACATGTGCACGGGCCTATCTCCCTGGCGGAGATTCTTCAGCTGCTCCTCCAGTCTCTGCCGAACACTCTCTGGAAAGAAGGCCCCAAGAAGCATACTGCAGAACTCTGCCCATAAGAGAAGCTGCGTCCTAGGCGGACCAGCGGGTCGCACACGCCGCCACCATGCCTCGGCATTGCTCTCCAAGAAGTGAGTAGCCAAAAGAACTCAAAACCTCTCCTCAATGAATAGGCTCTCGAAATGACGCTCCATGGCCGTGATCCAAGACTCGGCCGCCCACGGCTCTGCACTCATACCAGAAAAACGGGGTGGATCAAACTGGCGGAACCTTATCAATAGATCCACCACCTTCCGCTGCTCTATTGAAGTCAACGATCCCGTCGTCCCAGATGGTGGTCTACTAGAAACCGGCTCAACAGGAACTGCCGGTGCAGGCTGCACAACAGGGGGTGCCACAACAGGCGAAGAAGGCACCGGCGAACTCTCAGGGGGTGCTACAGCCGGCTGCGCCCTCTGCTCCATCATGAGCATCAACCGACCCACTACCTTCTCCTGGCGCCGAGACGCCTCAGCCAACTGTGCCATCTGGGCACGGAGCTCCTGAACCTCCCTCTGCTATCCCTGCCCCGAGTCCTCCTGCTCGGCCTCAGAGGAAGAAGGCTGCGAACGCGTCACCATCGAGCGTCGAGGAGGCATCCCCACCTGAGGGACAAAGCAAACAATCAGAACCCAAATCAACACTCGACCCAATCTAATGAAAGTCAAAAGGCATGTCCCCCTTCCCGAAGTACTATGTTGTCTGCAGCTAACATAGTTGCCACAGAAGGAAGACATGTCAATCACTCATCCCGATCCGCTGGGGAGAGTTAGAAACCCAATCAAGACTCTCGCTAAAAATTACGGCTCTCACGTGGGTCATCCTAGGGTCCAACCACAAGCCTAGAGTTCCTAAGTCCTCCAAGACCTACATCCTAGGCTCTGATACCACTCTAATCTGTCACGTCCCGAGGTCGAAACTGCGCCCCGGGCCCGCCAACAGATCCGCCGCCCATACGGGAAGCCCCGTATAGACGTAGCGACTAACCTGCAAAGAAACATCTACACTAGCAGATATCAGAGATGAAATCGAAAAAGCTGAAATAAAAGATAGAAAATACAACTACATCTCTGAATAATACAGCCCAACCTCACCAAAATACAAAGTCTCTCTGAAAAGCAGAAAAAAAAAGGTACAACTCGATACCTCACTACAAAAGTCACTCGACATAACACACTCCAAAGTAGTACAGGGGTACATCTACTAGCACTCTGAGGATGACAGGAAGGGATCTATCTCGCGACTCCCTTACCTCGGTCTGAAGGGGCTGGATCAGCAACTGGAGCAGCAGGAACCGGAGCAGAAGTCCCTGGGGAAAAAGACACCACGAAGGGTGTGAGAACTACATCCCATAGTAGTTCTCAGTGGGTGCCGCCAACATGCCCGACTGCCCACTAAGTCTACTAGAGGCATAAAGTAACATATGCAGTGCTGTAAGGAAAAGCTGGAAAGGTAAAGTCTACAGCTACTATGCCTTTATCTAGATGCTCAAGGAGTGGAACAGAAAGAACAGTATGCCACAACTAACACTCATCTAAGATCACCCAATCTAAACTGACTGCCACATCGGGTCCAATCAAATTTGCGCCTACCTACTGCCGTTACATCCCGGAGGACCGGACTTACGTAGGACGTCCGTGACTGCCAAAACTGGCTCAGCCAGAGGGACGGTGTCCGTGACTGCCAAAACTGGCTCAGCCAGAGGGACAACTGCATCGACAAGCCGCGATAGAAGTATCAGGCCCAACTCCGGAGTGGCACTCGAGGGGCGCGACCCCACCGAGCAAAGTATCCGCGCATCTCTGTCGAGCTCAAATGTGGCTCATGCAGGCTATGATCCAAATCCTCGATCAACAAGATCGGCTAACCAACAAATCACTGTCTCACTCACTGGCTGGAATCTACACAGCTGAGACTCACTGTCACTCTGACTGCTCCCAAGAACCCAGATCTACCATCACTAACACTCTCCCAAAGAAATCTGATCTGCAGACTGCTATCAACTCCACTCGGTCCCCAGACACGAGTGTAATGCATCCCACAACCACCCGACCTCCCAGCCCACAACCCGGGCGGGAAAAGCTAAGTCCAGAATGACAAGTATAATAAAGTGATGTGGGAATGTCTAGAGCAATAAAAGAAATCTAGCCCAAGTTGAAGTTTTCTACAGTCTGGCTGAACATGATACATATGATAGGGGTGCTAGGTCAAGTTCCAAGATTTCAATAATTAACATATTGTAGGAAGCAGTACAATCACAAGATACATCAACTTATATCAAGAGTAATAACATCCAGTTTTCTCATGCTATAAGTCTCATTTCTAACATGCATGATCCTACATTCATAGAATTAGCACGCAGTCCATAGATTTTGAAAGCAAGGTCACCCACCTGAACGTGCTAACTATCCGGAGTCGTACAGCGAAGAAAGCCCAAAAACAGATATATCAGTACAACCACCAAGCCAACAGTACTGCAGTAGTGATCAATACAGCCTGGGTACAAAATACATCCCAAAGTTACACTTAATTTCCACAATTTCCAAGATTATAAATTCTGCGGTGAACAGTCCCTTTAAATCAAAATTTTCACCTGTAAAACAACCTCTAAAAATTCCAGTAAAAATATGACGGAGATCCTCGCGAAGAGTAGATGTTGATAGAGCCCTGAAACGTCAAATTCCGATGTCCGGATGTGGAGATAAAAATCCAACAAGTAGGTGCTGTCCAAACAGTACAACAGCCACAAAGGGGGTTAAAAACGTACCCAAAACCCCAATAAAAGCTCAAATCCAGAAAAAGTGACCAACACGAAATTTGTAGATATACCTCTCATGAAACCGCCACCGTAGAAATCGTCCAAAAATATCGTCGGGGTAGCTCTGTAGACCTCCCAAACTGAAATGTGACGAAAATGGGCCTCCAATAGGGAATCGTCGCTCCGCACCACGATGCAGAAATCGTCATCATCGCGGTATCCAAAAATTCTGAGCTTCCACCAAAAGATGCACAAGAGGGTGAGGAAGAACTTTGGTGAAGGGCTCAGTGGCTCAAACTGTGATGATCCAGACTTTTGTAGAGATTTTTGTAGCATTAATAGTGACTATAGGAAGCTTACATAGTGTATTGGAGCTTGTAGTATCGAAAACGGACCTCAGAAATGAACCCGGCACGAAAATCGGATCAAGTGGGCATTTCCGGGGGCTTTCTGCAAAATTTTGGATGAGAATTTGGCGAAACGGACGGCGGATTTGGACTCAGCGCGCGAAAACGATCAAAACGGTATATTCACTTATTTTTTTCAGCACCAAGTTACTGTTCACCGGAACAGTAACTCCGGCCGCCGGAAATACTGTTCCGGCGACCGGCGGCGGCGGCGAGCGGCGGCGCACGGCGGAGCACAGCGGCGGAGCAGGGCTGCGGGCAGCGCGGGCAGGCGCGGGCAAGCGGGGGCAGGCGCGATGGCGGGCGGTCCACAGAATTGGCGTGCACCGGGAGCACCGAAGATTCAAAATTCCACGTGGCAGCCTCTGATTGGCTGGACGGCGTCAAAGGAGGCAGCGGTGGCTTGACACGTGGCATCTCCTGATTGGCCGACAGGATCCGGAAGACCCGGCGCGTGGACCGGGCTCGTGCGCCCCGTGGACCACGTGGGACACGTGTCCACTGTTTATTGGCGGGCGCAGAGCCGCCCACGTGCGCCGGGCGCGTGGAAAACGTGGGCGGCGGCTGACACGTGGCACACTCCTAGTGGTTCGTATAGCTGTTTCGTGTTCTGGGAGGCGTGGCGGGTTCTGAATGGCCAGATTTGGTGTTTCCTGTTTTGGCCTAGGATTTGGTGTGGAGCCCGAATGAGATTTGGCCCATTATATAAGACCCCTCCCTCTCTCTTTGCAAATTCCGAATTCTAGAGAGAGAAAATGAGCTGGTGACCTTAATGAAAGTTGTTTCTCTCTCTGTCCTCTATCTCCCCTAGAAGTTTCAGAATTTTTGGAGTTACCGACAGCGAGTTATCTGCGACGCGGCGCGCTGCGACGATTTTCGATTTCGGCCCATTTTCCGTCGCAGTTTAGTCGGAAAATCCCTGTGTGCTAACCAGGAGAAATTTTTGAACGATTTTTGCGGCAGCGTGTTCCTAAGAGGTAAGGCTTCGTTTTCCATGTTGATCACTTTGCCTCGTTTTGCATTCTTGGCACGGTTCCTGAGGCACCTTTGACCCTCCTTTTTGCTGTGATATTTTCTGGACAGCATCGACTTCTCCGATTTATGTCTTGGCCTTGGAGCATCAGATCAAGGTGAATAAGTAGTCGATTTCGATCTACTCGTCGCAAGGAACGCAACCATAATTTTTGTGGATTTTTCGGAGCACTGTATAGAGGTGAAAATCCCTCTTTCTTTTGTGCTGTTTGGAAAAACAGCAAAGGCTGTATTTTGGGATTTGTATTTACACCGGGTGCGTTGTTTTGTGCTGTAGTACACTGTTTTCGACGGTTTGCGCTGTTAGAGGACTGTGGACTGTGAGGAGCCTTTTTGGGTGTGGATTTGCGTGCCAAGTGGGTAGTTGTTGCTTACCTCTTACTGTGATATACTCACTAAGTTTATTTAGAGGATTCCCCATTTGGACTTATTGATTGATCACCCCTTGACATCCACGCTTAAATCAAAATAAATGTGAGACCAATCTTGTGGATATATCATGTTGGGAATATTTTTGGGAAAATATTAACGGTGAGAACATGATTATGAGAAGATTATAGTGATGATTTATTATGGATCAGGGATAATAGACTTATGTAGTCGGTTAGTGATTTTGGCATAATGGTTATGTCTCTATGAATCTATCATTTGATACACATGTCGAGCTGTTGTTTGATACTCTCTCTTTTATCTTTCATGATGATATTTGCATGCCACTATTTATTGCTGCACTATCATATTGGGACTTGACTTAGGAGAAACCATGATTGTTTCCTTTCTCCTTTCCATTTAGACTTTTGATTCATGTTGCTCGGGTTCGAGCAGGGGATTGGGATAGTGTAGTCGGGACTTTGGAGTCTGGGACAGGTGGTACTTGATTGTGGATTAGTGGGGGGATTGTGGTAACCGCGGATATTAGGCGGTTGACCAGGTGTTGGTTATTTTATCAGATTTGGACTTATGGGGTATTGCGGTGACCGCGGACAATACGCGGTCGACCAGGTGTTTATCTTTGCATCAGATTAGGGGATCGGGGTTTCATTAGTGGAGGGATTTGTTCCACTTGAGCATAGTCATGATCAAGTCCTGCTTTTATGATACTTATGATATTGTTACTTTACTCGTGCGGGTCGCTTCCCTCGAGTGCCACTCCGGAGCGTGCGGGGTACCAAATAGGTACCGGACGATATTTACTCTTTGCCATCACATCGGCGCGGCTATATTTGCCCGATGATGAGGGCGGCAGCAGGCGGTACCAGTTTTTACTGGTAGCTGGATTGGGTTTATTTGGACAGATGCGGTTATTGATGCATACATACAGTCATACTTTACGGGACAGCATTTAGAGGCATAGTAGGGGTAGTTTCCTTTTCGACAGTCTCATTGCTTATCACTTTTCCTTTTCCTCTGCCTCTTGTAGATTTAGTGGGTACGTCGGAGTTTGAGGCTTTACCCACAGGGGGAGGCTACTGGTTTACTAGTGGTTCTCACCCCCATTGTTGTTTCTTCTTCTTCTTTCCTTTGTTTTGCAGATTCTTCTGCGGGAGCTGCTGGGCCATCGGCAGCTGATCGAGGTAAGGGGATCGCTGAGTAGATAGATCTCCTGTGAGGCTGAGAGCTGCTGATAGACAGATCTTGTACCCATTTTACCAGACTGTAGTAGTTTACTTCTATTTTGGGACTAGCTTTGACCAGCTGGGCGTATTATCCTAGTGAGCTGGGAGTTTATTGTATTTATTACAGCTTGTACCTTATTTCCAGTCTGAGATGTTATGTAGTTCTTTTTAGTTCAGCTCTGTATTATGCTCTGTATTGCATATCTTATATCTGAGCAGGTTATCGACGCTTCGTGTACATGGAGAATTTCGTGTGCACGGCGGATCTGTTGGCGAGCCCGGGTTCTGGTTTCCACCCGGGGCGTGACACAAACTCTCGAGAAAAGCCCAAAAATGAAGAGGCAATGGCCTATTTATAGGCCTCAACCCGGAATAGCCCAAAAAGAACCAAGCATTAGGCTTTCGGGCCTAGATTTCGGGCGCCCGAAAAATTTTGGGCGGCTACAGTGTTGGGCCGGCCCAACACTGTTCACGCCCGAATCCACAAGGTGCTGCCACGTGGCCCGCCGATCAGCAAACAGCTGAGCGGGCCAATCGTTGGCTGCCACGTGGCCTCCCACCGCACAGAAAGGCGGTTGACGCCCGCCAATGAGCGGGCGCCACGTGTCCAGTAGGTTGACCCGCCGACCGGTCGCCACACGCGCCGGTCGCGCGGCGTGGCTCCCACGTTCGCACGCAGCTCGAGGCGCCGGCCACGCCACCCGTGCATCGCGCCCGCTGCGCCCACGAATCAGAGGGTGACACGTGTCACATACACCCGGTCCACGCATTCCGCTTTGGAATTCCGTGGACCGCGCCGCGTGCATCGACCAACCGGAGGCTGCCACGTGTCCCCCGCCTTGGTCCATGCACCGCCGCGCTCACCCGATAGTCCGCGCGCCCTGAGCCTGCCAATCAGGCGGTGCCACGTGTCCCTGCGCCGGGTCTGTGCACCCAGCCGCACTACTCAGTGAACCGCGCGCCAAAAACCGGCCAATGACAGGCCGCCACGTGGCATGCCGGCGGCCTACGGCCCCTCCTATGCACCAAAAGCTAATAAAAACTTCCGGGAGTCCGTTTTTGGGCATCCGGACTCAAAATCAAACAAGCAAATAGCCGTTTTCAAGCGTTTTTTCGTGCTGAATCCATTTCCGACCTCTGTTTGGCCTAATTCTTTTCAGAAATTTTGGCAAACCTAGCCGAAGGCCAACACAGCAAATGATATCTCACAGGGTCCATCTGTGGCATCCCATTGATGCACCATGGGCCAGATACACCAACACTAGGTGTTCTAACAGTGGATTCATCGGAAGAACGTTGCATGGGAACCAGGGCCAATACAATTTTCTTCAAAACGAGATGGAATTTTTGCCCTGAATTCAATTTTTGATGATTTTCTCTGAAATTTGTTGCATATATTAAACTCTGAATGCCTAAGAAATATTTCTATGATTGTTTGTTAACTACTAGACGGATTTTTCGGCTTCGATTTCTGAAATTTCGATTTTAGGGCATATTTTAAGAATTTTTGAAAAATATGGAATTGATCTATTTTTAAATTTTTTTTTTTCTTTTTTGTAAATCCTTCTTGATTCCTAGTCTCTACATAACATGAGAATTATTTGGGTATAATTTTTATAATTTTTTGAATTAAATATATTTTCCATGTTCTTGAGACTTGCTCACAGGAGTTCGTTGAAAACTCTGCAACAATGGCCTTTGAGTGGTTCATTGTGTTCATCACTGCTCTTGTAAGCACGAGGATTACGAACAAGTTAAAACGAGCAAAGAAGAATCAAGAGGAGGGAGATGTTGTTCCCCTGGATGAGTCCGAAACGGAATCTGAAGACTGGGAGAAAACAGTTGAAGGAATCAAAGAGAAAGCAGCTAAGAAAGTTTCTTCTTCTTCAAAGGGCAAAGCCCCAGTTTCTGAAAAAGCTAGAACTCCTCCAACCGCAGCCGAAAAACGCAAAGCTCCTATGGAACCAGTTTCCACAAAAAGGAAAAGTGTTGTAAGGAAAAGAGGGAGATTTCGTGGAAATGAGATCGAGGAACCACTTGCCAATGAGCCACCTCGAGAAGAGTTTGTTCATATCAACTCTGACAGAATGAAAGATTTTGAAAACCGTGAGTGCATTAGAGAAAGACATGTAAACGTCGCAGCTCTCCGGGAACGGTCTAAAGCTTTTGGAATTTTATTTGATCAAGCTGGATATTCACAGATTTGCAAATTTCCTGAGACGACGGGATATTGCCTACATCTTGTTCGAACCTTCTATATGTGTGCGCATCAGCTTAAAGAACAAGAAAATGGACCAATGGAATTTCACATGGCTGTCAGAAATGCCAAGCTCAAGATCACACCTCATTTGATTGGAGAGGTACTTGAAATGAAAGCTCAAATTGACGGGGTTCTTTATATGAAAGGACAGATTTTAACGTCAATTGTTTGGAGAACCGGTGTTGATGGGATCTGCATGCCAGATACACGGTCAGCTGGGAATTCAGTATTTTTAAAAGAACTGCAACCGGAGTATCGATTTTTGAATTTTATCATTTGTTACAATATAATACCAAACATGCAGACGAAGGTTTTGCGATGGGACAGGATGTTATATCTATATCTTCTTGGACATCCCACCATGGCTCGAGGTCTTAATATCAATATTCCTTTTCTTATCTAATCCAAGAATGGCGCGGTATGTGGAACATGCACATCCTACAGAGCGACTTCCATTCCCAATGATCATTATGCAGATTTTAAGGAAATTTGACGTAGACATTCGCTCGTCAACATATATGCATAGTTTGGGAACAATCAATGACTCAACAATTGTGAAATCACTCTCTCGTCAACCGGATAAGACGCCAACCCCACCTCGGAGCAAGCTGTCACGCCCCGGCGTCGAAACTACGACCCGGGCCCGCCAATAGATCTGTCGCCCATACAGGAAGCCCCGTATAGACGAAGCGACTAACCTGCAAAAGATCATGCTAACCACTATACAGATATCAGAGCGAAAAGTAAACTACTGAAATAAATACATACAACTCCAAATAGTACATGCCAGGTCCTCACAATACATCGGAGGA
Organism: Tillandsia fasciculata; assembly: GCA_029168755.2. Classification (NCBI taxonomy): domain Eukaryota; kingdom Viridiplantae; phylum Streptophyta; class Magnoliopsida; order Poales; family Bromeliaceae; genus Tillandsia; species Tillandsia fasciculata. The sequence goes on along the minus strand of CM054939.1, from coordinate 8,484,604 downwards.
GGAGGGCTGAGAACGCGTCATGATCTTGCGTCGTGGAGGCATCGCTCACACTTGAGACAAAAAGAAGATGATCAGAACAAAAACAATACTCGACCCAATCTAGCGAAAGTCAAAGGCATGTCCCCCTTCCTGTAGCACTATGTTGTTTGCAGCCAACATAGCCGCTTACCGAGAGAAGACATGTCAATCACTCATCCCATCCCTTGGGCGAGTTAAGAAACTCAATTAGGACTCTCGCTAATAATCACGGCTCTCACGTGAGTCATCCTAGGGTCCAACCACAAGCCTAGGTTTGTAAGTCCACAATGACCTACATCCTAGGCTTTGATACCACTCTAATCTGTCACGCCCCGGCGTCGAAATTGTGACCCGGGCCCGCCAACAGATTCGCCGCCCATACGGGAAGCCCTGTATACACGAAGCGACTAACGTGCAAAAGATCATGCTAACCACTATATAAATATCAGAGCGAAAAAGTAAACTACTGAAATAAATACATACAACTCCAAATAGTACATGCCATGTCCTCACAATACATCAGTCTCTCCAAAATAAAACTCTCAAAAAAAAAGTACAAGATACAACCAAAAATCTCTGGCAGTACTAGCACATCACCAAAGGGGTACGTCTATACTCTCGCTGGAGACGGGTAGGGATCTAGCTCGCGACTCCCTTACCTCGGTCAGATGGATCAGCAACAGGAGCAGCAGGAACTGGAGAAGGGGTCTCTGAAAAAAGTCACCAACCATGGGTGTGAGAACTACACCGTTACGTAGTTCTCATTGGGTACTGCCAACAAGCCCAACGGTCTGCCCACTAAGTCTACTAGAGGCATAAAGTAACAAATGCAGTACTGAAAAAAAAGGGCTGGAAATAACTCTACAGCTACAATGCCTCTATCTAAATGCTCAAATCGTGATACAGATGGAACATGATGCATCTACTATCTCTCAATAATACAATCACCCAATCTACACTGACTGCCACAAAAGGTCCAGTCAAACCTGCGCCCATATGCTGCCATTACATCCACTGAGGACTGGACTTACGTAGGGCGTCCGTGACTGCCCAAAAGGGGCCCAGCCAGAAGGACTGCGTCGACAAGTCGCGATAGCAAAGTAACAGGCCTAGCTCCGGAGCGGCACTCGAGGGGCGCGACCCCACCGAGGAAAATATTCACGCATCTCTGTCGAGCTCAATGCGGCTCATGCAGGCTATAGTTCAAATCTACGATCAACAAGATCGACAGTAATCAACATCACATCTCTCACTCACTGGCTGGAAATCCACACAGCCGGGTCCCACCGTCGACACAGACGGCTCCGAGGACAAGTACTGATCTAAATGCAGCTACCAGACTCTACTCGGCCCCCAGGCACGAGTGTAACATGCATCCCACGACAACCGGACCACTCGGCCCACTATCCGAGCAAGGAAACTCTAAGTCTAGGTGCAAGAATAAATATGTGGGAGTGTCTAAAGCATAAATAAACTAGCCCAAGTTGGAGTTTTCTACTAGTCTGGTTGACATGAATCATATGATAGGGTACTAGGTCAAGTTCCAATAATAGCATTTAATTTAATACAAATAGGAAGCAATAATCAACATGATCATAATAGCAACACAAGGAGCATCAACTCTCTCTCTCTAACATGCTTCCTAACACATCTCGCAATCATGCATGCTTACTATACGATAGAATTAATAAACCGTCCACCCGTTTTGAAGACGAAGCAACCCACCTGAAAGTGAGCGTCGATCCGGGGTCCAAATGCACTGAAACTGAACGGGGATAATCCTCATATTCCCATGATTCCAACGAGTCCAAAAACACCAAAAAACTCCTCCTGGGTACAAAGATACAGTCCAAACATCGTGGTAAGCAAAAATCCCCACAATCACAAAACTGCGGTAAGATCTGTCCGAAAGAAGCTTAAATACCACTTGCGAGATGATCTCCAAAAATTCCAATAAAAATACGACTGTGATCCTCGCGAAGCGTAGATGTCGATCGAGCCCTCATAGGTCGAAATCCGATAACCGAGCACCAAGAGAAAAATTCGACAATGCTCTGCTGTCCAAGAAAATCACCAGCAAGAAAGGGGTTCAAAGATGTTCTAGAAACTCTAATAAAAACCCAAAACTAAGAGGAGTGGAAAACATGAAAAACGGAGATCTACCTCTCGTGAAACCGATGCCATGAAAATCATCCAAAAATTCCTTCGAGGTAGCTCTGGGGACCTCGTGGACCGAAACACGATGAAAAAGCCTGCTGAAGAAAGAACGTCGCACTGCGCCGAATCGCCGAAGACGTCGATGCCGCGGCCTCCAAAAATTTCGAAACTCCTTCAAGAGATGAAGTACAAGATGAAGATCAACCAAGCTTTAGGGCTCAACACCAAAGGTGTGACACCCCCGAAATTTGGATTAGTCCTATATAGAAATGATATAATAGGACTAAATCTCTTAACCCAGCTATAGCATTTTGGATAGTAGCAAGATCCAAGAGGTTATGAGAGTTAAGCGTGCTAGAGCTAGAGTAGTTCTAGGATGGGTGACCCCCTGGAAAGTGGGGCGTCACAGTTGGTATCAGAGCCATTCACCAGCCGGAAATGTGAGATGAATCTCGGCTGAGCCAGGATTATATAGCGGGTAGAGCGAGGCTCCCCGGCTAATGACCATTGTGGGTGGAGTGCAGCTCCCCACAAGGTCGGCTAAGACTAGCGAGACGAGTCTCACATTGCCTGGTGCTTGTGAGTGTGCTTGAGCCTGACGTGAACGTCAGGGCTTAAAGGGGGGAAGAATGTGACACCTCCGAAATTTGGATTAGTCCTATATATAAATGATATAATAGGACTAAATCTCTTAACTCGGCTATAGCATTTTGGATGGTAGCAAGATCCAAGAGGTTATGAGAGCTAAGCGTGTCACGCCCCGGAACCCGGGCTCGTCTACAGATCCGCCGTGCACACGGAATTTTCCGCGTACACGAAGCGCTGGTAACCTGCTCAGATATAATCTAACAATAAAAGAGCATAATACAGAGCTGAAATAGAAGAACCACATAGTATCTCAGACTGGGACTACAAATAACACTGTAATAAGTACAATAATCTCCCAGCTCACCAAAATAGTACAACCAGCTGGCTAACGCCAGACCCAAAATAAAAGGGGAATACCACAGTCTGAGTGAAGGGTACAGCCTCTATCTACAGCTCTCAGTCTCCCAGGAGATCTATTTATTCGGCGATCCCCTTACCTCGATCCGCTGCCGATGGCCTAGCAGCTCCCGCAGATGACTCTGCAAAATAAGGGAGAAGGAAGAAACAGAAAATAATAATGGGGGTGAGAACTATCAGATAAACCAATAGCCTCCCCTAGTGGGTAAAAACCTCAACTCTGACGCACCCACTAGGACTACTAGAGGCAAAAGGGGAAAAGGGGAAGTGGTAAGATGAGTAAGGTACTGAAACAGTAAAACTACCACTACTATGCCTCTACTGCGGTACTGGTTATCAAAGCGGTATGCATGCATCAGTAAACAGTAACTGTCCCAAAATAACCCAATCCGTCATCTGATCCACGATCGGTACTGCCTGCTCCGCTTTCATCATCGGGCAAAGATCCGCGCCGACGTGATAGCAAAACTGTCAATAACTGTCTGGCCCCAGCCTCTAGAGTGGAACTCGAGGGGAGCGACCCACACGAGTAAAGCATCACCGGGCAACAACCGCGCCGGTATGATAAGTCTCCAAATTCACCGGGCAACAACCGCGCCGGTATGATAAGTCTCAAAAGCAGGACTGGATCATGACTATGATCAAAGTGGGAAAAACCATCCACTAAAGAAGCCTGATACCCAATCAGATGCAATAGTACTCAATAAGTGGGAAACATCATCCACTAGAGGAAACCCAACCCCCAGCTAATGCAAGGTAAACCAGGCTCAACCCCTATCTGATGCAAGGACAATATCTGGTCGACCGCCTACCGTCCGCGGTCACCGCAATACCCCATAAATCCACAATCTAATGCAAAATAAACCAGAATCAACCCCTATCTGATGCAAGGACAAACATCTGGTCGACCGCCCACTGTCCGCGGTCACCGCAATACCCCACAAATCCACAATCTAATGCAAAATAAACCAGAATCAACCCCTATCTGATGCAAGGACAAACATCTGGTCGACCGCCCACTGTCCGCGGTCACCGCAATACCCCACAAATCCACAATCTAATGCAACCTTGGCTACACTATCCCAAACCCCTGCTCACACTTGAGCAACAACATATGAATGCAAAGGACAACAATGAAAACATGTTCAAATCCCAATATGATAGTGTAGCGATAAATAGTGGCCTTACCTGATGTCCGGGCATGCATGCAACTGTCTTTATTTAAAAAGTTGTAAAATAGTGTCAAAGGTTTAAAACAATTGATTTACTGAATAAAAGTCATTTGCATGCGAGATCATAGCCTTTGTCTCAGTCACAGTGTCCCAATATAAGTCATCATATCATTTGTGGGGTTATATTAAATTTTAGGGGAGTCCTGTTAGTTTGTCCTGTTAGTAGTCCTGTTAGTAGTCCTGTCAGTAGTCCTGTTAGTAGTCCCAATGGTTCTCATCAATTATCATGTTACTTTGTCCCAATTGTTCTCATCAATTAAATTTTAGGGGAGTTCGTCCCAACGGTCCTTGTCATTTGTCATATTAATTTGTCCCAATGGTTCTCATTAATTGTCATATTTTAGGGGATTTCTAGTAATCCCAGTGAGCTTGTCAAAAATGAGGTAAGCAACAACCGCCCACCTCGAAAAGCTCAAACAACACCCCAGGTAGTCCCCTGGTTGTCCACAGTGTTAAGGATTTTTGTATTGGCGTATTTCGTGAAGTTGAAGATTGAAGATGAAGACTTCAAATCATTTACATCAATCTCAAAAGAATGGATTCAAATGTTCAGGTACGTTAAATAAAATAATCTTTGATGTTTTGAATACATTCTTATAGTGTAGAAACACTTGGAAGAACTTTTAATTGCATAAAAATCAAAAACTGGACATGGGACATGTTCAGGATCCGGATCGGACCCTGCAATCCGGATCCCGAAGGGTGTTTGTTCATTGGCAATTTCAATCCGGATCATAGGCCATCCCGATCCGGATCCCGAACTATGGAGTTTGGTAAATTGCATGAACGATCCGGATCGGACCCTGCGATCCGGATCCCGAACCCTGTTTTCTGGAATCGTCAATCTTGTTACGACGATCCGGATCGCAGTAATTCCGATCCGGATCGCCGTCCGTAAAATTTCCAGAAAAGGCTGTTTTTGATCCTTATCTCTTTCCAAAAGGTTTCTAGCCTATAAATAGACCCTAATATCATCTTTTAGGGTTATCCCAAGGGGGATCAAAGGTAAGAATCCACATAGAGAAGAAAAGGTAAACACCTCTTTATTTTAGGTTTTCTTTCTCTATTGATCGGTTTGATTCTAGGGTTTCAAAATCTATATCTTTTGAAAGAATCAAATCGATGAATACTTAGAGGGTGCTTCCTTGTCTATCTATGATGATCTAAGTATTCAAAATATCATCACCAACAAAACAACGATTTTCCCAAGAAATCGGCGCGTGGATTCGCGTGGCCTTGTGGACTCAAGGTGTTACCGTTTCGTGGATTCGAGACGAGGTGCGCTCGTGGATTCGAGACGTGCTACTTGGTGAGACCGTGGATTCGGTCTGGCGTCGTGGATTCGACGTGACACGCCGTGGATTCGGCGTTGGACGCCTTCGTGGATTCGAGGTGCGTTGAGGAGCGAGCGGCGAAGATCTACTCGGAGCGTATGGAAAAGGTTGAGTCGTGTGTGTGCGTTATATCACCTTGTACGTGTTTTAATCTTAGTAGATTTCACCGTGTGATCGGTCCCGTGGTTTTTTACTCCTGGATTGGAGTTTTCCACGTAAAATCTTGCGTGTTATTTATTTTCCGCATCGGGTTATTTTTACGCAACGATTTTGGTGTGTTTATTGTTTACACCTATTCACCCCCCCTCTAGGTGGTTTTTTCCCTATTTAGATCCATATTACGTATAACCCAACAATTGGTATCAGAGCGGGAATAGGGTTGTAAACATTGGTCGATGGTGGCAACATCAATAGACCACCGTTCTTCGATGGAACAAATTATGCCTACTAGAAAGTACGCATAAGAGCGTTTTTGATTTCCATCGACGAACGGGTTCGAAACAATAAAACACCCGGACGAGATCAAGGTAGAAGAATTAGTTGGTACACTTCAAACTTATGAAATTACTTTTCCTACTAACTCTTCTGCTGGAAAGCTCTCTTCTTCTTCCAAGTCTTCAGGTATGGCATTGAAATCAACAGAACATGAAGACGAGGATTCATCCTCCTCGGACTCTGACAATGATCTATCTATGGAGGACTTTGAGAAACAACTCGCTTTCTTGAAGAGAAAAATTCGCCGGAACTTCGGAAAGGAAAACTCAAGCAAATCTTCATCATTCTCGAAGTCCAAGAAAGGCAAAGGTGCTTCTACGTCAAAATCAAGAAAGCAAGAAAGTTTCTCAATGGAGAAGAAGAACGCTGAAGGACAGATCCAGTGTTTCAAATGCAAAGGCTTTGGCCACACTGCAACGGAATGTCCCAGCAAGAATCCACCAAAGAAGAAGGCTACGCAAGCCATCACGTGGGATGACTCTTCTTCTACGGACAAGTCATCTTCTAGTGATGAGGATACAAATGCCATCACATTCTTCGCATCCACGACTTCACCCTTCGTGTGTATTTCATTGATTGCATCTGGTTCGTTGTCTATTTCTTCCCAGGATGATCAAACGGCAACGGATGATGAACCAAGCGATTCCGAAGGTGAAGACTTTGCTCACGCCTACCAACTACTTCTACGGAACTCAAAGAAATTGGCGAAGCAAAATAAAAACTTGAGGAGAAGGTTGTTGGAACTCGAGGAATAACCTAATAGAGCAACTTCTCTCTCAAGGGCTCTTGAAGTGGAAAGGGACAACTTGGTTGAGAAAAATATTTTCCATCAAGAGATGAACGAGCATTTTGAGAAGAAACTTGAAAAATCGGTGGATAAAGCTAATCCCTTCTCAAAGCTCTATTCCGAGGCACGACAAGAAAATTTTGAGATGACGGAGACCCTTTCCAACTTAAAAAGGATTTGCATAGATTTTCTTCAGGACAAAGTAAGTTGGATCGCCTTCTTGGTCTTGGTCATACTAATCATTTAGGCCTCGGATATGGCCGAACTTGTGAGGAACCAAGTTCGAGCAAGACAAGTTTTGTGCCCCAGTCGGTTGCTCCTTCTCCGACGAAAATCATTGCAGCCAACGTTGACAACCCTACCTCATCTTCTTCAGGTTCAACTTTTACCAAGGTATGTCATTGTTGTGGTTTTGCAGGGCACATAAGACCAAATTGCAAGTATGGAGCAGAACAAGCAAATCAAGCAATACTTGCAACTACTACCATCAAGAACACGACTCGGGAAACGAAGAAAAATCTTCCAAGTGTTAAGACAGATGGTAGGACACCCCCCAAGTCGAAGTCATTGAGGAAATCAAAGAAAAGTGTATTGAGTGATTTTCGCATCCCTACGACCTCGGTAACTATGTTGTGTGACAACACAAGTGCTATTAACTTTTCTAAAAACCCTGTGTTGCACTCTGGAACAAACACATTGAATTGAGATATCATTTTCCTAGATAGCTAGTTGAATCAAGTTTTTAAAAATTTCTTATGTTTCAACTGAAGATCAATTAGCTGATATTTTGACAAAACCTTTGAATCAAAAATGTTTTATTCGTTTGCGAAAAGCAATTGGCATGCTTTCAATTACATAACTTTTTGAACCACTGCTTAGAAAGGTTTTTGTTTGTGTTTTGTGTTCTTTTTGTAATATAGAGCATTAATTGAGCATTTGCTATACTGACTTTATTTGCATCCTTTCATGTTTAGAGAAGTTTATTATGATTTGAATATCATTATAACTCATTTGATGCAATGATCATTTATTTCAATTATTTCATCTCGAATTGATCAAAGTCATTACCTCTCTCAATGATCTTCTGGTATTTATTTTATCTTATTTGATGATTGAAATAAGTATGAACACAGGATCAATTTTTGGTTGAATACTGAATATCTTTCATAATTGATAGCCAATTGAGGGGGAGTTTATTATGTTTTTCATGCTCAAAAGATGTGGAAAGAGTTACATCCTTAATAGGAGTGTGAAAACTACCACCACATGGAGGAAAGAGCTACCACCTCGGTTGTCCGAGTACTGTGTGCAGCTACCACATGTTAACCAAGCATGGTGATCTTGTTTAATCAAATAAAATGCTTTTTGGAATACTTGACTATGTCAAATTCCAAGGTTGGTATAAGGTGGGATTTCTAAAAGATGCTCAAAGAGTCACTTCCCAAATATATTGACTAAATATATTATTTGACTTATTTGGGATTTCAAACATCTATCGATCTTGGTGCTTCATTTTCTTTGCTCAATTGAGAATTAGATAAACTCTATACTCATTAGATCGTGAAGGATGTTTGGAAATTGATCAACTTTAGAGGTTATAATTCTTATAAATTTTCGTTTCACAATTTGGGATATTTTGATAGATTTATCATAATCTATTTCTTTCTATGTGAAATGATATTTTTGTATAAAGTTGATATGCAGAAATGCTTATATACTTTAAGAATTTTCAAAAATTATGGAATTGGTCTATTTTTAAAATTCTTTTTGCAAAAGTGTCTTGATTCCTAGCCTCTACACATGTTAAGGATTGTTTGGGCAAGATTTTTCAAAATTTTGAAATTTAAACAATTCTTCATGTTCTTTGAGTTTTTGCTCACAGGTGCTATTTTTCAAATACTCTATAACAATGGCTCTTGAGTGGACAATCATGTTCATCACCGCATTGGTCAGCACGAGGATGCCCAATGAATTAAAGAGAGCTCGAAAGGAAAAAGGGGGAGAACAGAAAATTATGATTGAATGACTAAGGGGGAGAACGTAGATGCTCAAGACAGGGGAGAACATGGAGAACATGGAGAACATGGAGAACAGAGATGATGGAAGAGAAGAAATGCTCAACATAGGGGGAGATGAAAAAAAAGGATGAGGAGCCACTTGCTGGTGAGCCACCTTAGCAAGAGTTTGTTTATATAAACTCTGAAAGAATGAAAGATTTTGAAAACAGAGAGTGTATCGATGAGAGACATGTGAATGTTGAAGCTCTTCGGGAACAACAAAGACTATCATCTGAGCAGGAGCGAATTTCAATTGAACAAGGTCAGATTTCTCTTGACCTGCTACGAATTAGTACAACACAAGTGGGTCAAGAAGTACAATGCACTGATGAAGTTGGTCAAGAAGATTTTTGCAAAACTCGGATGCAGCAACTTCGATGACAACGATACCGGTTCAGATTGATTTTTGATGAAATTGACTTTAGTTTCTTTTCTGACAAAAATTTTGTTTTTCGTTTGAACTCTTTGCACGTTTTTCTCTCTTATATTTTTGGCTGGTTTTTGTGACAAAAAGGGGGAGAGAAGGAGAAAAGAACGAGCCAATAGATCGTTCAGAAAAAGGGAGATCGTTCAGAAAAAGGGGGAGATCGTTTGGAAAAAGATCGTTTGGAAAAAGGAGGAGAAAGAAAAGAACGAACATGACCTGATAACTTGAAACTTGAAGTTTAACACTAACTATCCTACTGACTATTTTGCGTTGTAACTTCTAACAAGTTTTGTGATAGGTCATGCAAAAGGTATGAACATTTGAACTTCTTGATTCTGAACTCCGTACTTTGACATTATGGTTGGAACTAACCTTGATGATGGATAAAGATATGTGATATTTTGATTGCCTACTTTTATGCATATCTGATACCTAATGTCATATTAAATGTATAACTCTCTAGTTGTTTAACGATTAAATTCTTGAGGTATTAATGATCTTTTTGTTGTCAAGAATTGTTTCTTTTGCAGAGAGTACAAGATTTGAACACTCCTAGTTGCGTCTAAGTCTAGAGTTTGTTTTAGGAGGTTATCTCTTGTATTTACATTTATTTGGATCGTTCATGCGTATTTTTGTTGTATGGTGATAGCAACAAAAATCGTCATTTTGTTTTTCTTTTGTGGATTGTGTGTTTTGTCACGAAACCGCCAAAGGGGGAGATTGTTAAGGATTTTTGTATTGGCGTATTTCGTGAAGTTGAAGATTGAAGATGAAGACTTCAAATCATTTACATCAATCTCAAAAGAATGGATTCAAATGTTCAGGTACGTTAAATAAAATAATCTTTGATGTTTTGAATACATTCTTATAGTGTAGAAACACTTGGAAGAACTTTTAATTGCATAAAAATCAAAAACTGGACATGGGACATGTTCAGGATCCGGATCGGACCCTGCAATCCGGATCCCGAAGGGTGTTTGTTCATTGGCAATTTCAATCCGGATCATAGGCCATCCCGATCCGGATCCCGAACTATGGAGTTTGGTAAATTGCATGAACGATCCGGATCGGACCCTGCGATCCGGATCCCGAACCCTGTTTTCTGGAATCGTCAATCTTGTTACGACGATCCGGATCGCAGTAATTCCGATCCGGATCGCCGTCCGTAAAATTTCCAGAAAAGGCTGTTTTTGATCCTTATCTCTTTCCAAAAGGTTTCTAGCCTATAAATAGACCCTAATATAATCTTTTAGGGTTATCCCAAGGGGGATCAAAGGTAAGAATCCACATAGAGAAGAAAAGGTAAACACCTCTTTATTTTAGGTTTTCTTTCTCTATTGATCGGTTTGATTCTAGGGTTTCAAAATCTATATCTTTTGAAAGAATCAAATCGATGAATACTTAGAGGGTGCTTCCTTGTCTATCTATGATGATCTAAGTATTCAAAATATCATCACCAACAAAACAACGATTTTCCCAAGAAATCGGCGCGTGGATTCGCGTGGCCTTGTGGACTCAAGGTGTTACCGTTTCGTGGATTCGAGACGAGGTGCGCTCGTGGATTCGAGACGTGCTACTTGGTGAGACCGTGGATTCGGTCTGGCGTCGTGGATTCGACGTGACACGCCGTGGATTCGGCGTTGGACGCCTTCGTGGATTCGAGGTGCGTTGAGGAGCGAGCGGCGAAGATCTACTCGGAGCGTATGGAAAAGGTTGAGTCGTGTGTGTGCGTTATATCACCTTGTACGTGTTTTAATCTTAGTAGATTTCACCGTGTGATCGGTCCCGTGGTTTTTTACTCCTGTATTGGAGTTTTCCACGTAAAATCTTGCGTGTTATTTATTTTCCGCATTGGGTTATTTTTACGCAACGATTTTGGTGTGTTTATTGTTTACACCTATTCACCCCCCCTCTAGGTGGTTTTTCCCCTATTTAGATCCATATTACGTACAACCCAACACACAGTCCTCAAATCCTGCAAATTAACGTTCCCGGTATAAATACAAATCCCAAAAAGCACAATATTTGCTAATTTTCAGACAGCACGGGAAAAGAGGAATTTTTCACCTCTAAAATAAGCTCCTAAAATCCCAGAAAAATCACGGTTGCGTTCCTCGCGAAGAGTAGATCAAAATCGACTCCTTGAACGCCTCGATCTGATGCTCCTACGCCAAGATAAAAATCGGAGAAGTCGGTGCTGTCCAAAAATTACCACAGCAAAAAGGGGGGTCAAAGAGGGCTCGGGAAACGTGCCAAAAGTATGAAACGGAGCAAAATGATCAACACGGAAATCGAATCCCTACCTCTTACGGTCGCGCTGCCGCAAAAATCGTCCAAAAATTCCACCCGGTTAGCCCGCAGTGAATTTTCGACGAAACTGCGACGGGAAATGGGCCTAAAAAGAAAATCGTCGCAGTGCGCCGCGTCGCAGATATCTCACTATCTGTAACTCCTAAATTCGCGAGATTCTAGAGAGAGAAAGAAGAGAGAGAGAGGAACAACTTTCGTATAGAACACTTTTTCTGTTTCTCTCTCTAAGGCCCGCAAAACGAGGCACAAATGGAAGGGGGAAGGAACCTCTATTTATAATGGGCCAAAGGGAATATTCCCACACGGGATCCGATCCGAACAGGAAACACCGAAACGGGCCAACCAAAACGCGCCACGTGTTTCCCAAACAGGAAACAGCCTGTGCAGGGCCAATGAAAAAGCGCCACGTGTCCACGTGGGGCGTGTGTTTGCCCCGTGCTCCGGGTCTTCCGGAAGTTTGTCGGCCTATAGGAACACGCCACGTGTCGCCGCCCCACGGGCTTCTAGAAGCCGGCCCACCAATGAGAAGCTGCCACGTGGCAGCTGGAACAGTCGGTGCACCCGGTGCACGCCTGGCTCATGGACCGCGCACCCGAGCCCTGCCCGCGCCTGCCCGCGCTGCCCGCGCCTGCCCGCGCCGCGCTCCCCCGCGCTCCGCCGCTGCGCCGCCGCTGTGCCGCTGCCCGCCGCCGTGCGCCGCCGCCCGCCGCCGCTCGCCGGTGGCCGCCGCCGGCCGGAACAGTAATTCCGGCCGGCGGTTACTGTTCCGGTGAACAGTACCACAGTGCCAAAAAAATAAAATAAATATATCGTTTCGACCGTTTTCGCGCGCTGAGTCCAAATACGACGTCCGTTTCGCCAAATTCTCATCCGAAATTTTGAAAAAAACTCCCGAAAAATCCCATTTGCTCCGATTTTCGCGCAGAGTCTCTTAAAAATATCTAATTTCGTTTCTACAAGCTCCGTTGCACAGTACAAGCTTCCTACAGTCACTATTTAATGTTGTACAGTTCCTGCGGGAGTCCGGATCATCACAAAGCGTGCTAGAGCTAGAGTAGTTATAGGATGGGTGACCCCCTGGGAAGTGGGGCGTCACAAAAAGGGCTCGGGAAAAGAGTCAAAAGGCCCAAGGAAGTGGCCTATTTATAGGCCCTCCCAAAAAAAAGCCAAAAATCAAGTAATGGGCTTTTGGGCCTATTTTCCGGGCGCCCGATTCTTTCAGGCGTCGAAAACGCGCCCACGCCCGGGCTCCGCGCAGCGCCCAAATTCTCCTGGCCCCGACACGTGTCCCGAACAGCGGACAGCGTGTGCGGGGCTAGTGGAATTCCGCCACGTGGCCCGACCAGGGTCGGTGGGGTGGGTGGCGCCCACCCAACGCCGGGCGCCACGTGGCGCCCCGCGTACGGCGGCCACCTGCCCCACATGCCCCGCCTGCTCCCCGTGTCGCGTGGACCGCGCGTACATGAGCCGGCCATTCACAGGCCGCCACATGGCCCGCCCTGGTCCATGCACATCCCTCGTGACGCCGTGAACCGTGCCACGTGAGCCCGCGAATCCGAGGCTGCCACGTGTCCCCCGCGCCCGGTCTATGCACCAGCGCTTCTTCTCTGTGGACCACACCGTGTGCGCCGACCAATCAGTGGCCACCACGTGGCATTCGACCGATCCACGACTTCCCCCATGCACCAAAATGTGTAGAAAACTTTTGGGTGTCCGTTTTTGGGCATCCGGACTCAGAAAAACACAAGTAAATAGTCGATTTTCGACGTTTTTCCGCATTGAATCCAAATCCGGCCTTGGATTAGCCTGAAACCCTTTCTAAAATCTGACGAAAATAGCCGGAATATAGACTCAATCCAGAAGCCTCACAGAGTCCGTCCAACGCGTCCATTTGATGCGTTGCGGGTCCAACACAATAATAGGTGTTCCACAACGTGGGTCATGGAAAAAAGCTGCACGGGGATCGGGGCTACTACACAAGCGACCTTCGACCTCCTCCTATCAAACAACAGCAACAACAATAACAACAACCGCAACAACAGCAACAGCAGCAACAGCACAACCTATAGCAACAGCTTCAGGACCAGTACATTTTGAAACTTCAGAAGATGAAACCTCTCTAGTTCAGATTGACATTTGAAGACAAGAGTTTCAGTTTTTTTTGTGTTTCTCTAACAAGTTCTTTTGTAGGTTTTTTCTTTTCATTTGTTGTCATTTCAATTGAACTATCCTCTCCATATTTTCTATTTTGGCTTTTTAGTGACAAAAAAGGGGAGAGACTTGAGAACTTGAGACCCTTAGGTAAGTGGAAAAGGGTAAGTAGAACTAAACTCTAACATGCCTTGATAATAACTATTTGGTACTAACTATTTGGGTATGTAATATTTGTTAACAAGTGACATATGATGTGATGACTCGACTAACTTGTTAAAACTTGTTAAACTTGTTATGTTAACTTTGAACATTGAACATAACATGACATATGGAACTTTGATGATACGTAAAGATATGTTGTCACGTCCCGGCGTCGAAACTGCGACCCAGGCTCGCCAACAGATCCGCCACCCATAAAGGAAGCCCAGTATAGACGAAGCGACTACCTGCAAAAGATAGATACTACAGCTATAAAGATATCAGAGCTGAAAGTAAACTGCTAGAAATAAAATATGTACAACACAAAGTCCTCACCAAAAGTACAAAAGTCTCTCTCAGTAGAAAGAAAAGTACAACTCTATGCCTCACTACAAGTCTCTCAACAAGAAACTCTCAAAATAATAAGGGTATATCTACTCTCTGGGCGACGACTGGTAGGGATCTAGCTCGTGACTCCCCCACCTTGATCTGAAGAAGCAGCAACTGGAGCAGCAGGAACTGGAGCAGACGTCCCTGGGGAAAAAGACACCACGACGGGTGTGAGAAATACATCCCACAGTAGTTCTCAGTGGGTGCCGCCTACAAGCCCAACGGTCTGCCCACTAAGTCTACTAGAGACATGCTGTAACAAATGAAATACTAAAGGAAAGAGCTGGAGATGTATAACCCTACAGCTACTATGCCCCTATCTAGATGCTCAAAAAGTGGAACAGACGATAACATGATGCATCGGCTAACATATCAGTATAGTCATCCAATCTGAACTGACTGCCTCCTCGGGTCCAGTCAAGCCTGCGCCTACCTACTGCCGTACATCCCGGAGGACCGGACTTACATAGGGCGTCCGTAGCTGCTAAAACTGGCTCAGCCAGAGGGACTGCGTCCGTAACTACCAAAACTGGCTCAGTCAGAGGGACGGCGTCGACAAGTCGCGATACAAAAGTAACATATCCACCCCGGGCGTGGCTCTCGAGGGGCGCGACCCCACCGAGGAAAAGGTATCCGCGCACTCTGTCGCTCAGGTGGCACTGCAGGCTATAGTCAAAATCCACACTCACGCTCTGAACGGAATGACTCAAAACTCAACATCTCTCACAACAGTCGGAGCACTCTCGACGACTCAGCTGATCAGCTCTCACGAAACACGAGACACTAGCCTCTCCAACAACTCACAACACAAAGCACACTGACTAGAGATACTCCACAGCCAGGATCAACCCACCACTCAGGGCTAACAAAACTGGACAGACAAGACCCAATGACCCGGGACCACCGTCAACTCCAACGGTTCCCAACAACAGAACATCAACCCATATGCAGACTCACTGACAGGATAAAGCCCACAACAGGCAACAATAAAGGATCCGGGAACCCCGAAAGACTAGAACCTACAACCGTATCAAACAAGAACAGGCTCTAGGCATAGCCTCTCGTTGTTCTTGTCCCAAAGGAAAAGGCAGACCTTAGAACCCAAACCACTCGAATCATCTCGAGTGGTTAATTTATAGAAAAAAGGTGACATTTCTTACTGAAAGCCATTTGATCTGAAAGAAATCCATATTTAATGATTTTTAGTTCTTTTTAGGAAAACAATTGAAAACAAGTTTTATACCCAAGTCTCATAGAGCTAAAGCCTTTGTCCAATCAAACAAGAACAGACTCGGGCGACCCTACGATGCTTGGAAGAAAACATTGGTTGACTAAAATCATATGTGTGTCCAAAAACAGTTCTGGGTTCAACGTCCTGCTAACACTGGTAAACCGCTGCCACTAACACAGCGGCAACAAATAAAATAAGAAAATGAAATATCTCGGGACCGCCGTCCTCCCAAACGGCTCCCGCCACAGATGAACGATCAACTACCTCTACCAGACTCCACTCTGCTCCCAAGCACGAGTGTAGAATGCATCCCACACTAAAAGAAACCCGACCACTCAGCCCACTACCCGGGCGAGTAAGACACTATGTCCAGGAAGAAAAAGAAGTGTGGATGTCTAAAGCAGAATAAACCTAGCCCAAGTTGGAGTTTTCTACAGTCTGGCTGAACATGCTGCATATGACAGGGGTGCTAGGTCAAGTTCCAAGATATCAATAATTTAACAGATGGAAGAAAGTAAGGAGATGACAAGATCATCAAATAATACAAGGAATAGCAATTCCTACATTCTAGCATGCTACACAAGAATTTCACTATCATGCATAGTCCTATTATAGCAGATTTAATGTACAGTCCATCAATGTTGGAGACAGGGCCACCCACCTGAAAGCGCTAACTGTCCAAACTCCAACAGCTGAGAATACCCAGAATCCCAAATCTCCAACTCCAACGGTTCCAGCAATACCCGCAAACTTTCCTGGGTACAACACAAGGTTCACAATTACACTTTAATCCCAAAAATTAACCAAGTACACACGATCTGAAAATCAGTCCCAAAGATGCAATTATTTCACCTGCTGAAAGTGCTCTGAAAATTTCAATAAAAATATCACAGCGATCGTCGCGTCGAGACCTTCGAAACGGGTACCTGTACGTCCAATTCCGAGCCCCGTAGGCCAAGTTACAAATTCCACAGTACAAGTGCGCAAACACTCACAACCATACAACTATAATACTTTGCACAGTAAAAGAGAAAACAGTATACCATCGGGCAAGTCTCAGAAAAATTTCTAAAAAATATAATAATGATCCTCGCGATGAGTAGATGCAAAAAGTGTACAGGCTCATCTCGATCCGACGCTCAAGTGCGGAGATAAAATTCCGGCAAGGGGCTGCTGTCCAAAAACTCCAACAAAAACAAGGGGGTTCAAAAACTCCTCGGGATCCATGCCAAAAACCCCAAACAAGACTAAGCGATCAATACAGAAATCAAAGTCGTACCTCTCATGATTCCAACGCCATGAAAATCGTCCAAAAATACTGTCGGGGAAGCTCTGTGGACCTCTCAGACCGAAGAGTGACGATAACGGGCCTCCGACGAAAGATCGTCGCTCTACGTTGCGATGCCGAAGTCATCGACGCCGCGGCTCCCATAAATTCCGAGCCTCCACTAGAAGATGCGCGATAGGAAGATCTTCAACTTTGCTTAAGGGTCCATGGGCAGGGGAGCTCGGGAAGTATGAGAAAAATCAAGAAGAAGGGGGCTCGGGTCAAGAAATAGGCCAACAAAACCAAACAATTCCAAAAATCCCCTTTGTGTCTCCGGATCCAGGCGCCCGGAACTCCCGGGCTGCTACAGTAACGGGCCCGGCCCATTACTGTGCAGGCCCGGAAAGCCCACGGCCCGCCACGCGTCCCGGCCCGCGCCCGTCGCGCCCGGAGCACGTGCGCCCGCGAACCGCGGAGCGACGCGTGGCCCGACACGCCAGCGTGGGCCGGCTGCACCCGGCCAATCGCGGGGCGCCACGTGGTGCCCCCACGTTGCCCCCGACCGCGGTGTCGGTACGGCCACCTGCTCGATCACTGTGTGGACCGCGCGCACCAAGACCCGCCAACCACTAAGCGACACGTGGCCACCCCTCGGTCCACCGTACACCCCGCCAAACCCGTGGACCGCGCCTGCTGCGCCGGCCAACCGGAAGCCGCCACGTGGCCTGCGCCCAGGTGCACGCCTCCGCGGTGGACTGAGCGCCAAAGCCGCCGCCTGCCACCGAGCTCCGCCGCCAGCGGCCGCTGCCGGCGCCTCTCCGGCCGCCGGAACAGTAAACCCACACCTCGAAATCCGTGTTTTCGCGTCCGGGCTCCGAAAAATACAAGTAAATAGTCCATCTTGACCGGTTTCGCGCGCTGAATCCAAATCCAAAGTCCGTTTGGCCAAAATCCACTTCTAAAATTTCTCGAAAATTTCTGAAAAAGTAAACTTGATCCATTTTCATGCCGGGTCAAATCCTTGGTTCCAAAACGCGCGCAAAATCCTCAATCACCCAATATGGACTTCCTGGTACGTAATCTTGCTCCCATTTCACCAGGAATCCATATCTTGGGCCCGACACGCTCACAAACACTTCCAGAAGCCACTAAACCATCAATAAGCCTTTAAGTGGGGATTCGGGTCCTTACATCCTCCCCCACTAAAAGAAAGTTTCGTCCTCGAAACTAACACGGCTAAAAAGGGAGTCTCCAAGCCAAAGGTGAGCATTCACCAACACAGTCTCCAATTCCCCAGTCGCTACTCACTTTCCACAAAGCGAGTCCAACAGCTTGATAAACCTCAAGAACTCCAAGAAAATTGGGGACAAGGAAGAACCGCCAACTCTACTCGTCCAAAACTACACGAATTACGCCAACACAACCAACCAGAAAGGTAAGGGCCCCATCAGCAGGAAAGTCATCAACCCCCAACTCTCAATTTAGAAAACAGCTGAAATTAACGAAAAGTTTGAAAATTCCGAAAGACCAGTGCCCTCGCCCCAATCAAACAAGAACAGGTTCGGCACCGTCTCCATTTCTGGAGTAGTCTTTCGAAGCTTTCGTCCTGTTCGTAAATTTTAGCGCAAGGGCAAGAAAAATGAAGAGAAGTGTTGATGTTGTTCCTGCTGTGGCAACAAAAACGAAACTACGATCTATCCGTGACCCTTATAAATACAACCCTATCCGAGATCCCTAGAGACACAATCTCTAGTCCTATGTGTCACCTACGCTCAACGGGTAGCACCAAACCCAAAACCACTGAAGCCACTGCTGCAGGAAGGATACCTCGGTGACCTGTAAAAATGATCTCCTGTTGTCCAACTCGCGGGAAGGTCACTGTTCTCAAT
Organism: Tillandsia fasciculata; assembly: GCA_029168755.2. NCBI lineage: Eukaryota > Viridiplantae > Streptophyta > Magnoliopsida > Poales > Bromeliaceae > Tillandsia > Tillandsia fasciculata. Next base: position 8,465,653 of record CM054939.1, on the reverse strand, counting down.
CCACAATCAATCGTTGCACGATACCGCACCAACTGGTCCATCCCATGTGCTCAATCTGAGTCGTGGAGTTGCAACTCAACCGTCACACCTGCCGGTGTACTTTTCCCAAGTCTCAGCTGTCCCGATCATGCCCCATAATCCACCTCTGCTCAAGTGATACTGTGAAGAATCCGATAGCTAATGCATGTAGCAAAGATTCCTATCCTCTATCCATGCTAGGATGCAAATGCCCTACTAACATGTGCAGAAGGATGCAGCTGTACCAAAAAGCTCAACTCAACTGACTGAAAATAAAGTCATACCTGCGGCGATAGGATCTGCTGCCGGGGTGCCCTCCGCCGGGGCTGCATAAACTCGTCCACTGGGTGCTGAAGACCGTCGTCCCATCTGTCCCGATGTCGTACCCCATTCTGTCTGACGGTGTACCGGAGGGGCTTCCGCTTCCTGAATGGGCAATGGGGGGCTATAGCAAGGGGTCGCACTGACAGAATGGCTCGGGGACAAGCTGCTCGAAAATGTCCATACTCTCCACATAGAAAACACCGTCCCTGTCTCTGGTCACACTGCGACGGTGGATGAGGGCCGCCACAGATGACACACCGCTCATGTCGTTGTTGCCGATACTGCTGTTGAAACTGCTGTCGCTGCTGATACTGCGGCTGCTGCGGGTGTCCACCTGAACTCTGGCGCCTCTGAAACTCACGACCCTCAGGGTGAGATCGTGGAGGTCTCGGAGGTGCCTGCCGACTCGTCTATCCCTCATCAACCGGTGCTGGGTGCTTCGCCCCTGGAATAACTGCGGGAGCTGGGGCCACCTCAACCATCACCGCCTCTTCGCGCTCAACGTAAAGTGCCTGCTCCATAGATGCATCCAACGTCTGCAATCGGCGAGCACAGACGAACTGATAAATCTCCCGGCGCAAACCCCGCTCAAACAAACATGTAAATCCGATGCGCCTCGTCCCTGGCCGCGTGCGGTACACAGGACAACAACTGGTTGAAATCTGCGATGTACTAATGCACGGGACGATCTCCCTGACGGAGATTCTTCAGCTGCTCCTCTAACCTCTGCCTGACGCTCACCGGGAAAAAGGCCTCTAAAAGAAGGCTGCAGAATTCCGCCCAAGAGAGAAGCTGCGTCCCAGGCGGACCAGCAGGTCGCACACGCCGCCACCAAGCCTCGGCGTTGCTCTACAAGAAGTGTGTGTAGCCAGGAGGACTCGAAACCGCTCCTCAATGAACAAACTCTCAAAATGACGCTCCATGGCCGTGATCCAAGACTCAGCCTCCCACGGCTCTGCACTCAATCCAGAAAAACGGGGTGGATCGAACTGGCGGAACCTCATCAATAGATCCACCACCTCACGCTGCTCTGCAGGGGTCAACTGTTCCGCCGTCCCGGACGGCTGACCACTGGTAACCGGTGCAGTAGGGGCTGCCTGTGCTGCTGATACAACTCGGGGTGCCACAGCTGGCGAAGGAGGTGCGGGGAAACTCTCAGGGGGAGTAACAACAGGCTGCGCTCTCTGCTCCAACATGCGCATCATCCGATCCATGGTCTCCTCCTGACGTCGAACGGCCTCTGACATATGTGCCATCTGGATCCATAACTCTTGGGTCTTGCTCTGCTCTGATAGCTCTGCCTCCCGCTGCTCGGGTTACTCATCAGATGCGGGATGTGCCCTCTTCACTACACGACGTCTCAGGGGCATCGTAGTCCACTGCACAATAACAAACATTAGGACACAACAACCATCCGACCCAATCCAGCGAAAGTCTAAGACATGTCATCCATTCCATAGCATTATGTTGTCTGCAGCCAACATAATCGCTTAGGAGAATAAACATGCCAATCACTCATCCCATCCCTTGGGAGAGGTATAAAACTCAATCAGGAATTTCGCTAAAAGTCACGACTCTCACGTAGTCATCCTAATTTCCAACCATAAGTGTAAAGTACCGATTTTCGGCAAATAAATAAATATAAATAAAAATGATATGAAATACCATTTTTATGAAAATTGGGGAAGTAAAGAATATTTAGAAGCGAGTTGGGCCCAAATCGGAATTTAAAATGAGAGTTCTGAAATTTTATTCGAGAAAGGGGGGCCCAGATTTTTAGTGCAAAATTCACAGTGTCGAAAAAATTTCGAGAAAAGTGCGAGAGCCCCGTAAATATGTTTAAAGGCCCTAGAAAGAGTTTCGCATTGATCGGATGCCGGGTAGTGAGTTCGGGCTCCGTGTGAGGTCCCGGAATTCCCAGCGTAGGGTTTGCTGGTTGTTCGGCAGCTTTCGGTGGCCTTTGGGCGTGATTGGACGCGCGTCGGGCCCAAGAAATGGAATTGTGGTGCAATTTGGGCACAAGCGTTGGAAACCGGGCTTAAAAAGAGATCGCGTGGGTCATTGGAGGATCCGTCGAGTGTTCAGAAGTGGTTTCGCGTGTCGTGGATGTCAAATTTGGCCCCTGGGCAGAGTTTGGATTGAAGATTTTCTCTCCGGGCGCCTCCGGGGAATTTTAGAGTTGAAATTCGACAAATCGGGCTTCAGAATTGGACCCGGTGCGGAAAACCGGATCAGTGGGCTATCCGGAGGCATTCGGCAAATTTTTGGATGAGAATTTGGAGAAATGGACATCGTTTTTGGACTCAGCGCGCGAAATCGCTAAGAATGGACTATTTATTTGATGGATTTGGAGCCCGGTAAGCGTGCGCGTTTTTCGAGACGACACGGCACGCAAACCGAGGTGGCGCGGATCCCGAGGAGGTGGCGCGGATCCCGAGGAAGCGGCGGCGCGCGGTACGAGGCGCGTACGGCGCCGCGTGGTCTGAGGCGCGACGCGGGCGCCCTGGGAAGTGCGCCCGCCTGCGCATGGGCACGCGGGGGGCCGCCACGTGGCTGGCCCCCACTTGCGGCCGCCCGGGCGCGCGGGGGCGCGCGCCTGTGTAGCGCCCCCGTGTCCCGCGCGCCTGCGCGGGCGCGGTGTCACGCGCCCGTGTGGCGCGCGGGCTGCGCGCCCGCGTGGCGTGCAGGGGAGGCGGCCACGTGGCCGCCTTGTTCCCTGCCTGGACCTGGTGCACCCGCAAGGGTGCTGTGGACCGGCGGGTGCACCGGGTACCGTAGGCCCGTGGACCACTCTTCCTCTCTCCCTCCCTTTTCTTCTTCTTCTTTCTTCCCCCGCACCTCCATTTTTCTCCTCTTTCCTTTCTTCTCCAACCGTGAGTGAGGGAAAGTGAGGGAGGAGGTTGGGAGGTGTCGCGGCGTAGCGTCGTGGGCCTCGTGGAGCGCGCGAGGCTTCCGATGGGGGCAATTCGGCGGCGGCGGCGCGGCCGGGTAAGTCCCGCATTTTATTTTTATGGTATTTTTGCACAGTTTTGGGGGGAGCGTTTTGTTGACCTTGGTTTAACCCCTCGCTCTCATCTGTGTTAGGGACCGTATTTTGCTGCACCGTTTTGCGTGCGGACCCCGACGGTATGCACCGTTTTGCGTGCGGGCTCCGTTTTGCGCCCGGGTCCTGGCACCGTGCTCCGTTTTCCGCGCGGATGCAGAAAATATGCGCAGTTTTGGGCGCAAACCCGAAAAACATACACCGATTTACGTGCAACGTGGAAAAAGCAACGTGCACCGTTTTGCGTGCCAACCCGAGGTACGTGCTCCGATTTACGCGCAAATTGAATTGTTGTGCACTGTTTTGCGTGCAAAGTCTAATATTTTGCATCGATTTGCGTGCAGGACTAGAAAAGCGTGCATCGTTTTGCGTGCAACCCTACAGTCGAACGTGCACCGTTTTGCGTGCAGATTTGAGATACGTGCTCCGTTTTGCGTGCCGATCGTGTTATCGCGCACCGTTTTGCGTGCCGACCCTAATATTTTACATCGATTTGCGTGCAGGACTAGAAAAAATGTGCATCGTTTTGCGTGCAACCCTACAGTCAAACGTGCACCGTTTTGCATGCAGATTTGAGGTACGTGCACCGTTTTGCGTGCAAGTTGAGTTGACGCGCATCGTTTTACGTGCCGATTGAAGTGGCACGCATCGTTTTGCGTGTGGATTTTTCTGACGGGCACCGTTTTGCGTGCAGGAGTAGAGGACGTGCACCGTTTTGCGTGCGGACTTGAGGGATGTGCATCGTTTTGCGTGCAAGCTCGAGGAAACAAGTGGAATCGCGCGGAGACCAATTGCAAGTGTCTACAAGCAATTGGGTACACCACAAGGTGGGAAATTCTGCCGAAATTGAATGACCTCTCCCCTTGCTCCTTTGCTTTTCGATTCGAAGCATGATAGTAGCCTGTTAGAGGCGTTAGGTAATTATGATTATGATTGCCTGTGTAGATGGATTCAGATGGAAAAGTGCAACTGTTGGTTGCCAAAGCTAGTGGAATAAATGTACATGTATAAATGAACACAGAGAAAAAGTGCAACTGTTGGTTGCCAAAGATATATGATGATTATGCATGCGTAGAAGTAATTACTATTTGACGAATGAACTGAAGATAATTGCATGCATGAAAAAGGATTAGCTATTATGATTGTGAGCATGTTAGGGTATAACCCTAGGAATCACGTGACATAAGGGAGCAACAGTTGTTGGTAGTAAGACTAGGAGAAAACCTAGTATAGGGATTTGACGAGTGACATCAACTTAGGAGTTATCCTAGGGAGGACGAGTGGCATGGTCTTAAGTGACAACCTAAGGGCACTGGATAGAGTGATCAACTTAGAGTCAGAGAACTCTAGGATGTACATGATGTGGAACTTAGGTAAAGGAAACCTAAGTAGATCTAGTGTTCAACATAGAGTCAGGGAACTCTAGGACAAGTATGATATGGAACTTAGGTAAAGAGAACCTAAGGAGAACTAGTGTTCAACATAGAGTCAGGGAACTCTAGGACAAGTATGATATGGAACTTAGGTAAAGAGAACCTAAGGAGAACTAGTGTTCAACATAGAGTCAAGGAACTCTAGGATGAGTATGACATGGAACTTAGGTAAAGGAAACCTAAGGTGAACTAGAGGTCAGCATAGAGTCAAGGAACTCTAGGACAAGTATGACATGGGACTTAGGTAAAGGGAACCTAAGTAGAGCTAGAAGAGTTTAAACTCACAGACAGAAAAATAGAGTCAAGTTGACTCTAGGATTCAGTAAGGAATCAAGAGAATGGAAAAATGGATCAAGTGTGGAGATATGAAAGGGAAAACAGAAAAGTAGAGTCAATGTAATTCTAAAATAACAGTGGAACATGGAATTAGAGTCAGTGTAACTCTAAGTTAATAGTGGAACAGGAAAATAGAGTTAAGTTAACTCTAGGATTCAATGAGGAATCAGGAAAGTGGGATAAGATCCCAAGGTTAAAGAGCTGATCAAATATAACCCTAGAAGGTCATAGGGTGTCTGGGCAAATGGACAATAACTTTAACTTCAATTTGAGTTAAAGAGATAAAAGAGAAATGTTTAAGAGTCCATGAGACTCTCTAGTTACCCGTGTGGCAAGACCTAGGGTAAGAGATGAAAAAGTGGTTAATAAGCAAGACCAGCAAATTGCTCAAGATAGAGCTAAAATTGGTTAATAAGCAAGACAAGCAAATTGCTTAAGATAAAGAGAATAAAAGAGGATATAAATGACGCCTTCGAATTTGAGACTCGTCAAGTGGAGCAGGACTCCCTGGGCAGTGACCCGTCGGACGAGGTACTTTCGAAGGGCTTAAAGTGAAAACAAGGAGCTAAATGCTCAAAGGAAAGAGAAAGAGAATTGCCAGTGGCAAAAAGAGAGCTATAAGCTCGAATAAGAAAGAAAAGCAAGTGTTCAAAGGCAAGGAGGCCAAGAACTAAAGTAAAAGAGAAAGAAAAGAAAGGAAAAGAAAGAAAATATAAAGATAAAACGGGCGTACCTACGAGGAAGAAACGCGACCCTTGTTGGAGGCGCAGGTAGTTTCCCGCTCCGGGGCAGTGACCCATGTTGGAGGCGCAGGCAGTTTCCCGCTCCAGGGCAGTGACCCATCTGGCACGTTTCTCCCGTAGGACGGGGTAACACTTGCGGGTGTTATCGGCAACCTTAGAAATCTTATCTTATGGTAGCAGGACTACCGGGCTCGGGCCCGTTGGATAAGAATTTCTGAGGGTTAACTTGAACTAAAGCACCAGAATCTAAAGAATAAGAAAAATAGAGTGGCCAAGGTGGCCGGGGTAGTTTGACCCTGTATATAGCGGCATAGTGGCCGAGTTGGTGCTTAGCAGCCTAGTGTGGCTAGACAGAGTAGTGCTGGGTCGATGGTTGTACACAGATAGTGTAGTGATATATTATTGCATAGCTGCATATTGATGTTGAGGATTTTAGTTTCCTAGCACACTATTATTATTGCTTCCATTGGACCAAGTGGTGTAGGACACTTTCTCTCGGTGGTTGAACCCACTGGGAACTCGGTCGTAGTTCTCACACCCCTTGGGTGACTCCCCCCACAGGTTCCGGTATGGATGCAGCGATCGTGACAGTTCAGATGCAGACGGCGAGGCATACGTCAGGGGCAAGGGCCCAGCAGCATAGTGACCTAGAGGGTCTAGCAGAGGTAACCCTTTTTATATATTTCTTGAGTGAACTTTGTATGGTGAGGAATTATGTAAAAGAATTGTAATAATTTTATTTGCAAGCTCAGAAATGTAAAGTGTAATAAGTTTAATATTTGGTTCACACTTGTATGCTTTCATTTTCGCATTAACTGTTGGTTTATTAGATGAAAGTTTTAATTTATAGTGATTTTTAGTACTCTGATATTGAGCTTCCGCATACACTTGTTGTGTTATTATGGATGTTACCGTTCCTTTCGGGTAGAAAAAAGGTTTTACCCGATTGGCGGGTCTGTTGGCGTGCCCGAACCGTACAAATTGGCGGACTCGGGGCGTGACAATAAGCCTAGGGTTTCTAAGTCCTCAATGACCTAAAACCTAGGCTCTGATACCACTCTAATCTGTCACGCCCCGGCGTCGAAACTGCGACCCGGGCTCATCAACAGATCCGCCACCCATACGGGAAGCCTAGTATAGACGAAGCGACTACCTGCAAAAGATAGATACTGCAGCTATACAGATATCAGAGCTGAAAGTAAACTGCTAGAAATAAAATATGTACAACACAAAGTCCTCACCAAAAGTACATAAGTCTCTCTCAGCAAAAAGAAAAGTACAACTCTATGCCTCACTACAAGTCTCTCAACAAGAAACTCTCAAAATAATAAGGGTACATCTACTCTCTGGGCGACGACTGGTAGGAATCTAGCTCGTGACTCCCTCACCTCGATCTGTAGAAGCAGCAACTGGAGCAGCAGGAACAGGAGCAGACGTCCCTGGAGAAAAAGACACCACGACGGGTGTGAGAACTACATCCCACAGTAGTTCTCAGTGGGTGCCGCCTACAAGCCCAACGGTCTGCCCACTAAGTCTACTAGTGGCATGCTGTAACAAATGAAATACTGAAGGAAAGAGCTGGAGATGTATAACCCTACAGCTACTATGCCCCTATCTAGATGCTCAAAAAGTGGAACAGACGATATCATGATGCATCGGCTAACATATCAGTATAGTCACCCAATCTAAACTGACTGTCTCCTCGGGTCCAGTCAAGCCTGTGCCTACCTACTGCCGTACATCCCGGAGGACCGGACTTACGTAGGGCGTCCGTAGCTGCTAAAACTGGCTCAGCCAGAGGGACTGCGTCCGTAACTACCAAAACTGGCTCAGTCAGAGGGACGGCGTCGACAAGTCGCGATACAAAAGTAACATATCCACCCCGGGCGTGGCTCTCGAGGGTTGCGACCCCACCGAGGAAAAGGTATCCGCGCACTCTGTCGCTCAGGTGGCACTGCAGGCTATAGTCAAAATCCACGCTCACACTCTGAACGGAAGGACACAATCATCAATATCTCTCACAACAGTCGGAGCACTCTCGACGACTCAGCTGATCAGCTCTCACGAAACACGAGACACTAGCCTCTCCAACAACTCACAACACAAAACACACTGGCTGGAGATACTCCACAGCCAGGATCAACCCACCACTCAGGGCTAACAAAACTGGACAGACAACATCCAATGACCCGGGACCACCGTCAACTCCAACGGTTCCCAACAACAGAACATCAACCCAACCTGCAGACTCACTGACAGGATAAAGCCCACAACAGGCAACAATAAAGGATCCAGAAACCCTGAAAGACTAGAACCTACAACCCTATCAAACAAGAACAGGCTCTAGGCATAGCCTCTCGTTGTTCTTATCCCAAAGAAAAAGGCAGACCTTAGAACCCAGACCACTCGAATCATCTCGAGTTGTTAATTTATAGGAAAAAGGTGACATTTCTTACTGAAAGCCATTTGATCTGAAAGAAATCCATATTTAATGATTTTTAGTTCTTTTTAGAAAAACAATTGAAAACAAGTTTTATACCCAAGCCTCGTAGAGCTAAAGCCTTTGTCCAATCAAACAAGAACAGACTCGGGCGACCCTACGACGCTTGGAAGAAAACATTGGTTGACTAAAATCATATGTGTGTCCAAAAATAGTTCTGGGTTCAAGGTCCTGCTAACACTGGTAAACCACTGCCACTAACACGGCGGCGACAAATAAAATAGGAAAATGGAATATCTCGGGACCGCCGTCCTCCCAAACGGCTCCCGCCACAGATGAACGATCAACTACCTCTACCAGACTCCACTCTGCTCCCAAGCACGAGTGTAGAATGCATCCCACACTAAAAGAAACCCGACCACTCAGCCCACTACCCGGGCGAGTAAAACACTATGTCCAGAAAGAAAAGAAGTGTGGATGTCTAAAGCAGAATAAACCTAGCCCAAGTTGGAGTTTTCTACAGTCTGGCTGAACATGCTGCATATGACAGGGGTGCTAGGTCAAGTTCCAAGATATCAATAATTTAACAGATGGAAGAAAGTAAGGAGATGACAAGATCATCAGATAATACAAGGAATAGCAATTCCTACATTTAGCATGCTACACAAGAATTTCACTATCATGTATAGTCCTATTATAGCAGATTTAATGTACAGTCCATCAATCTTGGAGACAGGGCCACCCACCTGAAAGCGCTAACTGTCCAAACTCCAACAGCTGAGAATACCCAGAATCCCAAATCTCCAACTCCAACGGGTCCAGCAATACCCGCAAACTTTCCTGGGTACAACACAAGGTTCACAATTACACTTTAATCCCAAAAATTAACCAAGTACACAAGATCTGAAAATCAGTCCCAAAGATGTAAATATTTCACCTGCTGAAAGTGCTCTAAAAATTCCAATAAAAATATCACAGCGATCGTCGCGTCGAGACCTTCGAAACGGGTACCTGCACGTCCAATTTCGAGCCCCGTAGGCCAAGTTACAAATTCCACAGTACAAGTGCGCAAACACTCACAACCATACAACTGTAATACTTTGCACAGTAAAAGAGGAAACAGTATACCTTCGGGTAAGTCTCAGAAAAATCCCTGAAAAATATAATGATGATCATCGTGATGAGTAGATGCAAAAAGTGTACAGGCTCGTCTCGATCCGACGCTCGAGTGCGGAGATAAAATTCCGGCAAGGGGCTGCTGTCCAAAAACTCCAACAAAATAAGGAGGTTCAAAAACTCCTCAGGATCCATGCCAAAAACCCCAAACGAGACGAAGCGATCGATACAGAAATCGAAGGCGTACCTCTCATGATTCCACCACCTTGAAAATCGGCCAAAAATACTGTCGGGGAAGCTCTGTGTACCTCTCAGACCGAAGAGTGACGATAGTGGGCCTCCGATGAAAGATCGTCGCTCTGCGTTGCGATGCCGAAGTCGTCGACGCCGCGGCTCCCAAAAATTCCTGGCCTCCACCAGAAGATGCGTGACAGGGAGATCTTCAACCTTGCTTAAGGGTCCATGGGCAGGGGAGCTCGGGAAGTATGAGAAAAACCAAGAAGAAGGGGGCTCGAGTCAAGAAATAGGCCAACAAAACCAAGCAATTCCAAAAATCCCCTCTGTGTCCCCAGATCCGGGCGCCCGGAACTCCCGGGCTGCTACAGTAACGGGCCCGGCCCGTTACTGTGCAGGCTCGGAAAGCCCACGGCCCGCCACGCGTCCCCGCCCGCGCCCGCGGCCCCCGGAGCACGTGCGCCCGCGAACCGCGGAGCGAAGCGTGGCCCGACACGCCAGCATGGGCCGGCTGCACCCGGCCAATCGCGGGTCGCCACGTGGCGCCCCCACGTTGCCCCCGATCGCGGTGTCGGTATGGCCACCTGCTCCGATCGCTGCATGGACCGCGCGCACCAAGACCCGCCAACCACCAAGCGACACGTGGCCACCCCTCGGTCCACCGTACACCCCGCCAAACCCGTGGACCGCGCCTGTTGCGCCGGCCAGCCGGAAGCCGCCACATGGCCTGCGCCCGGGTGCACGCCTCCGCGGTGGACCGAGCGCCAAAGCCGCCGCCTGCCGCCGCGCTCCGCCGCCAGCCGCCGCTGCCGGCGCCTCTCCGGCCGCCGGAACAGTAAACCCACACCTCGAAATCCGTATTTTCGCGTCCGGGCTCCGAAAAATATAAGTAAATAGTCCATCTTGACCATTTTCGCGCGCTGAATCCAAATCCGAAGTCCGTTTGGCCAAAATCCACTTCTAAAATTTCTCAAAAATTTCTGAAAAAGTAAACTTGATCTATTTTCATGCCGGGTCAAATCCTTGGTTCCAAAACGCGCGCAAAAACCTCAATCACCCAATATGGAGTTCGTGGTACGCAATCTTGCTCCCATTTCACCAGGAATCCATATCTTGGGCCCGACACGCTCACAAACACTCCCAGAAGCCACTAAACCATCAATAAGCCTTTAAGTGAGGATTCGGGTCCTCACATATGTAAATTTTGATTGTCTATATTTGTGCATATCAAATTCTTGATGTCATGTATGAATAATCTCTCTGGATACTTACTTATTTAAATTCTTGAGGTACTTACATTTTTCTTTTGTCAAGAACTTTATTTTTGCAGAGAGAACAAGATTTGATGACTCCTCGGTTATGTCTAAGTCTAGAGTTTGTTTTAGAAGTTAAACTCTTGTATTCATTTTTGGATCGTTCATGCGTATTTTTGTTGTATGGTAATAACAACAAAAATTTTTTTATTATTATTTTAACTGGATTACGTGTTTTATCACGAAACCGTCAAAGGGGGATATTGTTAAGGATTTTTGTATTGGCGTATTCGTGAAGTGTTTTAAGTCTTGAAGATTGAAGTTAAAGACTTGAAGATCACATACATCAATCTCAAGAAGAATGGATTCAAAAATAATCAGATATGTTAAATTAAATATTTTTGGTGATTTGAATATATTCTTATAGTTTAGAAATACTAGGAATAATTTTCATTGCATAAAAATAAAAAACTGGACATTTTATATGTTCAGGATCCGGATCAGGCAGATCCAGTCCGGACCCCGAACTTGAATTTTGGAAAAACGAATGAAACAGTCCGGACCAGACCCATCCAATCTGGACCCCAAACCTTAATTCTGAAAAAATTTTGTCAATGACGACAGTCCGGATCAGATGAAATCCAGTCCGGACTGCCGTGCGAAAAAAATTCTGTTAAGGTTGTTTTTTATTCTTATCTTCTTTCAAAACGTTTCTAACCTATAAATAGACCCAAAAGTTCATCTTTTAGGGTATCCCAAAAAGGATCAAAGGTAAGAAAAATAAATCCACGTATAGAGAAGAAAAGGTAAACACCGTTTGATTTTAGGTTTTCTTTCTCTATATTTATCGATTTGATTCGAGGTTTTTTTAATTTCTTTTCTTTTGAAGAATCAAATCAATGAATACTTAGAAGGTGTTTCCTAGTCTATCTATATTGATCTAAGTGTTCAAATATCGTCACCACCAATAAACAAACAATGATTTTCGAAAGAATAATCGGCGCGTGGATTCGTGTGGCCTTGTGAATTCAAGGTGAACGACTTCGTGGATTAGAAGTTAGGCGTGTTCGTGGATTCGGCATGCTTCATTGATGACCATAGATTCGGTTGAAGACTTCGTGGATTCGGAGTTAGGCTTCGTGGATTCGAAGTCGTGACGCCTTCATGGATTCGAGGTGCGTTGTGGAGCGAGCCGAGAAGATATACTTGGAGCGTATGGTAAAGGTTGTGTAGTGGCCCAAATCCTCGTGTAGCTCTCCCCTATGACCCGCAGCGAGAAACACCTATTATTGGTGTATTGGGCTCGCAACGCGTCAAATAGATGTATTGGACGGACTCAGAGCGAATTTTGGGTCAGGCTTGCCTTTCGGTTGCTTTCATTGAAATTTGGAAGTGGTTTCTCGCTAAACGGAGGCCAGATTTGGATTCAGCATGGAAAAACGTTGAGAAATGGCTATTTGCTTGTATTTTTCTGAGTCCAGATGCTCAAAAATGGGCACCCGAAAGTTACCGCGCATTTTGGGTGCACGAGGGAGCCGTGGACCGGCTGGGAGGCCACGTGGCGGCCTCGGATTGGCCAGCCCATGCGGCGCGGTCCACGGGAGCTGCGCGGTGGAGCGTGGACCTAGGGAGGCTGTCACGCCCCGAGACCGTCGATTTGAACAGTTCGGGCGCGCCAACAGACCCGCCAATCGGGCATGACCTTTCAAGACCCGAAAGGAACGGTTTAATCCAACAATATCAATTCAATATAGCGGAAGAGTAAGCAATCAGAGGAAGGATCTATACATTTAAAACTTTCAATCATTCAACAGATAGTTAGAAGAAATGAAAGTACATCACTTGAGCGAAGACATACACTTTTGTTTAATATTACAACTCTCTTTTAGCATGAAACTACAATGCAAAATACAACCATATTTTTTTTTTTCCTTTTTCCAACTTGAAACTTAAACATTTAAAAGTTACATTGTTCCTCACATACAAAAGTTCGCTCAAGAAAATAAAACTCCAAAATGGTACTGGCGACTCTAGACTGCTAGGTCGCTACTCTGCTGGGCCCTTGCCCCTGTCGCGTGCCTCGCCCGATGTGCCTGGACCTGTGGGGATGTCACCCAAAGGGTGTGAGAACTACAACCAAGTTCCCAGTGGGTTCAACCACCGAGAGAAAATGCCCTGCACCGCTTAGTCTAATGGAAGCAATATAATAGAGAATGAAATACAGTAAATAAAAGCTGTAAATCTTAGCTAGCATGCTTAATACTTTTACCTTTGCCATGACATAGCTCTATGTCGCTGTAGGATGCCATTCTAACCAACCTGTCCCTTGTCGAATAACTTTCATTACCTTTCTTTGTGTTTCAGTTCAAGTTGCTAAACCCTCGGAGAAACTTGCCCAACGGGCCCTAGCCCGGCAGACATGCTGCCATAAGACAAGTCCTCTAAGGTTGCCGATAACACCCGCAAGTGTTACCCCGCCCTACGGGAGAAACGTCCCGAACGGGTCTCTACCCGGGAGAGGGACACTGCCTGCTACTCCAACATGGGCCGCGTTTCACCCCGTAGGTACGCTCGTTTTATTATCTCTTTTATTACTTTGCATTTAGCCTCTTTGCTCTTTTAACCTTTGCCTTTCCTTTTGCTCTTTAGCATATAGCTTCCTTTTCATTCCAGCTTATAGCTCACATTGCCTCTTGGCCCTTGTCTTTCTTTGCAAATAAGTTTTTAGCTTGTCTTTTAATATACTCATACATTTACCCTAGGTCCATGCCTCAAGGTACATAAGTCCCTTAGACTCAATTCTTAACTTTCATTATGCTCAAGTTGAAGTTAAAGTGTAGGTATATTAACCCAACTCCCTATGACAACTCTAGGAATTTCAAATACTTTGGATTTTAACCTCAACTAAACTATGCTTTCCTTAGAGACATAACTCTAAATTAGGCCCTAATTCCATCTACACACTTAATTGACTCAAGCAAACATGCCACTCGTGAAGTCCTATAGTGAATGCCACACATTAGAGCCTAATCTAAGTTTTCTCCTAAGTCAAAATTTCCATATACCACAAACCACTTCTGTACAAGCATGAAAATACTATCCTAGCCACTCTATTAACATGCTTCTAAGAAAAGCAAAAGATAAGGGGAGAGGTCACCCTCGCTCGATAGAATCCCCCACCTCGGTGTGTTCTTTTGGTCCTTGAAGGAGACAATTCCAGCTCCTTGGATCCGTGAGGCTTCCCTACATTGTAAGGAAGGCAAAGATAAAGCAATTGCTTTTACACGATTCTCTAAATTCAATAAGGCGGTAAAACTACCCCTTTTTGCAAGAAAAGGGGGAAAACTCCAATTAGGTCACTTTTCTCACACAAAAAGGCTACTTTTTGATTGGTTTACAGAAATAGGAGAAAAATGATCATCCCATGGCCTATTGCCAAAAAGAAACTTGCTCAACTCGATCCGGGGTCAAAATGCCCTCAAAATTTTGAGAAAAGCTCAATTTGAGAAATCCCCCTCCCAATTCATCGATTTTTGCATCTTGGCAAGTTGAGGATTGTATTACATTTTTTTGTTATATTGGAAGAGAAACATAATGCTCTCAAAATTTGAGAAAAGCCCAATTTGAGCAATTTCCCCCAATTCATCGATTTTGCTTTTGGCAAAAATCGAGAGTTGCATTTTTTTTTTCTCATTGGAGAAAAGAGAGGAGAGTTTTTTTTTTATCTATCGCATTTTCTTCTTTTCTTTTCTTTCCTTCTCTTTTCTTCTTCTCTTTCTTTCTTTCCTTTTCTCTTTTCCTTTTTTTTTGTAAGGTTCCCCTGCTGCTGGGCAGCAGCATGTATTGCTGCTGCCCAAGCAGCAGCCCCTGCTGCAGCTGCTGCTGCTGGTTGTAGCAGCAGCAGCTGCAGGCAGCCCTGCAGCTGCACAAGGCAGCTGCCAAGGCAGCAGCCCCCAACTCATCCCTCTCCTTCTTCTTCTTCTTCTTTTTTTTTTTAATCAAGTCAACCTGCTGCTGGGCAGCAGCTTGCACAGCTGCTGCCCAGGCAGTAGGGCTTGCTGCAGGCTGCGCAAGGCAGCATTGAAGCTGCCTTGCGCAGCCACAATGGCTGCCCAGCTGCTGCTGCCTAGCAGCAGCAGCAGCTGAGCAGCAGCATGGTGCAGCTGCTGCTGCATTGAAGCAGCAGCAGCTGCAGCACATGCTGCTGCTGCAGCAGCTTGTCCCCCTTTTTTTTTTATATATATCCTGCCAAGAGAGAGGGAGAGAGAGAGAGAGAGAGAGAGAGAGAGAGAGAGAGGTACCTTCTTTCTCCTTCTTCTTCTCTTTTTTTCTTCTCCTTTCCTTTTTCTTCCTCCCTTCCTTCTCCTCTTTCGTTTCTTCTTCCAGCTGAAAGAGAGAGGAAATGAGAGAGAGAGAACGTGGGTTTCAAAGAGAGGAGAGAGGCATTAATTTTTGCAGAGGGGTAGCTGGGAGGGGGAGGGTATTTTACAAAAATGCCCTCCAACAAACTAAATTTCCACAATTGCCCTTTTAAAATGCTGCAGTTTTTCCTGCAGAAGGAAAATTTGGATACCCTCATTCCACTGCGCTTTCCCGTCAACTGAGAAATCAAAATTGAAATTTTTTTCACCCCTTTAATCTACAAATTTTTCTTAAACTTCCCACGATTTTGTTTAAATTTTTGGACTACTCTAAGCTCTCGAAAGAGAGCCCCGAAAAAGCTTCGCGATAAACTGCACTGTCAAAAACTGCAGTTTCAGAATTCGCGAAGCATTTTTCTTCGCTTCGTTCTCCGATTTTTCCTTAATTGCTCACCTGGGTTTTTCACCCCTTTTAATCAGAAAACTTTTGTGAGACACCCCACGATTTCTTTTAAATTTTTGGGGCACTCAAAGTCTCCGAAACAGGGCTCCGAAAAAGCTTCGCGATAAACTGCACTGTCAAAAACTGCAGTTTCAGAATTCACGAAGCATTTTTCTTCGCTTCGTTCTCCGATTTTTCCTTAATCGCTCACCTAGGTTTTTCACCCCTTTTAATCAAAAAACTTTTGTGAGACACCCCACGATTTCTTTTAAATTTTTGGGGCACTCAAAGTCTCCGAAACAGGGCTCCGAAAAAGCTTCGCGATAACAAATTTCTGGAAATTCCAGAATTTGCTAAGTCCTCGGGTTCAAGTCACTTTTCGACCCGATGCCCTTCGCGTCAGCCCGAAACGCACCGAACTCGACTGTAATCATATTTAAAACATGTTACAAGTCTTCTCGCCGAAATTCACCATTTTGCGAACTCGGCGAACACGAGTCCCAATTTTGCAAACTTGAGGCTTCGCTTCTCAACCACAACTCACTTTTCGACTCAACGGCTTTTGCGTTGATTCGAAACGCTTCTAACCCACTTGTAATCATATTTGAAACGTGTTACAAGTATTTTTACCGAGTTTTGCTATTTCGCAGAAATCGGTGCACTACAGAGGCGCCACGTGGCGGCCCCGGAGTGGCCGGTCCACGCGGCGCGGTCCGCGGGCGAGGCGGGGGCAGGCGGGCAGGTAAGGGGGCAGGTGGGGCGGTGTGGCGGGCCACGCGGGGGCGCCACATGGCACCCCGCGAGTGGCCAGCGCCACCCGCCCACCTCTGTTATGTCGGGCCACGCGACGCGGGGCGATTGGCCGCGCCCTGCTGCCGCGTGTTTAGGGACACGTGTCGCACCCGGAACAATTCGGGCGCTGACTACGGTGTCCCGTGTTTGGCACCCGGTTGTTCCGGGCACCCGAAATTGTATCCCAAACTACCTTCCCCCCCCCCCCCCCTTTGGCTATAAATTGGAACCTCCACACTCTTTTTTGCATTTTTTTGAAGGGTTTTTCAAAGGGTGGTTTTGGGCAGAGTTTTATCCACCTGTGTTCTACCTCTCCAAGAATTGTGGGGATTTTAGGAGGCTGCGACATCGACGATTTATGCGATTCGGCTCACTGCGACGTTCGTCTTCTGGTGGCCTTTTCTATCACATTTCAGTCCGCCCTAGGCTACCCTGAAGGAGTTTTTAGACGATTCTTGCGGCAGAGGTTTCACGACTAGTAGGCCTACGTTTTTCATATTTACCACTTCCCTTCGTTTCGAGTTTTTACTGAGTTTTTTGGAACATCTTTTGACCCCCTTTTTCTGCGGGAACTTTTGGACAGTGGAGGAGAGATCATGGGTTTTCTTGGCCTATGGGTGTCGGAACAGGGAGTTTAAATACTCGATTTGCATCTACACTTCTCGAGGATCGCAGTGGTGATTTTTCTGAAATTTTTGGAGGACTTTTAGGAGGTAAAAATTAGCCATCTTTGTGACTGATTGCGCAGACAGCATAATGCAGTTTTCTGGGACTAAGTTTTACACTGTATTCGACTTTGTTGCAGTTTTCGTGGGGATTTCGGTGTTGCATGAGGAAAGGGAAAGTTGAAACTTTTCATCACAATCGAGGTGAGCATTTTACTTATTGGCCCCGGACAAAAATTGTGCGTGATTTCTTATCTGCACCATTGTCGCGCGCCGCTGATATTTTTGCACCGCATTGTTGGACAACACTTTACTGTTTTGCTCGCCACCGCTCATCCAGGAGGAGTTTTTAGGAGATTCTTGTTTCGTTGGGACTGTAGACTCTGTGGGAATGCGCACGCCATACTTTAAGCCGAGGGACTTCGGATTTGCGCATTCCAGGTGGGTGGTAGTTGAGCACCTTTTTTTACGACTTACTCGCTAGGACTATTAGAGTGATCCACGAGGCATTGTATATTGTTGTACCAACCCTTTTTTGTGGATCATGCATGGATGAATCATTCTGATTGTTGCTTAGCTTATTTATGTGAGCCTACTACTTCATGGGTACTTGCATAGCATGTGGTTAGTTAGTGGTTATGACTTATCGACTTATTTCTATGTGTAAATGACAATTGACACTTTTCATTCCCAGTTATTTGAGAACTTTGGCATGCTTGTATGGACATCTAGATAAGCCACTATTTTATTGCTACACTATTATATTAGGACTTGACTTAGGAGAAAACATGCTTGTTCATTTCTTCTTGTTGGGCATGGGTTTCTTATTGCTCGGGTACGAACAGGGACTTGGGATTGTGTAGTCATGATTATCGGGACTATGAGGATTTCATCTGATATTTGGAACTTGTGGGTGTTACGGCGACCGCGGATATTAGGCGGTAAACGGATGTTTACTGCCATCCCATTTTCGAACTTTGGAAATCTTTTTGAGCTCCTCCTTTGGCAGGGTTGTTCTTTCCTTTGTCCTCCATCTTCTGTAGGAGTTTGAGAATTTTTGGAGTTCGCGACATCGACCTTTTTCCCGATTCGGCGCGCTTCAACGTTTCCTTTTTTGGTGGTTTTCTCCATCGCAGTTTCGTCCGTGGGCTCCTCTAAACTGACCTGAGGAAATTTTTAGCCAATTTCTACGGCAGTATTTCCACGAGAGGTAGATCTTCAATTTCTGTATTTACCGTTTCTCTCAGTTTTGGATTTTTAGTGGGTTTTCTGGATCATCTTTGAACCCCTTCCTTGCTGTGGAATTTTTTCTGTACAGCTGAGATTGTTCGATTTTTATTTCGGTGCTCGGTTATCGGATTTTGGTCTGTGATGACTCGATCGACATCTACACTTCGCGAGGATCACAGTCGTATTTTTGTTGGGATTTTTAGAAGACATCTCGTAGGTGAAATTTCACTATTTTGTGGACTGATGTGCGATAATGATGTCGTTTTACTAATTTTGGATTTACCGTAGTGTTTGGCTTATATCTCGGTAATCGGGAGGACTTTTTGAGTGATTTTTGGTGCGTTGAAATCGTGGGAACCTGAGAATCGCACTCGTCCATTTTCGGCTTATCTAGACTCCTGACCGACACGCGCATCCAGGTGGGTTGAATTTTTCTCCAAGTCTGCGAACTTCTTTCTAATTCTAGTATGATAGAACTCAGCATGCTAGTATAGGTACTATTATTGACGTATCTTGTTATTGTTGGAATTATGGAATCTTGACTAGCACCCCGCCATTTATTGCATGATGTTGACCAAACTTGTAGTAAAATCTCACATGGGCTAGTTGTTGTATTTTGACATTCCTACACACTTTTATCGCTTTTCTAGTCATAGTGTTTCTCCTCGCCCGTACAATAGGGCCGAGTGGTCGGGATAGTATAGGATGCATGTTGCGCTCATGCCGGGGGGCTGAGTGGAGTCTGGTAGCTGAGGTCAGATCTGTACTAGAGTTAGGGAGCCGTGGGTAGACGGTGATCCCGAGCCGTGGAGTTTCCAGCTGATATTGTTAGTGGTTGGTTGTGGTTATTATCGATCTGATTGACCGTGAATTGGACTTTAGCATGCATGAGCTGTATGGAGCTCGACAGAGATACTCGGATACTTCCTTGGTGGGGTCGCTCCCCTTGAGTGCCGCTCCGGAGTTCGGCCTGTTATTTTGCTATCGCGACTTGTCGACGCAGTACGAGTGCGACCCCCTACGTAAATCCCGTCCCTGTGGGGATGTGTGGTAGTAGGTTGGCGCAGGTTTGTGTAATGACCCGGCCTACTAGCAATAATAACTCGTTGGGCCTAAACCACAGCCCAAAATGCTTAAGCCCAGTTATTATTACTAGTGTCCATATCTCATATAAACCCAATCACAATTCCATCCACATCTGATGTGGGACTATTGGGGGCGTCACAGACTCCCCCCGTTTAGGCCTGACGTCCTCGTCACCCCAAACACACACACAGCAGCCCAAGATCACCAGGCGATGTGAGACTCGTCTCGCTAGCCCTATCATCTAGACCGAGACTCGCCGCACACTTCCGGCTAGTTATTGTCTCTGATACCAAATGTAACGACCCAGCCCACTAGCAATAATAACTCGTTGGGCCCAAACCACAGCCTAAATTGCTTAAGCCCAGTTATTATTACTAGTGTCCATGTCTCATATAAACCCAATCACAATTCCATCTATATCCGAGGTGGGACTATTGGGGGCGTCACAGTTTGACTGGACCCTATATGGCAGTCAGTATGATTGGTTTAACTGAGCATATCGAGTAGATGTATTTTATCATCTGTATCATTCTTTGAGCATGATAGATAGAGGGATGATAGCTGTAGAGTTATTTTCAGTTTTTTTTTACCACTCTTACTGCCTTGTTATCTTATGCCTCTAGTAGACTTAGCGGGCAGACCGTAGTCTTGGAGATGGTACCCACTGAGAAATACTGTTTGATGTAGTTCTCACACCCGCTGTGGTGTTGTTGCAGAGGCATCTACTCCAGTTCCTACCCCTGCTGTTGTCGCTTCTTCTGATCGAGGTAAGGGCGTGGCCGAGTAGTTCCCTTCCCCGCACTTGGAGAGTTATAATGGTACCCCGGTAGACTGATTTACTGTATTGGACAGTCTGGATCTTATTGTATATTTTATTTTGGGAGTTGGCTTTGTTTATTATTACTTTTGAGAGTTGTATTTTGGAGAGACTCTTGTTTTATGAGGCTCAGATTTGTACTGTATTGGAGTTGTACCCTTTTCATTTTCGTAGTTTACTTTCCACTCTGATATCTGTATAGTGGTTAGTAGTATCTTTTGCAGGTTAGTCGCTTCGTCTATACGGGGTATCCCGTTTGGGCGGCTGATCTGTTAGCGGGTCCGGATCGCAGTTTCGACCTTGGGGCGTGACATATCCATATCGCGACCAAGGCGACAGCGCAGCCAACCACTCTCCGCCACACGTCGGGCCCTAGTCTGCGCTGACCGGCCAATCGCGTACTGACGCATGGCTGCCTCTCGGTCTCGCGCGATGAGGGTGCAGCGCAATACGGGTATGGCCCGCAAACCCGCAACCTACCAAGCCAAACCTGCCAGCCCTCACCCACGTTGACCCGCTCCCGATCAGCGCAAACAGTGTGCCCGTACATTCGGACACCCGGATCCAAAAATGGGCGCCCGAATCCACAAGGAAAACACAAAAATAGTGTTTTTCGATTCGTTTTTTGCGTTGAGTCCGTTTTTCGTGTTTGTTTTGCGTGTAAACGTCTCCGACACTTAAGCAGTGTGTCACAAAGCCACTGATCATGGGTCCAGGTCAACCAACGAGATTTGGGTCTCCACAACCGCAACCAGGTGATTGCCGCCAAGTCGGTGGTGGGGTTATCCCGAATATTTGCCAAACATTGGTAGGCATCACCCTCGAGGTGGTGTGTAGCCAACCACACCCGACCTCCATCCTCTAGAAAGGTGTCGTGAAAAAGCTTCTCCATATGTAAGATCTATTTCTTAAAGACCCAGTGGTCGGGTTTCTCTCCATCAAAAGTCCGGGGCTTAGATTCCCTGAACTCCCTCAAACGGGCCATGAATCGGTCCCGCTATGCTCCTGCTACCATCGTCGATAAAATTGTCCTCACTGGTGAAGTCCGAACCGGCGGTGTCATTACTACCTCCTCCCGGCGCCGTGCGCTCGAAGTGTGATGCGAGGATTCGAGCACCTTAAGCCGAAGTGCTTTAGTCACTCCACCCACGTGCTTCTGCTGTTTCACGGGTGGGGGCAAAGTGTCTTGACTTTCCCTTGTCGTTAGCTGTTGGATCAGACGGTCTCCCAACCTCTACATCCTTGCCTCCTGCTGACGTGAAGCCTTAGCCTGCTCTCGCATCGCAGCTGACTGCCGCTCCACTACATCAACTAGCATAGCCATATGCTCTCCCAAATCTCAAACCTTGCTGGATCTGGAAGTAGCGGATGTCTCCGCATCGGCCGCCTCAGCCGTCATGGAGCGCGTCATAGGCATCACAAACTGCGATAAGCATAAAAAGCGTAGGTTAGAACAACCAATGCAAAACACATCCCCTACTCAAAATAATTTCCAATCATGCGAAAGAAAATAAAGTATGCCATAATTATTTTTCGATGTCAGGTTGTCGGTCGCCAACCTGACCTTCGAAAGAAATATAAGGTGCAATCACTTCGATCAACTCTAACTCTATGAAGTTAAGAATCATGACCCAATCATGTTACTTTCGCCAAGTGGTCATATAAGATCCCGTCTCTCGTGTTCTTAATCCTTGTAGTCCAACCGGCCTAAGGTTTGCTAGGTCTACTAAGACTCAACCTTAGTCTCCGGTACCAATATAATCTGTCACGCCCTGGGCCCTAGCGGAAGCCTATCCGACACGTGCACAGACCCACCGTGTGCACAAGGCTCCCCTGATGCACACAAGACGTCTACAGCAATAATGAGAAAAAAAAAAAAAGCAATAAACACATCCTACTAGTAATCAAAGCACAAGTACAACTAAACTAAGTTTAAAAGAAGTAGAAATAACTATAATCATACAAGATCTAAACAATATACAAATAGGATCCTCACAAGTACATCCTACAAAATACATGGGTGGTCGCCATAGCAAAATACAAAAACACCTCTCAAAGCTAAAACAAAATGAAAGGCGTCTTATAACCACCTCGAGTGGCACGAAGGGGGTCGAATCTAGCTATGCGCTATTCCCTTGGCACGATCGCGAGCCTCTCCTACTGTGGAAGGCTCCGAAATAAAAACAACAAACCAATAGGGGTGAGAACTATTAGTCAATAGTTTTCAGTGGGTAAGCCATCAACAGAAGTGAAATACACCACTAGGTCAACTGAGACAAAAGATAGTATAACTGCTGAAATGAAATGTAAATAAATAACAACTGGAGTAAAGTAACTCTACCACTATCATGCCTCTATGCTCAAGTATAAGGTAATAACAATATGAAACTACCATGCTATCATGAATGTCCAACTACTATAAATGTATCATCTATGTGATATTCAATGTCAAGTTTTGTTAAATTTAATCATATCTCTTGAAGACTTTCTTTGAGTCTTAGCTTAAGCCACGCCTCATAGTCCCATGGTGGCACCCCCCAACGGAGCTATGCCTATCTCACGGCGGCTCAATCGACACTCAATCCCACACGGCAAGCATGATGTCGCGATGGCCAACTCCGAAGTGCCGGCTTGGATAGAACGACCCTACCAAAAATGTGCGAATGAGCACAGACGGTAAGCAAGCAAGTCCTGATCATCATGTCTAAAACACGGAATAATATCTTCAACCTTTAGGTCCAATAATATCTCGTAGTGTCAATGTTATGTATAAATGTAGGCAACGTCTTATCTAATGAAATAGTTAATCATACACTAATTGTCATCATGTCTCAAAAATGGAATCTTACAATTTTCTCTTGGTTGTACAAGTTTGGAAGCTTCCTACTTGTATCTCAACTACACTAGATGGCAGTAATGTCATAATGTCCGAATGTACATGATCATACGCATAGTATGTCCTAATCCTTCTATAGCATGTATGGATGTTCTCTACGCATATCCAAACTCTTAAAATTACGATAATGACCATCCAATCCCTTCTTATAATGCCCATGCACACGCAATGTTTACCTCTACTATATAGAGTATAAAATTTTCTATACATAAAGGGGTTTAAATGCATGATTTAAAATCATGATAAATCAAACGATACATGTTTAATATAACAACTATACCCTAAAATTTTATGGAGGATACATAGGGGGAGTTCACCCATTTTGGTAAGGTCAAACCCATCGTATAGTAGCCAAACACTTGCGGAAGATCCAAACCAAATTGTCCACAAGTTCTCTTATACCGTAAGAGAAGTTTTCAAATAGTCAAAACAACTCAAAAAGCTAATTGCGAAATTTTTTAAAAATCATAAGAAAAATGGATAAAAAATATCTTAGGTCAAGAAATCTTATTAGATCTTAAAATCAAAGTAAGGAAAGCTTCAAAAGCAACCTACAAGAGTGTTCTACACTCATCAATTCCACCCCAAAAGTCATAAATCAAAAAGCTCCAAACTAAACCCTAATTTTCAAAAACTAGGTTTTCTAACAAGAAATCCCAAAAGAGAAGGAGAAGAAGAGTTCTTAACCTCTCTTAAGCTCAAATCCCACCTTGAAGAAGCAAGTAATGGAAACTAGGGCTCCAAACCTCCTTATTATTTAAGCTCTTACTTCCCTCCATGACCTTGATGCAAGCTCCAATGGTGGAGAGGAGGAGGAGAAAGAAGTGAGAGAGGAGTTGGAGAAAAAAATCTAAGAAGAGGTGAAAAAATCTCACCTCTAAGCTCTCTCTTACACTCACAAAATGAGAGGAGAAGAAGGGGAAGAGAAGGGTTAAAAGCCCAAAGGTAACAATATCCTCATAAGCCTCTGTAAGAAAAAAAAAAAATTACTTTTCTTACAAGACTGCCCAGACTAGCTAAAAAGGTCTGGACCTTTCCCAAAAAAGTCTGGACCCCAAACCCCCCCCCCCCCCGCCCCCCCGCCCCCCCTCCCTTAGCTTTACGGCTAAGGTCCGGACCCCGAAACTTGAATCCACAATTTCACGCAGAAGGTCCGAACTTTCTCCCGAAGGTCCGGACCCCGAAGTCAAAACTTTAAATTTTCAAATTTTTTCGAAAATTTTTTATTCACGTCAAAACTCTCCGAAAACCTTCTAGAATCTTTCGGAAGCTTACCAGAATATCCAAAGGACATCAAACACCCTTCCTCATACTAAAACTTCACCATTTGCTAAAGTTTAGTATACTACATACATTAATGGGCAGCAAGAGATGGTGATCATAATGTGATCATACTCAAGCAATCCGATATCTATTTAGTGATGACAAAAAGTGCAAATACTCTCATGAAGCATCAAGAATCTAAACTGGCTCAATCACATATATATATATATATATATATATATATATATATATATATATATATATATATATATATATGACAAAATAGCGCAAATACTCTCATGAAGCATCAAGAATCTAAACTGGCCCATCACATATATATATATATATATATATATATATATATATATATATATATATATATATATATATATATATGTGATTGGGCCAGTTTAGATTCTTGATGCTTCATGAGAGTATTTGCGCTTTTTGTCATCACTAAATAGATATCGGATTGCTTGAGTATGATCACATTATGATCACCATCTCTTGCCCATTAATGTACACCGGTGTTTTGGCCACCGTCAATGATGCTTATTTTCGGAACAGTGGTCAACACTAGACTCTAGATCCCGTCAGCATACCATTAATGGCATTAGTTTGAGATACAACAATTCGGTTGATGCATGACACTTATTTGGGTACTTATATTCTTATTTTTGTCTGGTTATTTATATCATACTTAATTTTCAATGTACCTTACCGTTTTGTTAGTAAGTTGATATATTAATGCTTTTACCCTTTATTGACCAATTGGTAGGACTTGCTTCTGACGATGCATTGTACCATTGGAAAATGTTTCATATATTTCTCACCCATCTTTATTTTTATATGTGACTTTACGTAGGCCAAGTTTTGGCCTCTATCATTTGTTGTAAAGTTATATAGCTACTTAGCATGAATTCTTATAGTAATGGACGAGTGTGTGGTGGTTAATTAAGTTTACGCATTTTGTGATGTTTAATTTATAATTTTGGTAGCCACATATTGGATCTATAGGATATAGTTTTCTTTTTGTTTTCTATATTTCTAAATTATTATAATTAGTTTTACCTGATGGAACTTGGGAGTATATTTTTGTTTAATTAAATTATATTTATGGTATTTCAAATTGGATTTCAAAATGTTTTATGCAAAAAGAGAATGTAAGGTTTTATTTGCGGGTATAAAGCGAAAAATATTTTATCTGTATGTGAAAATGGATGAATATTTTGTCACGAAGAATAAGATGAATTTATATAATCATTTTCTGTTACCATCCTATCGATAAATATAGTGCGAATTATATTACGTTTGAATGATTGTGATTGAATGCTAAGAATTAATTGGTAGTTGAAAATTCTTGTTATTTAGAAAATTTTTTGTGCATGTGATGTATTCTGGTCAAAATTTGTTTGTGATATTTTGAATTTCAAAAAAAAATTCTAATATTTAAAAAAAAATGCTTTCTGAATTGGCATAGAAGTGACATCTTCTTTATCCAAGAACCAAAAGTTGGCTCTTGTCTTGTCAATTTTTATTTATTTTATAAATATTAAAAATTTAAAAAATTTTGTAAATTTTTGAACAAAGAGATAAAATTATATATATATATATATATATATATATATATATATATATATATATATATATATATTTAAAATGTACAAATAATATTTTTCTCTACCTATATATTCAGTACAAATGTATGGGGACTAATTCCTTAAACTATACTCCTTGAATCCTTTCTATGTTGGCTTTTCAACTATTTTTTTTGGGCTGAGATTTTTTTAATTTTTAATTTTTTCTTATTTGAGCTTTTATATTTAGTTTAATAAAAAACTTTAGCAAATTGAATAATTTAATTTATTATCAATTAATAATTAATAATTTTTTTGGTGAAATCTCGAATCAATTTTATAGAATTTTCAAAATATTTTAGCAAATTTCCAAAAATAATAAATTAGGGGCCTCACCAAAAAAAAAAAAAGAAAAAAAAGAAAAAAGAAAAAAGGTTGAGGATGCTATTTGAGAATCTCCTATAGTTGAGGGGGCTCTACTATATTTTTCATTTATTTATTTTCAAGAAAAATTTATTTGTACATCACACAAAAAATATACATCTTATATCTCATTCATTATCTTATACTAGTGTAGTAACCCGCGCGATGCAACGGGTAGATAATAAAAAAAAAATAAAAAATATTAATAGGATATATATTTTTATAAATTTTTAAATATATAAAAGTGAAAAAAATTTCATATCAAATTAATAATAAATTAATCTAAATGTATAACCAGTATATATGTTTAAGTTTAACAGTTCAAAAAATAAAATGGGAATTCAAGTAATTACCAAGTTTTTTGCTTCCCGAGTTTTTAATATATCCATCCTGAACCATTTTGTTAATTAGCTTCCTCATAGTGGTCTGATTAGCTTCCCCCGTCTAACTTGCTTTGAAGCTTCGCTATTGTCACATAATCCATTGGTAAAGCATGATAAAGAGCTTGAAACCAAATCGCAAGCACAATAAATAAAAGACATAAGCTGTTGGATAAAAATATAAACGTATATTTGTATGTAAATATATCAATTAAGAGCATATGATACCTTCGTGTACATGAAATCCTCATCAGACGTCTTGGTAGTTTCCTCGGTCTGTGGAATCTCCTGCATCTCAACCTCCTCCTTTACAACAGATGAATTGGAGTTGACTTCCTGGTAGTGAAAAAAAAAAAAACAAAAAAAAAGGGAAGTTAAAAGAAAAGGTGCATAAAGAAAAAGGAAAAGAACCAACCGTTATTTACCTTGTTAATAGTGTAACTATCCTTCGTAGCTATGGATATTTGTGATGAACATACAAAATTTCGTGATGAGTATGAGATGCTTAACTTGGACTTTGATCTTCTTAAGAAAACCTATAATATTTTAATTGAGGAAAAAAAATAAATTATTTCTTAATTGAAGGAGATTATGGATGGTATTGCTAGATGCTATACCTTGATTAATCACCCTACCTCTGGTCCAATTGATGTAGAATCAATAGTCGAAGCGGTAATATTGGGTGATAAAGAAACAACGTCAACAACCGAGGAAGATCCTGAAGCTCCCCCGGTTAAAACTCCTCGCTATTTACTCTGCAATGAGCAAATATAAATGAATAATTAAATAAATCACATGTAGAAAAATCTAATCTTGAAATCAAAATATTGGAGAAAAAAAATAAATTGAAAAGAAAATAGAATATTCGAAAGAACAAATCCTATAATAAAGAAAAATTGGATTGGACGAAGGTGGCCATGAAGTGGACGATGGAGATTTTGATCTTGGAGGAGGAGGAGGAAGAGGAGGGCAAGAAGATTTGGAGGTTCTCCACGACGGGAAGAAGGCTTAAAGAAAGAGGGAGAGAAGAAGAATAATAATAAAAAGAACTCAAAAAGGGGGAGATATAATTAATTCATTGAAAGTAGGGAGTGAGAAGAGTTGGAGGTTGGGAATGGGAAGAATTTATCATTAATTCATTAAGAGTTAGGAATAAGAAGAGTTGGGGGTTAGAAATGTGAAGAGATTATTATTAATTCATTGAGAATTGAAAAAGAGAAGAGTGAAAGAAAATTTGACACGTGGCAAAAAAATAGGGGAAATCATATAGAGGTATAGATTCTATTTATTTAAAAATAAAGTGTCATTTAATAATAAGTAAATAGCATCGCAAAGTGAAGGATGTACCCATCTCTTTATTTGAAAGATATTTTTCACTAATTATTTTAAAATAATTAATAAATTTTATTTTATTCTAAATTAGGGAGAGTTCTAAAAAGAAAAAAGTATTTTTTTAGTATTAAAGTATTACTTTTCACGTGTTGGGAGAAGACACAGGGACCCCATCCCCACACGCCAATTATAAAGCGCCACGTGTTATACGACGTCATCTCTGACTTTTGTACACGTGGCAATTCGTGGCGGCTTAAAACGGTTCCTGCGTACATTTGTAAAGAATCTCTTTTCTCGACTTCTCGCTTTCCGCCAAAAATTTTAACTTTCTTGCTATTCTTTGCCATTCCAAGACGAAAACGATTTGATCTTCACAACTGAATATGATTTAAAAATTAATTTCTGTAAAAGTATTAAAAATTTTGGCTCAATTTAGACTTTTTTTAAGAATATATATTCTACACCATCATCTATTCTGGAGTGGGTATTATTTTACTCGTCATTCGATATGACGAGTAAAATAATACCCACTCCAGAATGGGATGGAATGTAGGATGTACATCCCTAAAAGAGTGTATACCTAGCATCGTCATTACATTTAAATATATTTAAACTATTAATTTTAATTTAAAAGTTGAATTTAAATTTATATTTAAATTTAAATTTTAAATTTTAACTATATACACAAATTTAAAACTTGATATTTTAATTTAAAATATAAATTTAAAAATAAGATTTTAATTTCAAATTTAAAGCCTAAATTTCAAATTTGAATCTAAATTTAAAATCTAAATTTCAATTTCAAATTTTCAAAATTTAAATTTAAATTTGAAATTTCAAAATTTAAGATTAAAATTTAAAATTTAAATTTAAATTTTAAAAAATTAAAATTTGTAATTTAAAAATTAAAACTTAATATTTAAAATTTTAAAATTTAAAATTTTATCTTAAATTTGAAATTTATATTTTAAAATTTTGAATTTTGAAATTTGAGATTTAAAATTTAATTTTTGAAATTTAAAATTAAAATTTGATATCTACATTTTAAATTTTATATTTTCAAATTTAAAATTTAAAAGTAAAAATTTGAAATTTAAAATTCAAATATAAAATATAAAATTTAAAATTTAAAATTAAATTTAAATTTAAAATAAAAATAAAAATTTAAAATTTGACTCTAAAATCAAAATCATATTTCAGAAGGCAAGCTTTAGCTATTTCTAATTTTGAACCTTAAAAATAAAAAAACAGATTCTAAAAATCAGAATCATATTTTAAAAACGATATTGACAAATATTTTATCGAGACAAAAATTATTTTTGTGTCCAAAATCACTTTTTAGAAATTAGGTTTAACACCCTCTAAGAGTGAAAAAAAAACTCTTTTTAAAGGAAAAAAAAAGGCACAAAATTGTTCCTAACTTTAGAATATATTTTGGCCAATTTTAGAATATATTTAGGCCTGTTGGATGGTTTATAAACAATAGTTTTGAATAAATAAAATAAAAAATTTAATAATTTTAAAAATTTTACGGTTTCAAATTTAAATTATTTGGATGGATATTGTAAAATTCCACAAAAAAATAATATAGTAATTTAAAATTATATAAACAATGAAAAATATTATTTTTATATTTTAAAATTTTAAAATTAAATATTTCATAGTTTGAAATTAAAAGTTCAAAATTAAAAATTTGAAATTAAAAATTTGAAGTTAAAATTTAATATTAAAATTTAAAATTTAAAACTAAAAATTTAAAAAATTGAAAAATAAAATCTAATTTTAAATTTTAAATTTTAAATTTTAAAATTTAAAATTATAAATATTAAAATTAAAATTTATTATTTTTAAATAATAAATTTTAATGCTTAAAATTTAAAATTAATTTTATAAAATTAAAATTTTAAATTTTAATATTTGCAATTTGAAATTTGAAAATTTTAATTTTAAATTTTAAATTTTAAATTTTTTAATTTTTTAATTTTAAATTTGAATTTTTTAATTTGAAAGTTAAAATTTAAAATTTAAAATTTAAAATTAGAAATTCAAAATTAGAAATTACAAATTACAAATTAGAAATTTAACGGTTAAAAACTTAATACCACCAATAACTTGATGCTATTAATAGCATTCAGCCTATATATATATATATATATATATATATATATATATATATATATATATATATATATATGGAGTAGAGTTTTTACTATGCTTTTAATAGCACTGTTCGGGGATGTCAAAGTGTGCAGTTTGCACCACAAAGCCCTCACGATGTAATTATTTACATTAAATAGTAGTTTGCACGAAGATCGGGCCATACCTCCGATTCCACGACTCTGAATCAGTCCGAAGTTGGTTTCGGACAGCACATGATGTCTTGGATGTCATGCCACTGTCTGGGGTCCGTTTGGAGTCTGAAAACCTATATCCGGGTCACCCGGAGCCACAAATGATGCACATATTCGATCAACATTTTACCGCAGCGATTTAATGCATAATAAAGTAAATTATTGGGCACAGGAGGAGTTCCTGGTGTACCGTGCTTGACTGACGGAGGATCGGTGGCCACATGAATTTTCAGGACGCAAAATGATGCACCGCTGTCCAAAATGTGAGAACCAAACAACAACCACGTCATTAGATCAAACCATCGTCGAAACGGTGTTCGCGCTGATCTCGGCTGATCAAGATGGCGACGCGACGGACGACTATTCGAGCGTTCGACGACGTCGTAGCGATGAAGACGATGAAAATCCGACGAGTTCGGACCTGCCCCTGGACACAAGCAGCAAGGTTGTGACGCCTCCAATAGTCCCACATCGAATGTGGATGAAATTGTGATTGGGTTTATAAAAGACATGGGCACTAGTAATAATAACTGGGTTTAAGCATTTTAGGCTGTGGTTTGGGCCCAACGAGTTATTATTGCTAGTGGGTCGGGTTGTTATATTTGGTATCGAAGCCAATAACCAGCCGGAAGTATGTGACGAGTCTCGGTTGAGCCTGGGTCTAGATGACAGGGCTAGCGAGATAAGTCTCACATCGCCTGGTGATCTTGGGCTACTGTGTGTGTGTGTGTGTGTGTGTTTGGGTTGACGAGAACGCCTAAACAGAGGAAGTCTGTGACGCCTCTAATAGTCCCACATCGAATGTGAATGGAATTATGATTGAGTTTATAAAAACATGGACACTAGTAATAATAACTGGGTTTAAGCATTTTTTATTGTGGTTTGGGCTAAATAAGTTATTATTGCCCGTGGGCCGGGTCGTTACAAAGGTGCCAAGGTTGCTATCAAGGCCAGGGCACGGCTAGGGCTCGCCAGGCGTAGCTAAGGCAGCGCGTTGGCGCGGCTTGGGCGCGAGCGTTGGCAGGCGCGTGCGCTGAGCGCGGGCAAACATGACTTGGGGTGGGCGCGACGCAGATAGAGCCGAGCACAGGCTGCGCGCGGGCTGGGCATCGCGCAGGCTGGCGTGCGCTGGGCACGACCCACTCGGAAGCAGGTGCCCGAGACTGGGACCCTGCGGGCTCGGGTCGCATGTGACTGCGGCTAGGGTAGCGCCAGTGGCTCCCTCGCATGGCGTGCGGCTGCAAGGAGGCGGTGGTTCAGGGTGCCCGAATCATAAAGAAAAGGGCCCGAAACTCCTTAGTTTCTCTCCGACTCCAGCGAGGGTAAGGACGACGTACGGACAAGGGAAGGTGAGGGGTTAGCGGCTGAGGGTACCCCCACCCCAGGCAGAGTTAGTGAGCCGTGTAATAGGCGACCATTTCGCGCGGTTCAGGGACAAGGGAAGGTGAGGGGTTCGGGGACAAGGGAAGGTGAGGGGTTAGCGGCTGAGGGGAGGAGGAAAAAAGGGGTTTGGGATTAGGGTTAGGGATCAGGTTTAGGAAAACCCTAATCTTAATCCTCTTAAGTAACATTTGTAAAAATTACACTTACGCCCCTCGAAAATTTAATCTTTTGAATTTTGACCCTATTTTTTTGAATTTTCAACTTCAATTTCCTCGTAAAGTATGCCAAATTTGAATCACCCCAAAATGACTGATTTCACGAATCTCAGTGTGTAAAATGCCACGACTTACACCGAATTTATCGTAAACCATTTTTTTGCTCTAATTTACACACAAAACATGCATTTTCGAGAGATCCGGGTATCAAATTTAAGATCCGATTGCGCCACCGTTTTCAGTTCGCCGACGCCGTCAGAGTGACGATTTTCTTTCATTAAGATTATGTCTCATTAGTCGCTTCATTAGTAAAAACCACACTTTTACAGGTTTTTTGGATGATATTGGCTCGTCGAATATAAAAACGGACGACACCATGTCGCTTAGCTCAACGAAACCGATCATGTGGTTATTTTATTTCATCGAGATTGCGTCTAGTCAGGTTAGGTTAAGCTAATTATTCGATATTTACGCGAAGATCCTGGAATAATCGAATTTTCGAATTTAAATTTCCAAACATCCAAGAATCTATATCATTTTCCAATTTTATATCATTTAATTTTTCTCGGTTACTACAATTTCTCCAACCACCCACTAAACTCTAGGACCCACTATTATCCTAACCGCACATTCCTTCATCTAAGGGGTTAAAAATCTAATAGCATCAGCATTAATAACTCGGTACTATTAATAACATAGCAGCCTAGTTATATATATATATATATATATATATATATATATATATATATATATATATATATATATATATATATATATTTTGGCTACTATACTATTAATAGTATCAAGTTATTTGTGCTATCAAGTTTTCTACCCTTAGATTAATCTCGTTGATTAATTTCACCTGTTAAATTTTACTTATTTTTCCAACCACCTATTAAACCCAAAGGGCCCACTATCATCTCAACCATATATTTTTTAATCCAATGGTTAAAAACTTAATAGCATCAATGACTTGGTACTATTAATAATATTCCAGCCTACATATATATATATATATATATATATATATATATATTAACATTCATCTTATTTCTTGGGGTGGTAACAGTGAAATATGATATGATTTTATTAAAAATCATATTTGCACCCATATTATTTTATTTTTTTTTTCAAATACGAATTCGAATTCGAATACTAATATATATCGAATACTAAACTTTGACAACCAAATTCGCATCCTATCAAATCCAATGTCGGGTTCGATCAGAGTTTAATGGGCAAAAATTCAATACGGATATAATCTAAATAAAATTTATAATTTAATTTTAAATTTATTAAAAATACAGTTTAAAAAATTAATTCGTCAATTATTCAAATACGCGATTTATACGAAAATTAAATGTTCATCAATTAAAAACTCAAGATAAAAATCCGACCCTTAAATTAAAATTTTTTTCTAGATTTATATTACTAATATAAATGTTTATAATTCTTAAGAATATAAAATAAGAGAGTTACAAAATAACATTACAATAAAACTATGAAATAGCGGCACTTTTAAGTATTTTTTAAAATTTAAAAAAAGTGACGCTAGCAAAAATACCAACAATTATAATTAGTGTCGTTATATGTGCAGTCGTTAGGATGTATAGCGATATATTATTGTAATGTATCCCAAAAATATGTCCCTATAATCTAATTTTGGATATATATGAAATATAGATAGAACACTTGTACAAAAGTGTCACAAAGATGTGTTCCTATAACCTAATTTTGTTGTAGTGAAAATAGATGGTGAGTGAGAATTTTTTTTACCAAGATTTTTTTTTTTTTTAAGATTTTGACCGAATTTTTGGCTGAATAGCTTGTATCCGCCGAATTATTCGCGAATTATTAGAACTACTCCAAAATTTATCAAAATTTTTGGCCGAATTATTCGTAAATTATTATAATTACCTAAAAAATTCATGTTTTATTTCAAAAAAATTTAAAAATTGCATACTGCCGTTTAATTCAGATTTTTAATAATTCTTCAATAATTCACAAATTAACTAACAATTAAATAAGCTAAGGCGGTCTCTAGATATTTTTGTCATAATAAAATAAATAAAATAAATATATAAAATTATAGTTGATGGAGCAATAGAATATACATTTCATATTTTTTTATCCAAAAATTATTATTTCACTATTTGTCATAATAAATTTTTTATAATTTTATTAAAAATTATTTAAAATTTTGAGAATTCTAGAATTGAAGGTATAAGAACCACCACCTACACTTTCTTTAAATAAATTTTTTTTAATAAATGAGGTGGCCTCCTCACATTTTTACCATAATTAAAAATAATAATAATAACCATATAAAACAAAAACAATCTCAATTGTTCCCACCACCGAAAGCTTCGTATCAACAATAGTTGATGTAACATTAAAAAACAAAAAACACAAAAAACAAAAAAACTAAAAAAAAAAAAAAAAAATGAGGAGAGAATATACCACAATATAATATTACACAAATGAGAAAAGAAAATAAAAATTCCTTGATCCTTGGCCTAACTAAAAAAAAAAATAAAAATAAATAAATAAAGAGCAATTCTATCTGCATACTTATTTATGGGTGTATATCTTACACCCCCACTTATTTAATGATAAAAAAATTTTTACCCATCACTTCGAAGTGATAAATAAATTCACTCCATTCTTAGATAGGTGAGGTGTAAGATATACATTTCTTTTAGAGTGTACAGAAGGCATTTTCTAAAAAAAAATAGTAAAAATGTATGTGTACCCCCTACACTATAGGCCATTTTGAAGTCGCTCTCTTAGTTTTAGTTTGGAAAATACTTTTTGTACATCCCAAATAGGGTGTATATCTTATACCCCATATATTTTAGGATAAAATGAATTTTACTCGTCATTTCGAAGTGATGAGTAGAAGAATCCCCACTAGCTCTTAGATGGGCGGGTAGGATTGCTCTTCACTACAACAAAATTAGGCTATAGCGACACTTTTAAGTGTTTCTAAAATCTAAAAAAAGTGTCGCTGACAAAAATACTGACATTTATTGTAAGTGTTGCTATATGTGCCGTCGCTAGGGTGTATAGCGACACATTTTTGTAATGTGTTCCAAAAATGTGTCCCTATAACCTAATTTTGGATGTCGATAGAATATAGATAGGACACTTATACAAAAGTGTCACAAACATGTGTCCCTATAACCTAATTTTGTTGTAGTGCTTTTAGGTTTTACAGTTTTTACAGTTTAGACCATCAAACTTTTAACTTTTTATACTCAAGTAATTTTAGTCGAATAAATTAGTACCAAATTATATATCACGAACATTTTTATAAGTCTCGCCTGTCCGGACATCTGTGTCCATGCATGTCGAACTCGTGTCCAATATGGTTACTCTTTGGAAGCGCATTCAATACATATCCATAACACATAAAATTTAAAATTTTTATTTATTTATTTATTTTATTTTTTTATCCATACATAATATAAGATTATGAATATTTTAATTTTTTAATAAATTCATACAAATTATTTTTGAATAATATAAATAAATTCTGTATGATGAAAAAAAAATTTCTTAAAATATGTGAACTATTAATAAAAATTTTGCTAACTTTTATTCATATGAAAAATATAATAATATTCTACAAAAATTAATATTATATATATATATATATATATATATATATATATATATATATATATATATATATATATATATATATATAATATATATTATATATTTTTAAAAACGCAAATCTAACTAGTGAATTTTTTATTATTGAATTTGTATTGAAATTCATACTATTATAATTTTTTTTTTCTCTTTTTAGTTGACTTTATAATAGCACGGATCTCAATACAAATTCAATGATAAAAATTTCACAAGTATAATTGAGCTTGTATTGAAAATTTATAAGCTTTATTATATATATATATATATATATATATATATATATAGATATATATATATATATATATATATAGAATAATGCTCCTATACTATTAATTATATTAGAGTCTTACTAGCTACTATAGTTTCATTTTCGATTTTAGTATGTTCAAATCAACGATCCATACCATTAAATATAATTTAGGATATATAAAGTTTTTAGAAAAAAAAAAATTTAAACTTTTCGATATCGTTTACTTAGTAAGTAAATCATGTCAAAATGAGTGGTGAAAATTGAACGATCTTTAAAATTTAAGATTAGCACTTTGAAATTCAAGATCAAGAATGCTGATCTTGAATTAAATGGTTTGAAATATTTTTTTATTAAAATTTAAATAAATTTAGATTTTTTTACACCACTACAAACTCGCTATAACAGTCATTGAAAATTAATAATTTTGAAATGGTTTGATAATAAAGTAACAATGTCGAAAAAGTTATAAAAAAAAAAAAAAAAAAAAAAAAATTAAAAACTTCATATATTCTAAATTATATTTAACGATGTGAATTATGATTTGAATACTCTAAAATAAAAAATATGACTATAATAATAAAACCCTAATACTATCATTAGTATAGGAACATTACTAAATATATATATATATATATATATATGAGTCGTGATATTCGAATCATGTCATATTTAATGTCTCAGATCAGTGTCTTTGACGTTTGGATACTGAATTAAATAATTTAAATAATTAATCACTAATAACTAATAGAACCATTAAATTAACAAATTTTTCAACAAAAATAATTAAAATAATTCAGCTGCAAAAATTAATAATTAAGTAGTCTAAATCAGAAAACTTAAAGTTGACAAGGCTACTTCAAAATGGCCTATAATGGAGGGGACCTTCAAACTTTTTTTATCTTATTTTATAATTAACATAAAAGAATAAAAAAAATCAAAAAAAGAAAAGAAGCTATTCTTGATAATATGAAATTTGCTAAAGCTTTTGATGCTAAGATTTCACTTTGGCTCTTACAAAGTATTCTAGAAAGTAGAAAATGAAATGGCATTTCAACTTTCCACATAGACCATGGAATTTTTTTTTTATTCTTTTTGGAAACATTAGGGATTTGTACAAATTTTGAACTTTTTCTTTTCTATTTTTGAAAAAAAAAAAAAAAAAAAAAAAAACCTGGAGACCCTCAAACATTTTGTTCTTATACCCCCAAAAAAAAGTCAAAAAAATTTGAAATTCAACATTTATTCTTCTGCCCACAAAAATTCCCTCTTAAGTTTATTATTTTCTTTTAATCAATAATTTTTTAAAATTTTTATTATTTTGAATATAGTGATTTTTGTGGCGCCCACTTTTCGGAGGTCGACTATTCTATAACTACTCTAAACTTTGGCGCACTTAACCATCTTAATCTGTAACTTTAGCACGCTTAATCTTCTTAAACTCTTGAGCTTTGCCATCGCCTAAAATACTTTTGTTAGGTTAAGAGTTTTAGGACTATTTCAAATTATGAGGGTATCATATTTCTAACTGTCATTAATTCGAGAGTCGCGTCCTATCCGCTCACAAGCATCACCTACAACTGTCATTAATTCGAGAGTCGCGTCCTATCCGCTATATAATCATAATTCAATCGAGACTCATCTCACACTTCTGAATGATGGTTGTCCTTGATATAAATTATGACGCCCACTTTTCGAAGGTCACTCATCTTAGAACTATTCTAGCTCTATGTAACGACCCGGCCCACTAGCAATAATAACTCGTTGGGCCCAAACCACAGCCTAAAATGCTTAAGCCCAGTTATTATTACTAGTGTTATGTCTCATATAAACCCAATCACAATTCTATTTATATCCGATGTGGGACTATTGGGGGCGTCACACTCTAGCACGCTTAATTCTCATACCTCTTGAATCTTACCACCACCCAAAATAGCTTAATCCTCTTAATTTCTTGGGTCTTGCTATCGCCCAAAATACTATAGTCAAATTAAAAATTTTAGCCTTATTATATTTGGCTATTTTAAATTTTGGGGTGTCACAATTTCAATCAAATGTATATATATTTTTTAATTATCTTATTGCTCCAAATGTAATAGTTTTAATTATCTTTGGCCAATAAAAATGTTAGAATTAATAATTAATAGCTAATAAAGCCATTAAAGCTAGCATAATTTTTAACTAAACAAACAAAACTAATTAGCTCATTTAGAAACTATAAATAGAGAGGACCAGTTTCAAAATGTCCTCTAGTTCAGGGGTTTCCATGCAAATTTTTATCTACTTGTACACCTTGGGGGTGCATCCTAAAACTTACAAAAATTCAAATAATTTTTAGTAAAAAAAAAAAAAAATTGATTGACAAATAAAAAATTAATAATTCTTGAAAAGAACGTATAAGATATACACCACACTTTAAAATTATATTATTTAAAAAAAATATATTGAGATTATCTTCCAAGAGAACGAAATAAAAATTTATGTTTTAAATAGGGTTAATTGCATACGGCTCCCTGTAAACATATCGAATAGCAGATATATTCCTATAAAGTTCAACTTTTCATATTTATTCATTCAAAAGTCCAACATTATTCATATATATTCCTCTGGTTTATTATCGTTAGTTCACTGTTTATTTTTTAACAGATTATATATAAAATGACAGTTTTGTCTTTTCAAAAATATCCCTCTAAAAAATAATGCAGAAATATCTGAAAGAATAAAAAGATAAATTTATCTCACTAACTAACCAAGATTAAGTATTTAACCTATGGTTAACTAGATTTTTCTAACAGAAATAGACGGTAGGGATATATATGAATAACATTGGACTTTTGAAGGAATAAATATGAAAAATTGAACTTTGTAGAAATATATCTGCTATTCGATATGTTTACAGGGAGCCGTATGCAATTAACCCTTTTAAATAAGAGACGAGTGGCACGTTAAGTTATTTATTAATTTGTATATAATTATTCTGCATAATTACTGAATTTCTAACTGTATTCAGCTTATGCATTGCTCAAATATATATGACCATAATCTATATGTTTCTATTGGGAGATTTAATTGCAACTACAACAAATCAAACAATCTTTTTATTTTTTTTACTTTGCTATAATGGTAGCTTGAAATGCTAGAAACTAAATAGCCTTTAAATACATTATTAAAAGATATTTTGTAGGATCAGATAAATCAATTTTAATTCGTACGAAAAGGAATATATTCACAAATTATGCATGTTAAAAAAAATATATATTTAATAATTTCAGATATTGAAATTGGCTGATGAGCTTCTGATGCCAATTTTTCGGTACAAAATATTCTGGAAAGCAAAAAAAAATGAGGTGTCATTTCCACTTTCCAAGTAGTCCTTGGAATGTGTAATTATTCTTTTTTGGATATAAGGGATTGAGCCCACACTTTTTGACCTTTAACATTTGTGCTTAAATCCACTAACATTGGTTAATTAATATACTAATACTTTTTACTCAATTTGACAATTAATTATATTCATATATATATATATATATATATATATATATATATATATATATATATATATATATATATATATATAAAACTTATATACTCTCAAAAGTACAAGCTCAAATATGCTTGTAAATTTTTTATCATTAAATTTGTATTGAGATTTATACTATTTACTTTTTTTTTCTTTCTTTTTAGTTGACTTTACAAAAGCATAAATTTAAATGCAAATCCAATGGTAAAAAATTCACAAGCATATTTGAGCTTGTCCTTTTGAGAGTATATAAGCTCTACTCTCTCTCTCTCTCTCTCTCTCTCTCTCTCTCTTCTCTCTCTCTCTCTCTCTCTCTCTCTCTCTCTCTCTCTCTCATATATATATATATATATATATATATTCTTTCTCTCTCTCTCTCTCTCTCTCTATATATATATATATAAGCACCAAGTTATTTGTGCTTGTGATCATCAAGTTATTTGTGCTTGTGAGTTTTTTATCCTTAGATGTAGGAAAGTGTGGTTAGGATGATGGTGGACCCTTTGGGTTTAGTGGGTGGTTGGTAGAATAATATAATCTAAGGAATATAATCTAATCATTTAATTAATTCTACCCCTTAGATTATATTATTTTACCAACCACCCACTAAACCCAAAGGGCCCACCATCATCCTAACCACACATTTCTATATCTAAGGATAAAAAACTCACAAGCACAAATAACTTGGTGCTTTTATATATATATATATATATATATATATATATATATATATATATATATATATATATATATATATATAGAGTAGAGTTTATATATTTTTAAAAGTACAAATACATTCATACTTGTAATTTTTTTATCATTAAATTTATATTAGAATTTATATTTTTTACTTTATCTTTCTCTCTCTTTAGTTGACTTTACAAAAACACAAATTTCAATACAAATCAAATGATAAAAAATAGATTTGTATTTTTAAAAATATATAAACTCTACTCTATATATATATATATATATATATATATATATATATATATATATATATATATATATATATATATATATAGCAGAGTTTATATACTCTTAAAAGTACAAGTAAAAATATGCTTGTAAATTTTTTACCATTAGATTTGTATTAGGATTTGTGCTATGTACTTTCTCTTTTTTTAGTTGACTTTATAAAAATATAAATTTCAATACAAATTTAATGATAAAAAATTTATAAATATAATTTAGTTTGTGCTTTTGAGAGTATATAAACTCTAGGATATATATATATATCAAAAATCAACTTTGACTACTCCAAATAAAAAAAAAAAAAAAAAAACAAAACAAAAATAGAATCTATGAGGTGTTAATTAGAAGCTCTTTTAAAGTTGCTGAGAAGTCAAATTAAATTTATTCTAGGTGATCAATATGTTTTCCAAATTTCCACAATCGACTACGACATTTCCCGTAGCGTGTCGCGATTGATTACTATGTTTTTTTTTTCTCTATATATTCATATTTTTTTTAATAGATATTAGTGTCCGTTAATATCTCAATCAATCTCTCTCTCTATATGTTCACCATTTTAACAGGTACTCATAAGATAAGATATGCTAAATTACACTTTGATTTTTGAATTTTAGTTTGTTATATTTTCTAGCTTAATTTTTAAAAATTATCTAAATTAGTTGACTAAATATTAATGTATCGCTGTAATATCTTAATTATTATTACGTCATCAGTTATAACACGACTAGATCACTTCTATATAAGCGACACCTCAGTAGTATAATAATTCAGCAAATCTGAGTTAAAAATTAGGATTAATTTTATACCGCTCTTTATAAATATATAAAATGCCAGATATATTTTTATAAAGTTTAGCTAAATTATATTTTTTAATCGAATATAAATGAAATGTCAATTTTCCTCTTATAAATATATTTTTTTATAAATTTTAATTGTTAAAAAATATATTTATGGCTAAGTATTATGTCTAGAAAGATAAAAAGATAAATTTATCTCACTCATTAATCAAAATTAAGTATTTAATATATGATTAATTATATTTTTCTAATGAATAT
Organism: Tillandsia fasciculata; assembly: GCA_029168755.2. Classification (NCBI taxonomy): domain Eukaryota; kingdom Viridiplantae; phylum Streptophyta; class Magnoliopsida; order Poales; family Bromeliaceae; genus Tillandsia; species Tillandsia fasciculata. The sequence continues at coordinate 8,424,043 of CM054939.1, read as the reverse complement.
TGACGGTTGAATGTAGGAACATATATGAATAACTTAGAAATTTTGAAAGAATAAACATAAAAGATTAAATTTTATAAAAATATATTTACTATTTGATATATTTACAAAAATTTATATAAAATTAATCCTAAAAATTCATGTATCGCCGGCGTAATAGTTAGGGGTGGCAATCCAGCTCGCTGTTCGCGAGCCAGCTCGTGTTCGGCTCGAAATGAGCTCGAGATCGAATCGCTCGTTTAGTAAACGAGCCGAACACGAGCCGAATTTTTCAGCTCGTTTAAGAAACGAGCCGAACACGAGCTGTGATTAGCTCGTTCGTGTTCGGCTCGATAACAGCTCGAATATATATATATATTACTATTTAGATTTTAAGCCATCAATTTTTTGTGAATTTTAATTATTAGATTAAAATTTTAAAATTTTAATTTTTTTTAACTTTATACCTAATAGTAGGAATGAAAATCAAACTTGTTGTTCGCGAGCCAGCTCGTGTTCGGCTCGTTAATAAACAAGCCGAACACGAGCTGAGTTAAAACCTAATAGTAGGAATGAAAATCAAACTTGTTGTTCGCGAGCCAGCTCGTGTTCAGCTCGTTAATAAACGAGCCGAACACGAGCCGAATTTTTCAGCTCGATATTTAAACGAGCCGACCCCAGCTCGCTCGTGTTCGGCTCGTTGACACCCTAGTAATAGTGGACCAAAAGTGTGATTAAAAATATAAGATACCTTTATATGGAACCAATTAACTCAAGTGGAAGAATATATATAGCATGTGGATTTATTATGAAACTACATGATGCCCACTTATTATTGTGATTCTAATCCCATGTTCTTTTTATCCTCTTGTGATTGAGACTACAATATATATTTCTTTTGTGCTTCACATGTCTTTAAGTTAATTGTGCCAAAACAAAGTAAAAGATTCCTCATTGTTTGTTATCAAGTCGATCACTCACTTTAGCCGCTATTTTGTTCTTTAAAAAAGTATGAAAAAATTATTTTTTAAAAAAAAAAAATTATAGAGATTCTTTTTTAAAAGTTTTTCTTCTGTTTAATTTTCAGCAAAACTAGCTTTTATGAATTTTTTTTATATATATATTTTATAAAAAATCAGTGTTTTTGTTTTTGAAAAAAAAAAATTGAAGAATAAAAACACTAGTATTTTAGAAAATTTTATTTTATTTTTTTTAAAAAAAAAACTAATTTTTCTTGGAACTAAACGAATAAAAAATTGAAAAAAAATAAATTATAGTAAACTTTTTCTCAAATTTTTTTTTCTATGCTTTTTCAAGAAACCAAAAAACATATTGGTTCGACTGAAAAGCGTAGAAAAATACTTTTCGAGAAATTGTTTTAATGAAATTTTTTTTTTAAAATTTTCTGACTGTTTGGTTTCAAAAAATTTTATTTTTTTTAAAAAAAAAAAGCTTCTTTCTAACTTTTATGAAAAAATAATATTTTTATTTTTCTAAAATTAATCCGAAATACGAAAATTTTAATTTGCTATAAAATTTGAAAATTAATTTTTTTAAAAAATAATTAAAAAAAAAAATCAAACGGAGAAAAAACTAAAAATAATAAGTTTTCATTAAAAAAAAAAAATTCAAAAAATATTTCTTCACGCTTTTTTGACCAACCAAAATTCCCCTCAGCTATCAATAGATTCCTACAATTGATGTTCTAATTAAGCAAATAAAAAGTGAGGAAAACAAAATGGTGAAAGCGTACGCAAGTGGATCATCAAAAATGACTACGGATCATCAGAAAATGACTACTCAACGTTTAAAAATTTTAATTTTGCTAACTAACCTTTTAAATATTCTGATTTGAATATTCTGATTTGCCTTATCAAAAGCAATGAATGTTTATTATCATGCCCCGAAACCGTCGATTGATCGGTTCTGAACACGCCAAATTTTTCATCGAATGGGCAAGCTTCGTTCCATCCGAACGGAACAATCTAGCCCAGTTCTGCTTAAACAAAAGAACCGAACACAATATCAGAATATAAGAGATAAAATATTAAAATAACTTTATTATGTCTAGCGGTTCGATTACAAAAAGTGGAATAACAACCGAACCCTCAGCTCAACAAATAACAAACGAACACCCAACACTGGATAGTTGACGCTAACCATTAATCCCAAAACCTTGAGGTTTTGAGGTTTTGGGATTAATGGTCAAGGTTTTGGGATTAATGGTTAGCGTCAACGATCTGATAAGTGATATTAGAGCCAATGATACGAATTCAATTTCCACACGGTGCAGGTGTTGGGGGGGGGAGGGATTGTTGGCTATTTATTTATGAGACTAATAAGTTGATGTCACGCCCCGAGTTTTAAAATCCAGTCTGAAATTTTTTTTTTATAAATCAGAGTTCACAAACTGGGCGTAACAGACCGCCACACGTATAGGAAATCCCCTATCCAAATGGACAGAGTCTCCCGTATACATGCACGGCTAGGCGAGTACAACGATCATCAATCAGAGAGCAATAAATATCTCAACTAAACAATAAACTAATCAACAGGAATAATCCAAGATAAAACATGCTAACATCAGTTTTAAACATCCAAATAAACTAGAAGCTGAAATACTATGAACTAGAAGTCAGCTACAAATCATCGAGGATCTCAATCATAGATATATCATCAGGGGGACAGCTCTATCGTGACGGCCTCACTCGAACGTCCCGACATCTCTCCACCCGACGGATCTGGAAAATGGTCACCCATGGGGTGTGAGATACACTGTACATGTATCCCAGTGGGCACGACGAGCCGAGAAATAGCTAATCGTACCTACTGGATACTAAAATCTGCGGATAGTAATAGTCGATGGGTAAAGCTGAAATAAGCAGGTAGTGTCTACTGATAATCAATAATCAATGGCTAAAGCTGGAATAAGCAGACAATGTCTACTGATAATCAATAAGTGCTGAAAATCATGATATAACTGTAATAATCATGCATAAAGGAACTGCAGATAAGTAATACTGGAAATCATGATATAACTGAAATAATCAAGCATAACTGAGCAGCGATGGTACAAGGTAAATAGCTACAAATGACAGTGCAAGCTAAAAATGATGCGTCAAAAATAGAAACCCAAGTACCCAATCATATGCCATTATTGGTCTCACAGAACCTCAGGCGATAACCACTGATCCGTACCCCATCCGCTGACAATAACCCGGCACTCACAGATGCAATCGGGCTCACGGGTCCCATCTCCAGACCACTTTACCGGTAAAGAACACAACGACGGTGGCCAAACCGTCAGTGTACGTGAAGTACAACAGTGCGTGGCAATCATCATGCTATGCTCAAGCTCACGGTCTAGTGACCGGGTAGTCGGCGATAAGCCGAGATCCCAACAGGGAATCAACTATCTGTATATATCGATCAGGATCTATCATGTATATCTGAATATAAAGCAAATATCATAGGTGACAGGAAATATCAGGCATAATCAGAATCATGACATCTATGTACTAAGATATAAAAGCTGATGAACAGGTGTACATGATATGTGTAAAGAGATCAATGTCTGTCAAGATAGGTCATATGATATATAGATAAAATCAGCAGGGCTAATCAAGAACAGGTGTCCGACTGGACTAAAGCAACCAGAGGGCCGAAAAGATAAAGCCCGGACCGAAGATAACCCACCTCAATGTAGGCCGATCCCGAATCCCGCTAGACTGCTGGGAAGCTGGTGCTGAACTGCTGGGACCTGATCATATAACTGGGATCAATAACAGACTCACTCAAACCCATCCCGACAATACTATATCAATATGACACTATCACGGGAAACTTAAATACAACTTAAGCTTAAACTCGAAAAACCACCGAAACACTAAACCGACCTGCTGACGGTCTACAAATATCTGAAATCTGCCAAACCACACCTGCTGACCCTAAACATCAAATTTTAGATGTTCAGGTAGACAGGGTCGACATCACGACTAACTGTGTCCATATATTACCAAAATACCCCCGCAACTCACTTAAAGCCCAATTTGGACTTTGGGGTTTTCAAACAGCAACCTCCAAACACTAGACCAATCAGGACAGTGTTGAGGGTAAAACTGAGGCAACAACAGTCGACCAGAATCCAACTGAAACGTGAAACTTGCGCCGTAAACCGTAAAATCGACGATTTTGCCGTTTTACGATACAGTATCCGATTTTCGCTCAATTGGGGCCTACGGAACTTAAACAAAATGCTCAGTAGATATGTAATTACTGTCTAAAGACAGCCGGAGCGCTACTTTTTCATCTAGATCCTTGATACAATTAGAAATTACACAAAACATCCTTTTTAATCCACTATTTCGACCCGTTCTCGCAAACCAGGAATCCAAAAACCGCATCGTAAGTTTCAGCGCGTCTGGTTTGACGAGACAGAACCCGTGCTCACAAGCTTGGGCCGACAAGAGGCCCACATACAAATTTGGCCTATAATCATTTAAACACTCAAATATCACTTTACTAATACACACATAATACTTGACCAAATTTAAAATAACAGTGAGCATCATGCTCTGGATAAACTACTGAGTCGAGGGCTCACCTTGGGTGCGTCGGAGACCGGCCGGAAAGCTCGCCGGAGCAACACCACCTCAAAGCAAAGAGCTCGGTTTGGACAACTTGGATCAAACCAACGTCAACCCTGCAACAGAGGTGTCACGCCCCGAGTCCGCCAATTTGTACGGTTCGGGCACGCCAACAGACCCGCCAATCGGGTATGACCTTTCACTACCCGAAAGGAACGGTAACATCCATAATAACACAACAAGTGTATGCGGAAAATCAATATCAGAGTACTAAAAATCACTACAAATTTAAAACTTTCATTCGGTAACAAATAGTTAATGCGGAAATGAAAGCATACAAGAGTGAACCATAAATTAAACTTATTACACTTTACAAATCTGAACTTGCAAATAAAATTATTACATTTCCTTTACATGAATTCCTCACCATACAAGGTTCACTCAAGAAATATATAAATGGGATACCTCTGCTAGACCCTCTAGGTCTCTATGCTGCTGGGCCCTTGCCCCTGTCGTATGCCTCGCTGTCTGCATCTGATCCGTCTCGACCGCTGCATCCCTTCCCGAACCTGTGGGGGGGGGAGTCACCCAAGGGGTGTGAGAACTACATCTGAGTTCCCAGTGGGTTCAACCACCGAGAGAAAAGTGTCCTACACCACTTGGTCCAATGGAAGCAATAATAATAGTGCTAGGAAACTAAAATCCTCGATATCAAATGCAGCTATACAAAATAATACATCACTGTCTGTATATACTCATCAACCCAGCACTACACTGTCTAGCCACACTAGGCTGCTAAGCACCAACTCGGCCACTATGCCGCTGTATACAGGGTCCAACTAACCCGGCCACCTTGGCCACTCTATTTTTCTTTATTCTTTAGATTCTGGTGCTTTAGTTCAAGTTAACCCTCAGAAATTTCTTATCCAACGGGCCCCAGCCCGGTAGTCCTGCTACCATAAGATAAGATTTCTAAGGTTGCCGATAACACCCGCAAGTGTTACCCCGTCCTACGGAAGAAACGTCCCGAACTGGTCTCTACCCGGGAGAGGGATACTGCCCGTACCTCCAACATGGGCTGGTTTCACCGTAGGTCCGCCCGTTTTATCTTTATATTTTCTTTCTTTTCTTTTTACTTTAGTTCTTAGCCTCTTTGCCTTTGAACACTTGCTTTCCTTTCTTATTCGAGCTTATAGCTCCCTTTTTGCCACTGGCAAATCACTTTCTCTTTTCTTTGAGCATTTAGCTCCTTGCTTTCACTTTTAGCCCTTCGAAAGTACCTCGTCCGACGGGTCACTGCCCAGGGAGTCCTGCTCCACTTGACGAGTCTCAAATTCGAAGGCGCCATTTACATTTTCTTTATGCTTTTAGCCACTTTTAGCTTGCTTTTAATTTTTGCCTTTTTGCAACAATTTTTCCTCTTATCCTAGGTCTTGCCATAAGGATAACCAGAGAGTCTCCTGGACTCTTAAACATTTCTCTTTTATTTCTTTAACTCAAATTGAAGTTAAAGTTATTATCCATTTGCCCAGACACCCTATGACTTTCTAGGGTTATATTTGATCAACTCTTTAACCTTGGGATCTTATCCCACTTTCCTGATTCCTCATTGAATCCTAGAGTTAACTTAACTCTATTTTCCTGTTCCACTATTAACTTAGAGTTACACTGACTCTAATTTCCTGTTTTCCCTTTCATGTCTCCACACTTGATCCATTTTTTCCATTCTCTTGATTCCTTACTGAATCCTAGAGTCAACTTGACTCTATTTTTCTGTCTGTGAGTTTAAACTCTTCTAGCTCAACTTAGGTTCCCTTTACCTAAGTTCCATGTCATACTTGTCCTAGAGTTCCTTGACTCTATGCTGACCACTAGTTCACCTTAGATTCTCTTTACCTAAGTTCCATGTCGTACTTGTCCTAGAGTTCCCTGACTCTATGTTGAACACTAGTTCTCCTTAGGTTTTCTTTACCTAAGTTCCATGTCATACTTGTCCTAGAGTTCCCTGACTCTATGTTGAACACTAGTTCTCCTTAGGTTTCCTTTACCTAAGTTCCATGTCATATACATCCTAGCGTTCTCTGACTCTATGTTGATCACTCAATCCAGTGTCCTTAGGTTGTCACCTAAGACCATGCCACTCGTCCTCCTAGGATAACTCCTAAGTTTGATGTCACTCGTTAAACCCTGAATCTAGGTTTTCTCCTAGTCTTACTACCAACATGTCCTTTTCCTTGATGCCACATGATTCCTAGGGTTATACCCTAACATGATCACAATCATAATCAACTAATCATTCTCATGCATGCAATTATTTCATTTCATTCATCAAATAGTAATTACTTCTACGCATGCATATTCATCATATATCTTTGGCAACCAACAGTTGCACTTTTTCTCTGTGTCCATTTGCACATGCACATCTATTCCTCTATCTCTGGCAACCAATAGTTGCACGTTTTCATCTGAATCCATCTACACAGGCAATCATAATCACCAATTACCTAACGCCTCTAACAGGCTACTATCATGCTTCGAATCGAAAAGCAAAGGAGCAAGGGGAGAGGTCACCCAATTTCGGCAGAATTCCCCACCTTGTGGTGTACCCAATTGCTTGTAGACACTGGCAATTGGTCTCCGCGCGATTCCACTTGTCCCCTCGAGCTTGCACGCAAAACGGTGCGCATCCCTCGAGTCCGCACGCAAAACGGTGCACGTCCACCAAACCTGCACGCAAAACGGTGCACGTTATTAAAAACCCGCATGCAAAACGGTGCGCGTCATTTCAGTCTGCACGCAAAACGGTGCGCGTTAAATCAACCTGCACGCAAAACGGTGCACGTACCTCGAATCTGCACGCAAAACGGTGCACGTCTGACTGTAGGGTTGCACGCAAAACGATGCACATTTTTTTTCTTGCCCTACACGAAAAACGATGCAAAATATTAGAATCTGCACGTAAAACGGTGCACATTGGTCCATCCTGCACGCAAAACGGAGCACATACCGCATATTGGCACGCAAAACGGTGCACTTTCCTATAGCCCTGCACGCAAAACGATGCGTCATATTAGAGACTGCACACCAAAACGGTGCACGTTAATTCGATCGGCACGCAAAACGGAGCACGTACCTCAAATCTGCACGCAAAACGGTGCATGCTTAACTGTAGGGTTGCACGCAAAACAGTGCACGTTTTCTCTAGCCCTGCACGAAAAATGATGTATAATATTTGGCTTTGCACGTAAAACAGTGCACAACAACTCAATCTGCGCGTAAAACGGAGCACGTACCTCGGATTGGCACGCAAAACGATGCATGTTCCCTTTTCAACGTTGCACGCAAAACGGTGCACGTTTTTCAAGTTTACGCCCAAAACTGCACATTTTTGCCGAATCCGCACGCAAAACGGTGCATTTCTTCCACAACTGGCATGCAAAACGAGGCGCGCCAAAACTGCCCCCGGCAAAACGGCGCAGTATAACTTGATTTCTAACACGCAATACGGTAATGGGGTCAAATCTAAACCCAAAGAAGGCATAAAAATTATGCCAAAAATACCGTGAAAATAACATTACCTCGTACAGTCGCGCTGTCCATCGACTTTTGAAACGTTACGCGCACTCCACGAGGTTCACGGCGCGCTCGCGCCCCACGAAATCCTCCTTTTTTTTTCTTTTCTTCCCTCTCTATCTCTCTCTCTCTCTCTCTCTCTCTCTCTCCCTCACTCGAAGCTCGGCTGGAGAAAAATGGAAGGAGAAGAGGAAGGGTCTGCGGGGAGGAAGAAAAAGAAGAAGAAAAGAAAAAGAAAAAAAGAGAAGAGAAGGGAGAGTGGGGGGTGGCCCGTGGACCGGGTCCACGGGTCCCCCCAATGGGAACCCGCCAAATGGCGGTTCACCACGAAGGGGGGCGCGCACGGGGTCCAAGCGGCGCCCCCCGCGTCACGTGGCGCGCGTCCTGCGCGCCACGCGGGCGCGCACTAGCGCCAGGCGCGCCTTGCGCAGCACGCCTCCCTCGCCTCGATCCGCGCGTCGTCATCGCCTCGAGATCCGTTTTTGTTCCGTTTTCTGTCCATTTTTGGTCCGTTTCCGTCCAAATTTGACAGGCGGCTTCGTTTCAGCTTAATTTACCACCGAAAAATTTAAATTTTCACTTTTAGCCATTTCTGGGCCACCAAAAGCCCCGCTGTGTCCAGAATCATTGGCGGACCCCGTTCTCGCAATCCGGGTATCCGATCAACACGAAATTTTTACCGTGACCTTAAAATATAATTACACAGCTCTCGTAATTTTCTCAGAATTTTTCGACACTGTTGGCGGAGCCCGTTCCCACTATCCGGCCTCCGATCAACGCGAAACTTTTTCTGTGGCCTTAAAACATATTTACGGGGCTCCCGTAATTTTTTCGGGAATTTTCCGACACTGTGAATTTTCCACTAAAAATCTGGGCCCCCTTTCTCAAATAAATTTTTAGATCTCTCCATTTTAACCCGATTTGGGCCCAACTCGCTTCCAAATATTCTTTACTTCCCTAACTTTCATAACAATAGTATTTCATACCACCTTTATTTACATTTATTTATGTGCCGAAAATCCGGTACTTTACATTCTACCCCCCTTAAAATAAGTTTCGTCCTCGAAACTTGAATCACATCTCGACTCCTACTTGATCGAGAGGGAGGAAATCTTGCCCTCACTACTGGGCTCACTGTACATCGTGACCGACATCTAATTGCCCGCTCGCCAAGACTACACGAGCAACTCATTCTCGGATCCCTATCTCAATCTAGGGACAAACACAGACCTGGCGTCTGGCCACTTTCGCCAAATAGGTGAAAGACACAGTTGAGCACTTGCTCTCTCTCAATTGCCACAAATGGCGAAGTCTCTTCTCGCGAAATCTTCACTTTAATTCCACGATCATTTTATCTTTCACAAGGAGGTTGCATCTGCAACTAATTACATTTACCGCATTTTCCGGTCACTCCGCTGCCTAATGTGGAGGGCAAAGGCCAATCCACCAGTCCTCAACTATCTCACACGCTACTAGCGCTCTAAGTCCACGGGTTATCAGCTAACCCGATATCTCAGACTACTAATAGGTCCACAGACCACGGTCTAATAGGGGCCTATAGCCCAACCAGTCCAACTCTGTATAATGGTTCTCACTAGCACACAGACCCAATCATCAAACGGGTAGATCCTCACTTAGGATTGCTACACCAACACTCCCACTAGGAGCTACAGCACCTCAATCATCACTAGCACTACTGCCTGATCACATCACACTCTCAGTGTACTAACAGCCTCAAGGCTCACACGTGGCATTCCACGTCCCCGGGTCATCGCTCGGACTACCGCCCCGGCCAAATCTCTATCATGCCCCGCCCTCAGGTCTCGGGCCGCTGTCTCTCACAGCCGACTGCGCCTACCCACTGGGCTACAGGCCCACAGTCCACATACATGGTCCAGGCACGGGTCGTCCTAAAGCGAACCCACTAATCGTCGCCACGCGACCACTACGCTCCACTGAGCAAAAACCACTAACAAGTCGTCAATCCACGACCCAAACTCTCTATCAACTCTGGCCACACTGGGCAAAGGCTAACACGCCACCTAATCAGCTCTCTCCGGCTAAACGATAACTGTGCTCCATGAGCACCAAACGGTTGGGCGTCCTACGCCCCCATGCTAACTCACAAAGTCCAGTGTTAAGCAACTTGCTTAAACATGCGTATGATTCCTGTACTCCTCTCCCAACTGGGTTGAGGCGCCACAAATAACTGTCCACCAACTCTGGTGATCAACACGCAAACCCTGTGGTGGCAATCACTGCCATTATGCTGATCCGTCGGATCGGCGCCACAAAACTCTCGCTCTATCGTGGGATTCTCGCATCTTGAAGCCTACTCTAGGCCCGTAAATCTTTCTTGCCCTAACCCTTAGGACATACCTACTTGGTTCTCGCAACATAGCGATCACCATTTTCTTCGTGAGTCGGTCTCTCACTGGACCTTACTAACCACACTTTGCCAGCAATCCGGCTGACACAAGCGTAAAACACCCTATGCTGAAGGTGTTGGCTGCGCCGACAAAAGTTCGGCGGCCACTGCCATTTCTTTACTATCGCCCCTACAGGCGGCGACGCCGTATACTCATACGTTGTTTGTGCAGCCTCAGCTTGCTGCGCTATCAGCCACTGGAGCCTATCTATCTGCTCCGACTGTCACATCGACGCCACACTTAGGCGTCGGAACCTGTCTTCCTGCCGCCGGAAAATTTCCGCCTATCGGCAAGAAGATTCAAGATGCTGCTGGACCACACAATAAGTGCGGCAACCTGCTATCGCAGCTCGTGTACCTCGTTTGACCCAGAGCCCTCTCGTGACTCGAGTCAACACAGGTGCGTCTCCCTTCGTGGTATCATCGCTGATATTCACACCACAACGAAACAATTAGCCCAAATTTTAGCCACGCAATCTATATACCAACAAAATGGCTCGTCGACCCAATCATGCGAAAGTATAAGAGGGTACTCCTTTTCATCCCCAGCATTACGTTGTCGGCCGCCAACGTAATATCCGAAGAATGAAAGCTCGTCACCCTCGATCAGTCCCAATATCCTTTTTGGGAACAACAATAACCAATCAAATACTTTCGCCAAATAATCCACACACTCTCTCGTGCTAATCCCTAGGGTCTCCCTAAGGTTTGCTAACCACCTAGGACTGTTCCTAGGCTCTGATACCACTCTAATCTGTCACGCCCCGAGTCCGCCAATTTGTACGGTTCGGGCACGCCAACAGACCCGCCAATCGGGTATGACCTTTCACTACCCAAAAGGAACGGTAACATCCATAATAACACAACAAGTGTATGCGGAAGATCAATATCAGAGTACTAAAAATCACTACAAATTTAAAACTTTCATTCGATAATAAATAGTTAATGCGGAAATGAAAGCATACAAGAGTGAACCATAAATTAAACTTATTACACTTTACAAATCTGAACTTGCAAATAAAATTATTACATTTCCTTTACATGAATTCCTCACCATACAAGGTTCACTCAAGAAATATATAAATGGGATACCTCTGCTAGACCCTCTAGGTCTCTATGCTGCTGGGCCCTTGCCCCTGTCGTATGCCTCGCTGTCCGCATCTGATCCGTCTCGACCGCTGCATCCATTCCCGAACCTGTGGCGGGGAGTCACCCAAGGGGTGTGAGAACTACATCTGAGTTCCCAGTGGGTTCAACCACCGAGAGAAAAGTGTCCTACACCACTTGGTCCAATGGAAGCAATAATAATAGTGCTAGGAAACTAAAATCCTCAATATCAAATGCAGCTATGCAAAATAATCATCACTATCTGTGTATACTCATCAACCCAGCACTACTCTGTCTAGCCACACTAGGCTGCTAAGCACCAACTCGGCCACTATGCCGCTGTATACAGGGTCCAACTAACCCGGCCACCTTGGCCACTCTATTTTTCTTTATTCTTTAGATTCTGGTGCTTTAGTTCAAGTTAACCCTCAGAAATTCTTATCCAACGGGCCCCAGCCCGGTAGTCCTGCTACCATAAGATAAGATTTCTAAGGTTGCCGATAACACCCGCAAGTGTTACCCCGTCCTACGGAAGAAACGTCCGAACGGGTCTCTACCCGGGAGAGGGATACTGCCCGTACCTCCAACATGGGCTGGTTTCACCGTAGGTCCGCCCGTTTTATCTTTATATTTTCTTTCTTTTCTTTTTACTTTAGTTCTTAGCCTCTTTGCCTTTGAACACTTGCTTTCCTTTCTTATTCGAGCTTATAGCTCCCTTTTTGCCACTGGCAAATCACTTTCTCTTTTCTTTGAGCATTTAGCTCCTTGCTTTCACTTTTAGCCCTTCGAAAGTACCTCGTCCGACGGGTCACTGCCCAGGGAGTCCTGCTCCGCTTGACGAGTCTCAAATTCGAAGGCGCCATTTACATTTTCTTTATGCTTTTAGCCACTTTTAGCTTGCTTTTAATTTTTGCCTTTTTGCAATAATCTTTCCTCTTATCCTAGGTCTTGCCATAAGGATAACCAGAGAGTCTCCTGGACTCTTAAACATTTCTCTTTTATTTCTTTAACTCAAATTGAAGTTAAAGTTATTATCCATTTGCCCAAACACCCTATGACTTTCTAGGGTTATATTTGATCAACTCTTTAACCTTGGGATCTTATCCCACTTTCCTGATTCCTCATTGAATCCTAGAGTTAACTTAACTCTATTTTCCTGTTCCACTATTAACTTAGAGTTACATTGACTCTAATTTCCTGTTTTCCCTTTCATGTCTCCACACTTGATCCATTTTTTCCATTCTCTTGATTCCTTACTGAATCCTAGAGTCAACTTGACTCTATTTTTCTGTCTGTGAGTTTAAACTCTTCTAGCTCAACTTAGGTTCCCTTTACCTAAGTTCCATGTCGTACTTGTCCTAGAGTTCCCTGACTCTATGTTGAACACTAGTTCTCCTTAGGTTTTCTTTACCTAAGTTCCATGTCATACTTGTCCTAGAGTTCCCTGACTCTATGTTGAACACTAGTTCTCCTTAGGTTTCCTTTACCTAAGTTCCATGTCATATACATCCTAGAGTTCTCTGACTCTATGTTGATCACTCTATCCAGTGTCCTTAGGTTATCACCTAAGACCATGCCACTCGTCCTCCTAGGATAACTCCTAAGTTTGATGTCACTCGTTAAACCCTGAATCTAGGTTTTCTCCTAGTCTTACTACCAACATGTCCTTTTCCTTATGTCACATGATTCCTAGGGTTATACCCTAACATGATCACAATCATAATCAACTAATCATTCTCATGCATGCAATTATTTCATTTCATTCATCAAATAGTAATTACTTCTACGCATGCATATTCATCATATATCTTTGGCAACCAACAGTTGCACTTTTTCTCTGTGTCCATTTGCACATGCACATCTATTCCTCTATCTCTGGCAACCAATAGTTGCACTTTTTCATCTGAATCCATCTACATAGGCAATCATAATCACCAATTACCTAACGCCTCTAACAGGCTACTATCATGCTTCGAATCGAAAAGCAAAGGAGAAAGGGGAGAGGTCACCCAATTTCGGCAGAATTCTCCACCTTGTGGTGTACCCAATTGCTTGTAGACACTGGCAATTGGTCTCCGCGCGATTCCACTTGTCCCCTCGAGCTTGCACGCAAAACGGTGCGCATCCCACGAGTCTGCACGCAAAACGGTGCACGTCTACCAAACCTGCACCCAAAACGGTGCACATCATTAAAAACCCGCACGCAAAACGGTGCGCGCCATTTCAGTCTGCACGCAAAACGGTGCACGTTAAATCAACCTGCACGCAAAACGGTGCACGTACCTCGAATCTCCACGCAAAACGGTGCACGTCTGACTGTAGGGTTGCATGCAAAATGATGCACATTTTTTTTTCTTGCCCTACACGAAAAACGATGCAAAATATTAGAATCTGCACATAAAACGGTGCACATTGGTCCATCCTGCACGCAAAACGAAGCACATACCGCGTATTGGCACGCAAAACGGTGCACTTTCCTATAGCCCTGCACGCAAAACGATGCGTCATATTAGAGACTACACACCAAAACGGTGTGCGTTAATTCGATCGGCACGCAAAACGGAGCACGTACCTCAAATCTGCACGCAAAACGGTGCATGCTTAACTGTAGGGTTGCACGCAAAACGGTGCACGTTTTCTCTAGCCCTGCACGAAAAATAATGTATAATATTTGGCTTTGCACGTAAAACAGTGCACAACAACTCAATCTGCGCGTAAAACGGAGCACGTACCTCGGATTGGCACGCAAAACGATGCATGTTCCCTTTTCAACGTTGCACGCAAAACGGTGCACGTTTTTCAAGTTTGCGCCCAAAACTGCGCATTTTTGCCGAATCCGCACGCAAAACGGTGCATTTCTTCCACAACTGGCATGCAAAACGAGGCGCGCCAAAACTGCCCCCGGCAAAACGGCGCATTATAACTTGATTTCTAACACGCAATACGGTAATGGGGTCAAATCTAAACCCAAAAAAGGCATAAAAATTATGCCAAAAATATCGTGAAAATAACGTTACCTCGTACAGTCGCGCTGTCCATCGGCTTTTGAAACGTTACGCGCACTCCACGAGGTTCACGGCGCGCTCGCGCCCCACGAAATCCTCTTTTTTTTTTCTTTTCTTCCCTCTCTATCTCTCTCTCTCTCTCTCCCTCACTCGAAGCTCGGCTGGAGAAAAATGGAAGGAGAAGAGGAAGGGTCTGCGGGGAGGAAGAAGAAGAAGAAGAAGAAGAAGAAAAAGAAAAAAAGAGAAGAGAAGGGAGAGTGGGGGGTGGCCCGTGGACCGGGTCCACGGGTCCCCCCAATGGGAACCCGCCAAATGGCGGTTCACCACGAAGGGGGGCGCGCACCGGGTCCAAGCGGCGCCCCCCGCGTCACGTGGCGTGCGTCCTGCGCGCCACGCGGGCGCACACTAGCGCCAGGCGCGCCTTGCGCAGCACGCCTCCCTCGCCTCGATCCGCGCATCGTCATCGCCTCGAGATCCGTTTTTGTTTCGTTTTCTGTCCATTTTTCGTCCGTTTCCGTCCAAATTTGACAGGCGGCTTCGTTTCAGCTTAATTTACCACAAAAAAATTTAAATTTTCACTTTTAGCCATTTCTGGGCCACCAAAAGCCCCGCTGTGTCCAGAATCATTAGCGGACCCCGTTCTCGCAATCCGGGTATCCGATCAACACGAAATTTTTACCGTGACCTTAAAATATAATTACACAGCTCTCGTAATTTTCTCAGAATTTTTCGACACTGTTGGCGGAGCCCGTTCCCACTATCCGGCCTCCGATCAACGCGAAACTTTTTCTGTGGCCTTAAAACATATTTACGGGGCTCCCGTAATTTTTTCGGGAATTTTCCGACACTGTGAATTTTCCACTAAAAATCTGGGCCCCCTTTCTCAAATAAATTTTTAGATCTCTCCATTTTAACCCGATTTGGGCCCAACTCGCTTCCAAATATTCTCTACTTCCCTAACTTTCATAACAATAGGATTTCATACCACCTTTATTTATATTTATTTATGTGCCGAAAATCCGGTACTTTACAAGAGGTGAGCACATGGTCAAGAACCCTTGCAGATGAAGGTTGGTCACGGCCAAACCTGGCGCCGGCGTCCGAAGACGGCGGCGGCCGGAGAAAAGCCCAATTATCCTCAACCTTAAACAAGGTTGAGCCAGTTTAATTACCATGGGTTCTAGGCCTAAACAAAAATGGTAGAAAGCCTCTAATTAATACTTATAGCTTACCCGAATCGGTGGCCGGCAACGGGGTCGAGCGGCGGTGCCGGACGGCGGAGTTCCGGCGAAAGTTCAAAAAGTCCGATGCTAGGGCATCGACGTGCGACGCGGATCCTCAACCGATCCTCCTCAAACTTTGAAGGTAAGTTGCAGTCGATGAGGAGGAGAGAATCAATGGTTCTGATCACGTTTTCAACGGTCGGAAAAACCCCGCGCTCAAGATCGGCCGAAAACAAGGTTTCCGGCGACAGGGTTCTCCCGCCGGCTACCGGAGGCACGGCGACGGCTCGGGCTTCACAGGGAAACCCCCCTTAATGTCAGGAACCATTCACACACACACACGGGCCAATACAACAAAACTTTTTCCGAAAACTTACCTCGCCGAAAAAGATGGAGGAAGAAGAAACTCCGCGGTGGCGCTCGGCGGCGGCTGCACCTCAGCTCGGCGTCAACCACGCAGAGGCTCTCTCAGATGCTATTTGGAACATCCCAGGGCCTCGGGGAGAACCTCCTCTCCTTCCAACCCGAGATGAATGGAAACTTGACTTCTTCTCCAGCGACGAAGCGGCGGCCGGTGCGCAACCTCCGATGGGTGCGGCAGAGGGAGAGGGGGCTGTTGGAGCTGGTGGCTGGGGCAAGGAGCTTCGGGGTTTAGGGTTTAAAGATTTTTTGGTATCAGAGCCAATAACCAGCCGGAAGTGTGCGGCGAGTCTCGGCTGAGCCTGGGTTTAGATGGCAGGGCTAGCGAGACAAGTCTCACATCGCCTGGTGATCTTGGGCTGCTGTGTGTGTGTTTGGGCTGACGAGGACGTCAGGCCTAAACGGGGGGAGTCTGTGACGCCCCCAATAGTCCCACATCGGATGTGGATGGAATTATGATTGAGTTTATATGAGACTTGGACACTAGTAATAATAATTGGGCTTAAGCATTTTGGGCTGTGGTTTGGGCCCAACGAGTTATTATTGCTAGTAGGCCGGGTCGTTACAGTTGAGTTGGGTGAGCCTAATAAGTTGAGTAGGACTGCGGCCTACAATAGATTTAACGGCAAAAGGCCCAACAATAGACCTAACGTCCAGATGGGTTGAATCCGGTCGAGATCCGTGGGCGCTGTGTCTATACTCTTTAAGTGAATTGATTGCGCATTTCTAATAGCTCGAGATTTTGAGATTAATAGTTAGCGTCAACGATCCGACATGGCTAGCTAGACTCCTAGATCCACTACTCGACCACATCCTAGCCGTGATCGCGTGCCTCACCAACCGAACCAACACCTGAAAGGAGTAAACCACAGGAAATGAGAACTAATTAAACTTTCCAGTAGGTTCAACCACCGAGAAAGAATGTTCTACACTTACTTAGTCTATAGGAGGCATCTACAAAAGTCAACCACAAGAAACAATAGATAAAAAAGCAGTAAAGGTTAAAGAACAACCCAGATGCCTCACCAAAGCCCAACCAAACCAATACCTCGGCTCAGATTTGCCGAGCTCACTCACCATCGCAACAGCTGAAAGAGGAACCTCACCTTCCCAATCGGTCGACCTGTACGAGCCCTGGGGGGGGAGGTGTTTGCACATGCTGCACTCCCCCCCGGTCACTCTTGTACATTAGTCTGGCCAAGTCGAATACTCGTTCGCTCACCAGATTGGTCCTGGGTGCCAAGTGGGGCATTGAACACCTTTGCTTCCGTGCCACCTGATTAAACAACCTTACCGTCAGGAGAGTCGGGACATCACCACACGTCACCCTCAGTGGGTATTCCACTACATAACTGCACGGCACCTAGAGAACCGAAACTAAACCCACATCATCCTCCAGTGGATCTTTCACCACGAGAAAAACCGAAAGGGAGGCCGAGACAACACCACACATCACCACACCCAATCGTTAGCTCTGTACGCCCGTTCCTAAAGGAGCCGAAAATATCGACCTACTCTTTCGTTAAGCGCTCTCACGTCACACATCGGCCCGAAGACCAGCTACCCAGCTTACCACACTAGAGTATAAGCCTCTAGTTCTTCTTAGGCTACTCCTAAGATAGAGTCTAACATCCCTCACACTCAGTCGAACCCTTGGTTCCACAACCCTATGGTACTATCTTGAGGTCCACAAGTAAAACACTCCAAACACTGGGTCACTAACCTCTACGGTTCCAAAACCTCAAGGCTCAGAGAGGTCAGTAGGACACTTCCACTACAACACACCCTTACAGCTAAGGTAAGAAACAAACCACTAAACAAAGCATCAATACAATAGACAAAGTAAGAGATCACCCCTACTTGACGACATCCCCCACCTTAGACTGAAAATCGATTGTAGGCTACAGTCGATCGCTGATGAAGGCTTCACAGGGCACGAACCGATTCGAGGAAGAGGTCCTCGAACTCCTTAGACTGTTGAAGATTTCCCACCTTCGGCTAAAACTAGCCTCTCATGACGTCAACAGTCTATCCTCCCAGTAGACTCGTTCTCAGATCCATTTATAGAGAAAGCCAGCTGTGAACAGAGGGAACTAAAGAGTTGAATACACGACACGCCACATCAACTGTTATCATCATAACAAACCCAAGTGTCAGTGCAGTTTCTGGCGGCTGTCCCATCAGCAACGAAATCCGTAGACTTGAGCATGAGTCAATCACACAGGCATGAATCGAAACATTGTCTCCACATTATCGCAAGGCATTCGGCTCATCTCATCCAGTTCGGCTCACCGCAACCGATTTGGCTCACTACATTTATACATTCATACTTCAACTTTGTTAAATGTTCATACCAGCGATCCAATTACTCACTTCTTAACTAAAAATAAAAATAAAAACATACAAAATTTTTATGAACTATAAATTATTTTGAAATGACTATCCGACATTTTTAATATTTAATTTTACTATCTAATTTTTTAATTTGTTTAATTTGAATCAGTTAATGATATTTTGACTTCAAAATTTATTTTAATTACTTATTTAATAAATGATTAATTTTATACAGTTTTCTGTAAACATATCGAATAACAGATATATCCCTATAAAATTTTACTTTTCATATTTATCCCTTCAAAAATTTTAAATTGTTCATATATGTATATCTGATTTGTTACTGTTAGTTTATTATTTATTTTTTAACCGAATATAAATAAAATATCAATTTTGCCCTTGCAACTGTCCCGTCAAAAGTTTAAACTGTTAAAAAATATATCTATGATTAGGTATGATATCTAAAAGAGTAAAAAAATAAATTTACCTCACTCACTAACCAACATTAAGTATTTAACCTATGATTAACTATATTTTTATAACGAATATTGACGGTAGGGACATATATATGAACAACTTAGGATTTTTGAAGGAATAAATATAAAAAGTTAAACTTTATAAGAATATATCTGCTATTCGATATGTTTACAAGGAGTTGTATGAAATTAACCCTTTAATAAATTTATAGTTGTGAGAATTATATGAAGTATATAAACTAAATCTATATAAATAAACGATATATTTAAATTTTAAAGTCAAAATGTCGCTGACTATTTTAAATAAATAAATTAAAAAATTGGACAGTAAAATTAAAATTTTGAAAAGTCGGATAGTCATTGCAAAATAATTTATAGTTTTAATAAGTTTTGTATATTTCTAGTAATAATAAAAAGATTACAACTCATTAGATGGTTGAGATCGAACCATCTAATAACATGATTGACTAAAATAGGTGCGTTGTAGGAATATACAAATGCATTGTATGCATGCAATAGTGTTTTAGAACTTAATAATAATTAAAATAAAATAAAATAAAAAATTGATTGTAAAATTAAAATTAAAGAGTAGCTACTTGCTTCTAATTACAGTTGCATACATTTTTTGCTCAACTTTAATTGCGAGGAAAATTTGACAAATAATCTAAACATTGAACAAGATAATTTGGATCACATTTGGAACTCAAACTCGTTCTGAATTAGGTAATAAGTGAAAATAAAAATATAGAAAAATAAAATCAATTATGAATCAACCGATGTGAGAAGAGGTTGAGGAATCGAGCTATTCCCTATGTTAAAGTGAGGTGGGCTCAGCACGATAAGCGGAAAGCGACTTGGGAGCACGAGAACTCTATGTGGGAGTGCTTTCCTTGGTTGTTCGACGGAGATGTGTAAGCTAGTTTCGCAAATGAAATTCCTTTTAAGGAGGAGAGGATGTAGTGAGTCGAATCAGTTGTGGTGAGCTGAACTGAATGAAATGAGATGAATGCCTTGCGGCAATGTGGAGACAATGTTTCGGTTCATACCTGTGTGATCGACTCATACTCAAGTCAACGAATTCTATTGCTGATGGAACAGCCATTGAAAACTGTGCTAACTTGGGGCTTATTAGTTTGAGAATATCTGGTGTGGCGTGCCATGTACTCAACCCTGTCAACTCCGCCTGCGCCGCCACGTCAGCCCTGCCCTGTCAGTTCTGTCCCCTTCGTACACATCTGGCATTCCCTATAAATAGTTTTGAGAACGAGTCTATCGAGAGGACACACTGTTGACGTCGTGAGTGGCTAGCTTGAGCTTAAGGTTGGAAATCTTCAACAAACTGAGGAGTTTGAGGACCTCTTCCTCGAATCGGTTCGTACCTTGTGGAGCCTTCATCAGCGATCGACTGCAATCTTCAGCCGATCTTCAGTCTGAGGTAGGGGCTGTCACCAAGCATGGGTGATATCTTATTTTGTCTATTATTGTCTTGAGCTTTGTTCAATGGTTTGTTTCTTATCTTAGCTGTAAGTATGTATTGTGGTGGGAGTGTTATGCTGTTCTCCCTGAGCTTTGAGGTTTTGGAACCCTAGGGGTTAGTGACCTAGTGTTTGGAGTGTTTTGCATTCGATTGAGTGTAAGAGTTGGTAGACTCTATCTTATGAGTGGTCTAAGAAGAACTATATATAGACTTATACTCTGGTATGGCAAGCTGAGTAGCTGGTCTTCAGGCTGACGTGTGGCGTGAGAGCGCTTGACGGATGAGTAGGTCGATATTTTTCGACTTCTCTGGGAATGAGTGTACAGAGCTAACGATTGGGCTTGCCAATGTGTGTGATTCCGGCCCCCCTTTCGAGTTTTCTCGTGGTGAAATATCCATCGGAGAATAATGTGGGTTCGATCCCGATTCTCTAGGTGTTGTGCAGTTATGTGGTAAAATACCCACTGAGGGTGACATGGGTACATCCCAGCTCTCCTAGTGGTAAGTTTGTTTATTTAGGTGGCGCGAAAGCGAAGGTGTTCGATGCCCCACTTGGCACTCAGGACAAATCTGGTGAGCAAACGATTATCCGACTCGGCCAGACTAATGTATGGGAAGGCCGAGAGAGTGAAGTACGTGTAACCGACTTTCTCTCGTGGCTCGTACATTGTAACATTCATGAAATTGAAATTCAAAATCAATAAAGAATTCATATTCCAAAAAGTTTTAGTGGGCCACAACAACTGTATAAGAGAATACAGCTGTAATAGTGGATGACTTAAGTCGTTAACAGTAATCCCTGAATTCTCCGGCTTCCGATTAGAAGTCGGCCAACACTACCGTTCGGAGTCAGAATTTGATAGTCAATATACTCGATTTGATCAGCCTCGACGTTCTGAGCGCAATGGCGCAGTCGGAATTTATGTTTGACGACCCTAAGTCATTGAATTACGTGTCGAACTGTAGATGCCACTGAAGTAAGATAGAATTACAAATTATCTGGATCTAAACTCAACGAACCGAAATCGCCACTTGAAAGGTTTCGTCGAGACAGACGTCGTGGCGGAGTCCGTTTTTCAGTCTGACGACTCTAATGCCTCGAAAAATATGCCAAATCGTAATTTCCACTATAAAAGATGGAATCGAAATTTATCTGGACCTAAACTCGAGAAACTAAGATCGACACTTGATAGGTCTCGTCGAGCCGGTCAACGTGGTGAAGTCTGTTTTTCTATTTGATGACTCGGACGCCTCGAAAAGCATGAAATACAGTAAAATTGTGATAAATTCTTCAAAAATGTTTATATTTTATTGATCGAAATGCTTGAGCTCTCTTGTGGAAGGGCCTCCTTACACAATGCTGCTATAGTGAGGGACCTAAACTGAATGGTGAAGAGTTGGAGGTCCACTTTGCAATTATTGCAAGCCAACTCACCCAACTCCCTAACAACTTGGACACTTAGGGAGGGGAAACCGTAGCCCTCTCCCCACGTGCTCCTCATCCTATGCCGTGAAACCAGACCACTCCCAACATCCCCCCATTTGAATTCGAAGAGGAAAAGGGTGACCATTCTTCTTGCATCCAAGGAGGTTGAGGAGGAAGCACCAGAGCCCTAGGGATCATGCCAGACCTATTTGGAGACTCTTTGCACTCTCAAGACCACTCTTGTGGAGCGCCGCCACCTGCAGTGGCCGCGGTTGGCCGGGAGAACATCACCTTCCTTCATTCTTCTTCTCCAAATTCGAGGTATGTGAGTTTCCTTCTTCCTTTGAGTTTCTTGCACCGGGATCCATCCCATTCTCCTTCTGACGTCCCGATCACCCCCCCTGCACATCCCCGAGCCTCAGAGAGCCGCTGTTGGCCAGCTGAGTAAGATGCTGCCGAAAATTCCAAAGTTGGCTGGATCTCGGCGTTGGCTCTATCTGGCCATTCAAATTCAGATCAAAGATGATGGACTTCTTCTGCTGATCCCTAAGAAGGCCTCTACGAAGTTTCAACCCCATTGGTTGAGTGTAGAGACCGTACGGCGAAGCCCTAGTTTCAAGCCATCTTGCTCTTAGCCGAGCTCCTCCGCCCGGCACCGCCGGCCACCCACCGCACCTAGCCGCTGGGGCTGGGTAGGGCGGTGACCTTGCAACCTCTGTGAAGCCTTTCCAGGTGGTGCTTGCCTTGGTTGGTGACTAGAACCCGAGCTGGTGCAACCTCGGTCAAACCGAGCTCCAATAAGGAAGGGTTGTGGCCATCTTGCTTCGGCAGCTCCTCGAACAGCCGCACAACACCCCGAAGGTGAGCCCTTGACTCCTCTGACCTTACTGAGCATGATGCTCACCTTAGAAATGTATTTGATTGGGTAGTTGTATGGAAAGTAGCATAGTGGCCTATGTTGCATGTGTATAACTTGAGCCATCACTATTCTTGGGCTCTGTGCCACTCCCAAACAGCGAGCACGACGTTCAGTGTGTCAAGGCCGACCTACTGGTGCCCTCGGTTCAACTTGAAACTCCTCGGATATTATAATCGAGTCATAAATTGACAAATATGCATGTAATTATGCAATTTTTCGTAAACCTAGGGGTTTTTTTGCAAATGTGACCATACGGGCTACTTCGGGCAGCGTGCACGCATTTTCTAAACTTTTTCATTAGAGATCCGACGGCTTCCGTTGAGCGAATTTTGATTCCCAAACTGTAAATTGGCTAAATTGTCGGTTTACCGGCGTTTCCATGCAAATCACGCATTCCGGAGATATTAGATGATGAGTTGTCACTGCCAGATGTCCCTGGCTGTTCCCGACATTATCTTGGATGGTCTAGTGACCTCCGTTTTGCGTCGGTGACTTTCGGAGCCAAAATTGGCTTTTTCGGGAGCCACGTTGTTATTCATGGACCTGATTGAGATTAGAGGTTTATAAAATGGTCCTTGGCTGCCCGGATACTTTAAATGGATCATTCCGGGCAGCGTGTGAAGTTTTATCGCATTTGGATACACGTAGATACTATTCGGGCCGTAGTCGGTCGTTCGGCGGACTTTTGAAAATTGTGGTAAATCCCGGGACTTGAGGAAAGTCCATTGTTTAATTGTTCTGGTTATGTAGTGTTGTTGGGATGGGTATGGGTGAGTCTTTACTGATCAGAGTTTGTTCCCCAGCAGTTTGGTGCCAGCACCCAGTAGTTCAACAGAATTCGGAATTGCCTACATTGAGGTGGGTTTATTTTCGGTCTGGACTTTATCATCTCTGCCCTCTAGGGTACAATATTTGGTCGGACCCCTGTGTTTCATGCTAGCCCTAGTCCTATCTTGAGCTATACTTCCATTGGTTGATTATTACTCGCTTATACTTGAACATATATAATGCTTGATAGGTCATTAGCTAGATATCAGTACATTAGCTTTTATTTGGACATATATCATGCTTGATTGATCATCAGCTAGACAGTAGTACATTAGCTTATACTTGGATATATCTTGTCACGCCCCGGAGTCGAAACTGCGACCCGGGCTCGCCAACAGATCCGCCGCCCATACGGTGAGCCCCGTATAGGCGAAGCGTCTAACCTGCAAAAGAAGATACTATACTAAACAGATATCAGAGCTGAGAGTAAGCTGCTAAAAATAAAATACATGTACAACACAAGTGCTCACCAAAAGTACATAAGTCTCTCACTCAATAAATAAAAACAGAAAAGTACAACTCAATACCTCACTACAAAGTCTCTCCACATGAACTCTCAAAATATAAGATGGGGTACATCTACTCTCAGGATGACGACAACGGTAGGGATCTAGCTCGCGACTCCCTTACCTCGATCTGAAGAAGCAGCAGCTGGAACAGCAGGAACAGGCGTAGAAATTCCTGGGGAAAAAGACACCACGACGAGTGTGAGAACTACATCCCACAGTAGCTCTCAGTGGGTGCCGTCAACAAGCCCAACGGTCTGCCCACTAAGTCTACTAGAGGCATGAGGAAACAAAAACAGTGCTGAAGGAAAAAGCTGAAAGATAAATTCTACTGCTACTATGCCCATATCTAGATACTCAAAAAGCGGGACAGATGAAAATATAATGCATCTACTAACTCTCAAGTATAGTAACCCAATCTATACTGACTGCCACATAGGGTCCAGTCAAACCTGCGCCTCCCCTACTGCGGCACATCCTCAACAGGACGGGTCTACCGTAGGGTGTCCGTGACTGCCAAAACTGGCTCAGCCAGAGGGACGGTGTCCGTGACTGCCAAAACTGGCTCAGCCAGAGGGACACATGCATCGACAAGCTGCGATAGCAAGTAACAGGCCCAACTCCGGAGTGGCACTCGAGGGGCGCGACCCCACC
The DNA here is from genome assembly GCA_029168755.2 of Tillandsia fasciculata. NCBI lineage: Eukaryota > Viridiplantae > Streptophyta > Magnoliopsida > Poales > Bromeliaceae > Tillandsia > Tillandsia fasciculata. The sequence continues at coordinate 8,399,105 of CM054939.1, read as the reverse complement.
GAGCAAAGTATCCGCGCATCTCTGTCGAGCTCAAATGTGGCTCCTGCATGCTATGATCCAAATCACTGTCTCACTCACTAGCTGGAACTACACTGCTGATGTCACATCTCTCACTCAATGGCTAGAAATACTCACAGCCGGGACTACCGTCTACCCGACGGCTCCCACAACAGAACACCAAACTCAGGAAGAACCGACACTATAAGGGTTCGAAAATTCCGATAGGTCGGTGCCTAGAGCCCTATCAAACAAGAACAGACTCCAGGCTCCGCCTATCGAGGTTCCCGACCCCTTACAGTTCGGGAACACAACAGTCTCTGAACAACAAGCGGAGGACACCAACCGAGGCCCGAAAGTCCCGGAAGACCAACACCTACAACCCTATCAAACAAGAACAGGTCCTAGGCTCGGCCCCCGTGGCTTTCGTCCCGAAAATAGGAACGGTCCCTAGAACCCAGATCACCCAAACTCTCTCGGGTGAGGAAGTTGTAATAAATAGATGACAGTTATTATTGAAAAATTATTTTAATCTGGGAAAATCTAAATTTAGTATATTTTACTTCCTTTAAGAAAATTGGTTTAAATAAATGAATTTTTTCAAACCCCGAAGGGCTATTGCCATCACCCAAATCAAACAAGAACAGGCTCCGGCGACCCCTCGAGATTTGGAAGAAAACATTAGTTTACAGGAATCATGTGTGTCTAAAAAGAACAATCTGGGTCCTAGGTCCTTCTGACACTGGTAAACAACTGCCACTAACCCAGTGGCGACAAATAAAACATCTCGGGACCGCCGTTTACCCAAACGGCTCCCGCCACAGATGAACGATCAACTACCTCTACCAGACTCCACTCTGCTCCCAAGCACGAATGTAAAATGCATCCCACACTAAGAAAACCCGACCCCTCGGCCCACTACCCGGGCGAGTAAACACTATGTCCAGGAAAAGTAAAGTGTGGATGTCTAAAGTAAAATAACCTAGCCCAAGTTGGAGTTTTCTAGAGTCTGGCTGAACTTGTTACATATGACAGGGGTGCTAGGTCAAGTTCCAAGAGAACATTAATTACGTATAGTAGGAAACAAGAAATTTACAAGATCATCAGATAACTCTAGAATTATCAGCTATCACTATCATGCATGGTCCTACTATAGTAGATTTAATGAACGTTCCATAAGTCTTGGAGACAGGGCCACCCACCTGAAGGTGCACAACTGTCCAGGGTCGCACAGATAAGAAAGTCCAGAAACAGCCAAACCGCAGTATCCTCCAAGCTAGCAACACTGTAGTAGTGCTCACAAAGTCCTGGATACAAGCATAATCCAAAATTTACACTTAATCCACTCAATATCCAAGTTCCCAAAAATCTGTGTGAACAGTCCCATAAACACGAAAATTTCACCTTAAAAACATTCTCCAAAAATTCTGATAAAAATACGACGGCGATGCTCGCGAAGAGTAGATGTCGATAGAGTCCTGAAACGTCGAAATCTGATGTCCGGATGAGGAGATAAAAATCCGACAAGTGGGTGCTGTCCTATTCATCAACAGAAAAATAGGGGTTCAAAAACTCCTCGGGATCCGTGCCAAGAATCCCAAACGGGACCAAGAGATCAGGAAATCGAAGGCGTACCTCTCGTGATTCCAACGCCATGAAAATCGTCCAAAAAGACAGTCAGGGTAGCTCTGTGGACCTCTCAGACCGAAATGCAGCGATAACGGGCCTCCATCAGAAAATCGTCGCTCTGCGCTTCGATGCTGAAAACGTCGACGTCGTGGCTTCCAAAAAAATCCGGGCCTCTGCCAGAAGATGCGCGACACGAAGATCTACAACTTTCCTAAAGGGGCCATGGGCAGGGGAGCTCGGGAAAGGGGGCAAAAATCCCTCACAAGGCAGCTATTTATAGGCCCAGCTCGAAAATCAGCATTTTTGGATTTGGCCCAAAGATTCGGGCGCCCGAAAAGTTTCGGGCTGCTACAGTAACGGGCCCGGCCCGTTACTGTGTGCGCCCGAAACGCTCACGGGCCGCCACGTGTCCCTGCAAGGCTCCCCGCACCCGGCGCACGCGCGCCGACGAACCCCGCGACGCCACGTGTCCCGACAACCCGGCGTGCTCCGCTGCGCCCGACCAACCACGAGGCGCCACGTGGCGCCCCCACGTCTCCCGGTCAGAGCCCACACAGCGCCCACGTGCGCGGCCGCGCCGCCGCCGGCTCCGGGTCGGGCACGCCACCCGAGGCAGCCGCCTCCGCCGCGTGGACCGAGCGCACCAGGACCCGCCAACCACACTACGCCACGTGTCCACCCGGTCCACCGTGCACCCGCGCCGAAAATCCGTGGACCGCGCTGTTGGTTTTTAGGATCCACAAGGATCTAAATAGGTACTATCAAACACCTAGAGGGGGGGTGAATAGGTGTAATATTAAAAAAAACAAATCTCAGTGCAAAAATAAAAACCAATGCGGAAATAAAAATAGCACACCGAGATTTACGTGGAAACTCCAATCCAGGAGAAAAACCACGGGACCAACACGCAATGACAATCCACTAAGAAAAAGAAGAATAACAAGGTGATTACCGACTCCACGGACTCAAACCCCTCCTTCAAATTCTTCGGACCTTGCGCTCCACCGATTGCACGTCCACTGCACACGTTCGAATCCACGAACGCCACTCGAATCCACGAGCACACGTTTCGAATCCACGAAACGCCTTCAATACACCGAATCCACGGTGCCACGTCGAATCCACGACGCAAACTCAGCCGGTAAGAATATTGGCTTCGATGGTGATCCTTTGCTTAGATTATCATTGAGGAACCGTAGAAGGAATCTCTAAGCAAAGACTAGATCAATTCGACAAAAGATAGATCTTGGAAGAACCGTCGAATTGACCTAAAAGAGGCTAAAAAGAAGAACGGTAAAAACCTAGCCTCTAGGGTTGCTCTCGAGTGTTTTCGGTCTTCGTCAATTGTGTCGAGAAACCCTAAGTATCTATTTATAACCCTTGGAAACAAATTAGAGTCGGTTTAGGAAACTTTTCCCGAGATAACATTGTGTACCGGTACCAAATATTGTGTTCCGGTACTCAATGGTGCAAAACACAGATTTTTCTATTGTGTTCCGGTACGCGAGTCTGTGTTCCGGTACGCAATACAAATTTCAGAAAATTCTGTGTCGGGTTTGAGGAACTTCAAGTGTGGTTCCGGTACTCAATATAAAAACTGATTTTTCCAAGATAAACTTTATCCAAAACAGACCAAGTACCGGAATCCAAACTTAAAACAAGTTGTAAGTTAAAACCAAGTTCCTAAAACCAAGTCTAAACCGGTTTTCATTAATTTCCTGTTTCCAATGATTATAAACGAACTTTAATCACCATGATTAATATTTAATCATACCTGAGAGTTGATTTGGGCTCATGTTAAATCTTCAATGAGCCTTCGAAGGCTGATTTGACAATTTGATCCCTTTAAGACTCCGACTCAACTCACTGACTTGACTCACGAAATATGCCAACACCAAAATGCCGTAACACGCGCCTGCTGCGCCGGCCAACAGGAAGGCTCCACGTGTCCCTCTACGCGGTGCACGCCTCCGCGGTGGACCGCGCGCCTACCCGCGCGCCCGCGCGCCTGCCCGCGCCGCTCTGCCGCCTGCCCGAGCTCGCGCCGCCGCGCTCCGCCGCTGCCCGCCGCCGCCGGCGCCTCTCCGGCCGCCGGAACAGTAACCCCATGCCTCGAAATCCGTGTTTTCGCGTCCGGGCTCCGAAAAATACAAGTAAATAGTCCATTCCGCTCGTTTTCGCGCGCTGAATCCAAATCCGAGGTCCGTTCGGCGAAATTCCACTCCTAAAATTTTCCGAAAATTCCCGGAAAAGTGAACTTGATCCATTTTTCATGCCGGGTCAAATTCTTGGTTCCAATAAGCGCGCAAAAACCTCAATCATCCAATATGGACTTCCAGATAAGCAAACAAGCTCCAATTTTACCAGAAATCTAATTCTTGGGCCCGACACGCGCACACACACTCCCCGAAGCCACTAATCCAACAGTAAACCCTTAAGTGGGGATTCGGATCCTCACATATCTCATGCCTGCTTGGTCATTACTTAGATTTGCTTTTGCTCAGATATAACTGTTCCTTGTGTTCCATATTGTATGAGATAACCTATGATTGATATACAGATATCTGCATCCCTGTTGGGATTCCGGCTTGTTGCCGATTGCCCGGTCTATGGACCAAGAGCTTGAGCATCAGCATTATGATTCGCCATACACTGCTGTACATCACTACGCTATGGGATTGATCCCCCATCTTGCGTTCTTTGCCGGTAAAATGGTATGTTGAGAGGCCCGTGAGCCCCCTGGGCACCTGCGGGTGTGGGGTATGTCAGCCTTCTAGGTGTCCAAAATTGGCTTTGGCCTGAAGCCCCAGTGACCAAAAGTGGCTATTGACCAAAAGTGGCTTTAGCCTGAGGTCTAGTGCACTATGGTAGCTTCGTTTGAGGTCCCAATGACCAAAAGTGGCATCGATTGGATACTTGAGTTTCTATGATTAATGCATCATTTATATATCTGTTCAGCATACTCTAGCACATGTATCCTTATATGTTTAGTATTATGATTATGATTCATATTTCTATTTCAGCATGCTCTAGCACCTATAATGTCTTTACCCATATATGCTCAGTACTATGATTATGATTCATTCAGTTATCTGCTTGTTATATCAGCCCTTACCTACTGATCTTTTACTATCCAGTGATTATAATATGCCAGTATGTACGATTTATTATTTCTCGGCTCGTCATGCCCACTGGGATATATTTATGTTGTATCTTACACCCTTTGGGTGCCCACCATTTTAGGTCGATCGGGTGGTAGGATGTCAAGATGTTGTTGAGAGCATATCCGATAGAACCATCCTCTGTTGCCAGCTTCTGATTTTTAAAAATTTTAAATTTTTTTTTTTTTGTTGAAAATTTAAAATCAATACTATAATCAGAAGCTAAGTATCAAATCTTTCATTTTAATTTTACAAATCAATTTTTTATTTTATTGGATTTTAATTATTATTTAGCTATAAAAAATTGTTGCATGCATACGATGCATTTGTACATTCGCGCCAATCATGTTATTAGATCGTTGGATCTCAGCGATCTAATGAGTTTTAATTTTTTTATAGTTATTATTAAAAGTATACCGAATTTATTAGAATTATAAATTATTTTGCAACAACTATTCGATGTTTTAAAATTTTAATTTTACTATCTAACTTTTTAATTTATTTGATTTAAATCCGTTAGCGGCACTTTGACTTCAAATTTAAATATGTCGTTTATTTGTATACTTTATATAATTTTTCATAACTATAAATTTATTAAAATAAATAATTAGTTTAAATTTTGAAGTCAAAGTAAATATCGTTGACTGATTCAAATTAAATAAATTAAAAAGTTGGATAATAAAATTAAATATTTGAAAGATCGAATAATTATTTCAAAATAATTAATAATTTATACTTCATATAAATTTTATATGTTTTTATTTTTATATTTAGTTAAGAAGTGAGCAATTGGATTAACAAAATTAAAGTATGAATGTATCAATATCAATTGCTTTTGAAAGGTATATTTAAAATTCAATTAGTATTTAAAATTTTCAACAAAAAAAAAAAGTATATTTAAAATTTTTAATTTTTAATTTTTAAAATTTTAAATTAGGATTTAAATTTCAAATTTAAAAATTTCAAATTTGAATTTGAATTTTAAAATTTTAAAATTTGAATTTATATTCAAATTTCAAATTATAAATTATGAATTTTAATTTTTAAATTTTAAATTTCAAATTATAAATTATGAATTTTAATTTTTAATTTTTAAATTTTAAATTTTAAATTTTAAATTTTAAATTTCACAATTTAAACTTCAAATTTTAAATTTTAAATTTAAAAAAATTAAATTTTTAAATTTTAAATTTTATAATATTGACTTTAAATTTTAAACATTAAAATTTATTATTTTAAAATAATAAATTTAATTTTAAAATAATAAATTTTAATTTTACAATTTAGAATTTTTAATTTCAAAATTTAAAATTTAAATTTAGATTTTATTTTTCAAATTTTTTAATTTTTAGCTTGAAATTTTAAATTTTTATTTTAATTTTTAATTCAAATTTAAAATTTAAAATTTAAAATTTAAAATTTAAAATTTAAAATTTTTAACATTTAATTTCAAATTATAAAATTTTTAATTTTAAAATATTAAAATAAAATATTATTTTTTAAAAAAATTTAAATTGAAAGAAATTTTGTATAGTTTTACCATTTGCATCCAAACAGTTAAAAATTTTAAACCATAGAATTTTTTAGAGTTACAGAATTTCCTATTTCATTTAGACTAAAACTACAGTTTACAAATTTCATGACAATTTTTTACTATGCATCCAAACATGCCCTTAATCTTTTTTTTTTTTTATCAATGAAAAAGAGAATTACTCTCTCTTAGATTTTGAAGGATTTGATATTTGGGTTGCGGAAGCTAGTGCAATTTTCATCTTGTAATTTTGCATTTGATCCATTGGGGCAAGTGATTTGGTCTGATTCTACTTCATCACGTTTTCAGGAATTACGATCCAGATATGTTTAAATTTATTTTTTAAACCATCAGATTTAATAGTGGAAACTACTAGTAGCACACTTTTAAAAAGGTGTATATTTTATATCCTATTCATTTTAAGATGAGGTGAATTTTACTTGTCATTTCAAAAATAACGAGTGGAGGAGCTCGCATCCTTAGATGGGTGGAATGTGCATACAGATAGCATTGCTCTTTAGTAGGTGTCAACGAATCGAATACGAGTAAGCTGAGGCCGACTCGTGTTCGAGCCGAACATTAAACGAGCCGAACACGAGCTGGCTCGTTTAAATATCGAGCTAAAAAATTCGGCTAGTATTCGGTTCGTTTATTAATAAGCCGAACACGACTCGACTCACGAACAATAAATTAAATTTTTATTCTCACTATTAAGTGTAAAGTTAAAAAAAAAAATTTAAAATTTAAAATCTTAATCTAATAATTAAAATTTATAAAAAAAATTAAATTTTTTATTTAGGTTGGTCTAAAATTTAAATAGTAAAATTTACTAGAATATTATATATATATATATATGCAGTTCGGCCAATATGCTTTTAAAAGTACTAAAGTGTTAGCACTATAATATTTTTAACCGTTGAAGTAATTCTAATAGTTTTTTGGATCATACACAATGATTCACAAATAATCATTATTGTTGAATTTTCATTCAATGACCAAAAAGTCAATTCCAATAATTATATATTTTTTAATATTTTTAAAAATATTCTAGTTCAGCATAAATAAATGAGTTTTTTTATAATTTAGTTTTTTATAGCGAATTTGAATTTTATATTTAAGTTAGTATAAAAAATAAATAATAAAATTTTATATTATATATATATATATATATATATATATATATATATATATATATATATATATATATATATATATATATATATATATATATATTCGAGTTGTTATCGAGCCGAACAAAAGCGAGCTTATCCCAGCTTGTGTTCAGTTCGTTTATTAAATAAAAATTTTGGCTCGTGTTTGGCACGTTTACTAAATGAACGATTCTATCTCGAGCTCATTTCAAGTCGAACACGAAATAACTCGAGAACAGCGAATAAAATTGCCATCCCTACTCTTTAGTAAGTAAATTTCAAAATAGATCCCTAACCTTTTATTCAATTTTGAATCTAGCCCCTAATCTTTCCATTTCAATTACATCATTTCTGACGTAAACTCCACCAAAGTTGAACAAACCTACCACATTAGCAACAACAAAACAAAATATCCATCAATACCAAATTCTTACAAATCAAATTATATACTATTCTTAATTTACTTTTGATTTTATAAACTACTTAATATTTACAAAACAGTAAATATCTAACTTTTACACGTAAGCTCTTTATATATTGTAAATTGCATTGGCAGAATTAAATTTTAATTTTAACGCATCAATTATCAAATTTTAGGACTTAATTGAAAATCACGTAAAAGGTTACAGACCGGATTGAAAATTGGCAAAAGATTAGGGACCTTCCAAGTATTTTACTCTTTTAATAGTTATAATTGAAGATAATATATTTTATTATACTGTCGTTGTTGAAGATAAAAAGTTAGATAAGCGACAAAACAGTCCAAAAATATATATTAAAATCATAATGTCACAATCCACCGAAAAAATAAAAAAATAATATTTTATTAGAATATCAAAAATCCAAATTATTCAAAAGGAATAAATTTCTCAGTTGACATTTAAAACAAAACAAAGAAATTAGAATAAATCACAAAGAATATTCTATTGTTAGATGCGCAACCACTCACCTAAAATTTTTTTATTATGAAAAGAACCAAAATAATAAACTAATATAATTAAGAGGTCAAAATGCAAATATTGGTTAATCGATATATAAAACTGGATAGCCAACAGTTAATTGAGTCATTAAATTTAACAAAAAAAAAAAATTAGAATAAATTAAATTTTTTTAAAAAATTGGTAATATTCGAACTAAATAAATAAATAAATAAAGATGAGGAGCCTATTTCAAAATATTCAAAATTAAGGGCTTATTAATATAGTTTACATTTTCTTTTTCTAGTACAAGTCTAGGTGGGGCCCACCCACGAGTGCCCCAACACAAACTGCAGTACCACGTCCACGCACCGACAAGTGATCCCCAACACGTACATAACACACAACACCTCAACTGTCCAATAATTTACTGCCACGTAGAGATTTTTTTTTTTTTTGTCAACACGCACCCCGAGGAGCTCGTGGCCGTAGTGAGTATCTACGTGTGCAGCGTCGTTACTCGATCCCCATAAAGTGCTCTATAGGTACCCTTAAATGCACCCAAAGAAATGGTTTTTTTTTTTTTTTTTTTTTTTTTTGAAATTTTAAGATAATAAAGAGATTCATTATTATATCTATTATGATTCTTTGGCTTAATTTGACTAAACTCACTTAATATGATTTGTATTCAAATAAGAAAAATTAAGTGCTTCAAAGTAAAAAGTATTTTTTAATTTATATAAAATTATAATTGCAAAAAAATTAGTTATGATTATATAGAATCAAACGAAATAAATATTAAGAATATCTCTACTATATTTTTTTTCTAAAGGTGACGATTAATCGGATATTATTGAAAAATATCTGTATCCGTATCCGCTATTATTCAGATTCGAATAGAAAATATCTGATTTAGCTGAATATGAATGCGAACATGATTGAATTCGAATCTAAATATTTGAATTTTTAAGTGATAATAATATATTAATATTCTCAATTCAGATTTTTTTTTTCTCGTATTCGATATGTGAAATTGAAAAAAACGTTTCGAGCCCTACCAATTTTTAATTTTATTAAAACTGCATTACTGGTGAAAAAAAATAGATAAAAAAATAATATGATTTTTTTTTTTTTATTTTTTATTTATTTTACGAGTATATATTAGTGTATATTAATATTCGAATACATATCCGATTCATATTAGAATTCGTATTTAAGCGAATCCAATCACAAAAATTTAACATCTGATATATATTTAGGGCCCGTTTATTTCGGGGCTAGAACAAAGAATAAGGGATTTATCCTCCTTATTCTACCAAACGCATCAGGAATTATCCGGTACAGCTAGTTCCAGTACAAGCAAAATAAGCTGGAACAACAATTTTTATTTATTATTTTATAATTTTTTTTTTTTACCAAACTATCCCTCCTTCCCTTCTTTCTCTCTTTCCAATAAACTCTCATCATCACAATCCCTCTCTCTCCTCTCTCTCTCTCTCTCTTCCTTCATCCCACCTCCTTTCTCTCTTCCCAATACACTCTCATCATCACAAATTAATATTATAAAATTTTAAATTTTAAAATTTAAATATTGAAATTTTATATTTGAAATTTTAAATTTAATTTGAGAAAATAAAATATTAAATTAAATATTATTTTCAAAAAATATAATTTGATTATGGTTTTGATTTTATCTTAATTTTTTTAAAGCTTTAATCCATTAATTAAAACAAATTAATTAAATTTTAATAACTTTTATCACATATTAAATCTCGAGGGCAAAAAGGTAAATTATCCTAATCTAACCTCTTTATTCTTCTTATTCTTCATTCTCATACCAAATACAAAATCTCTTATCCCTGGAATCATTCCAAACGCTTTTTTACTCTAGTTCCGTATTTTATACTTATCCCAGAATTAGCTAGTTCTATTTTAACCCATTACCAAATGAGGCCTTAAAATTCGTATTTGAAAAAAAAAAAAATGTAGATATAAAATTAATTCGGATAGGTGAAACATTAGCATCTGCAATATTCAGAAAAGAAAGGGAATAGTAAAAAAAAAAAAAAAAACATCGGAATCTGATTTTCATTCCGATCTACTCGGACAGTAAATAAGGACAAAAAGATAAAAGCAAATCAACGCGCTCAGAATCTAAAGCAACCCCGCATTCCTGTTCGTAAATATATACATAGTTATTTTTTAAAAATTCCTAATAAGGTAATTATTATTATTATTATTATTATTATTTAAATTAAATACACGATTAAAATAAATCCAACGTTTAATTTATTATTTATTTATTTATTTATTTTCGTACTCCGACTATGAAAACGAGAAGAGAGGGAGGAGAGGAAGAAGCCGTATAAGTAAACAAACGCAGAGAGAGAGAGAGAGAGGTGAAGGAGAGGAGCTCGAAAGAGTCGCCATTTTTGACCTGTCCGTGCGGAGAACCCTAATTCCCAAAACCCCTCCTCCGTAAGCTCCGCAATTCCCAAACCCTAACCCCAGAATTCGAATTCGATCCCCCTCCCGGATCGGGAAATGGGGATCGCCTCGCACGACGCGATCAAGCAGCTCTCCGCCCTCATGGACCAAGGTCTTATTGTGATCTCTCTTTCTTTCTCTCTTTTTTCTCCCGTTTTTTTAGTGTAATTTGTTGCAAATTTCGTTGGGTTTTTTGAACTTACTTGGCTTTTTATTTTATTTTTTTTGCTGTTGTTGTTGCTATAGTGGATGAGGCGCAGAAGAGCACGTTTCAGGTGTGAATATTTGGCTAAATTTGTAGATCTTCTTGTTTTGCGTTCTTGGATTCGCGGGCTTCTTGGATCTGAGTAATTTGTAGTGGTTTTTTGTGTTAAAGATTGGATCTTGGTGACGTTTCTGGTGTTTGTAGTGCTTTTTAGAGTTTTAAATTGGATCTTAGAGCTTGATCAGGTAGTTTATGAGAATGGTGAAGTGATCTACTTAGTTGTAGAGCTTGTGGACCTTTTTTCAGCCTTTTACCTTTTACTTTTCTATCTATTTTTGGGAAAATTTCTGGTTCTGTGAATTGTTGTTATTTTAATCATATATGTCTGTGATCAGCTTTAGAGATCTGGTTAATATGATAGTGGTTAGCGGTTTCTCGTAGTGATTGATGTATACTTTGTTGAATTTTGTTAACTGTGGTAGTCTTAAGCGTAGGAAGTGTGTTGACGTTCACTTAATTCTTGTTTGATCTTAGATGAAAGCTTTTAGAGCGTAATCGAACCAATGTAGAATGAATTCGAGTTTACTGTTAAAGTAGAAATTGTTGATGCACCCGTCGGTCCATGCGTCGCCAATCATCTAAAGCAATTGTGGAGATAGAGATTGTCCTGCACTGGTTCTTATGTTGACTTTCAATGGGTGACACCAGTTGCCCTATTCTTTGTATCAACTAAGTGCGATTTGTAGTTGCGATGGTTGTATAAGAGGCAGAGAAGTGAATTCTAGTTTTGAATTACCTTTGGTTACTTCACTTCAGCTGCATGGTATGGTTTTGAAAATATCTACCTCGATAATATTTTGCGATGCTTTCAGGTTAGTTAATGCTTATGATGACATCACGGTTAGATAATTTAGATTGAGGGTTTAATTTTGTAGATAGACCTAAGAATAGCCACTTGAATTCTTAAGACATGTTTTAATCTAGCGATTGATATTTCCAAGGGGTAGAAAGTTTGGCTTTTCATTTTTGTACTTTTGGGTTTTTTCTCTGATAATTTAGCTATAGTCTGAAGTTCTTTAGTGATGTCTCCTGTTCTGGAAATAGTAATTTCTGATATTTGATGTTATCATATGCCTCATTTCCCACCCTACAATTTTCCGTCGTGTGGATAAGATTTGTGTTTGCAATTGTATAGTGGTTGACTCGCTCTCTTTTTTGTTTGTTTTTCTCCTCTTCTTCTGGCATCTGTTTAATAATTTGAACTGTTCAACTTGCAGAAAATTCCTATTTATTTAGGAAAGGTTTAGTTCCTTAATATATTTTCTTCTTCTACAGAATATGCACCAAGGTTATCTAGTAGAAACCCTGATTCGCTTTCTTAAGGCTAGGGAATGGAATGCTCCAAAAGCTCATAAAATGGTGAGCCTGCATATTGGCTACTTATACATGGTTTCGTATTTCAAGACTCGAGAATCTTTATTATAACTTTCGTTGTTGTAATAGTAGTCTCACCTTTGTTGCAGCTGGTGGATTGTTTGAATTGGAGGATACAAAATGAGATTGATAATATATTATCTGTGAGTAACCTTTTTCTCTCTCAATGTATCAAATTACCAATTTTAAAATGGAAGTCTGTCCATTAGGCACTGCAGTACGATATTCTCAATATTACGAGCGCTATCTTGTTATCTTTCTGATCTAGCATTCTATCCTCTTTATTTTGCTAATGAAAATTATTCACATGTAAAACATATCTAATAAAGAATATTTCAGGACGGCTTATTCTTTTAATACGTGTACGCATACGTCCATTAAATGTTATCTCCTTATTGCAAATTTATCTATTTTATATCTATATCTGTCATGTCAATACAAAATATAATAGCATAATATGTTATTCTAACTTATGTTTGTTTCATCTAAAATCTATATTTTATTCTAACTTTTGTGCTGTTCAAATTGGAATTGTGCATCTTCTAAATATTTGATATACCAAACTTGTTGCTTTGGGAGTGTCTATTACATTGCGACTATAACTAGTTACTATTACATATACATGGCTGAGCATAATGGCTATTGGAACATGTTAACCTCAGTGCTATTGTATCTCTAGTTATTTCTTAAGTCTAGATATTACTTATCTGTCATTTATAAAGTCAATATTCTTATTTTGGCTTGAGAGACACAAAAGGTTTTGATCCCACTATGTTATTTTTTAATCGTATTTTGTCCTTGATGCAGAAACCTATAGTCCCAACAGAGTTATACAGATCAGTACGTGACTCACAACTTATCGGATTATCTGGCTACTCAAAGGAGGTATACCTACACATTTTCTATTGTTGAAACTGAGCTTCTGTTTTCTACCACTAATTGTCCTTCTCGGTGTATCTTTGATGTTATATTACTTTTGACAGTTAAGTAATCCTTTTACAGCTTCAATGGCCTGTACTTTTGTGATTCATAATGCAACTCTCTGCCCCTAAGTTAGAAATTAACATTCATACTGAAATCCATCTTTCCCTTTATTTTTTGCATATTATATTCACACCATGCTCAAATCAGTTATCTATAACTAATTAACCGAAAGTATGACCTTGGCTTTTGTTACTTTAACCATCTTTATTTCTCTCTAACAGGGCCTTCCTGTGTTCGCAATTGGTGTTGGGCTCAGTACGTATGACAAAGCATCGGTAAGTATCGCACTATTTTTTATTATTTACAGTTTCTTCAATGCCTTATTTCTGGACCTCTTATGGTAACTGTTCTGATATATGGAATATGATGATACCCATAAAAGAAATATTCTCTGAGAATCTTTCGGCTTTTTCTTTCGCTTAATTTGGCTAATGGAAAAGGAGAAGCCAATGTAGATCTTTTTGCATGTGACCTTTTAGTGCTGCTGCTTATCCAGTCTTTAGCAAAACACATGTGGCCTTGTGAGGTTGACGTTTCTGGGAACTTTATGTGCTGGCATTGCAATATTTTACATGTGACAAATTTAGTATATATTAACATCCAAGTCAGAAAAAGCTCTTCTCTTGCAGACTCTTCATAACATTTCTCTTGAACCAATTAAGCACAGACACTGAATTTTCCAGGTGCACTAACTTTACTTTGTCTTATTTAAATTAGGTTCATTACTACGTGCAATCACATATTCAGATCAACGAATACCGAGATTGTGTGGTTTTGGTAAGTAACCTCTGCATAAATTAATGACTAACTATGTTTCATCGTCTCTCTCTCATAGACCTGTAATCTTTTTACTTCTAGCCCAATGCGACAAAGAAGTATGGGCGGCACATAGGCAATTGCATCAAAATTTTGGATATGACTGGTCTAAAGCTCTCAGCTATGAGCCAAATAAAGGTATATCTCTCAACCATCTTTTTTTTTTTTCTAAACACTTGTGCTAGTTAATGTACTCGTTAATGTGAAAATTATTCGGTAAAAACATACAAAATTTATTCGAACTATGGACCATTTTGAATCAGCTACCTAACCTTTCAAAATTTTGATTTTACTGCACAATCTTTCAATTTGTTTGATTTGAGTCAATCAACGATACTTTGACTTCAAAATTTGAATGCATCATTTATTTGTAGCTGATTCAAAATGGTCCATAATTCAGATAAATTTTGTATGTTTTTACCAAAACATTTTGTTCGCACCTCTTGAAGTCAAAAAGTTTTATCTGAAAGTAATAATTACTCCTACATTTTCATATACTTGTACACTATTTTTGGGCATTTTAGACTACTTTTTCTGTGCTGCTCATGTCAGGCCATATTAGACTATTGATCCACATGATATCCGGAGTTTTTTTTATCCCAACTTGGTCAATAATAGAGTCCATTTCTTTTACCTATCTTTCCTTCACCAGTGATACCTTACCTCCATCTCATACTAAAATCCAAACATTGGAAAATGTCAGAATTATTCTTTTGGTAGCCTAAATTTGTTTAATCTACAGTTTGCGAAGATCTCTTCTCGATCAAGGATAATTTTAATAAATTTTTCTTTTTTGTAAATATTATACAAGAAGAGGCTTTTTTTTATAAAAAATCCTTTTCTTTTTTGAGTCCAGCTCTACTTCAATTTGACGGCTTTAATGAACTTAAAAAATGGTTTGGGAGCTCGTTGTTCTAAATTGAAATATTTTAAAATATACTGATGGGATTGTATCAACTTTTGTTTGTGTTACTTTTCCACATTCAAATTCAACTGTCGCTGTTTTCTTGCTTTTCTTTTTCTCCTTCTTTTCTTCGATATTTGCTAATTTAAAATATGTCAAATTGTATGTGCTACATTTTCCCTTGTTTCTGGTTGTACTGGTTGTAATTTGCTGATTGACTAATCACCATAATCATATGCAATGGAAACAATGTTGTTGCTTACTTTGCTTATATCGAATGGATTGGACTTTTTATTTATTATGCTTTTGTGCAATGCAGTTATTGACCACAATATCAACTGTTGATGACCTGAATTATCCGGAGAAGACGGACACTTATTACATAGTTAATGCACCTTACATATTTTCAGCCTGTTGGAAGGTAACACACTCATTTATAGCAATGTTGTTTTACATGCTCTGCAGGGTAACATTTTTGCATGTATTTCCATGCAAAATCCAAATATTCATGTTATATGTCCTTAAGATACTTAGATTTCGTACATATATACCATTACTTTTTGCAAAATACTGTTCTTTGAAAATGTTATTGTAATGTTAAACTTTCTCCCATGAATTGGATTTCTCTTCAACTTAAGACACGGTATTTTTGTAAGAAACTGCAGCTTTCAGGGGTATATATGAAAATTCAGTACGGGGCCCTATGTATAAACTGATGATTCCAAGGAAAGAACCAGCCCCACCTTTTGATTACTATCCAAATTTTCACCTGATTTGGATCATTTGCCTAGTAATCAAAAGGTTTCGAAATTGTGAATTTATATGGCCAATGTTTATTAGATCCTTTGCTTTGTCTCTTCAATTATTTCTCCCGGGCTAATTTTTTTCTTTGTTTTCTTTTTTTAAATAATTGGTTCGGCAGGTTGTGAAGCCACTTTTGCAAGAAAGGACAAGGAGGAAAGTGAGAGTTTTGCAAGGCTGTGGCAGAGATGAGTTGTTGAAGGTAAACACATTTTTTTCCCCCTAGCCATTGCTAAATTCTGATATTCAGAAGAAAATGATGAATTCGATTTGTTTGTGGATGTTCTATAAATACTTCAACACCCGGAAGAGAAGGAAACATGTGAGAGGGATGAGCACAATGAGTGAAAGTGACAGATAACGTGGTTCCAGTCGATTAAATTAAATAAAACAAAATAATGAAAGAAAAAATAAAACATTTCCAAATAAGGAGGCGATGAATAGACAATAATGAATCTTCAAGTATTTTCTAAGCTTCAGACCCCCTCCGTCCTGTAAATATACGAGTCCAGCTTAGAATACTTTTGGAAGTACGCAGCTCTTTGTGTTTTTAAGTTGTTTTCAATGATGTAGCATCTGAATCGACGATCGGATTCGTTAGACATGATTTATACTATTGGACGCATCAAAAAACCGAAATTTACTATTTTTCGACGTCATTTGCCCAGTAATCAAAAGGTTTCGAAATTGTGAATTTATATGGCCAATGTTTATTAGTTTAATCGTGTAGAATGATCCAAATCAGGTGAAAATTTGATAGAATATTTTTTGCACTATTTAGATCATGAGAAGTACCTCCGATGTGAAATTTAAATATTCTATTATTATTTTTATGAGATTTTATTTTCAATTGTTCATTTTGAGACTATTTGTTCACTATACAAATAATGTCGAATAATCATGAAATTTTGTTTCTAGATGCTTCGGATAGTGCAAATTATGTTTAATGGAGCCGATTGTCGATTCGAATGCTCCACCGTCGAAAATAACTTGAAAGCACGAAAGTCTTTGTGCTTTCAAAAGTTTTCTTGTTGGATCCTATATGTTGGATGAATTCCATCTTATCTTTTGTTATAAAAGATGCATTCATCTTGAAGCTAAAAAACTGACACAATTATGTATTCCCTAAAAGGGTCTTTTCTCATACTTATTATGATCAAGAATTTAAGTATCTATCGGTACTGGTCGTATTCACCGTGTCGTATCGTGCCAACAAAATACTGGCACGATACACCTTCCGTGCCGATAGCACAGCTCAAACCTCTTCTTTTTTTTTTTTTAATTATTAAGTAATTTTCTTAATAAAGTTCAAAAGATTTCATAAAGATACATAATAAATAATTAGAAAATTTTATTGCTAAAGAAAATAAATATTTCATACTATTATGTGTCAGCACATGTATTTTTTGTCACTCACACTCATCGGCATGGTTCGGCACGCACCGTTCTATATCGTGCCGGCAAGTTTTCGGCACGATGTGTGCCACGATATTTAAATCCTTGATTATGACACAAATCCTTGATAACAAAAAGAATTCTCGTTGTTTGCGTTTATCTGTAGGTTATGGACTACGCATCCCTCCCCCATTTCTGTAAAAGAGAAGGTTCCGGATCGTCGCGCCATTCATCAGATGAAGTGGACGACTGCTTCTCGTTGGACCACCCATTCCACCAGCAACTGTACAGCTACATGAAGCAGCAAGCGACGGGCTCTCACTCGGCCACACCGATAAAACAAGGATCCTTTCATGTCGCTGTGCCTGAGACTGCCATAGAAGACGCAAAAATTGTTAAAAAGATCGAGTCTGAGCTCCACAAAATCGGCGGGGAGCGCAACGGGCTCACACACACCCTAAGCGACGTGAAAATAGATGCTGCATAAAGGGGGGGGGGGGGGGGGGGATGCTAACTAGGAATACTATTTGAATGGTTCTCTTTTGCATACATCCCCCTACTAATATACGGATTTGCATAAATAACCCTGGAAAGTTGGTATTTACGTGCATGCCCTCACACTTTATTTATCTGCAATGTGTGGCCTTTTATTGCAAATGCAAATAAACATTGTTTTCTTGGGAGACGCATGCAAAATATCAACTTTGCAACGATATTTGGCAAAGTTTGCATATTTACAGTGGTATGTATGTGAAAAGTTCCAAATCAAAAGTATGGTAGCTAATTTCTTCATACACTAAGGTGGTTTCTCATTAAACCAATGATGTTCTTTTTTGAATGTTATGGCCCCACAAGGTGTATTGGGTATATAGTAGTAATAGTAGTAGCAAGGTCTCGCAATTCCTCGATGATGCGGGGCCTTTCACATGAAAAAGAAGCTTAAAGCAGCAAGGAAAACTTGTAATAGATTAAAGCAGTTAAGCAGAAACTTGGGAGTTTCATGTATTTTATTATTATGTAATCTTTAGATGATATGCGAAATATCTGGTACTTCATGTCTACCTGGAATTTACCATGTATATTTACCAAAAGCGCACCTACTTGAAACTCCTCTTAAGTTTAAATAGGTTTCCTTTGAAATTGTTTTGGATTGCAGGGAGAGTGGTGTTATGTATGTGGCTGGACCGAAATCGGATCAAAGGTGACCTGAATCAGGTGACCTAAATCGTGTCTCGAGATCGAGGTCTAGCTCTTACTCTTGTGATGGATCGGTCTTTGAGTTGACTTTTGAATGCATCATGTTTTTAAATGTCAAGCGATTTAATTGAGAAGAGATCGGCTCAATCGGGTTTTGATCAAACGGTTTTACAAAAGTTGTAGAATGAGTACACTCGGCTGAAAGGACCGAATCAATTGTATTCAAAATTGAGAAGCTTGGATTACAAATTAAACTATTTTTAGAAAAGCTGTAAAGAAAACGGTAAATGTAAAGAAGGAAGGCTATAAAAAAACTTGTAAATTGCAGTTGAAAGTAAATGGGTCTTGTTTTAAGAGTATAAGATCCTTATTACAGGCTTAGAAATTTCTATTTATAGTAATATCATGTCAGTTCGTGTTTATTAGTTGGTTCACGTAGTGGGCGATAGGGGGTGGGGGAGAGGGGTGGTGTGGGGGTAGTGGTATAGCCACGATTGCGTAGATTACGTCATTGTAATCATGACGGCGTGAGTTACGCTCCATGTCTGACTGTTCCCATCTAAAGTTTCTTCATCTTCAAGCACTCTGTTTCCGACTCCTGATGTACCACGTGTTTTTATTTCTTTGACTCATGCGTGGGTTGGGCCGTCTAAATTATGGCGCACTAATTCATGCACCAGTAATGCCCCCCTCCCTCTTTTCTCTCGAATAGTCTTTCGAATGAACGTTTAGATGGCTATTGGCGTTTAATCAACAGCTGTTATTGACCGCTTCTTTTAGTCTTTTTTTATTAAATGCTTTACTTGACCGCTCTGATTGATTGTGACGTTTTGTTTTACTCTTATCAACTTTATCAGTCGAATACTCAAATACTTTTCTTAAACCCACATCGATCTTGTTAGTAATGGCTGAATCATTTAACTCATCAGCCCCCACGGCCAACTCTTTGTACCGAGACTCTTTCAAGGCCTCAGCTCTCAATTTTTTACTTCTTCAACCAAGGATTCCTCCTCTTGACTGATCTCTCTTTCCTTGACTTGCCATCTTTCTCGCTTCATAACGACTTCTAAGGCTGAAGTCTTTTCCTCCAACTATTTTTTGTGGTCCTTCCTCATTGGCTTCACAACAACCGAACGAACCACCTGAGATTTTAACCAAAGCACTGTGGTCGAATCACTCGCATTGTGAGGGGAACCTTTGTTCGGGTCGTTTTCACGTATTCGACCTCATCCTCTTTGCATCTTCTCAATTCTTTTCATTTTGGCTTGCATTCTTTGCTACCGACCCTTTTAAGCCTTGGTTATGATCGACCTGTACCACTTGGCTAGTCCCTTTGTTGTCAACCATTGATTGGCCACCACGTTTGGCAGTGTTTTCACCATTTTGAGCTGTTCTCTTAGAATCTCTTCCCTCTCCCATGGTCTCAGCTATAGCTAGATTCCATGCTCGTTCACTATTCTTCGACCGAAGGTCTCTATCTCCTCTCCAACTCAGGTTTGGGTCTCAACCATACCGGGTGATACCTCATGGACCGTAATCTCTACCTGTACTGCTGTACACAGAAAGGTCGCCTTGTTTGCTTCTCTCGGCTCTCTTTATCACTTGTGTGATAAAATTCTTTCATGACATTTTGAATTGATAGGTCCTGATCCAAATCTACCTCTTCATTAGAACCTTTTTCTAAACATTCCTCCCATTCTTTGCGCCTCATCTCGGCCTTGCACTTGATGCAGAGTCGAGACTTTCTCATGACCTCGACCACCAGAACATGACAGTTGTCTTGTCGAATGGGTTACTTTCCCTTAGTATCCACTATATTGACTTGTTAAAAAAGGATTGTTATTAACTTTCATTTCTTTTTTACTTTCTTAGTCAGCAAAGACCAACTGACACTCATCAATTTCTTTTTATATTCGCCTCTTAAAGGCTATGCATTCACTGGTTCGATAGCTCCACGAATGGTGTGATTTATAATAGTTTCTTCTTCTCCACTCCTTATAAGGGGGTAGAGTTTGTCCCTCTTGGGGTTTAATTTGACCATTTTTAAATAACTGATCGAAAATCTGATCGATTGTAGGTGTGTCGAATGAATAGGTAACGATCGAGACTCAAGATTTAGACTCGCTAGTCATGCCCGGCTTTAAAAGTGCACATTTCTACGGCATGCGATTATTCACCATTTTAGCAGTGTATATATCGGCTTCATCAGCGAAATCTTCGTTTTCGTGATTGGCTCGAATCTACTTGAGCCGAGCATTTTTTTTCTCAAGGAGATATTTTTCTCCTTGACATTCTTCTAATCTTTACTTCGACTCCACTATGGCCGATCATCTTGATTTCTTTTTCGGAACTGCTAGTATTGGGCAATCCGAACACCCAAATTAAATAGATTTGAAAAAAAAAAATTATCCTCAAAATAGTATTTTATTTTAAAATTTAGACTATTAAATTCTATCTTGGAGAATTTCGATTCCGACATCCTTACAAAAAACCGGTTTCGCACAATTTTGAAACAGTTCAAATATTCATCAACCATCTCATCCAGCTTTTGCCGGTATTGTGCTAGATTGATCACAGATAATTCAGGCTCCAATATATAAAATTATTTGTGGAATTTGCGTTGTAATTTGTCCCAATCTCAGGGGCAAACTCGTGTACCATGTAAACGCCGTTTTAGTTAACGACGTATTGAACCATCGTAGTTTCAAGAACGGGTCAGCGGCCACTTCTCTACACTGGGTCATAAACCTTGCTGCATGTTCAACTGTGTTCTCGGACTCATCACCCGAGAATTTGTCGAATTTCAAAATGTTCTTATTTGCCAGATAGGGGTGCTCCATATCTATATTTGCGGGATATGGAGAACTAAAAACTAACCGCATAGTCAGCCTTGCATCTACGCCGAAGGTGTTTCTTATTGTCTCCTCTATCTAAAGAAATATTTTATTATTAGCCGTCGTTGGGATAGGCGCTTGGGCCTGATTCTCGATTGGTTCGGCTTGAGGCTAGACACTCGGGACTGGGTTTTGAGGTTTGTCCTCCATTGGATCCTCCCCCCCAACCCTCATGCATGTGTTTTGAGACTAAAAAGTTGTTCTAGGATGAGGTGGTATAGTCCCCAAGCTACCATGGTTGAAGTCCTAGTTGAACTCTAGGGTTAATATTCGTCGACCAATAGGTCGGATGAAAATGTATCTCATGTTGCTGCGGCATGTTTAATGTAGCCACAAGGTACTGCATCAGTACAATTAGAGCAACATGCTGCTGTACGGGCGGAAGAGCCTGAAAAACGTTCTACCCTCCAGTCTGAGCCTGATTTAAGACTAGAGGGGTCGAAAGTTGTTGTATCCCGAACTCGTCACAACCCGGCAACGATGAAATTTCTAAGTCATAAACGGCGATGGGGATGATGGTGTCTCCAATCCGATGAACAGGTAGAATTGAGAGAGAATTGAGAAAAGGTAGGTGATGAATTGAGTAGAATGAGGAAGGATTGAGGAAAGATTAGATGAGGTAAAGGTAGAGAAGAGAGAAATTAAGAGAGAATTGGGGAGAAGAAAATGCTCTATTTCATTGCCTGTTTTTCCTCTCATTTACAGTATTACATATACCACTCATAACTTGTATTTAAATGTAATTTGTGTAATGATAAAGGACTACACTATAATGATATAGCTAATTTAGTAGTTGGGCCTACATAGGCCTTCTTGGAGGTGGATTGGGTCAGCAAATTGGGCCTGTCACGGGCCTGCGATCACCCTTTCCACCTTTGAATCGGACCCGCTCTGATAAGCTTGAACTTATTGACTATAGATGCCCCTCTTTAACTATACTAGATTTTGTCCATTCTCATTCTCTTGCCTTAATCACCTTGTCACTCTACTTCCCTCCGCCCTTTTCTACTCTCCCTCTCCCGAGGGTTGTTGCTAGGGTGTTATAGCCCCCTCCCTCTTGAACCGACCCTTGTCCTCAAGGGTCGAAGTCTGGAAACCGCGCCTTAAGATCCTAGTAATCTTCCCAGGTGGCTTCAATTTCCTCCAAGTTGCTCTATTTGATGAGGACATGTGTTGCTGCCTTGTTCCCTCGCTGGACCATGCGACAGTCAAGGATCTTCTCCGACTGTGCCAATAGTTAGCCTTCTTCGCCCACCAGTGGCATAGTGGGTGAGGTTTGGGTGGCTGAGGGTACTCCGCGCTTGAGGAAAGAAATGCGGAACACCAGGTGGATTCTCAAGTCGTTGGGGAGGTGCAGTCTGTACGCGATAGGGCCGATTCGGATTATGTGTGGGGTCCCGAATTCCCGTGCGACTTGACTGTATAGTCGGCGGTGAGAAAATACCTATTTTTGGTGTATCGAGTGCGTTGCACATCAAACGGATGCCAAAAACGGACTCAGCGCACGAAAATAGTCAAAATTGGCTATTTCCGAGCTAAATAGGCCTACTGAGCCCATTTTGGAAGCAGGCCAGTCCATGGCCCATGAAGCGTGCACCGGGACTAGCGAACGCGGGCGAAGCCACGTGGCACTGCATGATTGGGCGGGCTGCATGCGTTGCGCCGCGATTGACGCAAGCGGGCCACGTGGCAGCGCGCCATTGGTTGGCGCACGGACCGGGTAGACCCGGAGTGCCGCACGCCGCGTGCTCCCCGCCGTGGACCGTGTCGTCCACCTGGAGCGTCCCGGTTGGCGGGCGCCAACCACCACGTGGGCGCGGGCGCACGAAGCGCGCACGTGGACATGTGGCATGATTCGGCACATTTGAACACTGCGCGGGGTGGTGCGTATGGGCGCCACGTGTCCCGAGCGTAGTCCTGTGCGGATCCGGGCGCCCGGTTTCTCCCCTTGATCCGAAATTGAGTTTTGGGTTTTTTACTTCTATAAATTGGCCCTTTGTGCTGCCATTTTGGGGTTTTGGGGATTTTTCTCTTGGGGCCTCCTTAGACGGGGAGAAAGATCATCAAGTCTTCTTCACTTCTAGGGGTTTTGGAGGATTTTTGGAGATCGTTTTGTCAGCTTCTTCCTCGACTCCGAGAGCTTCGACGTTCCTCCGATTGCCGTTTTCTTCGTCGACGTTTCTTCCGCGGACTCCCCTGGGCTTACCCTTTGGAATTTTAAGCTAAAATTTTAGGAGGATCTTCATGAGAGGTAGGCCTTCGACTTTGGTCATCGCTCCTCTCCGTTTTGAGTTTTTATGGGGTTTCTCGCAGCATCTTTAGACCCCCTTTTTGCTGTTGTATTTTCTGAACAGCGTGGAATTTTTATGCATTTTCTCGGCTTTCGGTTGGCGGATTTGAGAGTTTAAGGACTCAATCTCTATCTAGACTTCAAGAGGAACGCAGCCGTACCTTTCTTGGATTTTTTTTAAGTCATTTCGAAGGTGAACTTTTCCTGTCTTTGGAGTTCTATGACAAGGATTTAATGCTGAAATCTGTATTTGAACTCATCGCGACATTCGGCGTTGTATTTCAGTTTTTGTTGGGATTTTGGACTGTTGCCGAGAAAGTAAATGTTGGAACTCCTTCTTACGATCAAGGTGAGCATCTTTCTTTTTGGTTCCGGGTGAAAATTGTGTACAGTTTGGCTTCTACACACTGTTGATGCGCATGCTGAATTTTGCAATGGACCGTTTGGGCAGCACTTGTTATTTTGAGCACCGCCGTTTATCCGGGAGGAGTTTTTTTGAAGCTTTTAGGTTCGTTGGAACCTTGTGAACCTGAGGAACACACACGTTCAGTTTTAGCTTAATCGGATTATGGATTAGCGCATTTCAAGTGGGTTGGATTTCCTCCAAAATTAGCGGGCGGCGTACTAATTTTATGTCGTAGTATGCATGCATGATAAGTAAAGTACTCCTTTTGTGGACCGAGATGCAAGCATGATAGAATTAATAAATTGATTATTTCTTGTGATAACGAAATATTAGAACCTTGACTAGCACCCCGTCATATGTTTGCTTGTATGTAACCAGACTAGTAGAAAACCCTCACTTGGGCTAGTTTCCTTCATGTTTTAGACTTCTCACACTCTTTATTCTTTTTTCTGGACTTAGAGTTTTTCCTCACCCGGATAGTGGGCCGAGTGGTCCGGCTATTGTGGGATGCATTGGCACTCGTGCCTGGAGGCCGAGTGGAGTCTGATAGCTGAGGCTAGATCAGGGCTAGTGTCGGGAGCGATTCAGGTCGACGGTGGTCCCGGATCGTCGAGTATCCTCTGACCAGTGTCGTGGGCACTGTGCTCGTAGTAGTGTTGAGCTAGTGATAGCAGGACCTTGAACCCAAACTGTTTTTGGATACATAATGATTTTAGTAAATCAATGTTTTCCTTCCAAATTTCGAAGGGTAGCCGGAGCTTGTTTTTGTTTGATTGGGTGAAGGCATTGGCCCTTCGGGATTTGAAAAATAAAACTTGTTTAAACTAATTTTCCTTAAAGAACTAAAATTTATTAAATTGGGTTTCTCAAATCAAAGTAGTTTTTGGTGATAAATGTCATATTTTCTTTTAAACTTCCTCACCCGAGAGGGTTCGAGTGATTTGGGTTCTAAGGGCTCTTTCCATATTTTGGGGACGAGAGCTATGGGGGGGTTGTGCCTAGAACCTGTTCTTGTTTGATAGGTTGTAGGCGCTAGTCTCCCAAAACTTTCGGACCTTCCTTCGTGGTTGGCGGTTGAGTACCTCCGGCCAGTGGATTTAGTGTGGTCAGTCGAGGGGTCTGTTTTGGGAGCCGTTTGGGGACAGTGGTCCCAAGCCGTTGAGTGTTTTCGGCTGATGCTAAGTTATTATTTCCGATCTGATTGATCGTGGATTTGAATTATAGCCTGTATGAGCCGTATTGAGCTTGACAGAGATGCGCGGATACTTCCTCGATGGCGTCGCTCCCCTCGAGTGCCGCTCCGGAGTTAGGCCTGTTACTTATCTTTTGCAGCTTGCCGACGTAGTCCGAGTGGGACCGCCTACATAATTTCCGTCCCAGTGGGGATGTGTGGTATTAGGTAGGCACAGGTTTGACTGGACCCTATGTGGCAGTCAGTGATTGGGTTGATCGAGTGTACTGAGATAAAGTCGATGCTTCATTTTCATCTGTATCACCTATTGAGCATTGTAAATAGAGGTATGATAGCTGTAGGTTTCTTTCCAGCTTATTCTTTTATCATTATAGTATTTTTGTTACCTTATGCCTCTAGTAGACTTAGTGGGCAGACCGTTGGTCTTGGAGATGGTACCCATTGAGAACTATTGTAGGACGTAGTTCTCACACCCTCTGTCAGTGACAGTTTTTTCAGAGGCATCTACCCCTGTTCCTACTCCAGTTGCTGCACCTACTGATCGAGGTAAGGGAGTTGCGAGCTAGTTCCCTACCCGTCCTTGGAGTGTAGCGGTACCCCCTTTTGAGATTTATAGTACAGTCTGCTGAATTATTGTATATTGTTACTTCTGAGAGTTTTATTTTGAGAGACATATGTATTGTGAGGATCAAACTTGTACCATTTTGGAGTTGTCTTTTACATTTTAGTAGTTTACTTTTCAGCTCTGATATATATATAGCTGTAACATTATCTTTTGCAGGTCAGACGCTTCGTCTATGCGGGACTTCCTATATGGGCGGCGGATTTGTTGGCGGATCCGGATCGCAGTTTCGACCCCGGGGCATGACACTATGATTTGGAACGACCTGTAGTACCGTGAGGTAAGCTTGATATTGCACCTCACTACAACGCTGCTTTGACGGTAAGGCAGAAGCTTCAAGTATACCATATTTCCTTATTTATACTCCTTGTCTACTCTTCTCCGATCGGCATTCTGTTTCTTCCGATTCTACACCTCTTGAAGTCTCTCTCTCAGCACCCTGATTACCTTCTCCCTTTCTTGATTCCATTCCTCTACTATTGGCTTTATGTCTAAACCCATATTCACCACTGTGTATGTCGGCGAGGGGTGTTCGTAAAGGGTTTGAAAGGGGGGTCATTCCCAGCGTGATGTGGTAGTTGGTGTTGTACCACCATTCGGCCAAGGCTAGCCATCTATGCCATCTGTGTGGGTACTGAAAACTCATGCAGCGGAGATAAGTCTTGACACACCGAGTAACTCTCTCCGTCTGTCCATCCGATTTAGGGTGATATGTGGTGCTCATTTGCAGTTTAACCCCCAACAATTTGAAGAGATCTTGCTATACTTTATTGGTGAAAATTGTCTCCATCCGACACTATTCCCTTAGGTAACCCATGGAGCTGATAGCCTGTGTCCATAAATGCTCTTGCCACCTCTTGTGAGGTATAAGGATGTGCTAAGGAGATGAAGTGTGCATATTTAGTGAGCCTATCTACCACACCAAAATCGTGTCTTTACTTTCTGATCTTGGGAAAGCCTCGATGAAATCCATACCAATCTCTTGTCATGCTTGAGTGGGGATCTGTAGTGGTTGTAGAGAACCCGTGTATGGAGTTCCATAGACTTTGTTCTTTATGCACACCTCACACTCTTTGACCTTTTTTTCTATATCCTGCTTCATTCCAGGCCAATAAAACAACTACTTGGCTCATCTATAGGTGTGATATAGTTATTGTTCATTCCAGGATTGTATTTCAACTTTATTCTATTGTATTTAAGTTTAAAGTTGAATGCTCATTTTGGCAGTAGTTTTATTATGATATTGTATCTCGTTATACTCATTGTATTGCTTGAGATGGTTGTTCATTCCAGGCCAATAAAACAACTACTTGGCTTATCTATAGGTGTGATATAGTTATTGTTCATTCCAGGATTGTATTTCAACTTTATTCTATTGTATTTAAGTTTAAAATTGAATGCTCATTTTAGCAGTAGTTTTATTATGATATTGTATCTCGTTATACATATTGTATTGCTTGAAATGGTTGTTCCGTTCCTTTCGAGTATAAAGAGGTCATGCTCGATTGGCGGGTCTGCTGGCGTGCCCAAACTGTTCCAAATTGGCGGTCTGGGGCGTGACATCCGAAGTAGAGCAAGGTACGGGGCAAGCTAAGTTAACGAAGCCTTAATCCGTGTAAGGTTGTGGAGCGCGTTGGGTCATTACTGTACCAACCAACGCTACCAATAAGATCGATAAGTCTGCAATATGGCTCAGGTAACTCCACTTTACAAATTTTGTGTGGTCTGACTCTTGCCTTCTCGTCGAGCATTAGGAGATGCAAGAGAAGGTAACATGCGAGGTGTGCTTAGAAGGCAACCTTCCTTATAGATGAAAGGACATGACCTACGAGGTATGCTTGGGGATGTAACCTTGTTATGGAAAAAGGACTGCGAAAATACATAATTTTGTAAGTCAAGGTTTAGTGTGGTAATCTCGAAGATTGGAGACTACCGGGAAGGGAAAGTTGAGAGCTCAATGTTGGAGCTTTGTCCCTGTGGGTTTGATAAAGTCGAAATGAGGTGCAATTTTAGTTTCATAGACAAAACTCCTTTTAGAAGGGGAGGAATGTAATGACTTGAACTTCTGCGAATTACGGAGCCCCAGTGAAAACTAGTTTGGAGGACTGCCCCCACAGTCCAAGCAAAATTTTAGGTCTACTGGAGTGTTTTTAGTGCGAGCTCGATGTGAAAATGGAATTAGAAAATATAGAACTTGATCAAATTTGGCAAAAAACAGTAAGAGGCGATTGTGAAAAGATCCAAAATGTGTTCTGAGGGTTTCGGGACGATTAGAAAGGAGTTAGAGCTCGATGGAGCTAAATTGAAAATTTTGGGACGAAGCAAAATGGAGCTGTGGAGGCTTTAGGGACCGGACCCAAGGGTGAAGGACGGGATCCTGACCTGAGGGACCAAACCCTGAGAAGAAAACTAGACCTTCCCTATGAACCCTGGAAAATTTGGGTTCAGCGATCGGTCCGTGAAGCGAGGACCAGTCTGTCAACGGGTGAAGCCCTAGGTGAACCTTTGGGCACCGGTCCGTGGATTCGAGGACTAGTCCGCCAGCGACCAAAATGCCCAGTCATAACATTTTGGTAATTTTTCTAGAGTAGGCATTTAAATAGGGTCCTCTCCCTTTCCTACTTTGTACGCCCACACCCACGCCCAAAGAGAGAGAGAGAGAGAGAGAGAGAGAGAGAGGAGTCATCTCCCTCTCCCACTGTCGCCTCTCCCTCTTTCTCTAAAATCGTCGCCGAGGTGGAGACCGAGTTTGAGAAGCACGTAGGAGCGTCGAATCGAGCTTTGACGCACGTGGGAGCTCGGAGATCTGGCGTTCTAAGGTGAGGGGTTTCAATTGTTAAGTTAGGCTTCGCTTGGTTGAGGTATAAAAGAATATTAGTTGTACCAGGGATAAGTATAAATTTTGGAACAAGCTGGAACTAATGTAAATTTGTGTTTGGTTGAATTTTAGGTTAGTAACAGGTATAAGAAAAATAGTGTTTGGAAATAATTGAAGAATAAGAGGAATAGAGAATTGACTTTTGTGTTAAAAGACTAAAATGCCCTTCCTTTTTTAGTTTTTTTTTTAAATTAAAATTTCAAAATTTGTTTAAATTTTAATTTTTATTCATTTTAATTTTTATAAAAATTTTATAAAAATTTTATAAAAATTTTATAAAAATTTTAAGTGGGAGTAAAAAAAAGTTAAATTTTAAATTTTAAGTGGGAGTAAAAATTTTAATTTTTAAAATTATATAAATTTTAAAAAATTTATAAAAAAATTGTATAAATTTTAAAATTTTAAAATTAATAATTTTTTTTACAAAAATAAAATAAAATAAAATTTTTAGATTTATTAAAAAATAAAGTTAAAAAATTATAAAATAAAAAAATTTAAAATTTAAATTTTATAAATTTAAATATCTTTTAAAAGTTAAAAATTTTAATTTAAAAAAATAAAAAAAAATAATAAAGAGACGGGAGCATGAAAAAATAAAAAAAAAATAAAAAAAAAAAATTAAAACACCTCGGGAAGTGGAGGGGCAGGGGCACAGTGAACAAGGGCATGTGCTTGTTCACAGGCTTGTTCGGGGGGAGGGAGGGAACCGGAATACCCCCCTGTTACCGGGTTGTCCCGGTTTTGACCGGGACAACCCGGTAAGGAGGGGAATAGGTATACCAACCTATTCCCCCCCTTAACCCAATAGTGTTTGGGTACAAAGGGGGCTTATTCCCCCTTTGTACCCAAACCAAACGGGGTGTTAGGGTTTTTGTTAAATCCTTTAAAATTGAGATCCTAACTCTCCCTAAATGATTTCACGCTAGTTTGATAAAAAAATTCTTTGTTAATTTTGGAGCAATTTTGAGAAATTGAAATTGTTGGCATACAAAAAAAAATTATAATAAAAAAATAGGGGGAAAGATTATGGCCCAAAATTTTTAACATATTAATAATTTGGGTCCACCAAATTTTACTATAAATTCAAGCCACATTAATAGGCCATTTATGAACACAAGCATATGGGTCTCATCAAAGCTCCGCCGATTTTTTTTAGTCTATCAAATCAGTCGGATCCTATTTTTTTCTGTCCAGCGAGCCTTACATTATAGTCAACTTCTTGTTTAAAGATTCAATTTCAAAAATTATGTTCAAATTAAATTTTGAATTTTGAATTTCAAATTTCCAACCAAATTTCAAAATATCTCTCAAATGCCACATACTCAAATTTAAAATTTGAATTCAACTGAAGTCCCTCAATAATATTTTATTATTGAATATCTCTCAAATGCCACCTGTACCCAAATTTAAATTTTGAATCCAATCGAAATTCCTCACGCGTCAATTATCTCAAACACACTTATCCAAATCTGACTTACCCAAACTCACCTATATCTTGTTTTGAATTTTTGAATCCAAACAAATTCTC
Organism: Tillandsia fasciculata; assembly: GCA_029168755.2. Lineage (NCBI taxonomy): Eukaryota > Viridiplantae > Streptophyta > Magnoliopsida > Poales > Bromeliaceae > Tillandsia > Tillandsia fasciculata. The sequence continues at coordinate 8,368,686 of CM054939.1, read as the reverse complement.
TCGTTCGTTAACCGTTCAATTTTGAAATTCAAATACAACCATACTTCCTCAAATTCAATTTTGAAATTTAAAATTTGAAATTTAAATACAACCATACTTCCTCAAATTTAAACATAACATATTCAATTTTGAAATTTAAAATTTAAAATTTAAACACAACCATACTTCCTCAAATTTGAACATAACTGTTCAATCTTGAAATTTGAACACATATTGAAATTTGAACATAATCGGTCAATTTTAAAATTCGAACATATTCAATTTTGAATTTTGAAATTTAAAATTTGAACATAACCATACTCCCTCAACATATTGAAATTTGAATCTTGAAATTTGTAATTTAAAATTTGAATATAACCATATTATCGCAATATTGAAATTTGAACATAATATTTTAATTTTAAAATTCGAACATATTCAATTTTAAAAATTTAAAATTTGAAATTTGAATATAACGATTTCCCCAACGTATTCAAATTTGAACCACGTATTTTCCTCAACAAACCCACATTCCCGCGCACGTAGTTTCTCAACAAACCAGCATTTTCTCGCCAATCCCTTAACAAATCCCAACAAACCCCACGCGATATTTCTCTGCCACTCTCCACTATAAATAAAAAAGGGAATTTTTTTTTTTGCTGGTCTGAAAAACAACCTCCCATATTCCACCACAAAAAAAAAAAAAAAAAAAAAACCTCCTCCCAGATTCCACCACAAAAAAAAAACAACCTTCTCCCAGATTCCACCACATATCCCTCATCGCCACATCAAAAAAAAAAAAAAGGGAGAAATAGCACAACCTACTTCCTCAACCCCTCCAATCGACTTCCTCAGCAACTCTGAACCTACTTCCTCAACCCCTCCAATCGACTTCCTCAGCAACTCTGATCGACTTCCTCAGCACCTCCGATCGACTGACTTCCTCAGCAACTCTGATCGACTTCCTCAGCACCTCTGATCGACTTCCTCAGCACCTCCGATCGACTTCTTCAGCACCTCCGATCGACTTCCTCGGCCATCTTCGCAGACGTATTTCTCAGGTAAAAAAAAAGAAAAAAAAAAAAAAAAAAAATTAATAAAGGCGGTTCGGGACCTCTTCGGACACCCCTTACTTCAGGCTCAAAAAAAAAAAAAAGAAAAATTCCTCAGCAACTCTGATCGACTTCCTCAGCACCTCCGATCGACTTCTTCAGCACCTCCGATCGACTTCCTCGGCCATCTTCGCAGACGTATTTCTCAGGTAAAAAAAAAAAAAAAAAAAAAAAAAAAAAAAAAAAAAAGAAATTTAATAAAGGCGGTTCGGGACCTCTTCGGACACCCCTTACTTCAGGCTCAAAAAAAAAAAAAAAAAAATTTAATAAAGCCGGTTTGGGACCTCTTCGGAGGCCCCTTACTTCAGGCTCAAAAGAAAAAAAAAAAAAAAAAAAAAAAAAAAAAAAAAAAAAAAAAAAAAAAAAAAAAATTTAATAAAGCCGGTTCGGGACCTCTTCGGACGCCCCTTACTTCAGGCTCAAAAAAAAAAAGAAGGGAAATTTAATAAAGCCGGTTTGGGACCTCTTCGGACGCCCCTTACTTCAGGCTCAAAAGAAAAAAAAAAAAGAAAATTTAATAAAGCCGGTTCGGGACCTCTTCGGACGCCCCTTACTTCAAGCTCAAAAGAAAAAGGAAAAGGAAATTTAATAAAGCCGGTTCGGGACCTCTTCGGACGCCCCTTACTTCAGGCTCAAAAGAAAAAAAAAAGGAAATTCAATAAAGCCGGTTCGGGACCTCTTCGGACGCCCCTAACTTTAGGCTCAAAGGAAAAGGAAATTTAATAAAGCCGGTTCGGATGATTTTTTCGGACATCCGAACTTAGGATTTCCTTCGGATCCCAAATCAAAATAAAAGGGATTGAACCCCAAGATAAGATTAGTGGATTTCCTTCGGATCCCAAATCAAAATAAAAGGGATTGAACCCCAAGGGATTGAACCCCAAGATAAGATTAGTGGATTTCCTTCAGATCCCAAATCAAAGTAAAAGGGATTGAACCCCAAGATAAGATTAGTGAATTTCCTTCGGATCCCAAATCAAAAGATAAAAAGGATTGAACCCCAAGATAAGATTAGTGGATTTCCTTTGGATCCCAAATAATTTCAAAAAAAAAGGACTTCTTCGGATCCCAAATAATTTCAAAGAAAGGAATTTATTCGGAGCCCACATCAAGATAAAATAACGGTATTTCTTCGCATCCCAATATAAAATAAGGAATTTTCTCCTAACCCCAAACCAAACAAAAATAAAAAGAGATATCGAAATAAATAGAAATTTCTTTGAATCCAAACAAAATTCAAATGAGTACTAATCAACTTGGAGCCTAAGTCCGATTCAAAAAGGACTAATAAATGAATTCAATCATTTATTAAATAAAGCTCACCCCATCTGCAGGCCTCAAATTTACCCATATGAAAATAAGGCTCAGTCCACATATGGGTCCCAACCACATACGGGTCCCAAATCCAATCCATATATAATATAAGCCGAGTCCACAAATAAAACCCAAAACCCATTTGATCCACAAATAAAAAAATCCAAAACTCATTCAATCCCATCGCCTTAACACATATAATTAAGGCAAAAACTACATCCAAACCGACTAGATTCTAAATCATATACTTAGAATTTAGTCAAATCAAATTTGATCGAGCTCTAACACATATACATAGAGTTCATCCAAACCAACCCAACTAACCCTAATACACATACTTAGGGTGTAGTTAACATTTTACTCTAGCACATATATCTATGGTAGAAACCAAATCAACTCAACTAATCCTAATACATATACTTAGGGTTAGTCAACCTTTTACTCTAGCACATATAACTAGAGTAAAAAAATATATCAAGCTCGGCCAATCCTAATACGTATAGGACTTAGCCATCTCCTACTTTCGAGTAGCATCAAATCCGACCCACCTCAATACATATCTTTGGGGTTTGGCCATGTTACCACTTTGGAACATACGCCAAATATGGAATCAAATATAATTGGACTCTAATACATATACTTAGAGCCAATTGAACCCAATTAAATTCTAACACATATAGTTAGAGTTTAATGTCGACTAGTCCTCAACACATATAATCGAGATCAAGTCAATTTCAAACCCAGCTAAATCCTAACACATATACTTAGGATTTGGTCAATCATTAGGATATGATTTATTCTATCCTCCTCATAAAGGTCTCTTAATCGAAGGTGCCCCAATCTCATGGGGGTAATTAACAATAGATGCTTGCGTCTATTGGAAGTCATGGATCCACAACACCTGATACCCACATACACCCATCCACACATATAAATATAAATCTGAATCGTGAATACCATCCTACGGGAAACCCGAAGAAAAAAGAAAGGTGAACCGCGCGAGATGAGTCATTCGAGATCGCAGACAAAATGGACAAATAAAAAAACCCAAAACCCGTTCGATCCACAAATAAAAAAATCCAAAACTCATTCAATCCCATCGCCTTAACACATATAATTAAGGCAAAAACTACATCCAAACCGACTAGATTCTAAATCATATACTTAGAATTTAGTCAAATCAAATTTGATCGAGCTCTAACACATATACATAGAGTTCATCCAAACCAACCCAACTAACCCTAATACACATACTTAGGGTGTAGTTAACATTTTACTCTAGCACATATATCTATGGTAGAAACCAAATCAACTCAACTAATCCTAATACATATACTTAGGGTTAGTCAACCTTTTACTCTAGCACATATAACTAGAGTAAAAAAACATATCAAGCTCGGCCAATCCTAATACGTATAGGACTTAGCCATCTCCTACTTTCGAGTAGCATCAAATCCGACCCACCTCAATACATATCTTTGGGGTTTGGCCATGTTTCCACTTTGGAACATACGCCAAATATAGAATCAAATATAATTGAACTCTAATACATATACTTAGAGCCAATTGAATCCAATTAAATTCTAACACATATAGTTAGAGTTTAATGTCGACTAGTCCTCAACACATATAATCGGGATCAAGTCAATTTCAAACCCAGCTAAATCCTAACACATATACTTAGGATTTGGTCAATCATTAGAATACGATTTATTCTATCCTCCTCATAAAGGTCTCTTAATCAAAGGTGCCACAATCTCATGGGGGTAATTAACAATAGATGCTTGCGTCTATTGGAAGTCATGGATCCACAACACCTGATACCCACATACACCCATCCACACATATAAATATAAATCTGAATCGTGAATACCATCCTACGGGAAACCCGAAGAAAAAAGAAAGGTGAACCGCGCGAGATGAGTCATTCGAGATCGCAGACAGAAATATAGGGCACAGATGAGATTTTTGAAGTTTTTGGGGTTTTGATCTAAATTGGTCATATATTTTTCTAACTGAAGGTTAAAGAAGAGCTCCAGGCAACTACGATTTGGAAATCGACGAGCATCGGTGATCAATTTTAGGTAACGAACCCGGGCGATATCAATCTTACATGCTCCACGGGTGTGTGTGTTTTGCTGAGGGAGCCCGAATGTAAGTGTCTACAAACAATCGGGAGCGTAATGAGATAGGTTGTGCTCTACCAAAGGGTAGGTAGGTTAATTGGTAAAATGAGTAGGTATAGGTCTTATACTACTTACAGTAAATTAACTGCCATTGGATAAGAACACTAGGCGAGTGGAACATATAGGATATGTATATGTATGTCTAGGTGTAGACATTGAATAGAGGTTGATTTCTCTACGAAAATTAGAGAACTCAACAAGTAAGGAAACAAGGACTAGATGCCAGGATATTATAAATCCTAAGTGTGGATAACTATGATTAGGAAAAGTATATGATTGAAAAGGAAAATTTAGTGTCATTGAACATATGTTGGAAAAACATAGAGGCAAGAGGACCACTTGGACAGGTAGTGTCATGGGACCTAGGGTCAGGAGATATAGGTTCGAGGATAGAGTGGTAAGAATGCCACGAAAACATAAACCTTGAAAGGTTGACATAATTGGGATAACATTGAACCCCTAAGACTTGAGATTGGATTCCGAAATTCCGAGACTTGTGATTAATGGGTGTACGGCATGTTCCTCTACCATTAGAGGTTTTTCGATGGTGGGTGTACGGTAGGTTCCTCTCCCAGTGAGAAATTTTCAGCCAAGGGTGTACAACATCTACAATCTGAGCGTGTACGGCAGGTTCCTCTCTCGCGGATGACCTACAGATCGAGGGTGTACGGTATGTACGTTCCTCTCCCATCAGATAGTCTACAGACCGAGAGTGTATGGCATGTTCCTCACTCGTCAACGATTTCCTTGATGATTGATTCAAGATTGAGTCAGGCAACATGGCAAAGATAAAGATATCTTAGGTTAAATAGAAATAGATAGTGAAATAGAAGTAAATGGGTAGTACCTATTTGTATAAAATTCATTCTTGTATTTGTATGAGGCAAAGCATATGATTCTGCAAATTATTTACTATATGCTTGTTTTGCCTTCTTTAGACCTCATGGACGAGCTTCTCACTTAGGTGGTCGTACCCACTAAGAACTATTATATAGTTCTCGCCCTTATGTTTTATAGCTCCTTTCGTAAGCGGCGCAGCAACATGAGGTAAGGGCATAACTCCATAGATAGCATCCTATCCTGGAGAGATTGTAAAGAGTCTATCAAGAATAATATGATAATTTCATACTGCAACGAGTCTTTTATTAATATTATTATTTGAAGAAAAAGAAGAAGCCTATATGATTATGGAATAAGATATATGACGATAACTGATTTGGTATACTTTTTATGTCTTTGGAACTTAGGAATTTGATTTTTGTTTCTTGAAAAATCTCAATATTTATAATTTAAAAGGTATATTATTTTATTTTACCTATGAAGGCTAAATATGGTAATTCATCGGAGATATTTGTTCGCACTCCACAACTATCAAATACTGTCTACTTCTTGAGTAAATTGAAGAGATATGCTAAAGAAGATATTTATACATCCGAACATTGCCTAAGGCCATGTTCGAATGCTAGAATAAATATTCAAGAATAACTTATTTAGTATAAAAAAATTTCTAAATGGTTGAGAATAACGAGCATGATTTTTTTTTTCCTTAAAAGATCTTGACATTAATGATTTAATTAGATAACATATTTCACCTACAAAGTAATATATCTTACTCCGAAAAAAATTACCGAAAGGCCAACTATGATACTCATTCTAAATATTTAATCACACTTATTATCTATCAAATACATAATTTTTTTAAATAAATTAAAAAATAAGAAATGCTACATGTACACCCCAAAGGGGTGTACATCCTACACCCCCACCCACCTAAGGGTGGGAGTGTCTTTTAGGGGAAAGGGATCCCTCATCATACCCTCACCCTTAGATGGTGGGGGTGTGAGATGTACACCCCTTTGGGATCCTCAAAGGGTTATGAGATGGTAGGGTTGTGAGATGTACTTTCTCTCCCTACAATGTAGGGCTAAAAATTTGTCTCTTATTGATACTAATCAGTATTGAATAGTCTGAATAAAAAAAGAAGTTTGACAAGCATTCTATAATGAAGTAGAAGGTATTATTAGTGAGGGAGGAACAAGCTTTCTATTTTTTATTTTAATTTTTTTTTAATTATTTTTTTTTTTTTAAAAAAAAAGAAAAAACTACATGTTTCATCAAATCTCATTAGGAAGAGAGACAATTGTAGTTGCTTTGTTATTGAAAGGAACAAGCACAGTGAGATCCAAGATCAAAAAATAAATAGAAAAGAAACAAAGGGTTCATTAATCCCCCCTCAGAAAATACAATTACTATGTAATAAAATATGGATGGATAATATTTTCTTTCTAACAAGACCATATACACCCAAATCAACAAATTAATCAAAAACTAAATCAGCATGTTTCATCATTCCCCATCTTTTCTTTTTTCCCTCTTTCATATGTGATATCCCAATAGTTTTACATCGGAGGACAACGAAATTATGATTTGACATATAAGAGACTATGGACTTTAGTATTAATAACTGGACTTAAGCATTTTAGGCCGGTGGTTTCAACCCAACGAATTATTATTACTAGCGGGTCGGATCGTTATGTTTGATATCAGAGTCAAATACTAGATTTGTCCTACACCTGGTTCGGCGGGAACCACCTTTAGAATCTCACATAGTTGGAGCCATCTCTAGAACCTCATATAGTTAAAAAAATGAGAGCTAAGTGTACACCACGAGTTTGGTGAGAGCCACCTCTAGAATCTCACATCATCTGAAAATTCTAATTTATATCTGCTATCGGTAATTGATAACAATTCTAATCTATGTCTTTAATCTATAATCAAGTTTGGACCAAACGAGGGCATCAAGGTCTAAATGGGGGAAGTGGGGAGTCTGTAACACCCCCAATAGTCCCACATCGGATAATTGGAAATATAAGAGGTCAAACATTCTAGTAATAATAACTCGGCATGGTTTGAGCCTAATAAGTTATTACTGCTAGCAGGTTGGTTCGTTACATTTAGTATCAAAGTGGATTGACCAGCTAAAAGTGTAACACAAGCGTTTGATGGTCTTGGGCGCCCCTTGACATCCCAATAATCCCACATTAGATGAAAATAAAATTGTGACACCCCAATAATTCTATTAAATGAAAATAAAATTATAATTTAATGTATACGAGAATTATGAATCCTGACTTAAGCATTTTGGACTTGTAATTTGAGCCTAATAAATTATTATTGCTAGCAAATCGAATCAGCACACATCTTTCAAGTTGGATGAGATTTTGCAAACTCTAAATTTGTATGTTCCATTTAAAACATAAATGATAATTTGATGAAATCATGATTTTTTGGTGCTTTTGTTAAAAGGAAAAAAAACCTAGTCCCCAAACTAACCAACAATAATAAGAAAATTAGAGAAGCTCATCCTTAAATTAAAAATTATTAAATTAGAGCCAAAAAAAAAAAAAAAAAAAAAAAAAGGAAACAGAAAAATCAAGTACCAGACATCTGAAACCATATAAAATACAGTTATTTAGCAGGCAATTCTATAAGCACATGCAATTAATACCACATCACAGTTCAGAAAAAAATAAATATATATATTTATGGATAAAAGGAAACAGAACAAGAAGTCTCACTTCCTGGGCAAGTCAGTATTTTTGCTAAAAACATTATATCATCCATACAACTCACAGTTTAGATATAGACTTCCTCCAGAGATGTCAATATTTTTGCTAACAACATTATTTCATCCATACAACTTCAACAAAAAAAAAAAAGTAATACAACATACAATCTCAAAAAAACCGATCAAAAGACCGCTGAGAACAAACCCGAAAGGGAGAATCTCAGCGATGCTTCAGCGCTAACTTGGCAATATAGTGTTTTACCATTTGAATGGCACAGTTCTATCCTTGTATAACACACCGTATGCATGCTCCTATAAAATGAGTTCTCCTTATTTTTTACCCCAAAAGTAATAATAAATTTAAACCATTTAAGGGGGGGTCATATGAAGAGTGACCAAAACACAAAGATGTTTCATTTCATCTGCTTATAGCAGCTGTAGGCAACAGCAATAGAAGCAACGGCTGCAACGACAGCGAGAGCCGCGTAGGTATCCTCGCGCTCCCACCTCTCAAACCATGCGCAAGTTTTACGAGTGCCGGAGGTCCCTTTAGGCTTCCCGACCTCGCTTAATTCACTTTTCTCCTTAATCTTATCATCATTAATTTCTTCTACTAGTTTTCCATTTGCCGGCATGGCTTGGCAACAATTTGAGGCTTTGCTTCCTCCGCAGCAGCCAGTTTGACGCGCTGTATCATTGTTAAGCTGAAGTCGGAGGTTGTAAGCAGTTTTCTGTTCCTCTTGGGATAAACCCATCTGTCCCCTGTAGTTTTACTCGACACGGTAAATATCAAGCTTCAAGTGTGTGCCCTTTTTGGACTGTTTGGTCCGGTTAGAGTTTCTATGGAACTATTCAGTTCAAATAAAAATTGACAGCTTTTTCTCTTGAAATCTAGAAGCAGCTTGCTGCAGTAGAAGCAAAAGCTCTCAACTTGGAGCTTCTACTTTTGGTGCCCAAAGAGCGCATTTCAGCTTTCCACCATAGCAAAAGCTCTTGAATAAAATTTTTGTTAGCCAAATGCCCAAACTAATACTTCTCAGATTACAAAGCCATTCTAAAAACTAAGCCAAACAAGCCCTAATTTACTTGAACTGTATGATTGTTTCATACAACTACCAGATAACTGCCGGTACCATTTTCACTAAGGGGGCGGTTGGATTGGTGACGTTGCAATTCGGCCGTAAATCAAGTTGTTTAAGAATAGAATCGTTAGTCCTATCAACCATCATAAAACACCGAGAAGATATGGTAAATAACCATGGCATAAATTCTTAAAAACAAATTTCTTTTGAAATAGTCTGAAGTCATCTTTTGTAGAAGGATCCAAATTCTAGCCTAAGACTAGATGGCGAAGCTATTCGACATTATGATAGTTGATGGAAAATTCAATATTTTTATACTCACTAAATTTGATTTTCAACCGAATTACAATTATGTCAATCCAAACGCCCCTTAAAGGATGTAGGGTGAGGTATCATATTCCTCTTTTTGTTTTTTAGTAAGGCCCTATTTGGATGTCAAAATAGGATTATATCCAATGATAACTTATTTGGCATGAAGATTTTCTTGTGTGATTGGAAGCAAAAAAATTGATTTTTGCTTCTTGAAAGGTCCTGCCACCTATGATTTAGTAGGATAACAAATTTTATCTACAATGTGGTTTATCTTATTCCAAAAAAAAATGACTTGAAGGCCGAGTATGATAGCCATTTTGGATATTTGATCGCACTTCTTATCTACTAAATACTACATGCTTCTTAAGAAAATCGAAGGAATATACCGAAAAAGATGTTCATGCGTCCAAACAGGGCCTTAGTATACAAAAGAAACTCTACATGAAAATTTAACAAAATTTCTAAAATTAAAGAGTAAGAATACCTCCAAAGATGGTCTATAATCTGTCCTTTCCCGATATGCTGCTCAAGCAGGACGATCACATCCTCTGGCGCCACATATCCATACCTTGCCAACAAAAAAATACAATACCAATTAGCACCTATTAAATGAGAAGCAATCAAGCCTTTACCAAAACTAATTTCTTGAGAGAAATTAAATCAAAATAAAAAGAAATGCGGAAAAAAAATAGGCTCCAACTTCTTGGTACAGAAACTTCAACACTTACCAATGTCCGGTAACTTCACCATTGATGCTTGGACTAAATATAATGACATTTCCAGCATATTTGTGACCACCAATGTGGGAGCAAGGGCTAACAAACACTTTGTCCTGTAGACCACGAGCATTTATCTCTTCTTGGAATTTCTCGATGAGAACTGGGCCACAAACCCCACATCTTTTATCTCGACTTCCATGAGCGCACACGTAGATGTATGAACCCTTCAGTGTCTCAGCTTTTTCTGGAAGCCACTGGGTTTCCTTCACAAGCACTTCTTCAGTGAAATCATTGACATCAGACTGAGTTAGGGCCCTGGACCAAAATTAAAATCAGTTCAGCTTGTGCATATACTATCCCTACAAAAATCAACTATCTTTATGGATACCCTTTAAAATTTGAATTTTAATAAATATTTCTTGAAACTGTGGTTTCTTATGACAACTGATATCGTAGAGGAGTCATCCAATATATGGGGAATAGTGGTTTTCTACTGAAAAAAGTTTTTTACAAAGGGTAGTTTTCGCAAGTAAAGAAATGATTTCGCAAGGAGTGACACACGTCCGGATCTTGATTTTCTTTTATCCTTAACACTATAAATCTCAATTTGATGAAAAGTCTCTATAATAGACCGTAATACCTGTATTTGATCATATCTGGAAAGATCAAAACATCCCCATTTGATGATTCAGTACCATCCTCTCCGTCGCATATGGTCAAACGAGTCTGAAAGCAAAAGATAACAAGGAATGGATCAAATATATAAAATTAACAATCACCTAGGTCTAGTTGATTAATCTAATGGCGCTACAAAAAGAATGTAAAGCAGGCAATGTTGGGATTAATTTCCCTGCGGACTCCTCAAGGACTAAGAGTTCGTAATATCACCAATGCCCCTGTAAATTACACACTTGTTTATAAATGTCCTTGCTGAAGGTGTATTATGATACTCTGCCAACATGTATAGGGGCATGTATGATACTTTTTTGTTAGTCACAAACAAATTTATGATATTTTCAACTTAAGGAGGTCCCGCCAACAATTTTCTGCAACCTTTTATAATCTTAAAATCAACCTTTGAAAAGATGACTAAGTTTTAATACAACTTCAACACTCAACAATACATGAAAGATGAGGATCTAAAATTATCTTATCCTTCTGAATATCATAAAGGAAGATTCATTTAGAAACAAACAAATCAATAACAGTTGACAAGGGTGGTAAAAATCTGATACAGATTTATGCCAGCTGCTAAATTGACATCAAAATTTATGGAACATGTACAAAACACTCGTCCACAATTAAGGTTACATTTACCACACGCTGGGTTTTCTCTTTTTTTTTCCATGAACAGTATTTTACATGAAAAGTAGAAAGTAGGTAGTAAATTAAAAATGACTTCAAAGAGCCGAAAGTTTAAAATTATTATTTAGAAATATTCGCGCAAATTAATATTTTATTCATGTTGCATCATGAGGGCTCAAACAATGGGGAATCTTAACCAATGCAGCTGAGAAGGAAGGCTACTCGTAGGTATTCTAATTTCAGGAAGAAACTGACAGTTCACTTTTAATTGCCGTGGCACGGGGTCATGCCGAAAACTTGCCGGCACGGTACGGCACGGTGCGTGCCGAGCCGTGCCAATGAGTGCCGGTCACAAAAAATACATACGTGCCGACACATAATGGCATGAAATATTTAATTTCTTTAGCAACAAAATTTTTTAATTGCTTATTATGTATCTTTATCAAATATTTTGAACTTTATTAAGAAAATTACTTAGTAATTTTAAGAAAAAATGGTTTTGAACTGTGTCATCGGCACGGGAGCTGTATCGTGCCGGTATCTTGTTGGCACGGTACGGCACGGTAGATACGACCCGTGCCGATGGATACTTAAAACCTTGATTAAAAGTTATTGAATATTTCTAGAAAATATTCAATCTAAATCCTGATTTAATCACATAACAGACGACAAAAAAATTCTATTTTATGAATGAACAAAGAATAGATGTTCCTCTTTTCTTCCATGAATTGGGATCACCAAAGTTAATGACAGTTCTGCAATGAAAATATGGAATATGCATTGCAATGATAAGAGTAATTGTTTGATAGGAAAATCATGCATAGACATTTTTTCATCTGTATGGGTTGATCTCTAGTTCTCGAAAAGGAAACGTCAAAAACTTGCCTTGAAACAACGTGTTTCCACTAAAACATAAGTATAAATAATTATTTTACTAATTCTTACCCTACCATTAAAGGACTTCACTGTGATGTAATCACGAAATGAAATGTGCAAGGTCTACACTTGTTACAGCTAGCTCTGGACCTTACAATAGCCATCTGTAGTTTTGTTGTCACACAACGAGAACAAAAATTCGGGTGAATCTCGAACACAGAAAAATCTGATGTAATCACATTATGAAATGTGCAAGGTCTACACTTGTTACAGCTAGCTCTGGACCTTACAATAGCCATCTGTAGTTTTGTTGTCACACAACGAGAACAAAAATTCGGGTGAATCTCGAACATAGAAAAATCTAAGCTATTGCGGTATAGAAGATATTCATTTTAGTTTTCTTGCTAAAAGTAAACTTGCAATAACCAAGATGCTCCAAAATGTGGAGCAGAACAAATATTACCTATAGTATATCATGAGAATTGTCGAAACAATTCTGATAAAAAACTGGTAACAACAATAAAATGAAGCAATTTAGAAGGAGAAGAACAAAAATTATCTTAAGATAGCAAAAAAAAAAAGCAGCGCGAAGTTAATTTGTAAGCTAGTCTACGTCATCACGCTGTTATCAGAGCTGGCCTATATTGTCAGGTTGTCAAGATGCATCAAATGATTATAAGTTGAACACAAACAGTTCTTGATGACAAGATCAATCTAAGCAGAAAAAAGGAATTGATGCAATACAAATTAAGTGGAATTAATAGCCGGAGAGACTGGTGCATGCAGTGTGTGCAAATTATGATTACAATGGCTGGCAGAATTTGGCACAAAAGCAATCAGTGTGAGTATTGAAAAAAGTAAAAACTTCTATTTCAGTAAAAGCCAAACTAAACCCTGATACCTCTTTAACAAGCTTCACAGATACATGGTGATTCGTGATGGAAGCAGCCAGCTCCGCTCCTCACAATACTTCTTTAAATAAGCAAGTCTTGATGATACATCATACATATGGTTGGATAACCAAGAAAATTATGATCTAGACCTATTCCTAATAAATAGATCCCAAATTAAGGCTAACAGTCTTGCCCAAACAATTTGAAGAAATTTCCTGATAAAAGTTTGTAACCGTCACATCTGACCTTAATTAGTCAATTTCTGGTTTTAGAATATTGTCCGTTGATTTATACTAGTTTTTCTGGGAAAATATTAGTAGTTCCTACCGAGGCTTGATTAGCCCTGACTGTGAACCTTTAGAGATTCTTAGTTTACCTTTGGCGAGTCATTTCCTCAGTAGAAGGCTCAATTTAAGCCTTGATCTTTGCAATCAGCCCAATGGACCAAAAAGTTCATTTGTATAAGTACCTTCATCCAATTCTCAGTAAAAGCAGACATGAACACAAACTTTCATAAATAACCACCACCTGGCACTCGTCAGAACGGCCAATGCCAAGAACACCAAACAACTCAATTGCATGTAAAGCATGAGAAATACGCTACTAATTGCGAAATAAGCCTTTCCAACAGAGTTGAAGTACTAAAGAGGTTAAAACAAGTCTAACTCAAATTGACATCGATAGAGTCCCATTACACTAGTAGAAGAGTTCGGAAATGTCTTAAATAATTTAGGAATTCCTTTTAGTTCCAATTTGATGCTCTCATACATGGCAAAGGAGAAAGCAAATATAGATATATTTAAAAATGGAAGATTGTTATTTAAAGTATTTATTTAGGTCTTGAGCCTACTACAACTTCTCTTATATGTCTTCTAATAGTCCTCCCTCTCTTCCTCATAAATCACTTTTCTTCCCTCTCACCCTCCTTCCCTCTCTACATCTTAACATCCAGTCAACCTCAATGTTATTTGAAGTTCTACTATGATAAGATCACTATCCAAACAAGGAAATCTATCTGAAAGTCACCGTTGATCTGGTTTAATCTTCAATAGACCAAACCATTGAGTAATCCCAAAATAAGAAGAAAATCTCAATCATCCCTAAATATCTTTTCCCAATAGTATTTTACAGTTCATATTTGATGCCTTTTTCTCTTGTAGGAGAGAAGGAACTCTTTGTTTTCACAAACAAGGCCTTCTTCTTCCTCACAAAAGAAGCCCTCTTCTACTCTGCCAACATCATTAATTCTCTATAATTGTAACAAAAGTGTGCCTTGCACATGTTTTATAGATCTCCAAGACCTCCAACTAAAACAATACGGTAATGATAACAAGCAGAAAAACCATGATATCTAAGGTGTTGGTGTAAATACACAAAATAGAGGTTAGACTACAAAAATATATGAAAAGTATCAACGAGTCGATCAAGCCGAGGCACGGATATCTCGCTCTCTTTAAGAAGATTCAAGCCCTCTGGGGTAGGCAAAGCCTTCGAACTGATGCAGCAGAACACCGACTTGTCCCCTCCAGGATACAACGGCTCGACTCTCGTCGTGTGGCTTCACTAACTCTGCACAAGTAGATGAGCCCAAAGCTCCACCAAAAAGAACACCTTTTCTTTGACCACTTTCTCTCTCAAGTAGTATAGTTTTTTTTATTTATCTTTGTGTTTGTATGCAACAAGAGAGTAGAATAGGTCTCTTTATATAGTCACCAAAGGTTATTAGAAGTTACAACTTAATTAACTTTAGAATTAATTACTAGGAGTTAGATTCATTTAAAGTATACGTTGCATCCTTTTTTTCATAGTTTATGTTAAGAGAATAGTTTGCAACTCCAAATGCATATTAAATATAATATTTAATAAAATGTAACAACATAAGGTATGCCAATAAATAACTTTTTTTGAAAAAGTAAAATAATCCTGCTCAAATAAGCAAAGAGATTCGCATAACAGCTCAACCTTCTTGCTAAAGTAAAAGTAAACTACATCATAGTGGTCAACCATAATAATCAAAACTGTTTTCCAAGTGTATGAGGGTAACATAAACTAGAAACTACCACATGGACAGATCTCAACACTTGCAAGTTTTATAATCATAAAATCAACACCATATGACAACTGTCCCAACAATCCACTCAGCAATTTTGGAAGCTTGTTACCATCTCTAAAAGCATATGAATCCTTAAAACGCTTAATCAAAGCTCATCTACGAGCCCGAATGTATACGATAACAAGCAATCGATTCATTCACAAAGAGTTTCTCACAAGAATAAGAAACACTAGCACCGATCGAGCTCACCTTCTTCTTCATCTCCCCCTTCCGCGCCTTCAGCGCTGCCGCGAGCACCGCCGGGAGGCGGTCGCCGGACTCCTCCCCCGCCGCCGCCGCCGCCGCCTCGACGTTCGGCGCCCACTCCTCCGGCGACCTGTGGCGGAGAAACACGTGGCGATCGTAGCCCTGTACGGTCCCCGCGAGCTCCTCGCTGCCAAACTCCGCCCGCCGGAACCCTAAGTCGTCGGCGGCGGCGGCAGCGCCATCTCCGGCGGCGGCGGAGGGGGAGACCGAGGAGGAGCCCATGGGAGAGAGAGGGGAGATCGAGGAGATGGGGGAGGAGAAGAGGAGGTGGAGGAGGGGGCGAGGGTTTGAAGTGCGGGGTAAAGAGGAGGATGCGAAGAGGGAGCGAGGGGAAACGACGTGAGGAATCGAGGTGAGAGACGCGAGTGAAATCCGTATCTGCATTTTTGGTTTTTATTTTTTTCTTTTTTCTTTTTTCTTTTTCTTTTCTTTTTTTTTTTTTTTTTTGACGTGGTTTCTATCTTATTTTCTAATAGGAGTGGGTTGGTGGGAAAGTTGAATTTTTGGACAGGTGATATCTTTGATTTTTTTATTTTTTGATATTTTTTATATATTTTTTTACGGGCGTTCGGTTTGGTATAAACTACAAACGGATTATACTTTTTTGTACCCAAATAAGATGAGATTAAGGGGGAACACTTGTTCCCCCTTAACAGGTTGTCCCAGATAAATTCGGGACAACCCGGTATAGGAGGAACAAGTGTCCCCCCCCCCCTCAATCAGAACTACGTTTTTTTTTTTTTTTCTTTTTTTTATTCTTTTTTTTTACACGTGTTTCGAGACAACTTTTTATTCTATTTTTTTATTTTATTAATTTTAAAAAATATTTAATTTCATAAAATTTAAAATTTAAATTTTTTTATTTTATAAATTTTAAATTTTTTAACATTATTTTTTAATAAATTTAAATATTTTATTTTATTTTATTTTTTAAAAAAATATTAATTTTAAAATTTTAAAATTTATACAATATTTTTATAAATTTTTTTAAATTTAAACATTTCAATTTTTGCTCTCACTTAAAATTTAAAAATTAATTTTTTTGCACACACTTAAAATTTTTATAAAAAATTTAAATTAATAAAAATTAAAATTTGAATAAAATTTTGAAACTTTAATTTATAAGAAAAAATTAAAAGGAGAATAACATTTTAATCTTTTAACACAAAAGTCAACTCTCTATTCCTCTTATTCTTTAATAACTTTCAAATACTATTTTTCTTATACTTGGAACTAACCTAAAATCCAACCAAACACAAATTTATAATTATTCTAGCTGTTTCAAAAGTTATACTTATTACTGATACTACTAATTCTCTTTCATACCATAACCAATCGAAGCCTAAAATTTTGAATTTATAAATATTTTTGTTAAGATAAATTAATCATGCTAATTAATTGAATTTGACGCCTCAACTTTCTACCACTAGCTCTAAAATGCTATAATCGGGTTAATAGATTTAGTCTCTTATTATATTATTTTTCGAGGGTATCAGCAACTGTGACGCCTCAACTTTTCAGGAGGTCACATATTCTAGAACTATCTGTGACACCCTCGGAATTTGGATTAGTCCTCTATATAAATGATATAATAGGACTAAATCTCTTAACCCGGCTATAGCATTTTGGATGGTAGCAAGATCCAAGAGGTTATGAGAGTTAAGAGTGCTAGAGCTAGAGTAGTTCTAGAATGGGTGACCCCCTGGGAAGTGGGGCGTCACACTATCATCCAAAATAGAGATTTAGTTATATTATATCATTATATACATGACTAATCCAAATTCTGTGGTGTCACATTGAATTACAGAATATTTAGACCATGTTTGATTTCGGAAATAAAACAAAAATAATTTGTTTTTATTCTTCTAAAAATTTCTATTATTTTTTACCACCTTATTCCTTCATTACTAATTAAATTATAAATAACTATAAAATATTATTAATTAATATAATTAATTTTTTTTAATAATTAACTAATTATTATTTGGCTTATTAAATTAATAAATATTTAAATAGTAGTTAATTTATTATTTATAATTAAGTAGCTAATTAAATAAGTAACTATTTGATATGCTTGTTCAATCATTAACTAATATTTATATTATTTAAATAATTAAAATTTTAATTTATTTGGTTAATGTATTCAATAAAAATGTTGATTAAATAATTAATTAATAATAATTAATTGGCTTATTTTTATTTTTTTATAGTTATTCACTAATTAATGTCATTTTTTATCATCTCATATGT
This sequence comes from Tillandsia fasciculata, assembly GCA_029168755.2. NCBI lineage: Eukaryota > Viridiplantae > Streptophyta > Magnoliopsida > Poales > Bromeliaceae > Tillandsia > Tillandsia fasciculata. Next base: position 8,350,731 of record CM054939.1, on the reverse strand, counting down.
ATTCCTAATTAATTTATTTATTAACTTGTTAACTATTATTTTACTAATATTTATATACTTATTATTTAGATAAATTATTTTTATTTTCAATCACAATTACTCATATTCCTACTATTTCAATCCAATCATTCAAACGTAGTTTTTCGTATTTCTCAAAATATCTAGATTTTTATTTAAACACAAAATTAATCTAATTTTTATTTATTTTCGAAATCATAACTATTTAAAAATAAATAAAAATAATTTATTTTCGAACCAGACGTTATTTTAGAGTAAAAATATTACTACAAATATCGTCAATTTTACAACTTTCAAATAAGAATTTCAAGTTATCTGAAAATTAATATTATCATTTTCAAATAAGATACGTTGAAAGTGATAAAACTTTACAAATTATTCTTAATTTTAAGCTGAATTACTAAAACATATAGTAGAATTTTCTCAAATTTTCAATGAAATTTGATTTTCACAAGAATTTAACTTTTGGAATTAATAAGAATTTATATCTAAATCCTTTCATCCTAAGTTGCATTTGATAGATTTGCTCTTTGAAATAGTAAGTGCCAAAATATTAAAAAAAGTAAATATATATGAAATTAAATATTTCTAAAAGTAATTTTCCAAGTCAAATAGTTAGGAAGAAAAGAGAGAGGAAAAAAAAAATTGTAATGCTTTTAACCAAGTTTTACTTTAGTCAGGAAATAATTATACCAATTAGAGATAAAAATTATAAATAATAAAATATCAATAGAAATAAAAATAATTATTCATGGTTTTTTTTTATTACTTTAGAAAATAGTCATATATTAGAAAAAGCATTTCCCCATATATTACTTTAGAAAAAGCATTTCCCCATATATTATGTCATTTTTTTATTACTTTGGAAAAAGCATTTTCCCATATATTATGTCATTTTAAAAATATCAAGCTTAAAAAAAATAAAATAAAATAATAGTCATACCTTTTGTAAGGTGGGTTAGTGAAAGGTCATAGTGAAAAATGTTTTTTTTTAAAAAAAGAGAGAGAGAGAGAGAGAGAGAGAGAGAGAGAGAGAGAGAAAGGCGGTTAAAAAAAAAAAAAAAGAATGCAATAAAGATGGTGAAGCTACATGAATAAATTATTAAAAATTAATATATAGTAAGTATATATAGTTAGGCCTTAATTGCTATGGATAAAAAAAAAGAGGATAATAAAAATATTCCTCTTTTAGATCCAAGCACTATTTAGTGAGGGGGAAGCTTCCCCATGGTGGGAACAATCAAGTTGGGTGGGAACAACTTATTCCAAGTATTTTATTTTTTAATTAAAATTAAAATTTTTAAATTTATAAAATAAATAATTTATTTTTTTATTTTATAAATTTAAAATTTGTTAACTTTAATTTTTAATAAATTTAATTTTTTTAAAAATTTATTAATTTTAAAATTTTAAAATTTATACAAATTTTTTATATATAAAATTTTAAATTTTTTATAAACATTTTTAAATTTATATAAATTTAAAAATTAAAATTTTTGAACCCTCTTTTGCATATTTTTCGAGACAATTAAATTTTAAATTTTTAAAATTTTAAATTTATTTTTTAAAAAAAAATTATAAATTTTTAACTTTAATTTTTAATAAATTTTTAAATTTTTAAATTTTTTATACACAAAAGTTAAATTTAAATAATACAAATTATAGTTAATTTTTTTAAAAATATATTTTTTAAAAAATAATTTTGTAAATTAAAATTATTTATTTATTTATTTATTTATTTTATTGTCATTTATCAAACCAAACATAATTTTTTTTATTCCGATACAACTCTAATACTCATCTAAACACAAAATTATATTAATTCCTACTAGTTCCTGAACTTATATTTATTTCTGAAATAAATAGTTTTAGCTTATACTCGAACCAAACGCAATCTTATAGATAATAAATAAATTATATATTATAGATTATAGATAATAATAATAATAATAATAAATAAAAAATTTTGTAATTAAAATTAATTAGTAAAATGATTAAAGAATGGGATATTAGTATCCCGTTTGGATTCGGTATAGAACCGAAAATAAGAGTGATATCCCTCTTATTTTTCCAAACGCATTAGGAATTAATTAGTATAACTTGTTCGGTACAAGTAGAATAAGTGAGAATTTACTGTTCTCACTTTTCTCAACCATCCTCTTATATTTTTCTTAAATACTCTCCCACGTCTACCGAGGCACCATCTCTCACCTCATTATTATATAATAAAGTTTGAGGGCAAAAAGATAATTTACCTCAATTAAAACTCTTTATTCCTTTTATTCTTTATTCTCATACCAAATACAAAATCTCTTATCCCTAGAACCATTCCAAACGTTTTTTTTACACGTATTTTATAATTATTCCTAAAATAGCTAGTTTTGTCTTATTTCATTATCAAAGGGGCCTAGTAGAGAATTAGGAGGTCCCACTATGAATATCCTCCACCAAGCAACAAGGACTTCAGTTTAAAAGGTCGAGCAATAAACCGGATAACTTACGACTTTTTGGTCATCAGAGAACGACATTAACCCCCACAGCATTAAATTTTTTATAGATAAAAAATATACAGAAAAACCCTGAACTTTAGCTCTTTTGCAAATACACTTCTGAACATTTAATTTTGACAGCTAGACCCCTATATTTTATAAAATAGTTGAATAGATTGCTATCTTAGATTGAACTTACTAATTACCATAGTTAGTTAATTCGGGTTGGGCAAAAATTCGGTACGAAGATAATACGGATAAAATTCGTATTATAATTTTAAAATTCGTTGAAAAATTCGGCTAAAAAACGGGCTCGTCAATTATTTGGATACGTGATTTATACGAAAATAATACGTTCACTAATTAAAAATTCGGAATAAAAAATTCGGCTATTAAATTAAAAAAATTAAAAAATTTATACTATTAGTATAAACAATTATAATTTTTTAAAATAATTTAATCAATTTATTTTAGAAATAAATAAAATATTCATTTAGAACAAAAAGAAATATAATTTTAAATTATTCCCGACAAATAATTTTAATTCGGATTCTCAATAATTCGCGAATAATTCGTGAATAATTCGCGAATAATTCGCGACTTAACTAACTATGCTTGAAAAAGAACGAATTTTTCACCCAAAAATTCGTAATTCGTGAATAATTCGCGAATAATACTTTTTGATTCAAAAATTCGCAAATTATTCCGAATTTTTGGAAAAAGTCGGAAACGGCACGTTTAATTCGGATTCTCAATAATTCGCGAATAATTCGCGAATTAACTAACTATGCTAATTACACAACCGTTTCGATAATATAATTTTTTATCTAATTTTATAAAGCTTTAAAATATAAAAATAAAATATTCTAAATTGATGTTAAATTGGAACAAAAAAATCAGCTATTTTTTTTTATTTTGAAATCTCATAAAATTATGTGAACAAACACAAGATGAAAAAAATAATTGTGTAATTAATAGCTTAGATCGAGAAAAAGGATATATATAGAATTATTTGATAAAAAGTGTTTGGAATATCTCATTTTCAAGCATTTATTATAAAATTGTTGATGAGTTGACGTAGATATACGAAGGAATCACGAGTTTAATAAAAATATTTAAAATTTAATAATTAATAATTAGAATGTAGTAATAATATTATCATATTGAATTAGGCTAGAATACTATCAATAGCACCAAGTCATTGGTACTATCAAGTTTTTAGCCTTTAGATTAAAAAAATGTATGGTTAAGATGATAGTGGTCCCTTAGGGTTTACTAGGTGGTTGGTTGAATAATAAAAATCTTAGGAAACCACTATAATTCCAACCGCATATCTTTTCATCCAACGGCAGAAAACTTGATAGCACCAATTGCTTAGTGTTATCGATAGTATTCTAGCCGGACTCTTATCATATTATTAATAACATGAATTAAGCTAGAATACTATCGATAGCTCCAAGTCATTGGTGCTATCAAGTTTTTAATCGTTGGATGAAAAAATATACGGTTGAGATTATAGTGGTCCTATAGGGTTTACTAGGTGGTTGGTTGAATAGTAAAAATCTTAGGGGACCACTATAATCCCAACCGTATATTTTTTCATCCAACGACTGAAAACTTGATAGCACAAATTATTTGGTAATATCGATAGTATTATAGTCCGGCTCTCAATAACATCATAATATACACAGTATCAGTAATAGTATTTTTTTTAAAATCAACACAATTAGTCATATTTCATCGACTGTCTTTAACGCAAGTAATGATAAAAAATTTAATAATTAATATTTGAGATTTCAAATTCAAAATTTAATTATTTCACATTTTAAACGGAAAATAATATGCTAACTTTGGTGCTAGGTGGAGGACATTGTCCATTCACCAATAATAAGAAGACAAAATAAACTTTGCCTCTTATCAACGACCTCACCTTTTGAAAGTGAATGACAATTTTTTATTTTATTTTTCTGTTGACTGGTTGTTACCTGTTTGCACTTATAGGGTGTTTAATTCGGATTATTTTAGCAAGATTACAAGATAATTTTATTAAAATTATTGTGTTTAATTTATCTAATTTTTAATTTGGTCGGTAATATAATATTGCAAATGTTATAAGATTTTTCCGAAAAAATTATCGAGAGGAGGGTCGAGTATCTTATATTATCGATGGCAGATTATCTTGCATATTATGTAAAATTATATGTTTATTCTCTAACTCTTCCAAATCCTTTCAATATGTTATTTTAAATTTTTTAATTTTAAATTTTAAATTATTAAATTTTAAATTTAGATTTTAATTTTTAAATTTTAAATTTTCAATTGAGATTTTAAATTTTAAATTTTAAATTTTAAACTTTAAATATAGTTTTAAAATTTTCAATTTAGATTTTAAATTTTAAAATTTAACTTTATATTTATATTTTAATTTTTAAAATTTTTAAAATTTTAAATTTCAAACTTATATTTTAAATTAAAATATTGAATTTTATATTTTTATTCAGATTTTAAATTTTAAATTTTAAATTTAAATACAAATTATATTAAATTCATAGTTTAGTAAAAAATAATATTAAATTTGGCCAAAAGGATAATTTTGAAATAAACTATATTTTATATTCAGCATTACTAAATTTTATAAAATAAACCAAACATAATAATTTTATATACACTGCAATCCAACATTATATTACTTTACTAAACCAAATACGATAATGCAATATCAGTACTAATTTGATTCAGAAATCTTAAGTATCTGATTATATCGAAATAATCTGTAATGTTACATAACGTGGACCAAACACGCCCTTAGGGCTTATTTGGATTCTTCGGAATTTTATAATACCAAAATATGTTTGGACGTTTTTTTTAAGAGTATCAAACATAAAAAAAAAAAAATCTAATTAAAATACTATAAATTAAATTGATGTATAATTAAAAAGAAGTCAGAGTATGTATATTTGTAATTTTTCTAATAATCAAGAATTAATTGAAATTCGCTAAATATATACAATTACTTCACGCGGCTAGCTAAGTTTATTTTTTTTTTCTTTTAAAAAAAAAGAAAAGAACAGTAACATACTACCCTTTCGTAACAACTAGATAGCAAGATACTAATCCAAACAGATTTTTGAATATGATTTAACTCAGCATAATAGTTATGTAAATGAGACAAATGTTGAGATTATTTTCACATGATTGTGTGTTTGAAGACCTTGTACAAATGGAAGTATTTATTTTTAATATATAAGTTTGCATTAAATATTGTTTTTTTTTTTTTTTTTTTTTTGGTCTCCCTCAAGAGCTGTATGGATGCTCTATCTTGAAATATAGAATACAATAAAATGGTCTCAATATAGAGTTAGGGTTGACTCCGTATTCACTCTACCAGGGCTCTAGTATTACTCCTGCAGGTTCTTTGGCTGGACTACGTTTGGTTCGGGTTTAAGAGGGTTTTAGTTATACCGGGGATAGGTATAAATTATGGTTTTAGCCGGAACTAGAGTAAATTTGCGTTTGGTTCGGTTTAAGAGTTATACCGGGTTTAGGGAAAATTGTGTTTGGTAAGTTAAAGAGGAATAAGAAGAATAAGAGAAAATTATGTTTGCTTGGGAATAGAGGAATAAGAAGAATTGAGGGATTAAATATTTTGATTTACTAATTTGCCTTTTATGATATAATTTAAAATTAAATAAATTTATGATTTTATTCATCCTTATATTAAAATATTCAAATAATATTAACAATTAAATATTAAAATGTAATATTAATATTAAATATTAAATATTAATATTAAATATTTAATATTAAATATTAATATTTAATATTTAATATTAATATTTAATATTTATCTAAATATTAAATATTAATATTTAATATTTATCTAAATATTAAATATTAATATTTAATATTTAATATTAATATTTAATATTAATATTTAATATAATATTTTTTATTAATATTAAATATCTTTAATATTAAATATTTAATATTTAATATTTAAATATTAAATATTTGCTTTATTTAATATTAATATTAATTAATATTAAATATTTAATATTATTTAAAATTTAATAGTAAATCTCTATTCCGCTATTCCGCTATTCCGCTATTCCGCCAGGGGGTTAGAATTGCTAAACCCACTCCTTAGCGGGTTATACTGGAATAACCCGCTAAGAATGGATTTAGCAATTCCCCCGTCCCAAAATTGTGTTTGGGTATAAGTTTGGGGATAAGGGGGTTATTCCCCCCTTATCCCCCTAACCAAACGCCACCTTGGGGATCTGGTTTCCTAACAGCTACTGTTTTTTTTGTCAGAACCATTTCTAATTAAAGGAAGGATCCACAACGCGGGGTTGCTTGTTGATAGTTTTGCATTGATGGCTTCACTGTTTTTATCTATTTAGGGACCAATACTTTGGAATGGTGGATCTGAAGGGTTAGAACTCAGTCTTGCTCATAGCTATGGGTGCTATGCATGCTGCATGTTTTTTTCTTGGAGCCAATCGAGAGGATTATTTGCAGGCCTTCCTCTTTGCTCTCTTTGTTGCATGTCCTTTTCTTAGGCACGGTAATAGAAGAACTGAAGTGTTACCTCGGCTTTGCATCTGGAAGCGCTACCTCCCGGTTAGTGGATAGTGTGCTCGCCGCCTTCATCCAATTCATCAATTACCACTTCGGAGCCTCGCTTCCTGTTCTTGAGAGAAAGTTGTGCACTATGGAAAGTAAAATCCTGGACATTAGCGGGTAGTTGGGCATGGAAGCAATTATCTGGTCGGATGATATTGGGATGTTATCTATATTGCGAGGTCCTAGTGCTGTATGTCGGAGGAACACCTAAGATGCATGGATGGAAATACTGGGAGGGCTCAAGTAAGAGTGAGGTGGGATCTGCTGCGAACATGGTCAACCATGCGAAAAAATTCGAATTCAGCTTTTAGTGCTACAAGGAGTACGGAAAAAATTTTAGACATCATTCGGTTGGTTGGAATGCACACTTAAGGATTTCACACAACTGTTTAATTAGGTAATGAAGGGGGCTGCTGATGACAGAGGAGATAGCTGGTGCTGGGGGCATCAAATTTGATGGGCTGTTACATGGATAAAAGGGATTATTCTTGAGTTATTGAATTCGGAATTAGAGCTTGGTCAAAGTATAAGTGTTCAGCGGAGGTTGTGTGTTTCATCCCAAACGGTCCCACTTTCGCATTAGTAGATACGGTTCAAGAAGCTCTTGCGAAGAACTCGTCGATCAAGGGTAAGCAATATAGGTTTTCATGATGATTGGATTATTGCAATTAACTGTTCCACTTAGTTCAATCTGGAATTCTTGGGTGAAAGGCGAGTGCGAAATTCCTAATCCTGGCAGAAATCGCATCAATTTGATCGTGGTACAAGTCGCGACGCTCTCTCAGGCACGCTTCGATCAGCTCCATTCCTTAATTAAGGTGCTGGGATTTAAACTATTCAACTTTGGCTATCTTGGCTGAGGTGTTCGTAGAGATCAGGGGACTTTTATCTACTTCCTGTACCTTGCTAGGCAACTGCTACTACATTCTAAACCACCTAACGGGCGACATGAGGTGATCTCTGTTCTGTTGTAGCCTCGAAGTGATCGCTACGCCGGCAACTAGAGATTAAAGAGAAAGGACTGGATGGATTTACTTTTCATTCTGTGTTGATTGCATGGTATGTTCAGAATCGGAGGAGTTTTTCTTGTTTGCGACCGATGGGGTCGTCTTTTAATGTGATGTTGCGTTTTTCTTCTCGCGGCTGTTGTGAAGCTTTGTTGCTTAGGCGGCAACCAGGTTATCGGTTTTGTTGTCGGTTTTGTCGTCTTTTCTTTTTGGTAGTGTGGGTGATCACTGTGGGCTGGGGATGCACCACTGTTGTTGTATTTTTTGGGTTAAGTGCTCCAGCTTTGTGGGTAGATCAACAACTGATGTTTTACTCTTTTGTACTCAAATAGGGCCTGTTTAATCAAAAAAAATAAAATGGTCTCAATTCTTCATACTTTGGGCTAAAATGCCCCCTAAAAAAAAAAACCTCTCAATTTTTATAATTTTGGTAGAGTTTATGTCATGCTTTGGAATGAAAATATGGTTTTTTTTTTTTTTTTTTTTTTATATATATAAATTGGATTCTGTCACGCCCCGAGTCCGCCAATTTGTACGGTTCGGGCACGCCAACAGACCCGCCAATCGGGTAAGACCTTTTTCTACCCGAAAGAAACGGTAACATCCTTATTAACACAACCAGTGTATGCGGAAGCTCAATATCAGAGTACTAAAAATCACTACAAATTTAAACTTTCATTCAGTAACAAACAGTTAATGCGGAAATGAAAGCATACAAGAGTGAACCAAAATTAAACTTATTACACTTTACATTCTGAACTTGCAAATAAAATTATTACAATTCTTTTTACATAAATTCCTCACCATACAAGGTTCACTCAAGAAATATAAAAATGGTACCTCTGCTAGACCCTCTAGGTCTCTATGCTGCTGGGCCCTTGCCCCTGTCGTATGCCTCGCCGTCTGCATCTGAACCGTCTCGATCGCTGCATCCATACCCGAACCTGTGGGGGGAGTCACCCAAGGGGTGTGAGAACTACATCTGAGTTCCCAGTGGGTTCAACCACCGAGAGAAAGTGTCCTACACCACTTGGTCCAATGGAAGCAATAATAATAGTGCTAGGAAACTAAAATCCTCAATATCAATGCAGCTATACAAAATGATACATCACTGTCTGTATATACTCATCAGCACTACACTGTCAGCCATACTAGGCTACCATATAATAGGTCACTACACTATCTGTGTATACTCATCGACCCAGCACTACTCTGTCTAGCCACACTAGGCTGCTAAGCACCAACTCGGCCACTATGCCGCTGTATACAGGGTCAAACTAACCCGGCCACCTTGGCCACTCTATTTTCTTTATTCTTTAGATTCTGGTGCTTTAGTTCAAGTTAACCCTCAGAAATTCTTATCCAACGGGCCCGAGCCCGGTAGTCCTGCTACCATAAGATAAGATTTCTAAGGTTGCCGATAACACCCGCAAGTGTTACCCCGCCCAACGGGGAACTTGTCATACGGGTCACTGCCCGGGAGAGGGACACTGCCCTTGGCTCCGACAAGATCTACGTTTCACCCCCGAAGGTACGCCCATTTTATCTTTTTATTTCTTTCTTTTTTCTTTTCTTTTCTTTTCTTTTTCTTTCTTTCTCTTTTTACTTTAGTTCTTAGCCTCTTTGCCTTTGAACACTTGCTTTTCTTTCTTATTCGAGCTTATAGCTCCCTTTTTGCCACTGGCAAATCTCTTTCTCTTTCCTTGAGCATTTAGCTCCTTGCTTTCACTTTAAGCCTTTCGAAAGTACCTCGTCCGACGGGTCACTGCCCAGGGAGTCCTGCTCCACTTGACGAGTCTCAAATTCGAAGGCGCCATTTACATTCTCTTTATGCTTTTTAGCCACTTTTAGCTTGCTTTTAAACTTTGCCTTTTTACACAATTTATCTCTTATCCTAGGTCTCGCCATAAGGATAACTAGAGAGTCTCCTGGACTCTTAAACATTTCTCTTCATTTCTTTAACTCAAATTGAAGTTAAAGTTATTGTCCATTTGCCCAGACACCCTATGACTTTCTAGGGTTATATTTATTTAATTCTTTAACCTTGGGATCTCATCCCACTTTTCTGATTCCTCACTGAATCCTAGAGTTAACTTAACTCTATTTTCCTGCTCCACTATTAACTTAGAGTTACTCTGACTCTAATTTCATGTTCCACTGTTATCTTAGCATTACATTGACTCTACTTTCCTGTTTCCCTTTCATGTCTCCACACTTGATCCATTTTTCCATCCTCTTGATTCCTTACTGAATCCTAGAGTCAACTTGACTCTATTTTTCTGTCTGTGAGTTTAAACTCTTCTAGCTCAACTTAGGTTCCCTTTACCTAAATTCCATGTCATACTTGTCCTAGAGTCCCTTGTCTCTATGCTGACCTCTAGTTCACCTTAGGTTTCCTTTACCTAAGTACCATGTCATATACATCCTAGAGTTCCTGACTCTATGTTGATCACTCTATCCAGTGTCCTTATGTGATGACCCGGATCTCCGCAGAGCTGCTACAGTGCGTTGGGGTGGCTGTTGGAGGCCTACATGGTGTGCTGGAAGTGTCTGGGGCATAATTGGGCACAAGTGTTGGACTTCGGGCTCAAATGGATCATGTGAGTGATCGGAGGATCCCGTGGAGGGTTTAGAAGTGGTTTCGCGCGAATCGGATATTTAATTTGGGCTCCGCACGAAATTCGGGCTAAGAATACATTTCCGGGAGCCTTCGGCAATTTTTAGAGTTGGAATTCGGCAAAACGGACGTCAAATTCGGATTCAGCGCGCGAAAACGGTCAAAATGGACTACCTACTTGACTTTTTGGGCACGGAGTACTGTTCACTGCCGGAACAGTAACTCCGGCGATCGCCGGCGGCGGCCGGCGGCAGCGGGCAGCGGCGGAGAGCGGCGGCGCGGCCTCGGGCAGGCGGCAGCACGGCGGCGGGCAGCGCGCAGCGCGCGGGCAGGGGCGCGGGCAGGCGCGCGGTCCACGCGCCGGCGTGCACCAGAGCGGGGTGCCACGTGGCATGACTGGATTGGGTGGCTCACTGGTCCCGGTCGACGGAACTGTGGGGTGCACGGTGGACTGGGCGGGAAAACACGTGGCATCTTCCGGTTGGTTCGGTGCATGAAGTCGGGTGCACCGGGTGCATCGAGCGTGAGGTGGGACACGTGGCGCGCGGGGATTGGGCGCGCCACTGTGCGCGTACGGGCGGCAGACGGCGGGGCAGCGGTGCAAGTGGCAGGCGGCAGGCGGCGGTGCCGGCGGGCGTGGCGGCCACGGCGCCGACGTGGCGCACGCGTGCGCCACATGGCGGCCAGCCATTGGCTGGCGCCAACGGCTGCGTTGACCGAGGGACGGCACGTGGCGCGAGGAGGCGGCCGGATCCGCTGTGCGGTGTTTGTGGACACGTGTCGTGTGGAGGAGCGGGTTGGACGGCCGTGCGGTCCGACCGGATCGCGTGCGGGAGTGGGCCGGGCCGGGCCGAGTTACTGTGTGCGCCCGGTTTCGGGGCCCAAAGATTTCGGGCGCCCGAAACCGGGGACACAGGGGTCTTTTTGGATTTGTTTTGTGGGCCTATAAATAGGCCTCCACTCCCCTCCTTTTTCTGCTTTTCGAGTGATAGAGAGAGAATGAGAGGGAGAGTTGTATACAAAGTTTGTTCCCCTTGGTGCTCTGGATCTACTGGTGGATCCCGGAATTTCTGGAAGCTCGGCAACGGCGATATCATTTTTACAGTTCGCCTCGGTTTTCCCCCATTTCGGCCCATTACCGTCGCAGATCATTCAAAAATTCACTGTGAGCAAACCAGGAGGAGTTTTTGGGCGATTTCTTCGACAGCGTGTTCCTAAGAGGTAAGGCTTCGATTTTCGTGTTGATCGCTTCGCTCCGTTTCGCACTTTTGGCACGTTTCCCGAGACATCTTTGACCCCCATTTTTCTGTGATGGATTTTGGACAGCACCGGCTTGTCGATTTTATATCTCAGCCTAGGAACATCGGATCAAGGCGTTTCAGGACTCGATTTTGATCTACTCGTCGCGAGGAACACAGTGGTGATTTTTCTGGGATTTTAGGAAATTGTTTCGAAGGTGATAATCACTGTTTTCTCAGTGAACAGTGCACAGTTTTTAGCACAGATTTCTGTGTGATGTACCCTCTTGCCGAATTTTTATCTTGACTTACCGATCTCAGATTTGGGCGTGCAAGGTACCGTTTCGAAGCTATCGATGCGAGGATCGCCGTGATATTTTTCTGGGATTTTTCTGGGCACTTTCTGCAGGTGATAATTTAACAGTTTTGGGACTGTTGTTGTATGTATTATAAGAGCATTATTTGGGAGCCTAAGTGATTTAGTGGACTTTGTGTTGTGCCAGGAGTGTTTCGGGTGTACTGTATTTGTTGGAGCGCAGGATTGGAGTTTTTGGCATTTTCAGCTGTACGGACCCGGACAGTTAGCGCTTCAGGTGGGTGGTTGTTGCTGCCTCTATATCTGACTTACTCACTAAGTTTATTAGAAAATCCCCCTTTGAGCATATTGATTGATTAATATGCATGATTGACTGATATACATGTGAGCCTATCATCTGTGGTTAATTTAGTGGATATAGCATGTTGGGGATATTATTGGGATAATATTGCTGTTGGAACATGATCTTTGGAATAATTTAATAAGTGATGATTAACATGCCACATTAGCACCTAGAATTGTATGAAAGTGGATTAAATAGATTAATTGTTGGGACATAATGATATATCAATGTGCGGGTTTCACTCTGGGATTTATTATGGATCAGGGATCTTATACATGTGTAGTCCACTGATGATTTTAGCCTGATGGTGATATTTATCTGGATATTATTATTATTACACTGTAAACTGTTATTTGATATATTCTCTCTTTCACATTGCTGAGGACTTTTGCATGCTTATTTGGACATCTAGATAGGCCACTATTTTATTGCTACACTATCATATTGGGATTTGACTTAGGAGAAACCATGATTGCTTTCTTTCTCCTTTTTATTTAGACTTTTGAGTCATGTTGCTCGGGTTCGAGCAGAGGTTTGGGATAGTGTAGCTGGGACCTGAGGGTCAGTGATAGGGTGTACTTGATGTTGGATTGTGGGCTATTGCGGCAACCGCGGACAGTAGGCGGTTGACCGGATCTTGATTATTTCACCCAATTGTGGGTTGGGGGTTATTGCGGTGACCGCGGACTTTGGGCGGTTGACCGGATGTTTACTATTGCATCAGATTGGGTATTAGATTTCTCTAGTGGATGGTATTTCCCACTTTTGAGTATTATTGTATCGGATCGGGGTTTCATTAGTGGACGGAGTTTCCCACTTTGATCATTGTCATGATCCAGTCCTGCTATTGTGAGATATTGGTTACAGAGATGCTTGATACAGTGATACTTTACTCGTGTGGGTCGCTCCCCTCGAGTGCCACTCCGGAGTAGGCTTTAGACCGTGTTGGGTTCCGGTCAGTTGGTGAGTTGTGAGTGATGGCAGAGCAGGCAGTACCAGTTTACTGGTGGCACTAGATTGGGTCTATTTGGTCAGATACTGTTTCCTGATGCATTCATACCGTCATTTCCTTCGGTATTGCATTTAGAGGCATACTTGTTGTGGTTTCCCCTTTTATTCAGTAGTTCTGTTTACAGCTTTACCCTACTTGCCCTTTTCTTGCCTCTAGTAGACTTAGTGGGTACGCCGGAGCTTGAGGCTTTACCCACAGGGGGAGGCTACTGGTTTACTAGTGGTTCTCACCCCCACTGTTGTTTCCTCTTCTTTTCTCCCCCTGTTTTGCAGAGTCCTCATTGGAGTTGCTGATCTTCGGTCGTTGTTCGGGGCGAGGGAGTCACGAGCTAGATCGTTACCACCCGAGGAGTGTAGCTGTATCCCCTGGTTGGAGATTCCTCGTAGCTGTTGGCTGGCTTTTACTGTTTATCTGGAGGAGAGAGATCTTTTGTATTTGGAGAGACTGATGTACTATAGTTTTAGTTTATCTCCTTTTATAGTCGAGAGATGCTGTACTGAGGACATTGTATGATGATTATCTGTATTTGAGGGAATGGATATTGTACTCTATTTCATGATGTATAGTAATTGGATTTTATTTTACAGCATTTTATTTCAGCTCTGATATTTGTGTAGCTATAGTACTATCTTTTGCAGGTTAGACGCTTCGCCTATGCGGGTTTTGGCATAGGTGGCGGATCTGTTGGCGAGCCCGGGTCGCAGTTTCGACCCCGGGGCGTGACAGATTAAGTTGGTATCAGAGCTTAGGGATAGGTCAATTGGGACTGTAGAAACCCTAGGCTTATGGTTGGACCCTAGGATGACTTCGTGAGAGTCGTGATTTTAGCGAGAGTCCTGATTGAGTTTTATACCTCTCCCGAGTGATGGGATGGGTGATTGGCATGTTTATTCTCCTAAGCAATTATGTTGGCTGCAGACAACATAATGCGGCGGAACGGTTGACATGCTCTAGACTCTCGCCGGATTGGGTCGAGTTTTGTTTTGTGCTGTGGTGCAGTTGGTCGTGGTGAGCGGTGTCTCCCCGACGCGTTGTGCGGATTGGTGTGCACTCGTCGCAGCGGTGGAGCTTGAGCGGATTGTTTTGGGGCCGGATATCCGGATTGAGGTTAGAGAGCTTCAGGCCCCGATGGCAGGATTGTCTGAGGTATATCAGCGGCAGAGTGAGCCGCTGGTCTGGGTGACACAGTTGTCGGAGCAGTGGGCAGCCCGACAGTGTTTTTCTTCTGAGACCACCTGGTTACAGTATCCTCAGCGGCAGTGATTTCTGAGGCGCCGATGGAGCGAGTGGCCCCCTCCGTGCAATGTTTGTGTTGCAGCACCGAGGCGGGGTGGATTGTTGATAGTGGATGAGTTGTGGGACATCATTGATCGATGGAGCCAGTTTTGGCAGATGAACCACCCTGATTTATGGATTTGAGTTGGAGCCTTTGGAGGCAAAATCGTGGTTGGTGGTGATGGAGTGATCAATTGAGGGTCCCCCTGTGCTGAGGAGTTGAGGCAGTTGTTGAACTGTACGCTCCAGGTTTCGAGGGACGAAGCGCGTAGGATGTGTGCGACTGGCAGTGGATTGCGCCAGAATACCCTTTTAGTTTATCTGATCCCTCTGTTTTGGATTTTGGATTTTGGATGCCTCGATGGAGTAGGCATTGTGTATGGAGCGTACTGTTGCAGTTCCTGTGGATAGGGATCTGCCGCCAGAGGCGAGTTCTGGATAGAGGCGCCTGGCGCTAAGTGTTGGGGGACAGATCGGCTGGCAGAGGCACTTTCGTTTTCCTTTCCTGGATGGTGGACATCCTTGTGGACGGATTATGTAAAGCTTACCCAAAGGAAGGTTACCCTTTGTGATTATTAACCTGCATGTTTGGGGTACAATAGATGTGCTTGAGGGGTGAGCTGAGTAAGGATAATTGAATGAGGAATTGCAGGAATTAATTGTGTTTTGTTATATGACGATTGCGATAATGGATTTTCTGAGATGTCAGAGGTCAGGTGGACCCCGGTGGCAGCATCAGCATCGTCATCAGAGTGGCGCAGCGGTAGCGTGGATTGTTGTCTGCGAAGGGCTTTATTCCTCGCCTCAGTGTGAGCAAAGGCGGAGAATTGTGCTCCTTTTGTGGATAGCCTTGATTTTCAGGCAGATTAAGTGACGACCACCTACATTGAGCGGTTGAGACTGTGCTGCCTGGGTGGAGGGCACCAAGGCAGTGGATCGGGTCGTCGCAGGTGTGATTTCATCACAGCAGTCAGAGTTAGAGCATGTTGCATTCCTGCATGGACTAGAGGCAGATTTGTTACCACATGCACTAGAGGTACAGGTTCCTGTTGGGATGGTGCATGTGGAGGAGGTTGTGGATCATGTCCAGTGCAGTTGAGACCCCGAGTGGTATCGGCAGGTTTATTGGTAGTTGTACCTGGTCAGTGTTTGACCCAGTGCGTGGGATTAGTTGGCACAGTGCCACAGGGTGTATGACTGCGGAGAGAGAAGGTTATGATCTTCTGCAAGCAGACATTAGAGACTTGTTCATTGAGACAGTCAGAGCACACAGGTTGTAGCGACAATGCGCGAGGTGCTTACGGCGGCACCGGGACGCAAGGATATCCCTGTTATCGTGAGATCCCGGGTGTGATTCCACCGGAGCTGATGATAATGCCGCCGATTAGGGAGATTGAGATTGCGGTTGACGTGGTTCTGGGAACCACGCCAACCCCGATAGCACCTCATTGGATATCACCTGTAGAGCTGAGAGAGCTGATGGCGCAGTTGCAGGATCTGACGGATCGAGGGTCTGTTCGACCTAGTGCCACCCCGTTGTTGTACGGTGGTGATGCCACACCGTTGATACACGGTGATGATGTCACGTCGTGGACACACGACAGTGAGGGTCCTTGTGTGGTGTGACCGCAGGCAATTTGGATATTATTTAGGACCTTTTGATGGAGTTATACTCCGGCAGTTGTCGCTAGATGCATGTATCTTTTGGGATCATACAGCTGAGTGTTTCACCAAGATGGTGGTCGGGACCCGGTAGGGGCATTATGAGTGCAGTGAGGACAAATGGAATGACTAAGGCCCTGTCGTCTTAGGATTTGAGGAATTGTGTGTTCCTGCTGCACTTGGAAGAATTATTTGAGATATTCTTCCGGGATATTTTGATTTTACCCCATCTCTGTATGGTTTAGAGCTGGTGGAGTACTTGTAGATGGTGTAACAAGGTCTGTGAGGAAGAAGCTGTATGCCAAGTTGTTGTGGCACGAGTTTTAGCTTCGAGAGCATATCTTCTTGGATCACTTAGTCTAGCCATAAGAGGCGGTGGTGGAAGTCCGGCCAAAATGGATGCTATGCGAGAATGGCTGAGACCGGCAGTTATTTGTTGAGGTGAGGAGCTTGTGAGCCGGATAGTGCCAGCAGAGCTTGACGAATTGGTGATGAGATTGATACCAGCCCTGATTTCAGCATCGCCAGTGTTGGGAGATGGAATTGTGATATACTGTGATGCCTCCCATAGTAGCTATGAAGTTACAGTTGGATTTGTGGCAAGCATCCAATATCACCCTGATAGGGCCACTGTGGTGGCGGATACCTGGAGCAGGAAAGCTGTTTGGGGTCGAGCTTGTTGATGCCACAGCTGGCGCTGTGTGGACTGTCGAGGCAGACGTGGCGTATGATGGTGTCACTGAGGGCTCTTTCCCTTTCGGAGTGCCTAGCACGTCACTGGTTTGGGAGTTGAGGGCACAACTCCCGGAATTTGATGAAGTGATCGTCTGGAGCAGGTATTTTTCGAGCCTGGAGGATTGGATTTACCAGCTGCAAGGGTACGGGATCTTCTCGAAGATTGATTTGCGATCTGGTTCTCTCGACTGCTTATAGTGTGTGCTGATGCCCGAGAGTTGGGGAGGTGTTTCTACACCCTGATGGTTTTTGGATTAGAGATCAGAGTTTACGTGATCAGTTGGAGGACTTATATTGGATGCCTCGGGAGTACAGAGGTACTTGGATCGAGCTTGTGTGCCGATGGACTTGTGGTTGGATCATCTGAGGCCCTGGGAAGAGCGGAGGCTTGTACCGATGCAGATTACTTGGTAGCTCGAGCGGTTAGCCCAGCTGCACTTGGTTGAGTTGGTGCGGTTTTTCTGGAGTGCCCGCCTTTATGTTGTTCTAGATGGAGACCCGAGGACCGCATCGCGCCTTTGGAGGAGGTACTTGTCAGCCTTGGGAGCTTGAGTGGTGGATGATTGGATGTTTACCCCCTTTATTTGGTTGAGATTCCGTGTTGAGGAACGACTTTAGTTTCGAGGACGAAACTTTCTTTTAGTGGGGGAGGATGTGATGACCCGGATCTCCGCAGAGCTGCTACAGTGCGTTGGGGTGGCTGTTGGAGGCCTACATGGTGTGTTGGAGGTGTTTGGGGCATAATTGGGCACAAGTGTTGGACTTCGGGCTCAAATGGATCATGTGAGTGATCGGAGGACCCCGTGGAGGGTTTAGAAGTGGTTTCGCGCGAATCGGATATTTAAATTGGGCTCCGCACGAAGTTTGGACTAAGAACGCATTTCCGGGTGCCTTCGGCAATTTTTAGAGTTGGAATTTGGCGAAACGGACGTCAAATTCGGATTCAGCGCGCGAAAACGGTCAAAATGGACTACCCACTTGACTTTTTGGGCACGGGTTACTGTTCACTGCCGGAACAGTAACTCCGGCGATCGCCGGCGGCGGCCGGCGGCGGCGGGCAGCGGCGGAGAGCGGCGGCGCGGCCTCGGGCAGGCGCGGGCAGCGCGCAGCGCGCGGGCAGGGGCGCGGGCAGGCGCGCGGTCCACGCGCCGGCGTGCACCAGAGCGGGGTGCCACGTGGCATGACTGGATTGGGTGGTTCACTGGTCCGGTCCACGGAACTGTGGGGTGCACGGTGGACTGGGCGGGAAAACACGTGGCATCTTCCGGTTGGTTCGGTGCATGAAGTCGGGTGCACCGGGTGCAGCGAGTGTGAGGTTGGACACGTGGCGCGCGGGGATTGGGCGCGTCACTGTGCGCGTACGGGCGGCAGGCGGCGGGGCAGCGGTGCAGGTGGCAGGCGGCAGGCGGCGGTGCCGGCGGGCGTGGCGGCCACGGCGCCGACGTGGCGCACGCGTGCGCCACGTGGCGGCCGCCATTGGCTGGCGCCAACGGCTGCGTTGACCGAGGGACGGCCACGTGGCGCGAGGAGGCGGCCGGATCCGCTGTTCGGTGTTTGGGGACACGTGTCGTGTGGAGGAGCGGGTTGGACGGCCGTGCGGTCCGACCGGATCGCGTGCGGGAGTGGGCCGGGCCGGGCCGAGTTACTGTGCGCGCCCGGTTTCGGGGCCCAAAGGTTTCGGGCGCCCGAAACCGGGGACACAGGGGTCTTTTTGGAATTGTTTTGTGGGCCTATAAATAGGCCTCCACTCCCTCCTTTTTTGCTTTTTCGAGCTGATAGAGAGAGAATGAGAGGGAGAGTCTATATGAAAGTTTGTTCCCCTTGGTGCTCTGATCTCTGGTGGATTCCCGGAATTTCTGGAAGCTCGGCAACGGCGATATCATTTTTACAGTTCGCCTCGGTTTTCCCCCATTTCGGCCCATTACCGTCGCAGATCATTCAAAAATTCACTGTGAGCAAACCAGGAGGAGTTTTTGGACGATTTCTTCGACAGCGTGTTCCTAAGAGGTAAGGCTTCGATTTTCGTGTTGATCGCTTCGCTCCGTTTCGCACTTTTGGCACGTTTCCCGAGACATCTTTGACCCCCATTTTTCTGTGATGGATTTTGGACAGCACCGGCTTGTCGATTTTATATCTCAGCCTAGGAACATCGGATCGAGGCGTTTCAGGACTCGATTTTGATCTACTCGTCGCGAGGAACACAGTGGTGATTTTTCTGGGATTTTAGGAAATTGTTTCGAAGGTGATAATCACTGTTTTCTCAGTGTACAGTGCACAGTTTTTAGCACAGTTTGATGTGGATTACCCCTTGCCGAATTTTATCTTGACTTACCGAACTCGGATTTGGGCGTGCAAGGTACCGTTTCGAAGCTATCGATGCGAGGATCGCCGTGATATTTTTCTGGATTTTCTGGGCACTTTCTGCAGGTGATAATTTAACAGTTTCGGGACTGTTGTTGTATGTATTATAAGAGCATTATTTGGGAATTAAGTGAGTTTAGTGGACTTTGTGTTGTGCCAGGAGTGTTTCGGGTGTACTGTATTTGTTGGAGCGCAGGATTGGAGTTTTTGGCATTTTCAGCTGTACGGACCCGGACAGTTAGCGCTTCAGGTGGGTGGTTGTTGCTCGCCTCTATATCTGACTTACTCACTAAGTTTATTAGAAAATCCCCTTTGAGCATATTGATTGATTAATATGCATGATTGACTGATATACATGTGAGCCTTCTATCTGTGGTTAATTTAGTGGATAAAGCATGTTGGGGATATTATTGGGATAATATTGCTGTTGGAACATGATCATTGGAATAATTTAATAAGTGATGATTAACATGCACATTAGCACCTAGAATTGTATGAAAGATGGATTAAATAGATTAACTGTTGGGACATAATGATATATCAATGTGCGGGTTTCACTCTGGGATTTATTATGGAACAGGGATCTTATACATGTGTAGTCACTGATGTTTTAGCCTGATGGTGATATTTATGTGGATATTATTATGTATTACACTGTAAAACTGTTATTTGATATATTCTCTCTTTCACATTGCTGAGGACTTTCGCATGCTCATTTGGACATCTAGATAGGCCACTATTTTATTGCTACACTATCATATTGGGATTTGACTTAGGAGAAACCATGATTGCTTTCTTTCTCCTTTTTATTTAGACTTTTGAGTCATGTTGCTCGGTTCGAGCAGAGGTTTGGGATAGTGTAGCTGGGACCTGAGGGTCAGTGATAGGGTGTACCTGATGTTGGATTGTGGGCTATTGCGGCAACCGCGGACAGTAGGCGGTTGACCAGATCTTGATTATTTCACCCAATTGTGGGTTGGGGGTTATTGCGGTGACCGCGGACTTTGGGCGGTTGACCGGATGTTTACTATTGCATCAGATTGGGTATTAGATTTCTCTAGTGGATGGTATTTCCCACTTTTGAGTATTATTGTATCGGATCGGGGTTTCATTAGTGGACGGAGTTTCCCACTTTGATCATTGTCATGATCCAGTCCTGCTATTGTGAGATATTGGTTACAGAGATGCTTGATACAGTGATACTTTACTCGTGTGGGTCGCTCCCCTCGAGTGCCACTCCGGAGTAGGCTTTAGACCGTGTTGGGTTCCGGTCAGTTGGTGAGTTGTGAGTGATGGCAGAGCAGGCAGTACCAGTTTACTGGTGGCACTAGATTGGGTCTATTTGGTCAGATACTGTTTCCTGATGCATTCATACCGTCATTTCCTTCGGTATTGCATTTAGAGGCATACTTGTTGTGGTTTCCCCTTTTATTCAGTAGTTCTGTTACAGCTTTACCCTCTTGCCCTTTTCTTGCCTCTAGTAGACTTAGTGGGTACGCCGGAGCTTGAGGCTTTACCCACAGGGGGAGGCTACTGGTTTACTAGTGGTTCTCACCCCCACTGTTGTTTCCTCTTCTTTTCTCCCCTGTTTTGCAGAGTCCTCATTGGAGTTGCTGATCTTCGGTCGTTGTTCGGGGCGAGGGAGTCACGAGCTAGATCGTTACCACCCGAGGAGTGTAACTGTATCCCCTGGTTGGAGATTCCTCGTAGCTGTTGGCTGGCTTTTACTGTTTATCTGGAGGAGAGAGATCTTTTGTATTTGGAGAGACTGATGTACTATAGTTTTAGTTTATCTCCTTTTATAGTCGAGAGATGCTGTACTGAGGACATTGTATGATGATTATCTGTATTTGAGGGAATGGATATTGTACTCTATTTCATGATGTATAGTAATTGGATTTTATTTTACAGCATTTTATTTCAGCTCTGATATTTGTGTAGCTATAGTACTATCTTTTGCAGGTTAGACGCTTCGCCTATGCGGGTTTTGGCATAGGTGGCGGATCTGTTGGCGAGCCCGGGTCGCAGTTTCGACCCCGGGGCGTGACACCTTATGTTATCACCTAAGACCATGCCACTCGTCCACCCTAGGATAACTCCTAAGTTTGATGTTACTCGTCAAACCCCTAGACTATGTTTTCTCCTAGTCTTACTACCAACAAGTTCTGTTCCCTTATGTCACATGATTCCTAGGGTTGTACCCTAACATGATCACAGTCAACACATAATTATTCATTTCTACGCATGCAATTATTTTCATATCCATCATAAAATAATATTTATTATCTATGCATGCAATTACCATCAATTTAGATAAGTCAAGAATCGCCTTTTTTTTTTTCCCCTAATTCTCTTTACGCATGCACATTAATCATCTCCCTTTTTGGCAACCAACAGTTGCGTTTTCCATCTGTGTCCATCTACACATACCAATTTATCCCCTATTTGGATAAATAATAAATGTCACTTTTCCTCTAAATATCTCTACACATGCACGTTTATCATCTGTCTTTGGCAACCAACAGTTGCACTTTTCATCTGTATCTCCCTACACATGCAATAGTAATCATAATTACCTAACGCATCTAACAGGCTACTATCATGCTTCTAGATCAAAAAGCAAAGGAGCAAGGGGAGAGGTCACGCAATTTCGGCAGAATTCCCCACCTTGTAGTGTACCCAATTGCTTGTAGACACTTGCAATTGGTCTCCGCGCGATTCCACTTGTTTCTTCGAGCTTGCACGCAAAACGATGCACCTCCTTCGAGTCTGCACGCGAAACGGTGCACGTTCTTTTTACCTGCACGCAAAACGGTGCACGTTATTAAAAACTCGCACGTAAAACGATGCGCGCCATTTCAACCTGCACGCAAAATGGTGCACGTTAATTCAACCTGCACGCAAAACGGTGAACGTACCTCAAATCTACACGCAAAACGGTGCACGCTCTACTGTAGGATTGCACGCAAAATAGTACACATTTTTCTAGCCCTGCACGAAAAATAATGTGTAATATTAGAGACTGCACGCAAAACGGTGCGCGACAAAACAATCTGCACGCAAAACGGTGCACGTTTAACTGTAAGATTGCACGCAAAATGGTGCACATTTTTCTAGCCCTGCACGAAAAATAATGTGTAATATTAGAGACTGCCCGCAAAACGGTGCGCGACAAAACAATCTGCACACAAAACGGTGCACGTTTAACTGTAAGATTGCACGCAAAACGGTGCACATTTTTCTAGCCCTGTATGAAAAATAATGTGTAATATTAGAGACTGCACGCAAAACGGTGCGCGACAAAACGATCTGCACGTAAAACGGAGCACGTACCTCGGGTTGGCACGTAAAACGGTGCATTTTTTTGACAACTTGCACGCAAAACGAGACGCGCCAAAAAAATGCCCGTGACAGTTCGGGCAGCAAAACGGCACAGTAAAACTCAATCTCTAACATGCATAACGGCATGGGGTCAAATCCAATATCTAAAAGGAAACTTCAAAACTGTGCCAAAAATACCGTAAAAATAATATACGGGACTTACCTCGTACAGTATCGCGTCGCCCATCTGATTTTTAAAACACTTTGTGCGCTTTACGAGGTCGCCGCCGCGCCGCTCCAACCCACGAAATTCCCTCCATCTCTTCCTCTCGACACTCTGTTGGAGAAGAAGAAGAAAAGGGAGGAGGAATGCTGTGCGGGCGGAGAAGGAAGAAGAAGAAGAAAAAGAGAAGAAGAAGAAAAAGGAGGAGAGAAGGGTGGTCCATGGACCGGGCTCACGGGGGCACCCAATGGGAAATTGCCGGGTGGCGGTCCACCACAAAGGGGTGCGCGCACCCGGTCCACGCGCGCTACACTGTGCGCGCCCCTGCAGGCGCGCGTGCCCGCGCCGTACGGGCCCAATGGGGGCCCGCCATGTGGCGGCCCCCCTTTGACCCGCGCCCCTCCAAGCGCCAGCTGTGCCCCCTCGATTCGCGCGCCGCCGCCTCGGAAATCCCTTTTTGCTCCGTTTTTGCCTCTTTTTTCGTCCGTTTCCGTCCAAATTTGACAGGCGGCTTTGTTTCAGTTTAATTTACCACAAAAATTTTAAATTTTCAATTTGGGCCATTTCTGGGCCACCAAAAGCCTCCCTGTATCCAAAATCGCTGGCGGACCCCGTTCTCACAATCCGGGTATCCGATCAACACGAAATTTTTACTGTAAACTTAAAACATAATTACGAAGCTCCCGTAATTTTTTTCAGAATTTTTCGACACTGTTGGCGAAGCCCGTTCTCACTATCCGGCCTCCGATCAACGCGAAACTTTTTCTGTGGGCTTAAAACATATTTACGGGGCTCCCGTAATTTTCTCAGAATTTTCCGACACTGTGAATTTTCCACTAAAAATCTGGGCCCCCTTTCTCGAATAAATTTTTAGATCTCTCCATTTTAACCCGATTTGGGCCCAACTCGCGTCCAAATGTTCCTTACTTCCCCAACTTTCATAACAATAGTATTTCATACCACCTTTATTTACATTTATTTATGTGCCGAAAATTCGGTACTTTACAGATTCGGTCAGTGATTCCTTGTTGATTCTATCTCGGCTATTTACCGATAGTTGGCTATTGAGCATTTTGCATTGATCGCCACAGCTCAGAGTGCATTTCACGTACACCAGCAATTTGACATCACGGGCCGCTTCGGGTAGCGTGGTGAGTCCTCTAAACTTTTCATTAGGGATTTGTGGGCTTCCGTTGAGCGAATTTTGATTCCCGAACTGTAAATCGGCTAAATTACCGGTTTATCAGTGTTGCCGCGCAAATTGCGCTTTTCGGGGATACTAGATGATGACTTATCACTCCCAGGTGTCCCCGGCTGTTCCCGGCACTGTCCTGGCTAGTCCAGTGACCTTTGTTTCGCGTCAGTAGCTCCCGGAGCCAAAAGCCAGCTTGTCAGGGGACTACGCGGGTAATTATGGACCCAATTGAATATAGATATTTACAAATTGGTCCTGGATGCCCGGACGTGTTAAATAGATCATTCCGGGGCAGCGGGTGAAGTTTCGTCACATTTGGAAACTCCTAGATGCTATTCGGGCCGTAGTTGGTCGTTCGGCGGGTTTCCAAAAATTTCGGTAAACCGGTGACTTCTGGGAAGGTTACAGTGTAATTGTTCTGATTACGTAGTGTCGATAGGATGGGTATGAGTGAGTCTGTTACTGATCCAAGTTTATTATTCAGGGCCCAACAGCTCGGCAAGAGCACCCTAGTAGTCCAGCAGTCTTCGGGACTTCCTACACTGAGGTGGGTTTATCTTCTGTTCGGGCTTTATCATCTCGGCCCTCTGGGGTACCATTTTTGGTCGGCCCCCTGTGTTTCATGCTAGCCCTAATTTTATCTTGAGCCGTACTTCCATTGATTGATTATTACTTGCTTATACTTGGACACTCTTCATGCTGAATTGGTCATTTAGCTAGATATCAATACAGTAGCTTATACTTAGGCATATATCATGCCTGATTGGTTATTAGCTAGATATCAGTACAGTAGCTTATACTTGGACATATATCATGCCTGCTTGGTCATTACGTAGATTTGCTTTTACTCAGATATACATGTTCCTTGTATTCCATATTGCATGAGATGACCTATGATTGATATACAGACATCTGCATCCCTGTTGAAATTCTCGACTTATTGCCGATTACCTGGTCTGTGGACCGTGAGCTTGAGCATCAGCATTATGATCGCCACGCACCTCTGTACTTTACGTACGCTATGGGATTGATCCCCCACCTTGCGTTCTTTGCCGGTAAAGTGGTCTACAGAAAGACCCATGAGCCCCGATAGCATATGTTGGTGCAGGGTTATGTCAGCCAGATAGGTGCCAGCTGGTGGCTTTAGCCTGAGGTCCTAGTGACCAAAAGTAGCATCAATTGGGTACTTGGGTTCTTTTATTAACGCATAGCTTACATTACCTTGCTTCAGTATGCTTAGCCTTTATATCATGTACTCATATCTGCTTAGCACTGTGATTTGATTACATTCAGTCATTTCTTTTGTATATCAGCTTCTACCTATTGATCTATTACTATTCACTGATTATAGTATGCCAGTAGGTACGATTTGCTATTTCTTGACTCGTCGTGCCCACTGGAATATATTTATGTTGTATCTCACACCCCTGGGTGACCATCTTTTAGGTCCGTCGGGTGGTGGAATGTAGGGACGGTCCAGTGAGCCGATTACGATAGAGCTGTCCCCGTGATACTGCTGATCAGACCTGATTCGTTATGATATTACTAATGATCATGATTTAGTCTTATTGCTATTGGATGTTTAGTAATATAACTGAATATTCATTTGATGTTTTAGTTACATGTGATGAAAGATGATATGATGATTATATATGATTGTAGGTAGGCTCTGACTGTGATGATCCGGACTCCCGCAGGAACTGTGCAACATTAAACAGTGACTGCGAAGAGCTTGTACAGTGCAACGGAGCCTGTAGAAACGAAATTAGATATTTTTAAGAGACTCTGCGCGAAAATCGGAGCAAACGGGAATTTCCGGGAGCTTTTAGCAAATTTCGGATGAGAATTTGGCGAAACGGACGGCGGAATTGGACTCAGCGCGCGAAAACGGTCAAAATGGTATATTCACTTTATTTTTCGGCAAAATTACTGTTCACCGGAATTACTGTTCCGCCGGCCGGAATTACTGTTCCGGCCGGCGGCGGCCTCCGGCGAGCGGCGGCGGGCGGCGGCGCGCACGGCGGCGGGCAGCGGGCAGCGGCGGAGCGCGGAGGCGCGCAGCGCGGGCAGGCGCGGGCAGGCGCGGGCAGGGCTCGGGAGCGCGGTCCAGGGCCTGGCGTGCACCGGGAGCACCGAACATTCCCCTTGCCACGTGGCGCTTCCCCATTGGATGGCCGGCTTCTAGAAGCATCTAGATGGATGACACGTGGCGGCACCCTATTGGCCGACAGGATCCGGAAGACCCGGCGCGCGACCGGCCATGTGCACCACGTGGACACGTGGCAGCTCCCAGTGGCCTTGCACCGGCTGTTTCCTGTTTGGGCAACGCGTGGCGCGTTTTGGTTGGCCCGTTTCGGTGTTTCGTGTTCGGATCCGATCCCGTGTGGGAATATTCCCTTTTGGCCCACTATATAAGAGAGTCCCCACCCCCTCTCTTTGCACCTCGTTTTGCGAGCCTTAGAGAGAGAATCAGGAAAAGTGCCAAATACAAAAGTTGTTCCTCTCTCTCTCTTCTTTCTCTCTCTAGAATCTCAGGAATTTAGGAGTTACAGATAGTGAGATATCTGTGACGCGGCACACTGCGACGATTTTTCCTTTAGGCCCATTTCCCGTCGCAGTTCCGTCGAAAATTCACTGCGGGCTAACCAGGTGGAATTTTTGGACGATTTTCTGCGACAGCGCGACCGTAAGAGGTAGGGCTTCGATTTCCGTATTGATCATTTTGCTCCATTTCGTACTTTTGGCACAGTTTTTAGGTCCTCTTTTGACCCCCTTTTTACTGTGATGATTTTTGGACAGCACCAACTTCTCCGATTTTTATCTTGACGTAGGAGCATCAGATCGAGGCGTTTAAAGAGTCGATTTTGATCTACTTTCGCGAGGAACGCAACCGTGATTTTTCTGGGATTTTAGGAGCTCATTTTAGAGGTGAAAAATTCCTCTTTTCCCGTGCTGTCTGAAAAACAGCAAATATTGTGCTTTTTGGGATTTGTATTTATACCGGGAGCATTGATTTGCAGGATTGAGGACTGTGGACAACCAGGAGACTACCTGGGGTGTTGTTTGAGCTGTTCAAGGTGGGCGGTTGTTGCTTACCTCATTTTTGACAAGCTCACTGGGATTACTAGAAATCCCCTAAATGACAAATGGGACGAACAATTAATTGATGAGAACAATTGGGACAAAGTAACATGATAATTGATGAGAACCATTGGGACTACTAACAGGACTACTAACAGGACTACTAACAGGACTACTAACAGGACTACTAACAGGACTAACAGGACAATTAATGAGAACCATTGGGACAAATTAATATGACAAATGACAAGGACCGCTGGGATAAACTCCCCTAAAAATTAATATAACCCCACAAATGATATGATAACTTATATTGGGACACTGTGATTGAGACAAAGGCTATGATCTCGCATGCAAATGACTTTTATTCAGTAAATCAATTGTTTTAAACCTTTGACTCTATTTTACAACTTTTAAAATAAAAACAGTTGCATGCATGCCCGGACATCAGGTAAGGCCACTATTCATTGCTACACTATCATATTGGGATTTGAACATGTTTTATTGTTGTCCTTTGCATTCAGATGTTGTTGCTCAAGTGTGAGCAGGGGTTTGGGATAGTGTAGCCAAGGTTGTGCTAGATTGTGGACTTGTGGGGTATTGCGGTGACCGCGGACAGTAGGCGGTTGACCAGATGATTATCCTTGCATCAGATTGGGGTTGAGTTTGGTTTATTTATTGCATCAGTGGGGATTGGGTTCTGTAGTGGATGGAGTTTCCCACTTTGATCATAGTCATGATCCAGTCCTGCTGATTTATGGCACTTCTGATACTGAGATATTTTACTCGTGTGGGTCGCTCCCCTCGAGTGCCACTCCGGAGTGTGTATTATCCCCTATCGGCAACCCCGATTTGGCCAACATTATCCCCTATCGGCATACCCGATTTGGCAAATACTATCCCCCATCGGCGTTATACCCGATTTGGCAAGACACAGCAGGAAGTACCAGTTTTGCTAGTGACACCAGATTGAGTTCATTCAGACAGGCATTTATACACTGATTCATACATTTAGTTATTCTATTGCTTGGCATTTAGAGGCATGGTGGTGGTAGTTTCCTTTTTATCAGCAGTCTTTATAGCTTACAACTGTTCTTTCCTGTTGCCTCTAGTAGTCCTAGTGGGTGCGTCAGAGTTGAGGTTTTACCCACTAGGGGAGGCTACTGGTTTATCTGGTAGTTCTCACCCCCATTGTTATTTTCTGTCCCTTTCTCCTCCTTTCTTTTGCAGAGTCGTCTGCGGGAGCCGCTAGGCCATCGGCAGCGGATAAAGGTAAGGGGATCGCTGAATAGATAGATCTCCTGTGAGGCTGAGAGCTATTAGATAGATATGTACCCTCCACTCAGACTGTGATATTCTCCTTTTATTTTGGGTCTGGCTTCCGCCAGCTGGATGTACTATTTTGGTGAGCTGGGAGATTATTGTACTTATTACAGTTGTATTTGTATTTCCAGTCTGAAATACTATGTGGTTCTTCTATTCAGCTCGATATTATGCTCTTTTACTGTTCATATTATATCTGAGCAGGTTACCAGCGCTTCGTGTACGCGGGAAATCCCGTGTGCACGGCGGATCTGTTGACGAGCCCGGGTTCCGGGGCGTGACAGATTAAAGTTGGTATCAGAGCTTAGGGATAGGTCAGTTGGGACTTAGGAAACCCTAGGCTTTTGGCAGACCCTAGGATAATAGGGTATGAGAGACGTGATAATTTTGCGGAAGTCGTTGGGTTATTATTTAACTCTTCCAGTAAGAAAGAAGGATCGACTTAGCCTACTTCTGGTAGACAGTTATGTTGGCTGCAGACAACATAAAGTCACAGAAATAGGAGAATGTCTTTGACTTTCGCTAAGATTGGGTCGTGTAGGGTGATGATACTGAGTATGGTTTCTTGTGGTAGGATGCCTCCGCGACGGAGAATGTTGACGCGTTCTCAACCTGATTCCCCTGAACCCGATCAGGAGGAGTCCGAGCAGGGCCAGCAGAGTGAGGTGCAGAGCTGCAGGCTCAGATGGCCCAGATGTCTGAAGCTGTTCGGCGTCAGGAGGAGGCCATGAGCCGGCTGACGCAGATGTTAGAACAGAGGGCGCAGCCTGTTGTAGCACCCTCGGAGAATTCTCCCGTACCTTCTTCCCTGCCGTGAATCCCCCAGTTGTACCAGTGACCCTGGCATCCCCTGTTGCTCAGGGAGCAATCCGGCCATTGACTCCTGCAGAGGAGCAGGAGTTTGCTGACAAACTTACTCAGTTCTGTAAGCGGGGACCGCCCAGTTTTCAGGGCGGGATACTCAGCCTTGGGAGATCGGGACTTGGCTTTCCTCGATGGAGAAGTTATTTCGAGACTTCTTCATTGACCCGAAGTACAGGGTACATATGGCTGTACACTGCTTAGACGGGGATGCTGATGCATGGTGGCGCCGGGTGGAAACCCTGGAATTTCAGACCACTCGGCAGCTACCCTGGTCAGAATTCAAGAAGATGATTTTAGATACGTATTTCTCCACAAGTATGAAGAAAAAGCTGGAAGATGATTTGAAGAATCTTCAGCAAGACAACGGACAGCATTGGACTATTTTCAGGAGTTCAAGCGGTTACTCAACTGCGTACCTTATGTCGCCAGGGACGGACCCCACCAGGTAGAGCTCTTTGAGTCGGGCTTGCGCCCAGAGATCTATACTCTGGTGCATGCTCAGAGACTACAGACCTTGGAGGAGGCAGCAGAGCATGCCCAGGGGTTGAGAGGGGAGACCACGTCGTCGCCAGACGTGGGGGCCTGGTCGCTCAAGGCGCTGACAGGAAGCGACCAGCGCAGGACGACGGGGACAGGCCAGTTCTTGGAGGCCGCCACGACCGCCACGGCCTCAGTTTTCCGGCCGCGGGCGTTCTGAGCGGCGAGGGCCTGGTGGATCCCAGAGGCCACCGCAAGCATCAGCAGCAACAGCATTCGCATCAACAGAGATCGCAGTCGCGGCAGCAAGGGCCTCCGCGACAGAGGCAGCAGGCGAGGCAGCCACAGGCTACGGTTAGATGCATTTTCTGCCAAGGACAACATACCTCTGATACTTGTGATCTGAGGTTTGGCCGCTGTTATCGATGTGGACAGTCTGGCCACCTCCGAGCTGCCTGCCCATATGCACCATCGACGGCTCCTTCTTCAGCATCTGCTCCTTCTTCGTCCCAGCAGTGGTCGACAGCTCAGCGACCATATGCTTCAGTAAGCAGGCCATCTTCTTCCTATCCCACGGAGTATCGCCCTCCAGCTCAGAGTGGGCGAGTGTATGCTGCGCAAGTAGAGGACTCTTCGGCAGCAGAACATGTGGTGGCAGGTATCACCTTACTTTCTGGCATTAGGACTCGTACATTATTTGATACTGGAGCATCGCATTCTTTTATCAGTAAATCATTTGCATCATTACATGGAATAGAGGTAGGACTGTTACCACGTGCACGAGAGGTTCAGATTCCCGATCACACCTTGCACGTGGAGGAGTGTTGTTGGTCCTGCCCGATGCAAATCGAGTCCTGGATTATGCCAGCAGACCTATTGGTCTTGAGACAGCTGAAGGACTTCGATGTGGTCCTCGGGATGGACTGGCTGGCTCGGTATTTCGCAACTATTGACTGTGCCGCAAGGACTGTCACTTTTAGAGAGCCAGGCCAGGAGATGTTGGTATTCCGGGGATGTCAGAGTGCTTTCTTTGCCTCTATAATTTCGACTTCTCGAGCGAGGCAAATGATCCATCGTGGATGTGTAGCCTTTTTGGCTAGTGTTGTTGAGGGGCCTACGGCGGCGCCGGGGACTCGGGGATATCCCTATTGTCGCGAGTTTCCGGATGTTTTTCCACCTGAGCTGACTAGCATGCCGCCAGATAGGGAGATTGAGTTCGTGATTGACGTGGTTCCAGGAACTGCGCCAATCTCAAAGGCTCCTTACCGGATGGCACCGGCTGAGTTGCGAGAGCTTAAGGCGCAACTCCAGGATTTGATGGACATAAGGGCTTTATCAGGCCGAGTGTGTCGCCTTGGGGAGCACCGGTGCTATTCGTGA
Source organism: Tillandsia fasciculata (assembly GCA_029168755.2). Taxonomy (NCBI): domain Eukaryota; kingdom Viridiplantae; phylum Streptophyta; class Magnoliopsida; order Poales; family Bromeliaceae; genus Tillandsia; species Tillandsia fasciculata. The sequence continues at coordinate 8,319,168 of CM054939.1, read as the reverse complement.
AGAAGAAAGATGGGTCACTTAGACTATGTGTGGACTATAGGGAATTAAATAAAGTGACCATCAAGAACAAGTACCCTTTGCCGCGCATTGATGATCTCTTTGATCAGCTGCAAGGGTCTTGTGTCTTCTCTAAGATAGATCTGCAATCCGGTTACCACCAGTTGAAGGTGAAGGCCGAGGATATTCCGAAACGGCCTTTAGATCACGGTACGGGCATTATGAATTTACAGTTATGCTTTTGGACTAACTAATGCCCCTGCCGCATTCATGGATTTAATGAACCGGATCTTCAAACCATACTTAGACCGATTCGTGGTAGTGTTCATTGATGATATCCTGGTCTACTCCCGAAGTGATGCCGAGCATGAGGAGCACTTAAGGATCGTGCTGCAACTTCTGCGAGAGAAGAAGTTGTATGCCAAACTGGCAAAGTGCGAGTTTTGGCTTCGGGAGGTAGTCTTCTTGGGCCATGTGATTTCTGCCGCAGGAGTGGCAGTGGACCCGGCAAAGATTGAGGCAGTCCGTGATTGGCCCCGACCGACGACGGTTTCTGAGGTACGTAGCTTTATGGGATTAGCTGGGTATTACCGTCGGTTTGTGGAAGGCTTTGCGAAGCTTTCCACACCCCTCACTCGCTTGACACGTAAAGAAGTGAAATTTATCTGGAGTGAGGACTGTCAAAGAGCTTTGAGGAGCTAAAAAATAGACTGATGACCGCACCTATCCTTTCCCTCCCCGTTATGGGAAAAGGATATGTGATCTACAGCGATGCATCACACAGCGGACTTGGTTGTGTGTTGATGCAAGAAGGGAAGGTAATTGCCTATGCATCGAGGCAACTCAAAGATTACGAGAAGAATTACCCTACCCATGACTTAGAACTCGCTGCTGTAGTGTTTGCACTAAAACTTTGGCGTCATTACCTATATGGAGAACACTGTGAAATCTACACCGACCACAAGAGCCTAAAATACCTGTTCACGCAAAAGGAGCTAAATTTAAGGCAGCGAAGGTGGTTAGAGCTATTAAAAGATTATGATGTAGATATCCTCTACCACCCAGGCAAAGCTAATGTGGTCGCTGACGCCTTGAGCAGGAGAGCGGTGCAAAGTTTGTCGATGTTGATCACGGACCAGGCACCGCTATTAGAGGAGATGAGACGGCTCGAGATAGAGGTTGTGTCCCCTGGGGACTCTGCTAGACTGACATCTTTAGTCGTGCAGCCCACTCTGCTGGACAGGATCAGGAGAAACAGAGTGAGGACCCCCACTTGACCAGGATTAAAGACCAGATTCCGAGTAATCAGTCAGGGGACTTTACGGTAGATGCCTCGGGAGTACTAAGGTACAGGAACCGAGCATGTGTGCCAGCGGATTCGGAGATCCGAGAGCAGATATTGCGAGAGGCCCATTATACACCTTATACCCTACATCCTGGTGGGACTAAGATGTATAAAGACCTCAAGGCACACTTTCTGGTGGAAAGGCATGAAAAGGGATATCGGGAGATTTGTGGCTCAGTGTTTAACTTGTCAGCAGGTGAAAGCTGAGCATCGAGTGCCAGCTGGCAAGTTACAGAGTCTCCCAATCCCCCAGTGGAAATGGGACCACATTACGATGGATTTTGTGGTCGGACGCCAAGGGCACAGGGAGGAGCAGACGCTATCTGGGTAGTCGTGGATCGACTTACTAAGTCGGCGCACTTTCTGCCCATGCAGACTACGTGGCCACTTGACCGGCTAGCCCAGTTATATCTGGATGAGATAGTGAGATTACATGGAGTACCCGCCTCCATTGTATCAGATAGAGACCCGAGGTTTGTTTCGCATTTCTGGAAAAGTTTGCAAACAGCCTTGGGGACTGAACTCAGGTTCAGTACAGCCTTTCATCCGCAGACTGATGGGCAGTCAGAGCGGACTATACAAATCCTGGAGGACATGTTGAGGGCTTGCGTCCTGGATTTCGGCGGAGGGTGGATTCGACACTTATCTTTAGCTGAGTTCGCGTACAACAATAGCTTTCAAGCGAGCATTCAGATGGCTCCGTTTGAAGCATTGTATGGACGCAAGTGTCGATCACCACTTTATTGGAGTGACGTGGGCGAGAGGCGGACCTTGGGACCAGATGTCTTGATAGAGGCAGAAGAGAAGGTCCGAGTGATTCAGAAGCATCTTCAGACCGCCCAAAGCCGACAAAGGAGTTATGCCGATGTTCGGCGACGAGACTTAGAGTTTCAGGTTGGTGATCATGTGTTCCTGAAAGTCTCGCCGTCCAAAGGAATCAGGAGATTCGGCATCGTGGAAAACTTAGCCCCCGATATATTGGACCCTTTGAGGTATTGGAGCGTATCGGGCCAGTTGCCTACCGACTTGCACTTCCTCCGAGGCTTGCTGGTGTCCATAATATTTCATGTCTCTACTTGAGGAAGTATGTCTTCGACCCATCGCACGTCATCGACTTCACACCGCTGGAGATCAGCGAGGATTTGAGGTATGAGGAGCGCCCACTGCGAATTCTGGATCGAGAGGTAAAAGAATTGCGCAGATCGGGCCATTCCCTATGTAAAGATCCAATGGGAGCAATCATGACGAGCGCGAGGCTACATGGGAGCTCGAGTCGGAGATGAGGGTTGCTCACCCCTACTTATTCGGACATCGGACTAAGAATTATTGTTAGTCTCGTTTCGAGGACGAAACTCTTTTAGTGGGGGAGGATGTGATGATCCGGACTCCCGCAGGAACTGTTGACATTAACAGTGACTGCGGGGAGCTTGTACAGTGCAACGGAGCCTGTAGAAACGAAATTGGATATTTTTAATTGACTCTGCGCGAAAATCGGAGCAAACGGGAATTTCCGGGAGCTTTTACAAAATTTCGGATGAGAATTTGGCGAAACGGACGGCGGAATCGGACTCAGCGCGCGAAAACGGTCAAAATGGTATATTCGCTTTATTTTCGGCAATGGTACTGTTCACCGGAAAGTTATGTTCGGCCGGCGGAATACGTTCCGGCCGGCGGCGGCCGGAGAGCGGCGGCGGGCGGCGGGAGCACGGCGGACGGGCAGCGGGAGCGTTAGCGGCGACCCCCGCGCGGAGGCGCGCAGCGCGGGCAGG
>CM054939.1:8239136-8315957 GCA_029168755.2 Tillandsia fasciculata | reverse complement strand
TGGTCAGCTGGTAAATCCGGAACATTCTCGCGTATTGACAAAATTCCCCTGTAAAGCCCGTAGCAAAAGCGCTCGCATCTAGCGTTCCCCACTGGCGGACATAAAAATCCTCTCTCATAAAGCAGCGCTTAGTAAAAAACTAGAGTAGGGCTGCGATAAGCCAATCGTAGAATAGATACGGATCAACCCCTTCTTCTTGGCGCCAAAGATCTTACCATTTCCGAAGGAACTCGAGTTACATCTCTTTTCCAGTTCCATTCAAGAGTTCATATGTGTTTCCACGCTGGCCCGATCCCAAAGTTGACATGATTGCCACAAGTAACCTGTGATTAGTCTTTCAACCGTGATTTTTTCAAATGCTCAAGGTGAAAGCCTTTGATTAGTAGGGGAGTAGGCGCCTTACCAAGCGCACGTCCGGATTCACCGTTTTTTTTTTCCAAACCCAAGCAAGCCAGTTCTCCAAGGCCTTTCCGAATGATGGAATCACTATCCACGGAACACACCTTCTATATCAATCATAGCAATCACCAAGTCAAAATCTGAAAAATCAGCCAGATTCAGAGCGCGAATACAGATAGGAGCTTAGCGCCCTATTATATAACCGGTACACATCACGCTACGCAAGATGAAGGCCTAAACGGGGAGAGGCAAGCAGACCAGCGACTAGGGGAGACGACATATGCCCGTCCTAACTGTCAGACAGCCCTGTAAGAACCCAGCTGAGCTGCACCAAACTGAAACGCGAGGCGACGATCCGAGGAACCATGACGGGCACAGGATCTTTGCAACGCGCAGAGGAGACGCTTGTTGTCACTCGCTAGGAGCGCTGTACGGGAAGCTTTTTATAGCAGGCGGGTCATAAGTCTAGCTGGTGAAGGCAGGGGACCCGGACAAGCGGGTGACGTGAACATTCAGGCAAGAAGAGGGCTTTGAATGTAGGGGCTCTAAGGTGTAAAGAGGCTACACGACAGGGCCAAAGCTTCAGTTAATACAGGAAAAGCGGAAAGCATGGATGGGCAAGGGGCTATGGACGACGTGACGCACACCCGTTAGCACCGGAATGAATGACGCAAACTTGAGCGCCTGAAGTCACGAGAGAAAGACGCGAGTCCTTCAGGGCAATGGGCATAGCAAGAAAATTAGGTCATGCGCGAATGCAGAAACGGGACAAGGAGAAGCTTTAGCTAGTCCACTAAAACTTAACCCATCAACGCGAACGAGTCGCTAAGGCAGCTTAAGTATCTAAAAGAAACGAAGCTTATAGAAAAAGAAAGATTATATCACCCAATAAACCCTGTCGCCAATTCTCTAATAAGGCGGCTCCATCACGTTAGCCAATACGAGGAGTGGCTGTTCTATATAGTATATTACAGCTAATGACACTCTACGATTCTGAATACACCAAATACGCTAACTCTGCACGCTGAACTGAGTTTTGTGGAGTCCTAATGCACTCCCCTCCTTCACCGATCAGGCTGTAAGCTACGCCTCAATTTTAGACTTTTTATATGCTTTAAATTCGCTTTTCTCCTTTACCCGTGATTCAAAAGCTACCCATCTAAAGATCGCCATTGCGGCGCCAAAACAAAGTTGAGTAACTGAGGGGTTAAAGTAGGGAAGGAGAATGAAAAATTATTATTGAGCTTTTAATAAAAATGCATATATGGAACTAGGACCACTGGGACAACATAAGGAAGGACCCAACATTAAAGAGACAGTTTAACCAACTACAAAATGCTCGAAGAAGGTGGTTCACTTTACTTGTTAAAACGCCAGGTACCAACGTACAACAGATAGCCACAAGTAGGTCGGCAGGGTCATCATTCTAAGAAGAAAAAACAGAAACAGAAAGCGTTAGAATAAAAAAGTTTTAACATACGCTTAAAATCGGGTGTGCCCGATTCGTTGCTTGGCAAGGCAAGATCACACTGCGAAAATCTGATCTGTGTTCGAACGAACACGGGACGCCGCTGTTCAATTCATGTTCGGTCTGGTTTTGCTTTTCTACACAGGAGAAAAGTTAAGGTTATCCTTTAAACTGATGTGGACCACCAGAAGCACAATTGGTGGGTTTCCTGACAAACCATCTCTGGAGTCCGGGATTCGATGGCCTCTCCTGTGATGATCCGGACTCCCGCAGAAGCCAAACAGTGACTAAGGGGAGCTTGTACAGTGCAATAAAGCTTGTAGAATCGAAATTGGATATTTTTAAATAGACTCTGCGCGAAAATCGGAGCAAACGGGATTTTCGGGAGCTTTTTGCAAAATTTCGGATGAGAATTTGGCGAAACGGACGGCGGATTTGGACTCAGCGCGCGAAAACGGTCAAAACGGTATATTCGCTTTATTTTTCGGCACTTGGTACTGTTCACCGGAACAGTAACTGTTCCGGCCGGCGGCGGCCGCCGGCGAGCGGCGGCGGGCGGCGGCGCACGGCGGCGGGCAGCGGCGCAGCGGCGGGGCAGCGGCGGAGCGCGGAGGGAGCGCGGGCGCGGGCAGCGCGGGCAGGCGCGGGCAGGCGCGGGCAGGGCGCTGGTGCGCGGTCCATGGCCTGGCGTGCACCGGGTGCACCGAAGGTTCCCCTGCCACGTGGCAGCTCCATTGGCTGGCCGGCTTCTAGAAGCCTCTGGATGGTTGACACGTGGCACGCTCCTATTGGCCGACATTTTCCGGAGAACCCGGAGCGCGGACCGCACATGGACCACGTGGACACGTGGCGCATTTTCATTGGCCCTTGCACGGCTGTTTCCTGTTTGGTGACACGTGGCGCTTCCTGGTTGGCCCGTTTCGGTGTTTCCTGTTCGGATCCGATCCCGTGTGGGAATATTCCCTTTTGGCCCACTATATAAGAGGTCCCCCACCCCCTCTCTTTGCACCTTGGATTCCGAGCCTTAGAGAGAGAATCAGAAAAAGTGCCCAATACGAAAGTTTTTCCTCTCTCTCTCTTCTTTCTCTCTCTAGAATCTCAGGAATTTAGGAGTTACAGATAGTGAGATATCTGCGACGCGGCGCACTGCGACGATTTTCTTTTAGGCCCATTTCCCGTCGCAGTTCCGTCGAAAATTCACTGCGGGCTAACCAGGTGGAATTTTTGGACGATTTTTGCGACAGCGCGACCGTAAGAGGTAGGGCTTCGATTTCCGTGTTGATCATTTTGCTCCGTTTCGTACTTTTGGCACAGTTTTAGGTCCTCTTTGACCCCCCTTTTTACTGTGATGATTTTTGGACAGCACCGACTTCTCCGATTTTTATCTTGACGTAGGAGCGTCAGATCGAGGCGTTTAAGAGTCGATTTTGATCTACTCTTCGCGAGGAACGCAACCGTGATTTTTCTGGGATTTTAGGAGCTCATTTTAGAGGTGAAAAATTCCTCTTTTCCCGTGCTGTCTGAAAAACAGCAAATATTGTGCTTTTTGGGATTTGTATTTATACCGGGAGCATTGATTTGCAGGATTGAGGACTGTGGACAACCAGGAGACTACCTGGGGTGTTGTTTGAGCTGTTCAAGGTGGGCGGTTGTTGCTTACCTCATTTTTGACAAGCTCACTGGGATTACTAGAAATCCCCTAAAATATGACAATTAATGAGAACCATTGGGACAAACTAACAGGACTACTAACAGGACTACTAACAGGACTACTAACAGGACTACTAACAGGACAATTAATGAGAACCATTGGGACAAATTAATATGACAAATGACAAGGACCGCTGGGACAAACTCCCCTAAAATTTAATATAACCCCACAAATGATATGATGACTTATATTGGGACACTGTGATTGAGACAAAGGCTATGATCTCGCATGCAAATGACTTTTATTCAGTAAATCAATTGTTTTAAACCTTTGACACTATTTTACAACTTTTAAAAATAAAGACAGTTGCATGCATGCCCGGACATCAGGTAAGGCCACTATTCATTGCTACACTATCATATTGGGATTTGAACATGTTTTATTGTTGTCCTTTGCATTCAGATGTTGTTGCTCAAGTGTGAGCAGGGGTTTGGGATAGTGTAGCCAAGGTTGTGCTAGATTGTGGACTTGTGGGGTATTGCGGTGACCGCGGACAGTAGGCGGTTGACCAGATGTTTATCCTTGCATCAGATTGGGGTTGAGTTTGGTTTATTTATTGCATCAGTTGGGGATTGGGTTTCTGTAGTGGATGGAGTTTCCCACTTTGATCATAGTCATGATCCAGTCCTGCTATATTTATGGCACTTCTGATACTGAGAGATTTTACTCGTGTGGGTCGCTCCCCTCGAGTGCCACTCCGGAGTGTGTTATTATCCCCTATCGGCAACCCCGATTTGGCCAACATTATCCCCTATCGGCATACCCGATTTGGCAAATACTATCCCCCATCGGCGTTATACCCGATTTGGCAAGGCACAGCAGGAAGTACCAGTTTTGCTAGTGACACCAGATTGAGTTCATTCAGACAGGCATTTATACACTGATTCATACATTTAGTTATTCTATTGCTTGGCATTTAGAGGCATGGTGGTGGTAGTTTCCTTTTTATCAGCAGTCTTTATAGCTTACAACTGTTCTTTCCTGTTGCCTCTAGTAGTCCTAGTGGGTGCGTCAGAGTTGAGGTTTTACCCACTAGGGGAGGCTACTGGTTTATCTGGTAGTTCTCACCCCCATTGTTTTTCTGTTTCTTCCTTCTTCTTTTGCAGAGTCGTCTGCGGGAGCTGCTAGGCCATCGGCAGCTGATAAAGGTAAGGGGATCGCTGAATAGATAGATCTCCTGTGAGGCTGAGAGCTGTAGATAGACATGTACCCTCCACTCAGACTGTGATATTCTCCTTTTATTTTGGGTCTGGCTTCCGCCAGCTGGATGTACTATTTTGGTGAGCTGGGAGATTATTGTACTTATTACAGTTGTATTTGTATTTCCAGTCTGAAATACTATGTGGTTCTTCTATTCAGCTCGATATTATGCTCTTTTATGTTCATATTATATCTGAGCAGGTTACCAGCGCTTCGTGTACGCGGGAAATCCCGTGTGCACGGCGGATCTGTTGGCGAGCCCGGGTTCCGGGGCGTGACAGATTAAAGTTGGTATCAGAGCTTAGGGATAGGTCAGTTGGGACTTAGGAAACCCTAGGCTTTTGGCAGACCCTAGGATAATAGGGTATGAGAGACGTGACATTTTGCGAAAGTCGTTGATTTATTTATTTAACTCTTCCAGTAAAGAAGAAGGATCGACATAGCCTATTTCTGGTGGACAGTTATGTTGGCTGCAGACAACATAAAGTCACAGAAATAGGAGAATGTCTTTGACTTTCGCTAAGATTGGGTCGTGTGGGGTGATGATACTGAGTATGGTTTCTTGTGGTAGGATGCCTCCGCGACGTAGAATGTTGACGCGTTCTCAGCCTGATTCCCCTGAACCCGATCAGGAGGAGTCCGAGCAGGGCCAGCAGAGTGAGGTGCAAGAGCTGCAGGCTCAGATGGCCCAGATGTCTGAAGCTGTTCGGCGTCAGGAGGAGGCCATGAGCCGGCTGACGCAGATGTTAGAACAGAGGGCGCAGCCTGTTGTAGCACCCTCGGAGAATTCTCCCGTACCTTCTTCCCCTGCCGTGAATCCCCCAGTTGTACCAGTGACCCTGGCATCCCCTGTTGCTCAGGGAGCAATCCGGCCATTGACTCCTGCAGAGGAGCAGGAGTTTGCTGACAAACTTACTCAGTTCTGTAAGCGGGGACCGCCCAGGTTTTCAGGGCGGGATACTCAGCCTTGGGAGATCGGGACTTGGCTTTCCTCAATGGAGAAGTTATTTCGGGACTTCTTCATTGACCCGAAGTACAGGGTACATATGGCTGTACACTGCTTAGACGGGGATGCTGATGCATGGTGGCGCCGGGTGGAGCCCCTGGAATTTCAGATCACTCGACAGCTACCCTGGTCAGAAGTTCAAGAAGATGATTTTAGATACGTACTTCTCCACGAGTATGAAGAAAAAGCTGGAAGATGATTTGAAGAATCTTCAGCAAGACAACCGGACAGCATTGGACTATTTTCAGGAGTTCAAGCGGTTACTCAACTGCATACCTTATGTCGCCAGGGACGGACCCCACCAGGTAGAGCTCTTTGAGTCGGGCTTGCGCCCAGAGATCTATACTCTGGTGCATGCTCAGAGACTACAGACCTTGGAGGAGGCAGCAGAGCATGCCCAGTGGGTTGAGAGGGGAGACCACGTCGTCGCCAGACGTGGGGGCCTGGTCGCTCAAGGCGCTGACAGAAAGCGACCAGCGCAGGACGACGGGGGACAGGCCAGTTCTTGGAGGCCGCCACGACCGCCACGGCCTCAATTTTTCGGCCGTGAGCGTTCTGAGCGGCGAGGGCCTGGTGGATCCCAGAGGCCACCGCAACATCAGCAGCAACAGCATTCGCATCAACAGAGATCGCAGTCGCGGCAGCAAGGGCCTCCGCGACAGAGGCAGCAGGCGAGGCAGCCACAGGCTACGGTTAGGTGCATTTTCTGCCAAGGACAGCATAACTCTGATACTTGTGATCTGAGGTTTGGCCGCTGTTATCGATGTGGACAGTCTGGCCACCTCCGAGCTGCCTGCCCATATGCACCATCGACGGCTCCTTCTTCAGCATCTGCTCCTTCTTCGTCCAGCAGTGGTCGACAGCTCAGCGACCATATGCTCCAGCAAGCAGGCCATCTTCTTCCTATCCCACGGAGTATCGCCCTCCAGCTCAGAGTGGGCGAGTGTATGCTGCGCAGGTAGAGGACTCTTCGGCAGCAGATCATGTGGTGGCAGGTATCACCTTACTTTCTGGCATTAGGACTCGTACATTATTTGATACTGGAGCATCGCATTCTTTTATTAGTAAATCATTTGCATCATTACATGGGATAGAGGTAGGACTTTTACCACGTGCACGAGAGGTTCAGATTCCCGATCACACCTTGCACGTGGAGGAGTGTTGTTGGTCCTGCCCGATGCAAATCGAGTCCTGGATTATGCCAGCAGACCTGTTGGTCTTGAGACAGCTGAAGGACTTCGATGTGGTCCTCGGGATGGACTGGCTGGCTCGGTATTTCGCAACTATTGACTGTGCCGCAAGGACTGTCACTTTTAGAGAGCCAGGCCAGGAGATGTTGGTATTTCGGGGATGTCAGAGTGCTTTCTTTGCCTCTATGGTTTCGACTTCCCGAGCGAGGCAGATGATCCATCGAGGATGTGTAGCCTTTTTGGCTAGTGTTGTTGAGGGGCCTACGGCGGCGCCGGGACTCGGGGATATCCCTATTGTCCGCGAGTTTCCGGATGTTTTTCCACCTGAGCTGACTAGCATGCCGCCAGATAGGGAGATTGAGTTCGTGATTGACGTAGTTCCAGGAACTGCGCCAATCTCAAAGGCTCCTTACCGGATGGCACCGGCTGAGTTGCGAGAGCTTAAGGCGCAACTCCAGGATTTGATGGATAAGGGCTTTATTAGGCCGAGTGTGTCGCCTTGGGGAGCGCCGGTGCTATTCGTGAAGAAGAAAGATGGGTCACTTAGACTATGTGTGGACTATAGGGAATTAAATAAAGTGACCATCAAGAACAAGTACCCTTTGCCGCGCATTGATGATCTCTTTGATCAGCTGCAAGGGTCTTGTGTCTTCTCTAAGATAGATCTGCAATCCGGTTACCACCAGTTGAAGGTGAAGGCCGAGGATATTCCGAAGACGGCTTTAGATCACGGTACGGGCATTATGAATTTACAGTTATGCCTTTTGGACTAACTAATGCCCCTGCCGCATTCATGGATTTAATGAACCGGATCTTTCGACCATACTTAGACCGATTCGTGGTAGTGTTCATTGATGATATCCTGGTCTACTCCCGAAGTGATGCCGAGCATGAGGAGCACTTAAGGATCGTGCTGCAACTTCTGCGAGAGAAGAAGTTGTATGCCAAGCTGGCAAAGTGCGAGTTTTGGCTTCGGGAGGTAGTCTTCTTGGGCCATGTGATTTCTGCCGCAGGAGTGGCAGTGGACCCGGCAAAGATTGAGGCAGTCCGTGATTGGCCCCGACCGACGACGGTTTCTGAGGTACGTAGCTTTATGGGATTAGCTGGGTATTACCGTCGGTTTGTGGAAGGCTTTGCGAAGCTTTCCACACCCCTCACTCGCTTGACGCGTAAAGAAGTGAAGTTTATCTGGAGTGAGGACTGTCAAAGGAGCTTTGAGGAGCTAAAGAATAGACTGATGACCGCTCCTATCCTTTCCCTCCCTGTTATGGGGAAAGGATATGTGATCTACAGCGATGCATCACACAGCGGACTTGGTTGTGTGTTGATGCAAGAAGGGAGGGTAATTGCTTATGCATCGAGGCAACTCAAAGATTACGAGAAGAATTACCCTACCCATGACTTGGAGCTCGCTGCTGTAGTGTTTGCACTGAAACTTTGGCGTCATTACCTATATGGAGAGCACTGTGAAATCTACACCGACCACAAGAGCCTAAAATACCTGTTCACGCAAAAGGAGCTAAATTTAAGGCAGCGTAGGTGGTTAGAGCTATTAAAAGATTATGATGTAGATATCCTCTACCACCCAGGCAAAGCTAATGTGGTCGCTGATGCCTTGAGTAGGAGAGCGGTGCAAAGTTTGTCTATGTTGATCACAGACCAGGCACCGCTATTAGAGGAGATGAGACGGCTCGAGATAGAGGTTGTGTCCCCTGGGGTCTCTGCTAGACTGACATCTTTAGTCGTGCAGCCCACTCTGCTGGACAGGATCAGGGAGAAACAGAGTGAGGACCCCCACTTGACCAGGATTAGAGATCAGATTCCGAGTAATCAGTCAGGGGACTTTACGGTGGATGCCTCGGGAGTACTGAGGTACAGGAACCGAGCATGTGTGCCAGCGGATGCGGAGATCCGAGAGCAGATATTGCGAGAGGCCCATTATACACCTTATACCCTACATCCTGGTGGGACTAAGATGTATAAGGACCTCAAGGCACACTTCTGGTGGAATGGCATGAAAAGGGATATCGGGAGATTTGTGGCTCAGTGTTTAACTTGTCAGCAGGTGAAAGCTGAGCATCGAGTGCCAGCTGGCAAGTTACAGAGTCTCCCAATTCCCCAGTGGAAATGGGACCACATTACGATGGATTTTGTGGTCGGACTGCCGAGGGCACAGGGAGGAGCAGACGCTATCTGGGTAGTCGTGGATCGACTTACCAAGTCAGCGCACTTTCTGCCCATGCAGACTACGTGGCCACTTGAGCGACTAGCCCAGTTATATCTGGATGAGATAGTGAGATTACATGGAGTACCCGCCTCCATTGTATCAGATAGAGACCCGAGGTTTGTTTCGCATTTCTGGAAAAGTTTGCAAACAGCCTTGGGGACTGAACTCAGGTTCAGTACAGCTTTTCATCCGCAGACTGATGGGCAGTCAGAGCGGACTATACAAATCCTGGAGGACATGTTGAGGGCTTGCGTCTTGGATTTCGGCGGAGGGTGGATTCGACACTTATCTTTAGCTGAGTTCGCGTACAACAATAGCTTTCAAGCGAGCATTCAGATGGCTCCGTTTGAAGCATTGTATGGACGCAAGTGTCGATCACCACTTTATTGGAGTGACGTGGGCGAGAGGCGGACCTTGGGACCAGATGTGTTGTTAGAGGCAGAAGAGAAGGTCCGAGTGATTCGAAGCATCTTCAGACCGCCCAAAGCCGACAAAGGAGCTATGCCGATGTTCGGCGACGAGACTTAGAGTTTCAGGTTGGTGATCATGTATTCCTGAAAGTCTCGCCGTCCAAAGGAATCAGGAGATTCGGCATTCGTGGAAAACTTAGCCCCCGATATATTGGACCCTTTGAGGTATTGGAGCGTATCGGGCCAGTTGCCTACCGACTTGCACTTCCTCCGAGGCTTGCTGGTGTCCATGATGTATTTCATGTTTCTACTTTGAGGAAGTATGTCTTCGACCCATCGCACGTCATCGACTTCACACCGCTTGAGATCAGCGAGGATTTGAGGTATGAGGAGCGCCCACTGCGAATTCTGGATCGAGAGGTGAAAGAATTGCGCAGTCGGGCCATTCCCTATGTAAAGATCCAATGGAGCAATCATGACGAGCGCGAGGCTACATGGGAGCTCGAGTCGGAGATGAGGATGCCCACCCCTACTTATTCGAGACATCGGACTGAGGATTATTGTTTAGTCTCGTTTCGAGGACGAAACTCTTTTTAGTGGGGGAGGATGTGATGATCCGGACTCCCGCAGAACTGTGCAACATTAAACAGTGACTGTAGGGAGCTTGTACAGTGCAACGGAGCTTGTAGAAACGAAATTGGATATTTTTAAGAGACTCTGCGCGAAAATCGGAGCAAATGGGAATTTCCGGGAGCTTTCGGCAAAATTTCGGATGAGAATTTGGCGAAACGGACGGCGGAATCGGACTCAGCGCGCGAAAACGGTCAAAATGGTATATTCACTTTATTTTTCGGCAAAATTACTGTTCACCGGAAACAGTTCCGGCCGGCCGGAATTACTGTTCCGGCCGGCGGCGGCCGCCGGCGAGCGGCGGCGGGCGGCGGCGCACGGCGGCGGGCAGCGGCGCAGCGGCGGAGCGCGGAGGCGCGCAGCGCGGGCAGGCGCGGGCAGGCGCGGGCAGGGCTCGGGTGCGCGGTCCATGGGCCTGGCGTGCACCGGGTGCACCGAACATTCCCCTTGCCACGTGGCGCTTCCCCATTGGCTGGCCGGCTTCTAGAAGCATCTGGATGGTTGACACGTGGCAGCACCCGTTGGCCGACATTTTCCGGAAGACCCGGAGCGCGGACCGGCCATGTGCACCACGTGGGACACGTGGCATTCCCATTGGCCCTTGCACCGGCTGTTTCCTGTTTGGGCAACACGTGGCGCGTTTTGGTTGGCCCGTTTCGGTGTTTCGTGTTCGGATCCGATCCCGTGTGGGAATATTCCCTTTTGGCCCATTATATAAGAGAGTCCCCACCCCCTCTCTTTGCACCTCGTTTTGCGAGCCTTAGAGAGAGAATCAGGAAAAGTGCCAAATACAAAAGTTGTTCCTCTCTCTCTCTTCTTTCTCTCTCTAGAATCTCAGGAATTTAGGAGTTACAGATAGTGAGATATCTGCGACGCGGCGCACTGCGACGATTTTTCTTTTAGGCCCATTTCCCGTCGCAGTTCCGTCGAAAATTCACTGCGGGCTAACCAGGTGGAATTTTTGGACGATTTTTGCGACAGCGCGACCGTAAGAGGTAGGGCTTCGATTTCCGTATTGATCATTTTGCTCCATTTCGTACTTTTGGCACAGTTTTTAGGTCCTCTTTGACCCCCCTTTTTACTGTGATGATTTTTGGACAGCACCGACTTCTCCGATTTTTATCTTGACGTAGGAGCATCAGATCGAGGCGTTTAAAGAGTCGATTTTGATCTACTCTTCGCGAGGAACGCAACCGTGATTTTTCTGGGATTTTAGGAGCTCATTTTAGAGGTGAAAAATTCCTCTTTTCCCGTGCTGTCTGAAAAACAGCAAATATTGTGCTTTTTGGGATTTGTATTTATACCGGGAGCATTGGTTTGCAGGATTGAGGACTGTGGACAACCAGGAGACTACCTGGGGTGTTGTTTGAGCTGTTCGAGGTGGGCGGTTGTTGCTTACCTCATTTTTGACAAGCTCACTGGGATTACTAGAAATCCCCTAAAATATGACAATATAACTGAGAGAACAATTGGGACAAAGTAACATGAATTGATGAGAACCATTGGACTACTAACAGGACTACTAACAGGACTACTAACAGGACTACTAACAGGACTACTAACAGGACTACTAACAGGACAATTAATGAGAACCATTGGGACAAATTAATATGACAAATGACAAGGACCGCTGGGATAAACTCCCCTAAAAATTAATATAACCCCACAAATGATATGATGACTTATATTGGGACACTGTGATTGAGACAAAGGCTATGATCTCGCATGCAAATGACTTTTATTCAGTAAATCAATTGTTTTAAACCTTTGACTCTATTTTACAACTTTTAAAAATAAAGACAGTTGCATGCATGCCCGGACATCAGGTAAGGCCACTATTCATTGCTACACTATCATATTGGGATTTGAACATGTTTTATTGTTGTCCTTTGCATTCAGATGTTGTTGCTCAAGTGTGAGCAGGGGTTCGGGATAGTGTAGCCAAGGTTGTGCTAGATTGTGGACTTGTGGGGTATTGCGGTGACCGCGGACAGTAGGCGGTTGACCAGATGATTATCCTTGCATCAGATTGGGGTTGAGTTTGGTTTATTTATTGCATCAGTTGGGGATTGGGTTCTGTAGTGGATGGAGTTTCCCACTTTGATCATAGTCATGATCCAGTCCTGCTGATTTATGGCACTTCTGATACTGAGATATTTTACTCGTGTGGGTCGCTCCCCTCGAGTGCCACTCCGGAGTGTGTTATTATCCCCTATCGGCAACCCCGATTTGGCCAACATTATCCCCTATCGGCATACCCGATTTGGCAAATATTATCCCCCATCGGAGTTATACCCGATTTGGCAAGACACAGCAGGAAGTACCAGTTTTGCTAGTGACACCAGAATGAGTTCATTCAGACAGGCATTTATACACTGATTCATACATTTAGTTATTCTATTGCTTGGCATTTAGAGGCATGGTGGTGGTAGTTTCCTTTTTTCAGCAGTCTTTATAGCTTACAACTGTTCTTTCCTGTTGCCTCTAGTAGTCCTAGTGGGTGCGTCAGAGTTGAGGTTTTACCCACTAGGGGAGGCTACTGGTTTATCTGGTAGTTCTCACCCCCATTGTTATTTTCTGTCCCTTTCTCCTCCTTTATTTTGCAGAGTCGTCTGCGGGAGCTGCTAGGCCATCGGCAGCTGATAAAGGTAAGGGGATCGCTGAATAGATAGATCTCCTGTGAGGCTGAGAGCTATTAGACAGATAATGCACCCTCCACTCAGACTGTGATATTCTCCTTTTATTTTGGGTCTGGCTTCCGCCAGCTGGATGTACTATTTTGGTGAGCTGGGAGATTATTGTACTTATTACAGTTGTATTTGTATTTCCAGTCTGAAATACTATGTGGTTCTTCTATTCAGCTCGATATTATGCTCTTTTACTATTCATATTATATCAGAGCAGGTTACCAGCGCTTCGTGTACGCGGGAAATCCCGTGTGCACGGCGGATCTGTTGACGAGCCCGGGTTCCGGGGCGTGACACTGACTGTTGGATTCTAGTTGCTTAGCCGTGCGTGTATAGGGGAAACTTTGTCCCAGTGGACAGAGGGTCACCTATGCACGTGGCGATCTGTTCATGTCCTGAGATGAAAGCAAAACTCTGATGAAAAAGGGGAAAAAAAAATAGACCAATTTCAAATCTGGGGAGTGACAGATTTTATGAATGATGGGTCACATTCATTTTTCTCTTTGTATGCTTTAATTTTTCTCTTTTTTTGTTTTCTTTTTTTTGGTAGTGGATGTGAGTACTGGTTGGCTATTTCCCTTTCGTCAATCTGAGTTCGACGGATAAAGCTCGAAAGCCAAATTCTTCATATCGTAAGAGAATCCTCAAAAATTATTTGAAAGATTGTGATTCCAAATTTTCGGGATATGCCATCATGGATAACTTTTCTCTTCTAAGAGAGAGAGGGAGTAAAAAAGAGGGAAAATATAACCACCTAGAGGGAAAGAGAGAGAGAATGGGGCCACTTATAGAGAGAGAAAAGAGAAAGGGAGATGGTAAGAGAGAGAAAATTCACTTGCATACGTCTTGAAAACATGAGAGAGAGAGTAGCGAGAGAGTAAGGGAGAGAAGGATCCGATGGATGAGAGAAGAGGAGGAAGAGAGAGAGAGAGAAGGGAAAAGAGAGGGATTGAAGGGAAAGAGAGGCGTGAGAGGTTGGTTGAAAAAATAGTGATACGTGTAAAGAAGAAGTGGCAAATAATATAGTGTATAAAAAGCTTGAGAGCCAAATCCTTCATATCATAAGTGAATCTTCAAAATTTATCTGAAGGATTATGATCCCAGATTTTTCGAGATATACTGTCATGGATAACTTTTCTCTTTTGAGAGAAAGAGGGAGAGGAAGAGAGAGGAAATGGAAGCCACCTAGAGGGGAATAGAAAAAGAGAATGGGGCCACCTATAGAGTGAGAGAGAGAAGAGGAAGGGAGATGGTAAGAGAGAGGAAGTCCACTTGCATACATTTTAAAATATGAGAGAGAGAGAGGAGCGAGAGAGTCAGGGAGAGAAGGATCGGTGGATGAGGGAAGAGGAGGAAGAGAGAGAGAAGGGAAAAGAGAGGGATTGAAGAGAAAGAGAAGTATAAGAAGTGAGTTAAGAAAATAGTGCCACGTGTAAAGAAAAAGTGGCAAATAATATAGTGTATGAAAACTCAAGAGCCAAATCCTTTATATCATAAGAGAATCTTCAAAATTTATTTGAAGGATTGTGATCCCGGATTTTCTAGGATATGCTGTCATGAACAACTTTTCTCTTTTGAGATAAAAAGAGAGAGGAAGAGAGAAAAAATGGGAGCCACCTAGAGGGAAAGAGAGAGAGAATGGAGTCACCTATAGAGTGAGAGAGAGAAGAGGAAGGGAGATGGTAAGAGAGAGGAACTCCACTTGCATACGTCTTGAAAATATGAGAGAGAGAGAGAGAGGAGCGAGAGAGTCAGGGAGAGAAGGATATGATGGATGAGAGAAGAGGAGGAAGAGAGAAAGAAGGAAAAAGAGATGGATTGAGGAGAAAGAGAAGCATGAGAGATGGGTTAAGAAAATAGTGCCACGTGTAAAAAAAAAAAAAAAATAGTAAATAATATAGTGTATAGATATATTCTAGCTCTACTCTATTGTGTCTTTTTGTCGGTGATTTAAATGCAAAATGTATTTTAACTCGGGCATAAGTGGAAAATTACAAGAGTCATATTACAATATCGGGATAGTACAAGGACTAGTACTAAATTTTCCCCAACAAGGAAACGGCGGTCTCTATCCTTTTCTACCTCTTCTTTCTTCGTTCTCTTGTCCATATACACTCCCACTACTACTCTTCTCTCTCCTCCGACTCTTTGTGTGTGTGTGTGTGTGTGTGTGAGAGAGAGAGAGAGAGAGAGAGAGAGAAGGGAAATGGAGGGAGCTCTCGTTGGATCGTCTCCTAGGGTTAGGGTTTCCAGTCCGAGCTCCTCCTCCTTCGCGGATTGCAAGGGAAACCTCCACTTCAGTAGGAATCATGCGGGGTTTGTTGTGGGTAGTGGATCGCTGAGATCGACGCCTCTCCGTTGCGAGAGAGCTGAGAAGGTATTTGAGGTTTCATACTAGCCATCCTAGCTAGGGTTTTGCTTTTTTCGGTTTATTTTTGATGAATTTGTGGTAGTTTTAAGCTTGTATAATGTAATTTGAAATGAGGGGTTGTTGTGGGTGGTGGCTTGAGGAGATAGTTTAATGTTTGAGGTTTCATACTAGTTCCCCTAGCTAGGGTTTTGCTTTTGTTTCTTTTTTTCGGTTATTTCTGATGGATTTATGATAGTTTAAGCTTATATGATGTAATTTGTAATGGTGCATCATTTTGATATAGAGATGATCAAATGGATTATGTTAAGAGAATATAAGGTGATGATTGAGTATTCTTTTATTCCAATTTCGTTTGAGTTTGATTGTTTTCTATATAATGTAGGCAATTTGAGATGAGTGATTGTGTTGTTCTTTATCAAGATCATTACTTTCGTTGCATTCAATGTTAGGTGGAAAGTAGAAATCATTTGAGATGATTCGGAATATGAGAAGCTGTAAAGAGGGAGATTTTGAATAGTACTTTTTCGATGCATCGATTAAAAATTAGGATTAGATCAGTTTACGATACTTTATTAAGTTTAAATTATGGCATCTCTAACATGCTCATAGTTTCTTACTTATCTTGTATGTTAAAAGGGCTTTGTAGGGTTGATCAGTTTTGAATGGTAGAATCTTGCTTTCAGATATGATTAGCTGTTATGGAGGTTACATGAAATTGTATGATGGAAGTGTAGTAGAATTTGAGGTCTTGACTGGCATTTGGAAATATTTCATTCTACTCGTATGTGTAAAAATGGGGTTAATACTGGAGAGAATCTATGCAATACAAAGACTTTAAATGCTGTTCATACTTGGCTGAATAAACAAGTGTTGTCCATATTTGCTAAATGCATACAAAATATCATGGTCCATTTGTTCCACCTATAGAGAAGGGCCAAACATGGCATTGTGGTGTTTGGTTGACAGATGCTGTCCATATTTGCGAAATGCATACAAAATATCATGGTCCACATGCAGCCCACCTACATAGAAGGGCCAAACATGGCATTGTGTTGCGCAGTTAAGGCAGCGCCACCACTGCATATTCCGCTCACATATTGTTCTTCCATAATTGATCTTATTTAAGATCTGAGGCATTAATACTAAGTATCCATGTTCTATCAGCACAAGCTTACTTACATTTCAAGTAACATTTTCCATTTCTTTTCTTCTTTCATTTTACTGTCCATGCAATCCTATTGAAGTATGAATGCTATTGTCATATTCTGTATATAGTCAGACTAATAGACAGCTAATACATGTAATGACAAAATTCACATATATCAACAAGTTATAATTTTATGCTACTTTCTGTCTTTTGAAGAAATAAATTTTTTTTAAGTCTTTCTTTCAATCAGACTGATTTTTATTTTTTATTTTATTATTATTATTTTTTTTGATCGCCTAAGTTATTTGAAGTATTGTTATGAATGGGTACAGTACTTCATATTCTTAATTTTTCCTTGGATTCTTTGTTAGATTTGCATCTCTATTATGTGTACCATCGACGGTTCTCGTTAACACATGGGTCATGGTTATGTTTTTACTTGTAGGACTGCAGTAATGAACGCGTTGTATTATCATATAAAAACGAGGACATTGCAAACTCTATTGAAGTTAAACAATGGGAAAGTGGAAAATCACTCAATGAGATAGCTGCAAATCAGGGAATTAGAATTAGAAGAAGCTACCGAACGACTAACTCTGAGAGCTTGGAGGGTGAGCATGGCAGTCCTCGTAACATTCTGGAAAAAATCATATGGGACAAAGAAGTGGAGGTTTTACAGGCACTGCGAAATTTTCTTCATAGCAAATCAGTAAAACTTTTTGGGTAAATTGTATGGATAGTCCCTGTAGCTCTGTACTATTCCTAAATTATATGTTCCCTGAAGCTTCTCATGTATTGCATTTCCACCCCTAACAGTCAACAAGGTATCAGTTTTCCTGTAAAATGACAATTTTGCCCCTTCTCCTGTAAAAATATCATCTTTGTTTCAGTACTTGAGACAAGGTTAAATGGTCATTTTAGAGGGGAAAAATCACTTTTTTTTTTCCCTTTTTCCTTTAAAGTCAGACATTCAATTACGATATATAAGACAGCTCAGGGACTAAAGTTTTAAAATGTTCAGGGATGAAGTTGCAATATGTGGATATTACAGGGACTACGCATACATTTTACCCAATCTTTTCCTTATTGGATACAGGAAAAAAATGACATTCTGCAATGCTTTCTTATGTAGTTGAATGAGAGAAAACCTCTGACCGCGTTGAACCAACTTATCAAGGAAGCTCCTCCGGTTAGAGATTTTGTTGGGGCTTTGAAGGCGTCTTATGAGCGAACTGGACTCCCTGCTTTAATAGCAGAGGTGAAGAAGGCTTCACCAAGCAAAGGCGTTCTAAGGGAGAATTTCAATCCTGTGAGTTTTGCTAGTAATCCTTTCTTGTGTTTAGGCTGCTTAACAGCCAAAAAGAAAAATAACTCAACATAGTTTTAGTGACTTCATGTTAACATTGTTTAGATGATTCTTTTGGTGGCTATTGACATGCATATTATTACTGATTCTGATCTGCCGTTAAGTGCTGTCAAATTATTTCATTTGTTGATCAACTTTGACATCATCATAGAAGTAATACTTTCAGTCGGATTATTAGGTAAGCTATCTTTTATTTCTTTACATTTTTAACTGCCAGTAGACATACATTTGTTTTCCAGTTTTGCAGATGATAAGTTTGTTTATTTGCTCGATCCATTTAATCTTCGCAACCCATTAAATAAGCGAGTCCTCACTGCATTGGAGGCTTCTCATTCAATCTTCGGAATGATAGCTACATCTCTTTTTTATTGTTCTTTTGGGCATGTTTGGAAATTCAATTTCCTTTGGACATAGTTAGGCCACTATTATTAGAAGAACACTTATTGGGTTTGATGGTCTAATCCATAATAAAAGCAAAGCTACTTTCGATCCTCTTTTTGAACTGTCTTCCACTAAATATTGTTGGAACCACTTCGGTAAGCATTTTAATTTTTTTTCTTTGTAGATTGTTAGTTCTTTGGCTTTCATGACATCCAAGGATGTTTTGAATTTTATTTCATTTGATAAAAACTGTAGCTTCCTGCAGTTTGAACATAAGTTTATGCTGGAACTAGTTAGAAGCTCCCTGAATCATAGAACATTTGTCATTTTACATTTTTTTTTGTGTTGTCTTTTAATAATTTCTTGTTTTTCTTACTTATTGCTTTCTTCACATGCAAACCGTTTTCAATTTATTTGATCAACATAGCATGCAGAAAATCCCATTATTGGACACTTTTGTTGCCAACTTATCAACTGGGAATTCACCTACTCTTGTCAAAAAATTATTTGGGGATTTTACATATATATCCCTGCAAATTGTATATTTACATATGAATCTCCATAAAATCTGAAGTTGTCATTTAGATGAGAATGAAGACGTTGCATAGGTATCTTTGTAAAAAGATACTTTTGCAGGTGTATGTATGTGAAGTCGCTTTAATATTCACCCTTCCCTATATGGACTGTTGAACAGATATATACTTTCTACAGGCTGATCAAAGAAACTCATCAACATGCACGTATGTGTCTGTAGGGACTTCTAGAGAGTTTTTCTTTCTCTGTTTATCCAGTTCCGACATATAGGATCATATGATGCTTTTTTGGTTTTCGTAGAATGATGTATTTCTTCATGTTAATGTTATAATGCAATAATTTCATCTTTTAATCTTCTGACATCACTTTATTCTTCTTTCTTTTGTGGCAAAATTCTAATCAAGGATTATAACAGGTTCAAATTGCTCAAGCTTATGAGAAATATGGTGCAGCATGCTTAAGCATCTTGACCGACGAAAAGTATTTTCAAGTGAGTTTTAGCTCAGTGAGCTTCCAAAATATACTAGTATTTTATTAACTCTGTGCGATATCTCGAAATAATTTATTTACTTTGACCGCTTTTCTCTTTTTTTTTTTTCTTTTTTTTTTTTTTTTTTTTTTCAAGGGAAGTTTTGAAAATTTAGAGGCTGTCCGCAAAGCTGGAGTCAAGGTGAGTATTTTGTGGATAAAATTCCAACTTCCTACTCAATTTCTAGAGTGTATCACTCCTTCCACTTTTCGTTTTCTCTATGATTTATGAGATTTTGGTATGCCTAAAATAACTGAAAAATTGCAGTGCCCTCTTCTTTGCAAAGAGTTCATCATTGATTCTTGGCAAATATATTATGCTCGTTCAAAGGGAGCGGATGCAATTCTTCTCATTGCCGGGGTGTTGCCAGATATTGACATCAAATACATGACCATGATTTGCAGTGAACTTGGCTTAGCTGCACTTGTTGAGGTTCGATCGATCTTTCAAGTTATTCATTCATCAGAAAATTACATTATTAGTTGACTTTTGAAATTTGATTCTGTTCTTTGGAATGACAATAAAACCATAGTTGAACATTCTTCGAATATGGAAGCAAAGAAACTGCATATTCACATATTTAGCTGATAATTCTTCAGAAATGCCTGTGTGGCGTAAGACAAATGGACTTCTTCTTTTTATTCTGTTTATTCTTTGTTTTATTTTTAAACCTTTTGTCATCTATCTACAAAGAAAGAAGCTACCATTTTTTGTAAAAGTGTCTTCTGCACTTAAAAGATTTTTTTTTTTTTTTTTTTTAAATTATGGATAACTAAGTTCTGAATTAGCATCCTTTAGTTCATTCTGTTTATCAATATTCCGGTTTAGTACGAACTATGTTGGTGTGTGATGAGTTGCATGAAGATAGAATGTATAGCATCTTCCTATTATTCTTGCTACAGAATTATGGTGAGATACTCTTGAAAAGGTCGATACTGGCTTCTACTTTTCTTTGCTATAGATTAGCTCTAAACTGTCTAAAAATTATTATCATCTCTTGTTACACAAACTAAATTGAGTATTTATTGTTTTGTTTAATCGTGCACCGCTAAGAAAGTGTTCACTTGAAACTTTAGGTGCACAACGAGAGGGAAATGGATCGTGTTCTGGGTATAGATGGGATTCAACTCATTGGTATCAATAATCGTGACTTAGGTATGGTCTTGTATCTGATCTAATTGATTAGTTTTCCGAGCAATCTTAAATCATCCTAACCTTGAAATTAGCTAGTAATGCCTCATATAGTTTCATAATGTTCGAGCCAGAGACTAAACAGGTGAAATATACGTTTTTTAACCGATAATGACTTGTGGAATTGGTGTTAAGGGATTTTTTATTCCTTCACTTAAACTAAGAAACTCAAAATTGTACTGATGTCAGAAACACACTAAATGGTTTAGTCGTCTTATTGTTCACAATGTTATGCTTTGTGCACGAGCAAATTCCACATTTCAAAGTGCTTGCTTGGATTCTACTTCTGTTATCTGATCAATCAACTAGTTGATGAGTATATATGATTTTAAAACTGTAGAGTTTCTTTTCAGAACTTCCATTGTCAGTGAAATTATAAATCTATTTCAGAGACATTTGAAGTAGACATCTCCAATACTAAGAAGCTTCTGGAGGGAGAGCGTGGTGAAATCATCCGCCAACGAGGCATCATTGTAAGTAGATAATTTACTTTTGAGTATATAATCAAGCCTTAATCACATTTTAGATGTTTCTTCTAATTTACTGCATTGGTTGCAGTAAAACTTTGAAGCTTAATAGGAGGAAAAAATTGTCAAAACAAGTTGTAATTTCTTATTCTTCAGTTCTACGGATTGTAAACTTGAAAAAAGAAAATGTAGGTTCAACTGTTCAACTGATCAACTTATAAAGGGATATGCTTTGTTTTATATGATTAATGATATTTGTTAAATCACCTTTCAACTTGGAAACTCGACATTTCAGGTCGTGGGAGAATCTGGGTTATTCGCCCCCGAAGACATTTCATTTGTACAAGATGCCGGAGTTAGAGCGGTAAGTGTTACAATTGCCGTATACTACCAATGCTTTAAAGCGGTAATGGTTTTGACATTCGATTACTAGTGTGGAAAATTGCATATTGTCTTAAAGGAGTTCCGTAACAAGCGAGAACTGCCTGCTTCACAGAACTTTTAATTACGTGAAGTTACCGCTAATCGTTAATAGCTAGCGCCGTTGTTATATGCTCATGATGATCTGCAATTGTTTCAAACGAGTATCTACGGGATTATCCGTTGCAGTTCCTCTTCTTCTTAAAACCAACGTATTAACTTTTGACGCATCGGCATTTGTTTCTCCCGCGTCAAGTCATAGAAATAATGTGCTGATACTGTGATATGTCCGAATTTGTAGGTTTTGGTTGGGGAGTCCCTCATCAAGCAGAGCGATCCCGGGCGGGCGATATCAGGACTTTTCGGTAAAGATATATACTAAATTTATTTAACAGCAAATAAAATTTTGACCTGAATTGCATGCGAAAGACCTGCTTTGGTACAATAAAATGCAATTCAAACTTCTGATCAGTGATCACACAGGTGCCTTAAACTCTCTCTCTCTCTCTCTCTCTCTCTCTCTCTCAAGTTAATTCTACCATTTTGCCATCGCAGTATAAGAGGTTGCTTTATTCATGCTGATTATTATGCGTAACATGCGGTATAGCAAATAATTTATACGTATACTTCAATTTGCCCCCCTAAGATTTAGTGTATTTTCATTTGGCCCACCATATAGTTTTTCACTGTATAAGAGGTTGCTTTATTCATGCTGATTATTATGCGTAACATGCCGTATAGCAAATAATTTATTCGTATACTTCAATTTGCCCCCCTAAGATTTAGTGTATTTTCATTTGGCCCACCATATAGTTTTTCACTGTATAAGAGGTTGCTTTATTCATGCTGATTATTATGCGTAACATGCGGTATAGCAAATAATTTATTCGTATACTTCAATTTGCCCCCCTAAGATTTAGTGTATTTTCATTTGGCTCACTATATAGTTTTTCACTGTATAAGATGTTGCTTTA
Organism: Tillandsia fasciculata; assembly: GCA_029168755.2. Taxonomy (NCBI): domain Eukaryota; kingdom Viridiplantae; phylum Streptophyta; class Magnoliopsida; order Poales; family Bromeliaceae; genus Tillandsia; species Tillandsia fasciculata. Next base: position 8,293,649 of record CM054939.1, on the reverse strand, counting down.
TTCATGCTGATTATTATGCGTAACATGCGGTATAGCAAATAATTTATACGTATACTTCAATTTGCCCCCCTAAGATTTAGTGTATTTTCATTTGGCCCACCATATAGTTTTCACTGTATAAGAGGTTGCTTTATTCATGCTGATTATTATGCGTGACATGCGGTATAGCAAATAATTTATTCGTATACTTCAATTTGCCCCCCTAAGATTTAGTGTATTTTCATTTGGCCCACTATATAGTTTTTCACTGTATAAGATGTTGCTTTATTCATGCTGATTATTATGCGTGACATGCGGTATAGCAAATAATTTATTCGTATACTTCAATTTGCCCCCCTAAGATTTAGTGTATTTTCATTTGGCCCACCATATAGTTTTTCACTGTATAAGAGGTTGCTTTATTCATGCTGATTATTATGCGTAACATGCGGTATAGCAAATAATTTATTCGTATACTTCAATTTGCCCCCCTAAGATTTAGTGTATTTTCATTTGGCCCACCATATAGTTTTTCACTGTATAAGAGGTTGCTTTATTCATGCTGATTATTATGCGTAACATGCGGTATAGCAAATAATTTATTCGTATACTTCAATTTGCACCCCTAAGATTTTGTGTATTTTCATTTGGCCCACCATATGGTTTTTCACTGTAAAGACTTAGATACTTAAGAGACTTATTATATACATATATTTTTTATTTATTGCAAAATGTAGGGTTGTGCAACACAACACTATATCCTTCTATAATCTTTATTTTAGTGGCCATGTTGTTTTCAAAAAGTATCATTTTACTATCTTATTTAATGATGGAATTTTAGTTAGAATAAAAAGAATTTTTTCTTTTTATTAATAGACTTAAAAAAAATATTATAATTATTAAAATAGTTTCGTAAAAAGGTTATTCACAAAATTAGTCTTATTATTTGGTGATTAATTTACCGTATTTTGTTGTTTTTTTGAAAATATTAAAATTACTTTTAGAGATTAATTCTATATATATATCTTTCGAAGTTCGGATATGAAAAATATATAAGTTACGTAAAAATAGTGAATGATTTATCGCTTTTAAATTATCATTTTTTAAAAATGGCAAATTATTCACTGCTAAAATCTAGTCTTATAAATAAAAGTTTTTGTGTATCTATTTTTATAATAATAAAGTTTTGTAGCCCTAATGGTTCAAAAAGTTTGAAATAAAAATAAAATTATAGAATATTTAAGTGCTAAAACTTTTCAGGGCAAATTGAAGTTTATCCAAAAAAGTTATTGGGTATTTGGTGAATTATGGGGAAGTGATTTTTTGCTAGGGTTTGGATAAGGGTAGGAATTAAAATAAAGGAGGTTTAATAATATTTAAAGAAGGTTGATTGAGTCTAGCTTGTATACTATTGAATTTATTTATAAATCAATTATTATTTTTTTAATTTAACTAGTGATAAAAAATATATATTAAAATTGATAATTTAAATAGCCAATGTATATATTTGTAAATTTAACGGTATAAAAGAATTTAAATTCAGCAAATTTTTGAAAGATTTTTTTTTTTTCTCAAGATCAATATCTCTTATTTAAAATTTCAATTTTTTATTATTATATTTTATAATATTTTTACTTTAAGCTATTTATTTTGAGACAATTCGTTTTAAAGCTAGGCATTACAGGCATGAACACCGCATAAACATCGCTAATAAAATATAATATTAATTTTGCTAAATTATTATTATTTTTTTAATAAAATTGTTATTGATAGTTTATATATATATTTTAAAAAAAATTCTCCGTCATAAATAATTTATTTATATTATCTATAAAATTTATATGTATTTATTGAAAAGTTAAAATATTTATCATCTTATAATAAATATATATTTTTTTAAAAAAGTAAAATAAAATAAATATGTTTTTTTTAGTAAGATGTGCTATGGACAACGTCAAACGAGCATGTCCAGGATAATAATATTAAAACATTATAAAATTATAAAAGTAATTTTAAAATATTTTTAATTGTGTAAATGATATATAACTGAGTTAATCGTCGCTTTGAATGCTCTATTATAAAAAATAATTTGTCGATAGTGTTCTAGTGTAGTTAAAATTAATATTGCTTTATAATTGCCACTACTGCTCACCGCAGCTGTAGTAGAAAAAAAAAAAAAAAAAAAAAAAAAAATCATATATTTTAATTGCACATGGAAGAGTGAAATCAGAGAGATTCAGCAGTAGTTTTCTTCTTCCTTTCTGTTTTCGTCCTTTCTTTTCAAAGGGAAAAATGTGTAAAGATGCCCTGCACCATATCTTTTATTGCAAACCGGATTTGAATTTTTAATTTTGATAATTATATATTTTTTAAAACTTTATTAAATAGTTTAATAGGTTTCTCTCCTCAATCATAGTTATTAATTTTTACATAGCTATTTTGATTCTGTGTCTTGTGCATAATTTTATACGAATTCAAAATATAAAAAGAAAATTATTAAATTTGTTTCCTCTATAGCGTTCACAATTAAACAGAAGACTCGAAGGATACGGTGAATCTAATTTTAGTTTTTGTTGTTGTTATTATTATTATTATTTTTTTTATGTATTGGGATAGCAGAAATATTTTTTTTTTAAAATAAATTTATATGCAAGATATACAATTAAAAATGGATGTGTAATTAGCAATTAGCAATTTCAATTTAAAAAAAGGAATGGTTGAATTATTTAATAAAATTTAAAATATTTAATAACCAAAATTAAAAGCATATATATATATATATATATATATATATATATATATATATATATGGGTTAATTTTATAGAGATTTATATAAACATATTGAATAGTAAATATATTTCTGAAAAATTTTAACTTTTTATATTTTTTATTCAAAAATTTTAAGCTGGTCAAATATATTCTTACTGCCATAAGAAATAATATCCGTAGTTAATTATAAGTTAAATATTTAATTTTAGTTAGTAAGATAAATATATCCTTTCATTCTTTCAGATATTATATTTAACTATATGTATATTTTTTTTAATCGTTAAAATTTTTGAAGGGGCATTTGTAAGAATAAAATTGAATAAAATTAATATTTTATTTATATTTTGTTAAAAAATAAATCGTAAGATAACGATAACAAAGTAGAGGAATATTTATAAAAATATAAAATTTTTTAAAAAATAAATATATAAAGTTAAATTTTGCAGGAATATATTTACTATTCGATATATTTACAAGAAATTGTAAGAAATTAATCCTATATTTATTTGCAACTTATTTTTTTTTCTTTTATTTTTATACTATTAACAATAAATCTATAATTTTATATACAAACGGTCAAAGATACAGGTTAAAATAGCAGAGTATAAATTTAATTTATTTTAATATAAAAATAATAAAATGTATAAAAATAAAACAATAAAAATAACTTAATACAAACTTTAAATGAATCTAACATAGAAATTTATTTTGCATTATTTTTTATTATTTATCTCGTGTCTCTTAATAAAGTTATTAAAATTTATTTAAAATAATAAATATATTAACAGTAATAAAGAAATTAGCGAGAAAAAAAAATTTAACGATTTATGAGAAAAGAAAATAGTATAATATAAAAAAATAAAAATAAATCTAAAATACAATATAAAAATTGAATAATATAATAAAATAATAACATCTTTAAATAAAATAAAATAATATATTAAATAAAAATAATGCTAAAGTAGTAGAGCCTAATTAAACCTTCCTGATAAATAGTGCACATGAGGTATCAAACAAAGCCTTGGGCTCACAAGCTAGTTCAGGTTCAGCTCGTTATTATTAGCTTGGATTAATCTTGATCGTTTATTAAACAAGTTAAGTTCGAGCTCGATTCTGGGCACAATTTATTAAACGAGTCGAACTCAAGCTCTCCTGCTCGGCTCGAAATAGCTTGATATTTATAAACTTCGTAAAATTGCTTAGTACTAGTTAAGGCCAATTTTGAGTGGTTGGCAATAGATGCTTGATCATGACCACAAATGAGCCCCATTTTTAAAGGAAAATAGTATCTGTACATCCCTAATAAGGTGTACATCCTGCATCTGAAGAATCAACGGTGTGGGAATAAAATAGTTTGTTGTTTTCATTAAGTTTGAGTTAATCTCAGCCACTCCTGTTTGGAATGTATGATATACATTCCAAACAGAAATGTATCTGTAGCATTACTCATTTATAAATGATCTTCTGTTGTTGATGAGTAACATTTTAAATATACCCTTCTACTATCTGTGGAGTTAGATTTTACTTAGGAACAATTATTATTTTTGTAAAATTATTATTTTACTGTTTTAAATATGTCCTTCTACCGTCATCATTTTTTTTTCCTAAGTTAGGGTCAAAAAAAAATATTTTGATTTTTTTTTAAAAAAATATACTCTTTCTATAGTCACCAATTTTTTTCATATCTTTTAGGAGCAAAAAAAAATATTTTGACCTTTTTTTTTTAACTCTCGTAGAAATTTAATCCGGATTTAATCCGAGATGACTTAAAAGATATTAGTTCGGAGAATAATTTTGAAACAAAAAAAAGAGAGGATATATTAGATATTTCAAAAGTTTTGAAGGATATATAAACAATAGTATGTCTACTATGATTTTAAAAGTATAGAAATCATTGTATTTGTAAGTTATTTTTGATGATAGAATATTCGGTTCGACAATTGGACAATTGATTTCGTTAGATTTGATCTACACTATTAGAATTATTTATATATTAAATTTCATAATTTTTTGATATTATTTACTAAGTGATCAAAATGTCTCAAAAATAATTATTTTAACGGTCAATGCGTCATATTTGTAAGTTCAACGATATAGAACAATTCAAATTACGTAAAATTTTAATAAAAAAATTTATTTTGCTGTCAAACTTTTCAACTTGTTTGATTTGAGTCGGTCAATGATACTTTGACTTCAAAATTTAAACTAATTACTTTAATAAATTTATAGTTGCGAGAATTACATGAAATATACTAACTAAACCTGTAAAAATAAACGATGCATTCAAATTTTGAAATCGAAATGCTATTGACTAATTCAAATCAAACAAATTGAAAGGTTAGATAGTAAAATCAAAATTTTGAAAGGTTAGGTAGTTAAATCAAAATAGCCCATAGTTTAGGTAAGTCCTATTTGGTTTTACTTAATAATAGTGGTTAATGCTTTGTGTATACCTCATGTGACGCCCCCAATAGTCCCACATCAGATGAGATTAGATTTGTGATTGGGTATATAAGCATCTGGACGCTAATAATAATAACTGGGCTTAAGCATTTTGGGCTGTGGGTTGGGCCCAACAAGTTATTATTGCTAGTGGGCCGGGTCGTTACATTTGGTATCAGAGCCAGGTTCTAGCCAGAAGTGTGAGGCGAATCTCGGCTGAGCCTGGGTCTGGATGATAGGGCTAGCGAGACAAGTCTCACATCGCTTGGTGATCTTGGGCTCCTGTGTGTGTGTTTGGGCTGACGAGGACGTCAGGCCTAAACGGGGGGAGTCTGTGACACCCCAATAGTCCCACATCGGATGTGGATGGAATTGTGATTGGGTTTATATGAGATATGGACACTTGTAATAATAACTGGGCTTAAGTATTTTGGGATGTGGTTTGGGCTCAACGAGTTATTATTGCTAGTGGGTAGGGTCGTTACACCTCATTTGAGGTGTACATCTTAAACCCCACCCATCCTAGGGTGGGCGAGTCACTCGTCACTTCGAGTGACCTGGATCTAGCCCATCCTAGAATGGGCTTAGGTGTAGGATGTACCACCCCAAATGGGGTGTACATGTAGCATAGCTCAATAATAATAATGCTGATCTGGCATGTTCTTTAGATGCGAGACTAACAAGAGGATTCAAATTACGCAACATAAGATTTAGTTGAAATTTTCAGATTGCTAAAAACAACAGTGGCAATTGAATTACTATCTGAAACAAAGATATACTCAAATTGGAACAGTTAATAGCTGCTAGAGGTTCTAAAGTTGAACTAGGAATCTAAAAATAAGCAAGAAATTACCGAATAAAATTTGAGACTCTTAGGCATTGTTTGGGAAGGGTATAAAGGGGGGATATCCCCCCTTTATACCCAAACAGAATTGGGATATCCCCCCAAACGGGGATATCCCTGGGTTTGGGGTGGAGATATCCCACCCCAAACCCACCGGGCCTGGGTTTAAACCAGCCCTTCCCAAGGCTGTCAGAGCCTTGGGAATCTTGTTTTTTTTTTGTTTTTTTTTCTTTTGAATTTTTTTAATTAGAATATTTAAATTTTAAAAAATATTTAAATTATAAATTTATAATTTTATAAATTTTAATTTTTTATAATTTTATAAATTTATATTTTTAAAATTTTATAAATTTATATATATTTATATTTTATTAAAATTATAAATATATTTATATTTTATTAAATTATATATATTTATAAATTTATAATTTTAAAAATAATATTAATTTTAAAATTATAAAATTTATATAAATTTTTATAATTATTTTAAAATTTATATAAATTTAAAAATTAAAATTTTTACTTCTACTTAAAATATTTAAATTTTACTTAATTTTTTAATTAGAATATTTAAATTTTAAAGAATATTTAAATTATAAATTTATAAATAATTTAAAATTAATTTTTTATATTTTATAAATTATATATATTTATATTTATTAAAATTATAAATATATTTATATTTTATTATATATATATTTATAAATTTATAATTTTAAAAATAATATTAATTTTAAAATGTAAAATTATATAATTTTTTTATAATTTTTATAAAATTTATACAATTTAAAAATTAAAATTTTTACTCCTACTTAAAATATTTAATACATTCTTTAATTATCAAATTTATAATATACATAAAAGTAAAGGTCACATCGTCATTAAACAAAAAGTCAACTTTATACCTCTTTTTCTAAAACCCCAATCCAAACACCTATTTTCTTACACCAGGTTTAACAGGTTTATCCCTCATTTCCAACCAAACACAATTTAGGTTTAAACCAGGTTTATCTTAATCCCTATACCTGGTATAACTCATTTCGGTATAAGCCACATCCAAACGATACCTTAGGCTTTGTTTGGTAACAGGGATAAGGGGGGAATAACCCCCTTATCCCTGAATCCATTCCCAAACGGGAATACATCTCCTTGGAATTCAAATCCCTACAAATCGGGATTAAGCAGGATGGGGGTGGGAATACCAATTCCCACCCCCCCTGGAATTGGTTTCGCCCAACAGATGGGCACTGGAATCGAGGAAAAGCCTCGGATTCCATCTTCACCCCTCCATCACTTTTACCCATTCTCCATCTTCAGCTTCATCGTCTCCCCTCCATCTCTTTAACCCATTCTTCATCTTCATCTTCATCTTCATCTCCGATCTCCGATCTCCCTTCCGGCCCCCCTCCGGCAACCCTCTCCCCTCTGCGGCCCCTCCGCGGCACCCCTCTCCCCTCTGCGGCCCCTCTGCTTTCCCCTCTCCGCTCCGCGGCCCCTCTGTGGCAACCCACTTCGCGCCGCGATCCCCTCTCCGGCCCCTCTCCGCGCCGCGCCCCTCTGCGGCCCCTCTGCGGCAACCTCTCCGCGCGCGCCCCTTTGCGGCCCCTCTGCGGCAACCCTCCCCGCTGCCGCCCCTCTGTGGCCACCTCACTGCGCCGCGGCCCTTTGCGGCCCCTCTGCGGCAACCTACTTCGCGCAGCGTCCCCTCTCCGGCAACCTCTCCGCGCCGCGCCCCTTTGCGGCCCCTCTGCGGCAACCCACTTCGCGCCGCGTCCCCTCTCCGGCCCCTCTCCGCGCCGCGCCCCTCTGCGGCCCCTCTGCGGCAACCCACTTCGCGCCGCGTCCCCTCTCCGGCCCCTCTCCGCGCCGCGCCCCTCTGCGGCCCCTCTGCGGCCACCTCACGCGCCGCGGCCCCTCTGCGGCCCCTCTGCGGCAACCCACTTCGCCCAGCGTCCCCTCTCCGGCCCCTCTCCGCGCCGCGCCCCTCTGCGGCCCCTCTGCGGCAACCTCTCCGCGCCGCGCCCCTTTGCGGACCCTCTGCGGCAACCCACTTCGCGCAGCGTCCCCTCTCCGGCCCCTCTCCGCGCCGCGTCCCTCTGCGGCCCCTCTGCGGCAACCTCTCCGCGCCGCGCCCCTTTGCGGACCCTCTGCGGCAACCCACTTCGCGCCGCGTCCCCTCTCCGGCCCCTCTCCGCGCCGCGCCCCTCTGCGGCCCCTCTGCGGCAACCTCTCCGCGCCGCGCCCCTTTGCGGCCCCTCTGCGGCAACCTCTCCGCCGCGGCCCCTCTGCGGCAACCTAGCCGCGCCGCGCTCCTTTGCGGCCCCTCTGCGGCAACCTCTCCGCCGCGGTCCCTCTGCGGCAACCTATCCGCGCCGCGCCCCTTTGCGGCCCCTCTGCGGCAACCTCTCCGCCGCGGCCCCTCTGCGGCAACCTCTCCGCTGCGGCCCCTCTGTGTCCCCTCTCCGCGTCGCCACCCCCTCTGCGGCCCCTCTTGCTTCTTAACAGGTTCTGAATTTTTTCACAAAGGTATGCCCTCTATGAGTGCCTTATTCTGTGCTTCGATTCATCCTGTTTTCATGTTGATGGCATAATGTGTGCATGTCATTGCCATAATGTGTGCTGGTTCTCATATTGTTGCCAATTTGTAGTTAGACTTGTTGGCATTGTGTTGCAATGTTGTTGCTAAAATATGTGCTGGATCACCACCTTGTTCGCATCATGTTGCCCATTGATTGTGCTGGTTGTTTTACTCTTGCCATCTTGTTGGCGTGCAGGTTGTAACCCTGTTGAGCATAATTGTGTGCTGATGCCTATCACCCTATTGCCATATTTAAGTGATGTTTGGGTGTTGGTTGTCACCTTGTTGCCAGCATATGTGATGTTTGTGTGTATAAGGCCTATTCCCTGTAGCTTCAGATATGGTAAACATATGGACGATGATGACGATTGCCATAGGTATTTGATGGATTGGCATGTATTTAGAATTCACTGCACCCCCATACCAATTGGCAATCAATTGAGTCAAAAAATATTTTATATAAATTATAAACAATCGGGTGATAGGCATTATACACACGAACAACACATAATTGCAACAGGGTGACAACCAGCACACATTATGGCAACAACCTCGCAACAGGGTCTCCACCAGCACAAAAACTGGGCATACATATATTAGCGGAAAATTGTCTTTGTTGGATAATTGCGAACATTAAGGACGATGATGACGATTGCCATAAGTATCTGATGGATAGCCACTGGCATTAAAAATCCAATGCAACCCCATACTATGTGGCAATCAATTGAGTCCAATACTTAATTACAATTTCCCTCTATTTCTACTTTACTTATTGGTATCAATGTGCCTTCAAATACATCATATAACTCTTATTCCAGATGCGTCCCGCCAAGAAACACACTAAGCATCAAGCAAGAAAAAGTGTGGCTTTCGACCCACTATCTAATTTCCTAGGATCTCAGGAGGGTTCTTCTGGGCAGCGTGCCCAACCTCAGACCCGAACCCATAATTGGACTGAGAATATGGACGCAATATTCATGTCTTTGCTCACTAAAGAGCATACACTAGGGAATTACGTGAATGGGTCGTTCACTACAGTAGCGTGGGTTCGAATCAATGCGGCATTCAATGCTAGGACCAATTTACAACTCACCAAGGAGCAATTAAAAAATCGGCTAAAAGTTTTAAAACGGTCATTCAGTCTTTATAACTATTTAGCCAACAAGAGTGGATGGGGTTGGGATTGTATCCACAATATCCCGACACCTGGTGATCCAACCGACTGGGATGCTGTCATAGCGGTATTGACCACCCTATCTTGTAAATCATAAACTTTGTTCAAAAGTCTCGCGTAATATATGAATAATTGACATTATACATATCTTATTCCTATTCAACTGGAAAATCCGTCATATGCAAGATGTCGAGATAGGCCATTTCCGCCATATAAGGATATTGAATTCTTGACAGAAAAAACCACGGCCACTGGCCGATATGGATTTGCATCCACTATGCCTGCAGCCCAAACAGTTGATAGTTCATCCTCATCTTCCCCTGGTGAGGATGATACAAATCTTGGAATAAGAATGTCGGCTTTTAATATCTCACAACCTACATTTGAAGCAGGTTCTTCTGCAGCGCCTCAATATGCAAATATCAGGGCGCCGCAAACCGCCGACTACCCATCTTCAACTCCTGACATCCCCCATGTCGGAGGTAGTGCTAGCGGGAGCGGGCATAGCTCAGGAAGCAAACGCCCACGCTCTCCACAACACACAAACCCTCAACCCAAACCTACCTCGTCCTCTGGGGGACGCCGGCGCAAATCTGATGCCGGGCTTACTGTAATATCTGAACTTGTTGATCTAGGCAGGCAAAAACTTGAACTGGCCCGTGAAATGTATCAGGAAGAAAAGGCCAACAAAAGTATTATTCCAACCATTTCCAATTGCATGACCCGAGTATATGCGATGCCAGGCATTACTCCAGAAAAAGTGCTTAGTGCAGGGGAAGCACTCAAAGATCCAAATAATCGTAAACTGTTTATGACAATGACCGACGAGTTGGCATATATGTGGGTTGAGCGTGAAGTGGCAATCCAATCGCAAGTATATAGACCATTTTTTCCTGGAATGTAGGTTTGAATGCTGTTAGATGTACTTTTTAATCATCATGTAATATGCTCAGAAGACATTTCAATTATGTTTGAATGCTGTTAGATGTACTTTTTAATCATCATGTAATATGCTCAGAAGACATTTCAATTATGTTTGAATGCTGTTAGATGTACTTTTTAATCATCATGTAATATGCTCAGAAGACATTTCAATTTTGTTTGAATGCTGTTAGATGTACTCTTTAATCATCGACTGTATTAACAACCATGCTTGAATTAGTGTTATATTACAACGTCATATGTTGCGATTGTCAATGTTGAATATATATTGTACTTACAGCATTAATGGGTGATTCGAATCATAGTCATGTGTTTTCCTCCAAAATCAATACCATAATAAGGGACCTTTTAGATGATGATGACGACTATTGGGGTGAGGTATTAGCGATGTTGATTCAGCAAGGTTACTTGGCATCTAGCCATACTGTCGACAAGCAACCGTGTCGAACCCGTCCATTCACAGGGCACCAGGTAATATGTGATATATTGAATGGCCATCCTGACCGTGGGTACGACCAGTTTCGAATGCGGACCACGACTTTCATCGCACTTCGCGATGAGCTAGTCCAAAAGGGATTGTTACAAAACACACGCCATATGACAATTGAGGAACAGTTGGGAATTTTTATGTTTTGTGTTGGACATGGGGTGGCTAATAGGGTAATCGCTGAAACATTTCAACATTCGGGTGAAACTATCAGTCGACATTTCAACAATGTGCTTCGGGCGATTGTGACGTTGAAAGACGATTACATAACACTTCCGGCGAATAATGTTTCGGTGAATGCCCGAATTAGAGATAATGTCAATTTTCACCCATTCAAGGTATGTATGCTTTTATATTTTTTAGTTCACTTATTTATATGTCACCAGTGTTCATTATATTAATTGACTGCATGTTGTTTGATGTTTATTGGCAGAATGCAATTGGTGCAATTGATGGGACACATCTTCCGGTGGTTGTCAACAAGAGCAAGCAACCGAGATTTCGGAATCGCAAAGGATTTACTTCGCAAAACATGATGGCTGCAGTATCCTTCGACCATCACTTCCTATTTGTCTGCACTGGTTGGGAGGGATCAGCAGCTGACATGAGAGTACTCCGATGGGCATGCGAAAGCGGAGGATTCACTGTGCCTGAAGGTATATTGTACACAGAAATTTATCTTTTACATTTATTTAATGATGGGGAATATAGAATTTAACATTGTACATGTTTCGTAAAATCTATAGGCAAATATTATTTGGTAGATTCTGGCTATGCAAATACAGACAGATTTCTTGCACCATATCGGGGGGAGCGTTACCATATTAGGCAATTTGAGGGAAACACACGAGGTCGCACTCATCGAAGTCCGCGCGACCTATATAATCATCGACATGCACAATTGAGAAATGTGGTGGAGAAAACATTCGGTATTTTAAAAAAACGGTTCAAGATCTTGACTGTTGCAACACCCTTTCCATATAAAGTCCAATGCCAGATTGCGATGGCATGTTGTGTTATACACAATTTTATTCGACGACACTACGGTGCGGATGCCATATTTAACGATGTGTTAGAGGAAGAACCAAATGTAGAATTAGATGTCGAGGAAACGGTTCATAGTGTTGGTACTACTGAGTCACACAGAGGCGACGCGTTGCGCACATTTATAACAGACCAGTTATGGAATAATCGCAGTTAGATATATATTTTATTGCATTGTAAGAAATGTGTAATATATGTGATTGTATGATTACAATGTGTTTGTAAAATTATGTATGAACTGGATTATGTAAAGGACTTTTCTTATATGTGTATTGAACTGAATTATGATTACAATGGGATTGTATGTAAAGGACTTTTTCTTATGTGTATTGAACTGAATTATCATTACAATGGGATTGTATGTAATGGACTTTTCTGATGTGTATTGAACTGAAATATGATGACAATGGGATTGTATGTAAAGGACTTTTCTGATGTGTATTGAACTGAAATATGATTACAATGGGATTGTATGTAAATGACTTATTATTTTGTGATCTTTATGACCATAATGGACTGAATTGTATGTGATTGAATCTGCTAATTATTATGTTGGTCCTATAATTGGGGCAATTTTTGTTAGTGTAACGTCATTATTTCACACATTTGTTTGGTTCATTATTTACTTGATATCTGGTCATGACATTCTGTTTTAATTTTATTTAACATCCAGATAGTTTTGTATTGGTATATTGACTTGTGTATAATTAGTGCCTGAATTTTATTAACTTTTTTTATTCACTATTTGACCCTTTATGATAAATTTAAAAAATTAAAAAATATGCTATTAATCAACCTTATAATAAATTTAGATTATTATTAAAAAAGTATAAAAATATTTAAAAGTATTTAAGAATGATAGAAAATTTTAAAAAGAAAAAATTAAAATTTGCTTATCTATTGATTAATGGTTTTAAAATGATAAACAATCAAAAATTTTAAATATTTTAATATATAATTTTCTATCATTTTTAAGTACTTTTAATTATTTATTATTTATTTTTAAATATTTTTTATAATTTTAAATAATATTTTAAATTTATTATTAGGTTGATTAATATCATAAATTATTTTATTTATAAATTATATCATAAAGGGCAAAATAGTCAATACACAAATTTATCACTTCTCAATTCTTCTTATTCCTCTATACTCAACCAAACACAATTTTTTTCTATTCATCTTATTCTCCTTATTCCTATATAATTTACCAAACACAATTTCCTTTAAACCCGGTATAACTTATAAACCCAACCAAACGCAAATTTACACTAATTCCTGCTAATACCATAATCTATACCTATCCCCGGTATAACAAAATTTTTCTTATCCCCGAACCAAACGGTACCTTAGGGCCCGTTTGGATATGGGCTAGAACGGGGAATAGCGGGTTTATCCCCTTATTCTACCAAACGCATCTGGAATCAATCGGTATTGCTTATCCCAGTACAAGCAGAATTAGCTGGAACAATAATTCTTACCCATTATTTTATAATTTTTTTTTTACCAAACTATCCCTCCTCCACTCATTTCTCTCTTCCCAATACACTCTCATCATCATAAATCTATCTCTCTCCTCTCTCTTTTCCTTCATCCCACCTCCTTTCTCTCTTCCCAATACACTCTCATCATCACAAATCCCTCTCTCTCCTCTCTCTCTTTTCCTTTGTCCCACCTCCTTTCTCTCTTCCCAATACACTCTCATCATCACAAATTAATATTATAAAATTTTAAATTTTAAAATTTAAATGTTGAAATTTTATGTTTGAAATTTTAAATTTGATTTGAAAAAATAAAATATTAAATTAAATATTATTTTTAAATAATATAATTTAATTATGATTATAATTTTATTTTTATTTTTTTAAACCATTAATCCATTAGTTAAAACGAGAAAAATAATTTTACCAAATTTTTATCACATAATAAAGCTTGAGGGCAAAAACTTACAAATATTTAGCAAATATACGATTTTTGCAAATTTTTTTTAAAAAAATTTGTTAAAAATTTATTATTTAAGATTAATATTATAAAATTTTAAATCTTAAAATTAAAATGTTGAAATTTTATATTTTAAATTTTAATTTTAATTTGAGAAAATAAAATGTTAAATTAAATATTATTTTTAAATAATATAATTTAATTATGATTATAATTTTATTTTTATTTTTTTAAACCATTAATCCATTAATTAAAACGAGAAAAATAATTTTAGAAAATTTTTATCATATAATAAAGTTTGAGGACAAAAATTTACAAATATTTAGCAAATATACGATTTTTGCAAATTGTAAAAAAAATTTATGTTAAAAATTTATTATTTCAAATTAATATTATAAAATTTTAAATCTTAAAATTAAAATGTTGAAATTTTATATTTTAAATTTAAATTTTAATTTGAGAAAATAAAATATTAAATTAAATATTATTTTTAAATAATATAATTTAATTATGATTATAATTCTATTTTTATTTTTTAAAACCATTAATCCATTAATTAAAACGAACTAATTAGATTTTAACAACTTTTATCACATATTAACTCTTGAGTGCAAAAAAGTAATTTACCCAACTTATCCTCTTTATTCCTCCTATTCCTTATTATTAAACCAAACACAAAATCTCTTATCCCTGTAACCATCCCAAACGTTTTTTCGCTCTAGTTCCGTATTTTATACTTATCCCCGGTTTAGCTAATTCTATCTTAACCCGATTCCAAACGCAGCCTTACTATATTAAAATATCTGTGTTGATACAGTGAATCTGGTACTGTCAAGTAGAAGATATGTATTATATAAGAATCTATTCCTTTTACGACCATCTACTAGAAAGGTAGCAGTAATCCAGCACTAACATTCTGAGGAAAACATTCATCAATGGTTTTTGTTTTACAAACAAAGTTGTCGGTCCCCATTTACATGTCTATAACACATAGATTACACTTGTTGTAGAAATGGCATCCAAAAAAATTTGGAAAGTGCTCTCGACGGAAAGCAATTTCCAAGAAAAGAAAAGGAATGATGATGTTTTGTGGTGTTTAAATGTTTTCGCGATTTTGGTTAGCAGGAAGAATGAAACAGAAAATAGCAGACAACTTTTACAAGTCTGTCGTTCTGTTATGGTTTTCTAGAAAATTTATTGGGAAAAAAGAAAAGCAAATCCATACAATCTGGACGCCATTTTTATGGAGAAGTTAGACTTAAGCCTGCACAAACACTTGCACTGCGTTTGGTAACGGGGATAAGGGGGGAATAACTCCCTTATCCCCATTTTAATACCCAAACAAAAAAAAAAAATTTGGGAATTGCTGTTCCCATCTAAATCCATTATTCCGGGTTTAGATGGGAACAACAATTCCCATCTGAAGGTGGAATAAGAGGTAAGGCACGGGAATCGAGGCCAAGGGGGGCAGCATCACGTGAGCCTCCTTTTCCTTCTCTCTCTGCACCTCCTCTCTCTCTCTCTCTCTCTCTCTCTCTCTCTCTCTCCACGGCACTTTTTTTTTTTTTTTCCATACACTAATAAAAATTAATTTTTTTATTTTTTTAAATTAGAATTTTTAAATTTTAAAAGATATTTAAATTTATAAATTTTAAAATTTAAAATTTTTTATTTAATAAATATTATTTTTTTAACTTATTTTTTAATAAATCTAAAAATTTTATTTTATTTCAGTTTTGTAAAAAAAAATTATTAATTTTAAAATTTTAAAATTTATATAATTATTTTATAAATTTATTAAAATTTATATAAATTTAAAAATTAAAATTTTTACTCCCACTTAAACTTTAATTTAAAGGGTAAAATAGTCAATACACATATTTATCCCCTCTCAGTTCTTCTTATTTCTCCATACCCAACCAAACACAATTTTTTCTTATTCTTCTTATTCTTCTTATTCCTATATAATTTACCAAACACAATTTTCTTTATCTCCGGTATAACTCAACTACCCAACCAAACGCAAATTTATATTAATTCTTGCTTATCCCATAACTTATACCTATCCCCGATGTAACTAAACTTTTCTTATTCCCGAACCAAACGCAGCCTTGGAAAATATTTTCCAAGCATAAAACTGTATCTAATTCTTTCTCATGCGGAAACAAGCAACACTTCCATCATCTGCAAACAAAATGAATTGACAAGAAACACTGCAGCTTAGCATATGTAGGATTTTATAGGGCAGCGGAAACTTACAAACTGGATAGCCAACGTATCCAGGAACCGGAATTGGATCAGCTAGCTTGTTTTACCAGCCTTCTTGGATCGTCCTTGACTCTCCACGAATCTCCTGGTTGCAGACCGGATGCGCAGATCGGATCGGATGCGAAGAGGGCTACCAGAGTCCTCTTCTATGTCCACACTCCAAAACCCCGGGAACGAAGATGGAAACCCAGAGAGAACGTAGAGAGAGAATGAGGAAGAAGAAAATCCTATTTCTTCTTGTGTATCGTATATCGTATATCTCAACGTATGAGGGAAGGGGTTCTATTTATCGATTATTAGGACTCCTTAGGATATTCTCTTACTCACGTAGAGATAAACAGAATATGGTTAGGATATGGGTTAAGATATGTTTCTTAACCTATAAGAAATATATCCTTATCTTTAACCCATAAGGATAAATCCTATCCTTTATCCTTAACCTATAAGGATAAATCCCGATCATAATCTACATCTCATATGGATTGAGTCAAATTAGAACCAGCCAATGTGGACACACCACATGGCAACAATCTCCCACTTGGCCACATTGGCCAATTTTCTCTCATATACATTCTACTCTTCATACGAGTAATGGAGCGTGCGACCAGATGGAAAAAAATCACAATGCAGGAGTGCTATATTAAGTCACCACCCAACTAACATAGCACATCACTGACTAAAGCGTATATGCCCCAGACGTTTCAACACACACCGGATCAAGTATCACAAATCTCCCTCCTGTAATCACAGGACTTGACCCTACAACATCTCTTGTACTCATGATTATCTCAAGTAACACAACCGAGATAACCGCCCGGGCAATGAGTCACAAGACTTTCATGGTGTGCTATCAAAACATCTTCCTCAGCCCCTCACATTAATCTGTATCGGTCCAAGCACTTTACTAGACATGCTCCGCGAGATCGTATTTTCTCATGACCCTGAGATACACGCTAAGTTAGTTACTTTGGGCCTCTACTTCATAATGTAGTTCTAAGTCGAGGGCATAAAAAAAAGGGGTTAGTGCTCACACAGTGACATAGAGGGAAGAATGTATGTCACTCTACTAACTGGTCGACAATCACATACAGTATGATATGTATGCCATGGCGGAGCACCCACCCAATGGGTCGTGTCACGCTCTAAAACGCCATGCGAACCTTGGTCTAGGCACCACTAAGGCATCTAACCACTATACAACTCAGGTCATCTCTCTAACCCAAGTATTTAGGTTCGGCTGCTATACAGGCTCGATATGGAATTTTACAAAATAATTCTCATATCCAACTCCCAAGAGTCTCATCTTAAACTAATTAAGGCGACTTTCAAATCGTATCAACACTTTATTCATAACATATATGAACAAAGCAATCATATTACAACTACTAAAGTTTAATATGATTATTTAGTCTCATCCTGCTCACCACTTAGGTGCCAGGGCGATCACCCGTGTGAGTGGGCTGACCTGAGCCTGGTGACTAATGGTAATATGTGCCTACTAGTATCAATTACGCAATCATACATAAAAGAAAAACATATTTTCATTAAGAAAAGCGTAAGATACAAAAGTCTCAATAATGTCCATACATCATAACCTGCGAAGACCCAAACTCCTAACGTGGGTCAGGAACATATCCCTAGCTATCGGCTTGGTCAACGGATCAGCCACCATCCTAGTGGTGGAGATATGTCTAAGAGTGACCTCGCCTAGCCTAATCATATCTCGAATGTAGTGAAAACGGATGTCAATGTGCTTGGTCCTGCCATGATACTTGGGGTCCTTCACATACTCCAAAGCAGCCATGCTGTCAGAGACCATCTCAACAGGCTCGTCAGCTCGAGTCACAATGTCGAGGTGCTGGAGAAATCTCCTCAGCCAAACAGCCTCCTGAACGGCTGCTGAACAAGCAACATACTCCGCCTCCATGGTAGACAAGGCAATGCAACTCTGCTTTTTACTGCACCAGGAAATTGCCCCACCTCCAAGCATAAACACATAGCCTGAAGTGGACCTGCGCTCATCTCTATCACCGCCCCAATCAGCATCACTATATCCTTTCAATCTCAAGTCCCCAGCTTGAAAGCATAGAACGAGATCACTGGTTCCCTTTAAGTATCGAAGGATTCTCTTGACCGCTTGCCAATGAGCAGGTCCTGGGTTGCTCTGGTAACGACTTACCAAGCCAACAGCGAAGCATATGTCAGGTCGAGTACACATCATAGCGTACATCAAGCTGCCAATCGCACTCGCATAAGGAACCCTACTCATTTGCTCTTTTTCTTTATCCGTTTTAGGGCACTGATCAAGACTCAAAGTGTGATTCTTTTCCACTGGAGTATCAACGGGTTTACTATGATGCATCCTAAACCGCTCCAGAACCCTTTTAATATAAGATTCTTGAGACAGACCAAGAAGTCTCCTAGAGCGATCTCTGATGACCTTAACACCGAGCACATAGCTCGCCTCACCCATATCTTTCATCTCAAAATTGAAAGATAACCACTCCTTAGTGGTATTGATCAACTCGATGTCATTCCCAGCCAATAGTATGTCGTCGACGTATAGAGAGAGAAACAAAATTCCCTTCTCCGACTTCTTGACATATACACAGTGGTCTTCCTCTATCATGGACATACCGATAGAGATGATGGCTTCATGAAACCTGAAATACCACTGTCTCGATGACTGTTTGAGACCATAAATGGACCTTTTAAGACGACATACTTTGTCTTCTTGACCTTCGAGTACAAAACCCTCAGGTTGATCCATGTAGATCTCCTCCGCTAATCCTCCATTGAGGAAAGCTGTCTTGACATCCATTTGGAACAATTCCAAATCTAGATGAGCCACTAAGGCTAAAATCACACGTATGGAGGCAAATCTCACAACGGGAGCAAATGTCTCGTTGTAATCTACCCCCTGCCTTTGATTGTAGCCCTTAGCCACGAGCCGAGCCTTATATTTATCGATTGATCCATCCACCTTGCGCTTAATTTTTAAAACCCATTTATTTCCAATAGACTTGCGCTCAGGTGGAAGGTCAACCAACTCCCATACTTGGTTCTTGCTCATGGAATCCATCTCATCTCTCATAGCAGCCATCCACTCATTACAAGCTGGTGATTGTAGCGCTTCTACATAAGAAGCAGGCTCATCATCATCGAGCGGAGTGCACATGAAAATATTCCCTTCGATCTCAAAACGTCGACGGGGAATGTTTCCACGTTCACTTCTACGCAGTTGAGGGCCTAAACTCTCGGCTTCCAAGGGTATGCTCCCACTCATAGGAGCACTCCCACTAACCGGAGGATCGCTACCACTTCCTTCAGCGACTTCGGGAAGTGATCGATCACCCTCACCAGAAGATGGGATAGCATCGTCTTGTAACTCATACAATCCGACGTCATTTCGCATTTCACCAATGCTTGGAAATTCCTTCTCTAGGAATTCCACATTACGAGACTCAATCTCGGTCATCCCACCATCTGGGTGTTCACCATACATCACATAGCCCTTCGAATTTTCAGGGTATCTGATGAACACATGCTTGCTTGCTTTAGGGCCGAGTTTTCCGAATCTATGTGAGGGGTTATGAACATATCCAGCTGAACCCCAAGGGCGTAAGTAGTGTAAACTTGGCTTTCTACCACTCCACAACTCATATGGGGTAGATGGCACTGATTTACTAGGGACTCGATTAAGAATATAGGCAGCAGTCAAAAGAGCATCTCCCCAAAAACTTATAGGAAGATGAGCATGCGCCATCATAGACCTAACCATGTCCAGTAGAGTACGATTCCTTCGCTCTGCAACACCATTTTGTTGCGGAGTACCTGGAATAGTGAGCTGTCTCATAATGCCCTTTTGCTCACAGTAAGTCTTGAACTGATCAGACAAGTACTCACGTCCTCGATCAGTGCGAAGCACTTTTACACTTCTTTCTATTTGATTCTCAGCCTCCGCTACGAAGCGCTTGAAGCAATCTAAAGCTTCAGAACGGTGAGAAATCAAATACACATAGCCATAACGGGAATAATCATCAATGAATGTGAGAAAATAGCACGCACCATGCCGGGCCCTCACATTCATTGGCCCACAAATGTCTGAGTGGATCAGTTCCAAAGGATGAGAGGCACGAGTAGCCTTACCAAAAGGCTTTCTACATGCCTTCCCAGCCAGACAAGGCTCGCACACAGATAGGTCAACTTTGGCGAGAGACCCCAAAAGGCCTACTCGAGCCAGTCTGTTCATTCTTTCTTGACCTATATGGCCTAGTCTGGCATGCCATTTAACGGATTCATCACAAAGATTAGAAGAAGAAGAAGCAAAAGCAAACGAATCATCCTCCAAATCTAACTTAAAGAAACCATTTATTAATGTACCATATCCAAATAAAGTACCATGAAAGGAAATGTCAAGGCGGTCTCTGTCAAAATGAAAAGAATAGCCTAAATGTAGCAAAGCTAAAACTGAACATAGATTACATCTTATACCGGGTGCATATAGCACATCTTGAAGAAGTAAGGTGCGGCCACCACGCAACTTGAGTTGGTACGAACCAACTCCAATAACTTCTTCCATTGAGCCATTCCCAAGGGTGACAAATTGTGTGCCAGTCGGTACTCGATGGTAATCTACAAATCCCGCTCGATCACGCACTACGTGCTTGTTTGCTCCTGTATCCACGATCCAATCGGGAAGAGAATTAGCTACTAAAGCATAAGAGCAAACAAAACAGTGTGAGAGTGGTAGGGTTACCTTTTTCGGCTCAGAACAATCCCGAGCGAAATGACCCTTCTTCTTGCAGTTATAGCATTTTAGCTTCGCAACATCTCTACTGCCAGCGCGCTTGCCTCTGCCGCGCTTTCCAATTCCACCATGAGGAATTTGATTTTTATTTTTTTGCGCTCCATTGTTGTAACGCTTTTTGCGCTTGGGTGCAATCCCACCGCGCTCCTCAGAGCGTGCAACAAGAGCGACAGAACGGTTCGCATCCAAGCGTTCTGCCTCAAGCTCGAGATGACGTGATATGTCATTAAACGTTTTAATGCCCTCACTGTGCGTCATCAGGAGCTTCATCTGGGACCATTCAGGGTCCGGCAGTGAACGAATCACTGCGAGAACCTGTTGCTCATCGGTGAGCTCATTTCCAGCAGCCTTAAGGTCCCGAATCATGGTGCTCATCACACGAAGGTGCTCAACCATTGAGTGCTTCGGGTCCTTAATGTACTGCTGAAACTTTAGATTTAGGGCACGCAGCCTCGTAACTGAAGTTTGCCCAAAAGCAATCTTCAGATTTTCCCACATGTCTTTGGCAGTCTCAAATGTCTCAAACTGTCCAATGAGGTCATCCTGCATGGCACACAACATAGTATACCTAGCCGTACGATCCTCCTTGAACCATTTATCATAGACATCCTGCTCATGCTTGTGTTCTGCAGTAGAGTTATCTAGAGGCTCGGTCTTTTTGACAGAGAGAGTTTCAAGAACTCCTTGTTCATTAAGCAGGTATTGCATTTTTCTGTGCCATATGTCATAATTTTTTCCGTTTAGCTTATCACCCCTCGTGAGGTCAGCTATAACATTTCTGGAAGCCATTTCACTACATTCAAAAACAGGTTTGGACATTAGGCACATATTTCAAAAAATTAACAAGATTGAAAAAATATCTCCTTCACAACGGGATCGAAAATTTCGCTAGGCTCATAATCATCACCCAGTGTCGGTTCAAGAAATTTCAATCTTATTAATTTTTTTCTTATTTAATTTTGAAACTTATTCAAAAAAACGGAACTCATCCATTAAAAGAACACATCTCTTTTAAAAAAAAAATTAAGAACTTATCTTAGATAATTCATATCACACAGATAAAAAAAATAAAATAAGTACTTGTGCCAAAATTTAATTTGAAAAACGTCGATGGTGTGCAAAACACATTCCTCTTACATGACCTTAATTATTACATCACATTTGCAGAAATAAAACCTACTACATCACTACAAAGATGTACATCAAAGGATCATATTCTAAAGGAATGCTGCACACGCCGAACCCGCTTTTCTAAAAATTAAATTTTGTGAAAAAACACCGAAAGAACACAAGTACTTATATGCACAAAACATACACAACAAGCCACAAAAGCATTATAGTTTACATCCACACAAGATATAATAGAATATACAACGCATGCATAAATAATAAAAAAAAATCACACCACATAGGAGCATAAAAAAAAAAATTGCACCACATAGGAGCATAAAAAAAAAAAAAAAAAATTATTTAAAAAAATAAAAAAAAAAAACGGGAGCAATTCAGAGCTGCGGGCTGGCCCTTGCGCCTGCATTGCGCAGGGGGCCACCGCACCGCAGCCGCAGGCCCTCGCGCGGGCCGGGCAGGCCCTGCGCCCGCAGCGCAGGGGCCCGAGCCTGCTGGCTGCGGCGGGCCGGGCCAGGCCCTGCGCCCGCAGCGCAGGGGCCCGAGCCCGCTGGCTGCTGCGGGCCGGGCCAGGCCCTGCGCCCGCAGCGCAGGGGCCGAGCCTGCTGGCCCGCAGCGGGCGGGCCAAGCCCTGCGCCGTAGCGCGGGGCCGATGCTGGTGGCTGTAAGCCGGGCCGGGCCCAACGCCCAACGCGCGGGCCCGCGCCCGCTTGCGGGTCGGTTTTTTTTTTTTTTTTTTTTTTTTTTTTTTTTTTTTTTTTTTTAAGTAATGCACACAGCATAAAATAATAATTTATTTACAACTGATGTAAATATTTCTTGAAGAGTAAAAAACTAAAACTAATTTAGTTTTCTTTTTATCCTTTAAAAAAAAATTTACAGCATATAAAAAAAAGAGGTCATTTACAACATATGTAAATAAAAAAAAAATTCGTGATCATCATAAAAGGATAAAAAATTAAAACTAATTTAATTTTCTATCTTCATCTTTTATTTATTCGATTTCACATAGAAAAGGAATCTAAAAAAAATTGTAGAACTAATCTACGAAAAATATGATCAACGAAACATTTTTTTTTTTTTTTTTTATTTAATCAAGCAAACACATAGGCATGATCTTTTAGGCGAAAACAAGCAAATGGCTCTGATACCAATTGTAGGATTTTATAGGGCAGCGGAAACTTACAAACTGGATAGCCAACGTATCCAGGAACCGGAATTGGATCAGCTAGCTTGTTTTACCAGCCTTCTTGGATCGTCCTTGACTCTCCACGAATCTCCTGGTTGCAGACCGGATGCGCAGATCGGATCGGATGCGAAGAGGGCTACCAGAGTCCTCTTCTATGTCCACACTCCAAAACCCGGGAACGAAGATGGAAACCCAGAGAGAACGTAGAGAGAGAATGAGGAAGAAGAAAATCCTATTTCTTCTTGTGTATCGTATATCGTATATCTCAACGTATGAGGGAAGGGGTTCTATTTATCGATTATTAGGACTCCTTAGGATATTCTCTTACTCACGTAGAGATAAACAGAATATGGTTAGGATATGGGTTAAGATATGTTTCTTAACCTATAAGAAATATATCCTTATCTTTAACCCATAAGGATAAATCCTATCCTTTATCCTTAACCTATAAGGATAAATCCCGATCATAATCTACATCTCATATGGATTGAGTCAAATTAGAACCAGCCAATGTGGACACACCACATGGCAACAGCATACAACAACATCCAAAGAAACATCTTTATTAGGGAACAACATCCAAAGAAACATCTTTATTAGGGAATAATGAAGAAAATTATTCACCAGTTATTCACCTTTATGATCCTTAAGCTGTTTTATTACTATCCCCCGTGCCGTCGACATGATTCTAGTTAATACAAAAACAGTAAACTTGTACCAAGCAACAATATGACATAAACGACATTCTATCAAAATCAGAGGTAAGTTCCAACACAGGAAAACAACTTCCACATAATACCACAACCACAATGAAACAAATTTCACAAATCCAGTAACTAAAAGGATGACTACACGAGAAATGTTATAATAAATCTATTCATACCAATCTATTATTAAAGAAAATAATCATTCTAAATATTATCAATGCAACATTACTGCATAATCACCTCCAAGATGGATGTTTATTGCAAAGAAAGTAAAAGTTAAAATTTTCCCCCTCAACTATAGGCAATTTTGCAATAGATCTTTGAAGGGTTGTTTTTTTTTTTTTTTTTTTTTGGATAGACATTCACCATATGAATTGGAAATTTCATTTGGTTTGCTGATGATTTTACTGAAGTTAATGTCTGTCATAGCTTTTCAATCCATGGGATGGTGGATTGCATCAACAGTAAATCGAGTCCCTGATTAATTTAATAGCAACAACTCAGATTAAAATTAGACAGACGTTGAAGGGGAGTCAACCAAAAGTAAAAGAATATAGGGTCTATTTCGGAATGGCTTATAATTTAGGTGGTCGCCATGCATTTATACCAAAGGAAAAAAAAATAGCATTTGGGGTGGGGGCTCCTCCATTTGTCACTTCGAAGTGACGAGTGAAATTTATCTCATCCTAGAATGGATGGGGTGTAAGATGTATACCTCTTTTGAAGTGTACCACTAGCATTTTCCAAAAAAAAAAAAAAAGATAAAACTAAACAACGGTAAAAATGTACTAGCACCCCCTTAACTACACAGCATTTTAAAATATGCCCCTCAATTTTACTCTTTTTAATTGGCACTCCCCTAATTTCTAATTTTTTTTATGTAAGTTATTCAATTTTGTTGAATTTTCCAGCTTCATTTGCTAATAATTGATTAAAGCTATTAAATTTGATGGAATCACTAATGAATCTAATAAATCATCAATTTGATTGACTAAAATCATTAAATCCATTAACAAAAAAAAACAGGGGTATCAATAAAAAAAGAAAAGAAAAAATAAGTTGAGGAGGTCATTTCAAAATGGCCTATTTTTGAGGGGGTCTCCAAACCTTTTTACCACCAAGCAACTATGGAAAATCCAAGAAAACAGAATAAAAACACATCACAAATAGATTCAAACAAGCAAAACCCACACAATCTCTTGAATCTAATCAACATGGAAAGCACAATTAGCAAACTCATATCCTTCTCCACAAACAACACGCCATCAAAACCCCCTTAAAACACCATTTCCACATCTAAATCCCACCAAATCCTTACAATTAATAATCCAAACAATACCAATCCTAAACTTTTCTCTCAAAAAAAAAAAAAAAAAAACCAATCCTAAACTCATCAAAAACACGTAAATTTCATGTTTTAATCACTGAATCCCTAAAAAACGATCCCGCACAACCTAAAATGATCAAAACCCTTCCTAAATCAATCAAATCGTGCATTTCTATACCAAACCGATTACGAAGAATCTAAATTTATACTTTAATTATGAGAAAAATAAATGTTTGAGAGGGAAGCGACGCTCACCGCCATAAGATTCCTCCGTGAGCAAAGAGAGAGAGAGAGAGAGAGAGAGAGAGGGGGAGAGGAATTAGAGAGAGAGATTCTAAATTTTAGTATTCGTTAGAGTAAATTATTGTTAGGAGTGTACCATTTTCCATTGGGTAAGTATGTCGCCAACTAGGGGTGAAATTGGGCTGGGCTTGGGTCATGTCATAATATGCCCAAATCCGACCGAAATAATATCGGGCTTTGGGTTGGGCTTGTACCCAATTATTTTAAAAAATTAAGGCCCAGCTTAGGCCCAAGCCCAATCAATTCCCCCTATGCTTCGTCGAGGGCATACGTATATAATTTTATTGTATTAAATAAAAATAAAATATTTATTTTTACGTACGATATATATGTATAATTGTATATAATAAAACTATAATAAAATATTCTCGGGACTAAATTATATAATATTAATAGTTACTATTAATAACAGCATATACTAATAGGTCCAAAACTTTTTCGGATCTAAAATTTTAAGCATGCTCCATACGTAGAGTAATATGAGACCCAAAGTTCGACCCATATATGGCCCATCAGGCCGAGCCTTGTTTAGGCCCAGTTCCACTCCTATCTCCAGCTCAGCCCTAAAATATAATATCCTCTCGCTCTTAAAAAAAAAAAAAAAAAAAAAAAAAAAAATTGGTCTCCCCTGGGCCGCGCACCGCTTGCCATCGGAACCCCGTCCGCGCCGCGCGCCGCTCGCCATCGGAAACCTCCCTCCGGGCCGCGCGCCGCTCGCCATCTTCCTCGCCGCCAAGAACTGGATACTTGTGAGTTTGTGAGTTTGTGAGTGAAATTAACATTTGCTATTATCTGCATGTTCAACTCAAGTGCCACATTTTCATTTCTCCCTTCTTAATTTTGATTTCTATTTATAACAATTTTTTCTTATATCTCTAATTAAGTTGTTGTTTGATCCATTAATTTGCTTGCTATTGTGAGAACCAACGGAGAGTGGTTAATTACTTAGAGGGTTATGTGATGTTTGATGGATGATTAATTGATGGGTAATTCGTTGCATCCCCTATTGTTTTTTGTTACTTGTTAGTAGATGGTAGGCTGTGATGAGAACCAAATGCTGCATCAAATTTGACTGCCTAATTTGGAGCATCTTTAGAATTATAATTATTTATGCTAGTAGCATAAATTTAGAGGAAAAAAATTAATTTAATAGCCGATTTTTTTTATCCCGAATTTTTAACTGGTGAACGTATAATTTTCGTATAAATTGCGTATTCGAATATTTGGTGAACGTTTTTTTTTTTTAATCATATTTTTCAACAAATTTAAAAGTTAGAATACGAATTTTATCTCTATTATACCTGCGCCGAATTTTTGCCGAATCTGAATTAACTAACTATGCTTTTGGCCTGATCCTCCTTCTTTGGAGTCCTCCGAGCGTGAAATTTGAATCCATGGCCATGGACACGATCGGCGGGCGACTTTTCTCGGTTGACCCCCTGGAGCGCCACGCCGCCAAGGGCCACGGCGTCATCACCTCCATGTCTGCCGGCAATGACGTCATCCTCCTCGGCACCAGCAGGGGTTGGCTTATCCGCCACGACTTCGGCCTCGGTGACTCCCAAGGTTGCTTTGCTTCCCTTCCCCATCCTTTTTTTTTCTCTTCCGTCCCCTTCCTTCTTTTTCTTCCCCTCTCCACTTTCCCCTTCTTTCCCTCTTCCGAAAAAGAGGGAAAAAAAAAGAAAAAGAAAAAGAAAAAAAGTAATGACATCACACTATATATCACTGACATTTCTATAAGCTTCGCGTGTCCGTGTCGGACTCGTGTCTGATGTAACCACTTCTTAAACGCGCGTTCAATACTGATCCATAGCACATACAATTATATATATATATATATATATATATATATATATATATATATATATATATATATATATATATAATTTTATTTTATTTTATTTTTTTATGCATATATAATGTAAGATGATAAAAATTTTAGCTTTTTGATGAGTACATACAAATTTTATTTTCGACAATATAAATAAATTATGTATGATGAAGAATTTCTTTTCTTAAAATTTTTGAACTATCATTGAAAATTTTATTAATTTTTATTCGTATGAGAAATGAGAAATATAACAATATTTTACCAAAATTTATATTTTATATATAATAAATATATATTATAATATTAATAATATTATATTTTATTATCTGTGCTCATGTCGTGTCTGTGTCATAATTTTTTGGGAGCTGTCAAGTCGCCGTGTCCGAGTCGTGTCCCGTGACCCGTGTTAGTGTCCATGCACTGTAGATCTGGACCTCGGGGGAGGGCGCTCGGGCGACCAGGCGGTGCACCGGGTGTTCGTTGACCCTGGGGGCAGCCACTGCATCGCCACCGTCCTTTACCCGGGCGGCGCTGAGACCTACTATATGCACGCCAAATGGCCGCGCCCGAAGCTTCTTAGTCGCCTCAAAGGCCTCGTCGTCAATGCCGTTGCTTGGAATCGCCAGCTAATCACCGAAGGTCTCTCCCTCTTCTCGGTCGATTTGACAACCACCTCATTCTTCATTGCTTTGATCTCTAGTAATTTCCATTAAAACTTCTGTTAGATTAGATTAGGTTCCAATGCATTTCGCCAGAAAAAAAAAAAAAAAAAACTAAGGATAGTAATATCTTGAAGTTCTGATAGGAAGGTTATTAAATGAAATATACCGCATAGTTGTGGTAGCAACATAAATTTTTTTGACACTTTAGGTAGCATCTCTAAATTTGCTGCACTACATGTAAGGTCTTTATGTATCTACCTTTCCATTTTCCACGGGAGCTGTTTTTGCTGGAAGGTTGAGTTCTCGATCTGTCATGTGCTGATTGTGAGTTATTTCCTATTAGCATCGACAAAGGAAGTGATCCTTGGGACTGAGAATGGGCAGATATATGAGACGGCAGTGGACGAGGTGGAGAAGAGGGAGAAATATGTGAAGCAGCTGTTTGAGCTGACTGAGCTCCGAGAAGCCATAACAGGCTTGCAGGTAAATGCTCCGGAAGCTTTAATATCGCTTGCTACTTTTTGGACCAATTTATTCGGCCGTAGAATGGTAATAAGATTGTGCTTATTGAGCAGATGGAAACAACCTCTGCTGGGAATGCTACACGGTATTACATGATGGCTGTAACACCGACTCGGCTCTACTCTTTCACTGGCATTGGTTCCCTGGAAGTAAGCAATTTTTTTGGATTTTTCCCTTGATGATATCACACATTATCTGGTAGTTTTTAACTCCAGGTTGGACAAATTGCAATTATTTTAAGATATCTGCATGGCTCATGCTTCAATAGCAGTTATCTCTGTACAAAGTGCTTTATGACTGCAAACAAGCTCTGTGTGACCTGAGCTATATCCCAAACAAATTTTTAGATACTATTGATCTTTTTTCATGTGCCCTGCTTCTCTAGTGTTTGCAATATCCAGTTATCTTTAACCTAAAGTCTTCCTTTAATAAGAACTTACACATTGTGCTACTGCAACTACTTGAACCTCCTTGATCTGAAAGTTACACTTTTTATTTGATACTGTTTCTATTTTAGCATGTGAAGAACAATAGCTGTGGCATCCACAAAGGCAATAAAAGAGGGAAAGTTAATATAAAAGGGGTAGAAAAATAAGGAAATCAAATGAGACATAGTGAAAAGAAAAAGGGATAGCGCTCTGTGTACTAGGATAAGATAAAACCAAATAAGGTCTGTATGAACTATGTTTATGAGTTTCCTGTACATGCAAGTATTTTAAGTGTAGGAGTTATGTTTGTCGCATGTTAATGTTTATATATTCAGTATTGAGAAATTCTAACAAATGAGGATTTTCTTACTTTCGTTGAGTGTCAAAATACAAGTATGAGTGCAGGAATTGGAAATGTATTGTGATTTGTGATGGTTTTTATGAAAAATGGCTTTGCAGACGGTCTTTGCAAGTTATTTTGATCGTGCGATACATTTTATGGAGCTTCCTGGAGAAATACCAAATAGGTAGAATTTTGTTTCATGAATTTTTTTCTTTCTTGCGATCAAATGCAAGTTGTTATATAAGGCATCAATTATCTCCTTCTCTTGGCAATTAATATTACTACCATCGAGTCGTCTTCACTTAACTTGGGTTGTTGTAGGCTTGCTAGTGGGTCATAATTAGGGGTGTCAACGAGCCGAACACGAGCGAGCTGGGGTCGGCTCGTGTTCGGCTCGTTTAATCACGAGCTGGCTCGTTTAAATATCGAGCTGAAAAATTCGGCTCGTGTTCAACTCATTTATTAACGAGCCGAACACGAGCTGGCTCGCGAACAATAAGTTTAATTTTCATTCATACTATTAGGTGTAAAGTTTAAAGAAAATTAAAAAATTTAAATTTTAATCTAATAATTAAAATTCACAAAAAATTGATGGCCTAAAATCTAAATAGTAAAGTTTATATATATATATATTCGAGCTGTTAGCGAGCCGAACACGAGCGAGCTGACCCCAGCTCGTGTTCGGCTCGTTTACTAAACGAGCGATTCGATCTCGAGCTCATTTCGAGCCGAACACGAGCTGGCTCGCGAACAGCGAACTGGATTGCCACCCCTAGTCATAATAGTCTTTGGCTGGAAAATGGGACTAATTGAAGCTAGAGACTGATAAAGTGTTTACGATATTTACATTAATCATATGGTTGAAAAATATTGTTTTTAATCCTCTGGTTTATTGAACACGTGGAGTTCAGATTTGAGCATATTTCCATGATGTGATTATAGTATAGGTTGAATAACATCAGAAAGTTTTACAAATTAAATTTCCTAAATTGAGGTGATAAAGTGCTTGGATAGACGACATTTCTTGGTTGTACATGTACAACACTATTTTATTATATCTCTCGCCTGCAGATTCCATGTTGTTCCTTTTCTCTTCTTCTCTTCCACTTTCTCTTTCCCTTTCTTTGCTTATCTTTTTCTTTGCTCACTATGAATGAATTTCCCTAATTTTCATAATTTTTTTAAAAATAATTTTTTTAATTTTTAATTTTTCTAATTTTTAAAATACTGAAAAATTATAGATAAAATCAAAGGAATTTTCAAAGTAAATCAATTTTTATTGTAAATTTGTTTAATTTATTCATCATATGATTTATTGTTAAATTTTTATTGATAAGATCTTACAATTTTTTTTTTAAAAAAATAGTCAGTACCATACATCACTATATTAAAAAGCCTACCAATATATTAATTAGCAAGTGTAGTCAACTATTGTTGCCAATAGGTTGAAACAAATCAATGCATAGTCAAAATTTATAATTAGTGCCCTAAAACTTTCAAAATAACATTATAAAATCTGATTGAGCAAAAAAAAATAAAAAATAAAGTTGTGCCAAAGTGCGCCATTAGGAGGCTGTGCGTGCCTATCGGCACACAAGCTTGCCATGTCTTGGCACGGAAGCCTGTCCGTGTCAAGCAACTACTGGCATGTCTCCGTGTTACGGCACTTTAATACTTGGTTCAACATCATAAAATCCGATTTCCTGTTTCACGATTTAAAGTAGTATTTACGCTTGCTATTTGGTTAACTAATGTTTTTTTGCATCTTTATGCTATTTTAGTATTGTCCTTCTATTTTTATTTTCTACTATCTACATAGCATTAATGGCTGTAATTGAATATTGTAATCATTATTCGGAAATGAATTGGTCTCTCTTTCATGATATGCAGTGAATTACATTTTTTTATTAAACAAAGAAGATCGAAACATTTCGGTTGGCTTTCTGGAGCTGGAATTTACCATGGTGACTTAAACTTTGGTGCCCAGCATAGGTAAATCATCTTTTTAGGATCTTTTGTTTCTCATACATATGAGGAAATATAACTTGTTTATTGATTACCTCTTAGTATGTCAGCATTGCAAATGATCCTTTCATTTTCTTTCCTACAATGATTTCTTCCTTTGAATCCTTTGATTTTGTCAGTTATTTTTCGATGTTCAATGTTTTTATTTGTCTTTCTGATATTTCAATATATTTGAGCAGTTCAGTGACTGGTGATGAAAATTTTGTGGAAAACAAGGGCCTATTAGACTACTCAAAGTTGGGCGAACTGGATGAAGCTATTAAACCCAGATCCTTTGCAGTGTCTGAATACCATTTCCTGCTTCTAGTTGGTGACCAGGTTAAGGTATGTGTTTACTTACCTTGAAGTTGTATTTTAAATTAAGCTTTTGCCATTTTTCATCATTTTAGAGTTCATTGCTTTTCCATTCGTGTGGCTATAGTTTAAAGCTGGGAACAACCATCACTTGATGCCAGCTTTTGCAGTATTTTGGTCATATCTTCTTGAGCATACAGGTGGTTACTTGATCTATGGGTAAATTTTAAAACAAAAGCTTAACTGACCACGGACCATTGTGACGACTTTCTAATATTAGACTAATTATAAAGCACTCGCAAGTGAGAACATTAGTCTTGAATGAATATAAGAAAGCACATAATCTGTATCTTTCTGTGGTTTTCAGTATGGTACTCATTGTATGGGAGGTCTTATTCCTCTAGGATTTGCTCTAGATTTCTTGTTTGATGGAAAATGAACATATTAGACTTTGGATTCTACCGGTTTGGGGAAAGGAAATTATGTAGACAACGTAATCTTAGTTTGAGAGGAAGAAGTGAATGGAGTACTTTTTCAATGCAAATTGGCATGATTCATTCTTGTTGAACCAATATAAGATGCGTTGCAGGAGCCATTGAAACCAACATGATTATGGTTCTGCACTTCTAGTTGTGATACCTAAATGCACTTCAAAATAGCATATCAGTTAAAGAACTTTGGTTTTTGTCTATGACAATTGAAATAAGGGGCTTCTCCTTTAGAGGCACACTACCTATAGGTTTAGAGGTTCTACTTTAGATGAATGGCTCTTTATCCCAGTGGTTGCTTCTCTTTGCTATCTTCTTTCATCTGAATTGGTCTATTCTCACAAGACAAATGCCTTCAAATTGTTTACCCTTTTTTGCAGGTTGTTAACAGAATCAGCCAGCAGGTCGTCGAGGAACTTACATTTGACCATAACTCAGAGTCATCTAAAGGAATCATTGGATTGTGTAGTGATGCCACTGCTGGATTGTTTTATGCTTACGACGAAAATTCTATCTTCCAGGTTTGGTTCCATTTGCATGCTATTTTCTTCTAATTTAATCTTTCTTCATTTATCTGCTTAAGGATGTTGTTTTATGAGGTCATCTGTACATTAGGTGTCTGTCCATGACGAGGGCCGAGACATGTGGCAAGTGTACCTGGATATGAAGGAATATGCATCTGCTCTATCCAATTGTCGCAATCCTTCCCAGAGGGACCAAGTATATTTAGTGCAGGTAGCATGTAGTACCATTATTATATGGTTTATCTATCGAGAAAATGTACATAAATCAGTTTTCATTGCAGGCTGATGTTGCCTTTGCTTCAAAAGATTACTACAGAGCAGCATCATTCTATGCGAAGGTGAGACCTTAACTAATTATATTTCATCTCTTCTTCCTATTGATGCCTCTTTTAAACAGTTATTGACATCGCACTTTGGGATGATGCTTTTTTTTTTTATTCGCTTTATAATAAAGTACTAATTAATTAGTCCTGTAATTGATCTTCACCTGAGATAATGTACTTTTCTGTAGTATGTGCCTATATGATTCTTGGGCCTTAGCTCCATTAAATATCACAAAAGGATGATAAATGATTATGTTTTTGGAAAAGAATAAATAGTGTAGCATGGTGTTACAGACATATGTGTATGTGATTTACATACATCTGCAACTTTTCATTCTGTGCTGGGGATCCAGATAAATGCTTTGCATGTAGAGTAGTATTGCATGTCGAGAGTGCAGCCTATTTTTTTTCTGGGCATGATTGCCTCGTGTCCTTACCTCTTTTAGCACTGTACATGTTAGAGAAATTTACTGTCATCTTCAATAGAGGATGTTGCATATTTTGCAACCTTTTGGGGCTGTTTGGTTTCTCGAAGAAGTGTGGAAAATAGTTTTCCAAGAAGAAAGTTTTCTATGGAAAACTTCTTTTTCTATTTTCTGCCGGTTTGGTTCCAAGGAAAACTAAAATTTTTCAAAAGCTGTTTTTTAAATTTTATGGAAAACCAATGTTTTTGTTTTCCAATTTTTTTTTTTGGAAACAAAAATACTAGTTTTCCAAAAAATTGTGAATTGGGGAAAAAAAAGAAGAAAATAAGGGAAAATTCAAATAGGGAAATATTCCAATCGTAAACACTCATACAACTCAATCAAGAGTCAGGCAGTGGAAAATTGCTTTCCAAAAAAGCTAGTTTTCAATTTGGAAAATTGAAAAAGAAGTTTTCCATAGAAAACTTTTTTATTGGAAAACTTTTTTTCGCACTTTTTTGAGGAATCAGATAGCCCCTTATTTACTGTGACAAAATTTTCTGTTTGGATTATTATTTCCTTTTTGTCCTTAGTTTTTTTCTGGCCTAAATAAATTGGTAACATTAAGTCTACTACTTAACACGGGTTCAATAACTTCAAATGAAAAAAAAAGAAAGAAAAGAAAAACAGGCTCGAGCATTCCTTTTATGTTATTTCTTTATTTTTGTTGCTGGGTGAACCATTTACTCTGTGATTCCACTTCACGTTGCAAGTTTATCATTGTAAATACCCATTATATGTTAGATGTGATTTAGACATTTAAAAGTAGATTTTGTGGAGAGGTGAAATGTTCCTATCATTCATATATGAAATAAATACTCATTGTAGTGTTCCTTTTTCAGATAAACTATGTCTTATCATTTGAGGAGATCAGCTTAAAGTTCATCTCCGTAGGTGAGCAGGTAATAGGAATAAGCATTTCTGTTCTGTTCTTGGAGTTTTATTAACCTAGGAGTGCAACACCGCATTGCATGAATGTATATGAGTTCAGAATTATATTTTATGGTACGATGTATTATCTCTGTTCATGGAGATGATTTTTTTCTATTTTTGGGTTGGGGGGGTGGTGCGGGGGGTGGGTGCAACTTGAGTTGGTTTGAAATGATACTTATTAATGTAGGCAGCTTTTGTGTTTTAATGTTAATAATTTTGTTCGTTTTTCTTCTGTGAAATTGTTGTGCATACTTAGGCAGAGCAAAAATGTTTACAAGGCAGATAAGCTCAGTAATGATGGAACTATGTTGATTAAAGTACCTCTGTCATTCATGTGATGTGGTCATGTCACTGCTTGTGTCCATTGCAAATGTGAACCTGCAATAATGAGGATGCGTAAACCCTCTTCCCCTTTCCAATATATCACAGACACTACCACCTGCCTTTGGTTGGTTAGCAGTACTTGCATTGTTGTGATACTAGACTTGTACATTCTGACCTTCGATATCTGGTGCTTACTCACTCGGTGGTTCTTCGATACTTGTTCGAACTCTTTTATTGCGTTAAATTCTAGTTCTGGATTTTTTTTTGCCCTACCTATTATCTGTTGATTGCCTTTGTGGTCAAATCTTTTGTGTCTTCTATGAAACACAACTTAAACATATACAAGTTGGCTATCTACCAGTTTCTACCTCTATGGCTCTATCTTTATCAATTTTACTTCTATTTCATCCATGCAGGCTTGCAATGGCATCATGATGGCTGCTTTTAAATGTCAAGTTCTTTGAGTCACATAAATTTGTAGTCATTTAGTTTGCGACAACTGATCCTCTATGGACGAACAATTCTTCTGATCATATTTTATGTGATATGGAATATAATTCTTAAATCCAAAATCTTTTTAAACTGATACATCTTCCTACCGTGCATGCTATATTTTTCCAGGCTGATCATTTTCCTTTTTTCTTCAAATGGAGCTTTGTAAATGTTGAAATGTGCTCTAGCCAACTCATTCTTGTTGGGAGAACTTTTGGATGATGATAATTGCTCATAATGATATTTATTTCCCTACTAGTTAATACCTTTCTTTGAATTTTTCTGATGCTTGTCATAAGTTGGCCAATGTACAGTCAAATGCTTTTGGGATCTATATTTTACTTTAAGATAATAGTATTTTCAGATTCTTTTTATGTATATTAGTTTTTTCATTTTGAAATTTGATCTAATGATGTCAATTGTTTGTCTCTATTATGCAGGATGCTCTTAGGACTTTCTTATTAAGAAAGCTTGATAATCTGATGAAGGATGATAAATCCCAAATCACAATGATCTCCACATGGGCTACAGAACTATACTTGGACAAGGTTGCCCTTCTGGTCAATTTTCTTAATAGATTACATGTGTATTTAGTACATTAAGCAATTATTCCATTTCTAGACAATAAGTATCTATTGGACCTGGGTTAGGGCCCATGTGGTATGGAGGACCACCTAATGTGATTGAGCACTTACGAAGGGAAACGAAATATTTTTATTGGACTTTCTCTCCGCATGTAATGCATTCTTCCTGTAAGCCCAAATGGAGCCTTAGTTGCATACTACAAGAAAAACTGTTAGTTAACAGTCTTGTCTAGTTCAGGCACTACTATAGACAAGCGGTGTCAAACTCTGCATCTTTTACTGAGAGATGCCCAAGGAATTAAAACTTTTCTCTGTTTGACTAGTCTACAAAATACTGGAATATGCCAAATGATTATTAAACAAAGAATTGTTGTCAAATGGCTTCGCTTTTCTGCGGGAATTTAAAACCTGTTATTGTGATGCTTTTAATACATGCCACAACTAAAGCATGGCATGTCACTACTTGGTTGTAATTGCTGGTACTCTTTTGCAGATTAATCGCCTTTTGTTAGAAGATGACACAAGCAAGATAGCTAATACAGTGTCAGATCAGAGTATGTCAGAGTACCAATTAATTGTAAAAGAATTTCGAGCTTTTCTTAGTGACAGCAAGGATGTATTGGATGAGGCAACAACAATGAGGTTACTTGAGAGGTACAATTGTGTTCAAATACGTTACATGATTTGCAGATAGATTGACTGTTCTAGCATTGATTTTAGTTTATTTTTACTTACCTGCTACAAACAATATGGTTAAATCTCTGTCATTAGATTGAAGTAGCAAGCTTTTGCATACTGTAATGCCAGCATGATACTTGCCATGACATGTATTGCAGCACACCAATTCTACTGCCGGCATGTACCCTTTTATTTGGTTTTTGATCATTAAATTGTAGAGAGGTTTCTTTTCATGGAATAGTTTTGTAAGATTAACATTAAGAAGTATCCTAAACCAATTTAAATTGGCGGTCTGGTGATACTATCGATATCTATAATAGAATGCTGATATTCCACCTGCATTGTACATGCAGTGACTGCGCTTTCAGCAGATGAAATTGTGAAATCCATAGGAAATGCAGATTTTACCATATATTATCTTTTAATTTTCATAAATCTACTTAGAAAATTTATCATTGCACTAATATACAATGGTCAGTAGAAAATCAATAATAAACACGAGGAGATCACACTAGTCTTCCTTTCAGCTTTAGAGGTTTTTTTCCTATTTGCATTATAGTTTCTTATGTTCTTCCTTGTTATTAATCTCTTATTTTCACCAAATATCACAAACATGGGCTTTGTGCATTAATGGCTGTTTGGTCTTTATTAACCTTTTACTACTGTTTGAAATTAGCAAAGTTATGCCCTGCTAGACGTGACATAGATTTTTGCCATTGCAGTAGGACATGCTATTTTTTGCCAATTGGCTCAAATCTCCCGGTAGTGACCATTATGACTTGAGATGTCAAGTGTTCCTTGTCTAGTCAGCAATGTTGCATTTTGAGGATTTCACACATCGTAGCTGGTGATATAGTTTCTTCACATAGTGGGCTTTCTATATGAATAGTTGCTCAGAGATTTAATCTGCACATTAGTTTTCTGTTGTATGTTATGCTACTTGGTTTGATAGAAGAAAGTCTCTCTCTCTCTCTCTCTCTCTCTCTCTCTCTCTCTCTCTCTCTCTCTCTCTCTCTCTCTCTTATAATAATTGTGAGGACAAGGTTGCAGAAAACAACTCACTTACCTTAACAAATTCTTTTAGTTACGGGAGAGTCGAAGAGCTGGTTTATTTTGCTGGTTTGAAAGAAAAGTATGAAATTGTGATCCATTACTACATTCAGGTATGGCATGGTCTTGAGTAATACTTCTAGAAAAATGTCATACTATTTAGTTGCAAATATTTCGGTTTCTTTTTCTTTAAAAATTGATTACA
This sequence comes from Tillandsia fasciculata, assembly GCA_029168755.2. Lineage (NCBI taxonomy): Eukaryota > Viridiplantae > Streptophyta > Magnoliopsida > Poales > Bromeliaceae > Tillandsia > Tillandsia fasciculata. The sequence continues at coordinate 8,255,549 of CM054939.1, read as the reverse complement.
TATCTATATGCTCAGTAATTCTACCTGGCTTTATTAGAATGGTTACCTAGGGCTAGAAATATTGAATATAGAAGCTACTGATTGTAATGAATAGGATGCTTCTAGATGTGAGCAGAAGTTTAATAGGTTTTATTGTTGTATTTAGCAAGGAGAAGCAAAGAAAGCATTGGAGGTCCTTCAGAGACGGAATGTACCTATCGATCTTCAGGTACAAAATTTTGTCCCATTGATTTAGTTGGTCATTAATTTCTCAAACATGCAAATACGTTCATTAATTTCTCAAACATGCAAATACAAAATCAACTAATTTCTTGACTTTTCATTTTGTAAATAATCTGATATATATTGTAAACAATTTGGTTCATTGGTTGTTTATCATTTTTCTTGCAGTATAAATTTGCCCCTGATTTGATTAGTCTTGATGCTTACGAGACTGTGGAATCATGGATGAATACAAGCAACTTGAACCCCAGGAAACTTATTCCAGCGATGATGCGTTATGCAAGTGAACCACATGCCAAGTATCAATAGTTCAAACATTATTCATGCCTCCAATTTAATTTTTTCCTATTGCTTTTAGAATATTTTCCAATGACGAATACAAGTCTTACTTATATTGCCTATAGTAGAACATGTATTTGCATCTTATTGCTCAGGCATCATTTGGAAAGTATTACTAACATTTTTTTTGTAGTTTATAATTTGTTTCTTATTAATTAATTTCGTTGGCAATGTATAATAGCTATGTAGTTTCTTAATTTATTTTTCCCTATTGTACGCCCTTGATGGATTTTTGCCAGATCTCCCCTCATTTTACTGCAGCATATCATATATTTTGGATGTGAAAGCAAACTGAGCTGTTCCTAACCTGCTCTACTCCCACCAGGACTAAAGATTTCTTAATATGAAATTAATTTGGTTTTCTATCTTGCACTATTGAAATGAGTTTTACTGTGGCCTGCAAATGTTAGTTTTTGGGTCGTTTGTGCACTTGATAGTGTATGATGTAACCAAACCATTTTTGAAATAAAATCATTTATTGACTTCGTGGTTACAGGAATGAGACACATGAGGTCATTAAGTACTTGGAGTTTTGTGTGAAGAAATTGCATAATGAAGATTCTGGAGTGCATAATTTGTTGCTTTCCTTATATGCCAAGCAGGTTCGCCTTTGATTAGTTTCTTGTTTGACATGATTCTATTCCTTATTATGAAGGACAGCTTTTTTTTTTGTTTCCTTTTTTCCCCAACTGTTTTATCTTTGACTGAATCCGTGACAATTTGTAATTTATAAAGAGTGTGGTCACATTGGCTATTGATGTATTTGTGCACTAGCTTTGAAGTTGAAGCATCTTGAGTAGCACTTCTCTAACAAATTTAAGTTTCTATTAGAATGAGTGAAATTAAACACTGTACTTAATAGTTGGTAGGTATTATTATTTTTCGGAAGTACAGTTCTTTCATAAGATGGTCAAAGTGGAGGACTGGAAGAGAGGTGGAAGATGACGATAAAATGGTTCTTTTCATCTAAGTATAAATTTTCATTACTTAAGAGTCGACAGCTGGTGGCAGGGTGGATCTGTATGGAAGAGAGGAGAGCTTTTAACTGAGAAACTAAGACTCTTGCTGGGAAAGTCAAGAGTTTTTTGAAAATGTCAGAGAGATATAAAGCCCTTTGAAGTTTTATTTTTAAGTCTAGAAAATTTAAAGTACTTATAGAAGTTCCAAAGAAAAAGTAATCCTAATGAATTAATAATGACTATCATGAACTAATTGTTTCTTACTGGTTGCTTACTGAATAGAGAAATGAGAAAGAATGTCTCCACTTATCATTGCTTTCGAACATATAGCTGAAGGAATTAGACTCAGGTAGAATAAAACAGAAAACTTCAGGCAAAATAAAACAAGAAACTTATTAACCTTATGGCTAGTAGTGTATCTGCCCTTTTTTTTTTTTTTTTCCCTTTCTCCAAACGAATGTGTAAAAGTTTCAGAAGCGGATGACTTTCAGGACTCCTGAGGATATAAAATGCTTCACAGTTCATGAAAAATTTATTTAGAATATATCTAAAATATGTAACCTTTAATCAATGATAATGCGATAATTACCTAATATCTAACCTAAGCAAGCATGAGAGACATAATCTTGCATCATGTTGTTGTTGTTTAACTTAATGCCTTATCAAAGTATTTTAAACAAAAAATCTCATACATTGTATAGATCTTAAATTTTCTCATCCTCCTTAATCCTTTTGGTATCATGGCAATCAACAATACATCCTCATAGGCACATATGAGGTAGGCTTTTTGATGTAATGGAAAAAGTTATGTGATCAAATTCAGAATTATACAGCAATGCAATTTGATTTCTCTTTTGTGCTTTGGAGTGGTCTTGGAACTTATGAATATTATCTTGTGTTTTCGTATCCAGGAGGATGAGACTCAGCTCCTGCAATTTTTGGATTCCATGTTTGGGAAAGGACAAACAAATGGTTCCGATTTCTTTTATGATCCCAAATATGCATTGCGGCTATGCCTCAAGGAAAAGAGAATGCGTGCTTGTGTTCGCATCTACAGCATGATGTCCATGCATGAAGAAGCTGTGGCTCTTGCATTGCAGGTAAGATTTTTCTATTGCTTTTCTTTCGTCGCTGTAATCCTCTGTTGATTAAATTGTACAGCTTTCTCTCATATACTTTATTTAGCTGCTTTGTATTTGCAAATTTCTTTGCTATTACAATCTACTTCATCAGGTTAAATGTGTTCAAGCTTTTTGATTGCAATAAACCTATGATATGTGTACCAGTGCTTGTGAGACTAGGAAATTCAGCTGAGTATAGCTTTTTAGCTCTCAAACTTGTATGATCTGTGATTTCATATTGTATCTATTTTCTCACCTTTTCTGTAAATGTCGCATAGAATTATTTCTTGCCACATTAAGGCATGTCCTCTAGGAGTAAGTTTTGAATCTGGAGTGTCTCAGTGGGGGTATTTGTAGGATTACTATTTACTGCTATTTGGACTGGATGACTTTCTTTGGCATTTTGTTTCTGTAACACAGTGAACTCTTCTTCAAGTCTCGTTGAGGTATTGTTTCGGAATGCAGTTTTTAGATAATTATGGTGGAAAGACTGAATTTTGGGATAGTATCCTTTGCTTCACCTGCTCCAATCAACATATCATGTTAATCCGCTTAACCACAACATCTGTTGCACTACCTAATTTAATGCATTAAGAAAAAGAGTAAGTCTATTGATAAAAATGGACAGACCAGAGTTCCGTATGATTCATCAATGGCCAGTTCCTTTTAGATGGTCCTTTGACTATAAAATTTTACAAGTTACCTCACTTGCATACATTTCATAGTGCTAGTTGTTGTTATATTTCGGAATATTAAGATCATTACACTACTATTTCGTCACCAATTTTAGGCCTTGACATGGTTAAATTGTCTTGCACACATTTTTTGTGCTACTTGTTGCAAATTGTATTAGCAGGTGCTTAAGGTAGTGTTTTTTTTTTTTAATTTCCTTATATGATTCAATTTGTATTTCCATTTCAGATGAAGATTCAAGTAATTATTTCAACAACATGTGCTTCAATTTAATTACAATGAACTAGAAGTTATTTTTGCTAGGTAGACCCAGAACTTGCCAAGGCAGAAGCGGATAAGGTTGAAGATGATGAAGACCTAAGGAAAAAACTTTGGCTAATGGTCGCAAAGCATGTCATTGAGCAAGAGAAAGGCGTCAAGAGGGAGAATATAAGGAAAGCTATTGCATTTCTAGCAGAGACCGGAGACCTCCTGAAGATTGAGGACATCCTGCCATTCTTCCCAGATTTTGTGCTAATTGATGACTTCAAAGTATGATCTCTTGGCCAAATTTCATTCATTATTTTTATCATTATGATCCGCTCTTGTTGGAAACTCAGATTGCATAATTTTATTTTCTAGAGTCAAAGCTTTTAAATCTATGAAGGTAATCTGCCACTTTTCTCAGCACGCTTTCTTTTATTGACTCTGTTTGTTTTCCAGATGTGATTAGGTCAGAGGCCTCAAGGTGTTTACTTGATTTAGGCATTCTATTAAGATAGTAATGCTTTGCAAGTTGATTGGGATTGTGCTTCTTGTAGAATCTCACATGTTTCATGTATGACTGAAGGAATGACCTTTCTTGAATCAAAACCAGAATCGCAAGTAAATAGACATTAAATTAAGAATTTAAGGGTTATTCTGTCATTGAATTCTATAAATGCAAGAGAACAATGTTGCTCTGATTGTTGTTTGGTTTTGCCAAATCACAAAGATTGCATGTTTCAATTACTTAAGGGCATCATAATTTTATGGTGAATATGCTTTGGAGAAGAAGGGTATAGCAAATCCACATCCATGGAAATAATGATGTGATGGTTTTTTAGCTCGAACCAATTGAGTGATTCGTAAAAATAATTTAAGTCTATTTAATCATACTTGACAATGTGTTTTATAATTGTCAGTCTCATAAAGTTTGATATTCCTCAAAGTTTATTTTGTTTTTTTTTTCTTGTAAGCTCATGATCAGATTTTGCTACAGTTCAATTTCCATTCTAGTATGGTTACTGAGATATGAACTTCTTTTATTTGCAAGGGCTTATCCGAGGGCTTTTTTTTCATTTAATGTAGGAGGAAATCTGCAAATCGCTGAAAGACTACAACAATCAGATTGAGAAACTGAAACAGGAGATGAATGATGCTACACGCGGAGCAGACAACATTAGGAGTGATATCAGTGCCCTGGCTCAGAGATATGCTGTTATTGATCGTGAAGAAGAATGTGGGGTACTGGTCCATTAATGTTTATTCTGATTGTTTTTCCTGCTTTCTATGACCTATATTCTAAAAGGGAATTGAGCTCCTATGCTTTTAAAAGTACCAAGTCATTGGTACTTGTAGGTTTTTAGCTCTTGGAAGAAAAGATGTGTGGTTAGAATGATAGTGGGCCCCTTGGGATAAGTGAGTGGTTGGTAGAATAGAATGATCCAAGGGATGAAATTAGTCAACGGAATAGATCTAGCGGTAAAAAACTTACAAGCACCAATTGCTTGGTGCTTGTATAAGCATAGTAACCGGACTCTTCTAAAAGGTGCTTAATATGTGCTAGTATTGTGTTCAATTAACACAATATATCACCATTCAATATTAATATCCAGTTGGTTGAGTTTTAAATTGGGTCTTAGTTCTTTCATTTTAGAGAACTTAATAGTAATAGCTGTCCAGTGATGTTCAAATTATTTTGGTTGATCGAAAAAAAAAGAAAACAGAGAACCTAGTCTTAAACTTGTCTTCTTAATTTAAATTCCATATTTGTGGCCTCCTGAAATTCTGTTCTGGCCTAGTTGATTATTGTACTATTCTATTATGGTGAAGCGTGGAAGAAGGATTACATTGTAGTAGATTTTAGGATAAAAATGCATTGGTGATTGCTGTACTATCACCATATTGTAACTTGGTCCCTTTACTTTCGATTGGTACACTTTCATCCATGAACTTCTATATATATTGCACTCTAGTCTTTGATTGGTAAAAAACGCCAGAATTTAATTGTAAATTGACATTTAATTATGTTTGAAGTAAAGTGAAATATGCTAGTCATTTAGGGTAGAAGGGTAAAATGGCCATTATATAAGAAAAATAGTAGTTTTTTTTTTTATGTTTAGGCACTAAAGTTTTCGCATTAGAAGAACAGGGCACAAGGCACAATAGGGTGATAGTAGAGGGACTATTTATACATTTTCCCCTAGATTATATATGTAAGGGACTGATTCTACCCCTTCTTCGCTACTCTATCATTTTATCGAATGAATTTTTTTTTTTCTTAGTCTAGTCAAGCAAGTTAATCTTCTTCATTCGCCACAGAACGTAGACATATCTTGCATTTTTTTTTTATGATGTCTCATTTTCCTCCTCTTACTGGCTTAACAGGTTTGCAAACGCAAAATATTGACTGCTGGAGCATTGCAACAGATTGGAAGAGGTTATACATCAATGGCATCTATGGCGCCATTCTATATATTTCCTTGTGGCCATGCCTTTCATGCACAATGCTTAATAGCTCACGTTAGTCGATGCACAAGCCAAAGTCAAGTAAGTTACAAATTTAATTATGTACGGTCTTGTCTTTACTTCGTATTCTATCCTGCCAGTTATATTAATTTACATTACAAAAAAGAGTTCGGTATTATGTTACAACTTACAAACATTTACTGTGATTCACTTGCAAGTTGGTGGCAACAAAATGGTTATAGTATGATTTCGATGCACTTTATATCAGTGGTACAGCAAAATTGTGAGATAGTATCTAGATTTTAGAAATTTTTTTTTTCCCCTGATCACTTGTGATTTGTCAGTCGTGCATTTTCAATAAAAAGATAAGGCCATGCATATGAACTTAAACTCTGGAGGGCTGGAGGCATTTGCATCTTAGAATCAGTTCCCTCTAGTCAATCTCTGTTAACTTTTAAAGTGGCTTTCTTGTTTCTCATTAGTATTGATCACTTTGTCATGACATAGTTTCAGTTCCTCATAAATATTATCGTGCCAAATGCATAATTTTCCCTAATAGGATATTTAGTTTGATTTTTTTTTTTTAGTTTTTATGCAACACAAATATGGTCGTCGAGATTGGTTATTTTTAAACTTGTTTGAAGCCGTGTTTTTTTTCCTAATATATTATTTTGTTTAGTTGTATCAGATCATCACATGTTAGTACAAGTGGAAACAATAATCACAATGATCTATTCCAAATTGTTGTTTTAGGCTGAATATATTCTAAACCTTCAGAAGCAGCTTAGTCTGCTTGTCTCGAAGGCACAAAAAGGTTCAGGGGGTAGCGGGCATGACGAGCCTGTCACAAGCACGACCTCCATCGATAAGGTCAGTATCAATACAAATTACAAAACCATTATGCATCATTGCGCCTGTGATTGTATCATGTGGAGCTAACATCCTATCATGTTCTCACTGTTTGTCATAACTCATGGCAGCTAAGGTCGCAGTTGGATGATGCAGTGGCGAGCGAGTGCCCCTTCTGTGGTGATCTGATGATCAGGGAGATCTCGTTGCCTTTCGTCGCGCCTGAAGAGGCTGAACAGATGACTTACTGGGAGATCAGGCCGCAAGTCTCTTCTGCGCAGAAGATTCTGCCCATGACTATGTCTATATGAAACTTGGAGCCTTCCATATGATTTTTTGTTATGACTATGTCTGTTTCTTTTTTTCTTTTTTTTTTTTTTCATTTTTCTTTCTCCTGTTCTGGATTTATTGTAATATGATGCCATTCTGATTGTTGAAGAGGTGTTTGATGGCTGCCGTTTGTATTTTGATAGAGTAATTTGGATGAGCAGTAGGCAATTCCAACTGTGTGTTGTAATAAATATATCATAAATGACCAAATTATACTTCTGGTATTGCTTCTTAATTCTGGGTAATAGCATATGTATGCATGCATTTTTGTGATTGTTACCTTGTTTTGAAAGACTAAAGAGAAAAATAGATCTCTTATTATCATCATTATTATTACTATTATTATTATTTTGTGTTTGTATAGTGTAGATATCTAGTTTGAAGTTTGTAGTTCTTTTTAACAAGTATCAAGAAGGTCCTATTATTCTGAAGCTAGAGGTAGGGGTGGGAGAAAAATTGAAACTTGATCGATCTAATTTGGCACTCCACTTCTGCCTGCATTTTCATGCAGTATGTAATCCTGGGGTTTTTTTTTTTTTTTTTTTTTTTTTTTTTTTTTTTCTTTTTTTTTTAGATTATTTCTTTTTGTTTTCTCTACCGGCCAAAATGCATCGCGATTTGCGAGTTTAATGTGTCTTCACGAGCACGCCTTTACAGTTAAAATTATGATGCCCCGGGACAAAGCCTCCCAATGCAATGAAATTTACTGAGAATCATGTTTCTTTGGGCACACTTATCTTCCTTTTCTCTTCTTTTCCTTGTATCGGCGGCGCCACCATCTTTAGTTCATCTGCAACTGCAGCATGTTAATTAGTTGCAGAATTAATTGTAGGCTGCTCCTGCTCCTGAATTTATAGACTTGTGTCCTAAGTACATTTAATTTTCATAAATAGCACAAACAGTTTCATAAAAGGTTGGTATATAAGCTTGTATTATCCTATTTCTTTAGAAAAATGAAAGAGAACGTTGAATATAAAAAAAAGGAACACCTAAACACAGGAACGAAGATAACCTTTAAATTGTGATATCCAGATAGGACCATCTAGTTCAGATAGATGGCTAAGGATAGATAATTGTAATATTCAGATAGGATCATCTAGTTTAGATAGATGACTAAAGAAAGATAAGGTAATTTGTTGCATGCTCGTCTAAAATTAGGAGAAATGTGGTGCAATAACAGGTAAAAAGAAATACCTATAGGCCAGTTTTAGATATTACAAAAAGAGAGTCGAATTTTAAGCTCTCACAAGTACAGATTTAACAATATACCACACCAAATTTAGCTATAACAGTCAGAAGCTAGATTGCTCGAATTTTTTTTTTTTGGTTAGAGCAGCCAACCAAAAATCTACTACCCTTGGAGACTATAATTAGGACATTAAGAGTTGTTTTCCTCCCTAATTGATTATTCCATTATCTTACAACGGAAATTTGTGCCACCTCAACTCACACCCTCAACTCATCTATATAAGAAACACCTTGCGCCTCGCTTTCCAAAATCATCTCCTCCTTCTCTTCACTTCTTGGCTTCCTATCGACCTGCCATTGTCCTCCTCTTCCTTCAAAAATATTCAATGGCGGGCGGTGTAGTCGTTAGTGTTTCCGGAGGAAAGGAGTATCCAGGCAGGATGACACTCTTTGTATTCCTCGCCTGCCTCGTGGCGTCCTCCGGTGGTCTCATTTTCGGATTTGATCTCGGCATTTCTGGTAATCTATGGAGATCATACAATTGATGTTTTTTCTTTCTTTGTCCTTTGTGTTTCTAATCAGGATATGCTTTTGTCTTTGTCTTTGTCTTTGTCTGTTAATGAAAATAAAAAGGGGGAGTGACATCGATGGATTCATTCCTGCTCAAGTTCTTTCCTTCCGTGTACCATACGGAGAAGGAGAATGTGAGCACGAATCAGTACTGCAAGTTCGACAGCGAGCTGTTGACTTTATTCACGTCCTCGCTTTACTTGGCTGCATTGGTAGCATCATTTTTTGCGGCGACAGTGACGAGAATATTTGGACGCAAGTGGTCTATGTTTAGTGGAGGCGTCACCTTTTTGGTGGGTGCAGTCATCAACGGTGCGGCTGAGAGCGTGCTCATGCTTATCCTAGGTCGCATCCTTCTTGGCATTGGCGTTGGCTTCGCCAATCAGGTAACATATTCATAAAATTAAGTAATATATGTTTAATATCTTTGGTACAATTCAGAACACATTGAATAACTAAAGCGCATTTCGAAATGAGAATCTCAGCTTTAGTTAAAAGTTTTGACTTTATTACCTCAACGTACCCGGGGGTTGTACTTTGATTTAAAACAAACCTTGTTTTTGGAACGCGGTGGTAAAACCTTGTCAAGTTTCAAAGTTTTGGCAAGCTTTAATTAAAAGTTTTAAAACCTTTCTTTACAAAAACTCTCCATATTCCACTTGTTAACCAATTGAACTGTGTTTTTTGTTTCTTTTCGTCATTAATTTGCAGTCCGTGCCGCTATACCTCTCGGAGATGGCTCCACCAAAACTCCGTGGGATGCTCAACATTGGCTTCCAACTTATGATCACGATCGGAATTTTGGCCGCCAACCTCATCAACTATGCAACTGCGAAGATCGCTGGAGGTTGGGGCTGGCGCATCAGCTTAGGACTTGCAGCGGTCCCTGCCGTCATCATTACCCTCGGTTCTCTCCTCCTCCCCGATACCCCAAACTCGCTCATCGAGCGAGGGCATGCCGAGCAGGCGAGATCAATGCTCTCAAAGATCCGCGGCACCGACGATGTTCAAGATGAGTACGATGACCTTGTGGCCGCAAGCGAGGAGTCAAAGACCATCAAGCACCCTTGGAAGAACATATTGGAGAAAAAGTATAGGCCGGCACTCACCATGGCTGTTCTCATTCCCTTCTTCCAACAGCTTACCGGGATCAACGTGATCATGTTCTATGCTCCTGTTCTCTTCAAGACCATTGGCTTTGGAGATGATGCCGCGCTCATGTCTGCTGTTATTACAGGCCTCGTCAACATGTTTGCTACCTTCGTCTCTATAGCCACCGTCGACAGAGTCGGCCGTAGGGCACTCTTCCTACAGGGTGGCACCCAAATGCTCATATGCCAGGTATGAAATTCTGTTGCCGGCTGGTTGACGAACATAAGCCTGTGATAACTTTTTGCTTTTTTTTTGAACACAGAAATATTCTACTAGTTAAGGTCGTATTTTCTCTTTGACTCTTAATTTGGTGATCACAGTGACGAATTATCTTGCCGTAGTCATCTATCATGCATGTAGATAAAGTTATAGTTTTGTGCTACCTAGTTAGCGACCGTTTTTGATAGATGGAAATGCTTTGAGGATCAACTCTTACATTAGCAACCCAAAATCATATGAAGTAGCGATGTTGTTACCGTTGGCATTCCCGTTCTTCTAATGAATTAGCTCCCTTGTGTACAGATCATTGTGGGGACCTTGATTGGGATCCAATTCGGGACAAGCGGTGTTGGCACCAATCTATCCAAGGGATATGCGAGCTGTGTGGTGCTCTTTATCTGCATGTATGTAGCCGGCTTCGCATGGTCGTGGGGCCCCCTCGGTTGGCTGGTTCCCAGCGAGATCTTCCCGCTCGAAATCAGATCCGCCGGCCAAAGCATTAACGTGTCAGTGAACATGTTCTTCACCTTCATAATTGGACAGGTGTTCCTCACATTGCTCTGCCACTTGAAGTTCGGCCTCTTCTACTTCTTCGGCGGTTGGGTGCTTGTCATGACCATCTTCATTGGGTTATTCCTGCCGGAGACCAAGAATGTGCCCATTGAGGAGATGATCCTCATATGGAAGAAGCATTGGTTTTGGGGCAAGTTCATCTCCGATGATGATATCCATGTTGGCAGAAAAACTAGCACGTTCGGCGCGTGATCGGCCGTCCTATAAGGAACAAGCTACTTGATTGCGCTATGCGATGTACATGTTCTAATTGGTTAAATTGTAGGATCTAGACAACAACTTGTTATTCCCGCCTTGTGAGTCAAAAACATATCTATCATAGGATGGAAAGAAATATTCGAAAATGACTTTATCATTATATCCTGCATTATTTATTAATTTGTATTCTTTTTATAATTACGAACGAAAAATAAAGAGGAGGGAATTTTTGTTGTTGTTTGCAATGTTAAGTATTTGCGCAGTCTTTGCCGAACGAAAATAATGTTCAATATTGTCTTCAATCTAGGATAGGTGCATGTATATATATTTTCACAGAAAAAGTTGTATATATTAGATAAATGTTTATTAGTAGCTACATGCATGATAGGAGTTCCAAGTTAAAAATAAGGTTTAAAAAAGATCAGTGGATCAAATTTGTGCATGCATTGGCTTCAACAATGACGAACTCTTAGCAACATACATAATTAATAATTAATGACAAAAAATTAATTAATAAAAATAAAACTGGACTTGGGCCAAATTTTGGCTTCCTCGTCGACCAATTAATGTTGGGTTATAACTATATGTGTCACGCCCCGGGGTCGAACTGCGACCCGGGCTCTCCAACAGATCCGCCATCTGTACGGAAACTGCCATACAGACTAAGCGTCTACCCTGCAAAAGATCTATAGCTACACATGTATCAGAGCTGAAGAATAAAACTAGTAGCTAACAAAATAAATCTCTGACAACTGAAATAAATAATTGGCTCCACTAATATATAAATCCTCAATACAGGTCCCTCAAAAGAAAAGTCAAATACAAACCTCACCCTCTCAGCACAAAAGTGGAAAGAAACAAGAAACTAACAGGGTACAACTACCTCAGACTCTCAATGCTGGTAAGGAACTAATCGGCCGCGTCCTCACCTCGATCTGCTGTCTCCGCGCGAACCAAGCCGGAACAGCTGCCTCAAACCTGTCACCGCAGCGGGTGTGAGATCTACTGCAAAAGGCAGATCTCAGTGGGTACCGTCCCAAAATCCACGGTATGCCCACTAAGTCTACTGGAGGCAAAACAGATAGGTATGCAGATAGATAGATAAAAGGAAAGCAGGAAATGAACTACAGCTAATAAGTAACAACATCATGCTGAAGGAACTCTACTCTGACCCTGCTATGCATACACTGGCACTGCTAATAATATGCCTCAAGTACTATGCTCAAGGGAAACTCATCAATGAACATGCTATGCCATCACTCTCTCAATGAAAACCTCAATCAAATGACTCATATAGGGTCCAGTCAAGCCTGCGCCAAACCTACTGCCACCTCATCCACACTGGGACGGGACTTACGTAGGGCGTCCCACACGGACTATCTCAAGCGAACTCTAGTGTATCAACTAGTCGCGTCATCGCAGCCTCGTCAGGCTCGGTAACATCATCGCACCCGGGGCGTAGCTCGAGGGGAGCGACCCCACCGAACTCAAGTATCACATCTGTCTCACTGTCTCAATAAGCGGCTCATGCAGGCTATAGTCCACGATCAAACAGATCGGTACCTCAAGCTCAAAGCACAACTCAGTCGGAAAAGAACCTCGACTAAATCAGGAATAGCCCAAACACTCTCACAGCTATGTCGGAGAACCCTCAACGACTCAATCTGATAATGCATGACCATGGCTGAGTCGGGAAACCTCCACGACTCGATCTGCCAAAACCCCAAATATCCTCAAAGCTAAGTGGGAGAACTACCTCCGCCACTAAATCATAAACACAACCCATGATCCCAACAAGGAAGAAGAACTCTCATGACACTAGAACTCGACAGACGATGCTCTAAAAATACCCTCGGCCCTCTGGCACGAGTACACAATCAATGCGAACAATCTGGACCATTCATAATGTTCTAAATAATTAAAAACCCTTTTAAAAAAAATAGAGTTTCACTTAAAACGGGGTACTAAAAATATATGAAGGTCCAGATGCAGCTTGAATCTCAAATGAACATGCAGTCTAGTGTCAAATAACCTCTAGATCATACTAAAAATGTCTGGGGCTCAAGAATGTCATTCTATAATTTTCTAGGCAACTATCAGATTTATCAATATATAATAAATAAGCTAAACATGATCAATATATGATAAATAAGCTAAACATGATCAATATGCTTACAGAAGCATTAGAGGGCATTCCATAAATCTCGGAGAAATTCCAACCCACCTGGAACGCTTTCCGTAGGCAACGCTGAAGTTGGTGAAGTGCTGAAACCTCGAACTGATGAAACTCCGAAAAATGCGCCTCGCGCGCGCACATTGCCGCGAGCTCGGAAACACGAGGAAGCTCTTGGGATTCCTAACTCCTCAGGAGTTATTCCTCCTAGCCTGGGTGCTGTGGAGTCACCAAGAGTCATTCCCCTCACAATCCCATCTGAGAGTTAGAGAGAGAGAGAAGGGCTGCACCCAGGGATCTCCAGCTGCTCCCTGAGGCTACTGGGGAGTTCTCCTGCTTCCTGGAGAGTGAGCCGTGGTTGCTGGGTGGCTGCGCAGCGCGGGGGGGAAAACCGGCTTATAGCTATCTTCTCCAACTCTGGCGAGGTAAGAGCTCCTTTTCCTCTGTGTCACAGCCTCCTAGACCTCTGGAAGTCGCTCTACTGAGCCCAGTAATGTCCCTGCCGAGCCCCGAGCCCCTATGCATGGCCGGTTGCCGGCGGAGGAAACTTCTCTGTCGGAACCCTAAAGAGCTCTGCCGCATTGGATCTTCGCAACCGCGGGCTAAAATGAAAAAAAACTAAAATGATGGGAAAAGACTGTTGGAGGAGAGGATCATCTCCACCAAATTTGGTGGAGTTTGGTTAAGTGAGCGCACCGCAGATTGAAACCCTTGTTTTCGGGTTTTTTGCATTTCGGCCGAACTTGTTGCTCCGGCGCCGGCGAGCCTCCCCACCTCCGGCCAAGTGGCCGGGAAGCTTCCTAGAAGCAATGAGTTTCCAACCATGCCTTTGCATGGCATCCATGTAGCCTCGCTGAAAATCCACCATTAGAGGTGGTGAAGCTCAAAACCGAGCTTTGCTCCGCCGCGCCGCCGCCGTGTCCTGTCGCCGGGCATGGGTTCAGGTAAGTTCGTGGGGTGATGTAGCACCTGTTGGTGCAGTGGTTGAGGCCCAGAACTCTCGGATGAGTGGTCACCATTTTCGAAGCTTTAGCTTCATCTTCAACCTTGGTTCCGGCCAACCAGGATGCAAGATGGACCCAGACTTGCTGGGGATGCTCCTGCATCCTTGAGGATCATTTCCATCCAAGTTTAAGCTCCCAGGTTGCCTCTCTGCAGAGAACTAGCTTGGGATTGGTTTGTTGTGTGTTGATAAGTTGTGCACACCAAGTGTTTGAGGAAATGCCTCAATGAAGAAGCAGGTTTCAGACTTCGAGCATAATATGAAAGTTGCTCCACACACTCCCTGAGCTTGATGCTCACTTCAGATCCAATTTTGGCTGAGTGGATTTCTGTGTGGAGCATTGTTGTCCATTAGAGAGCTAGGGACTTGGATCTTTTGATCCAGCTGCCTCTGGGCTGCACCAAGGCAAGCCCTTGAGTCCCTGTGATGCCCTGAGCAAGATGCTTAAGCTGTTTTAAATGGCACAGGTAGATTTAAAGATTTTGTATTAAAAGCCTTATGTTTAGTAGGTTGGCCTAGGGACTGTTTTGGGATATTGCGAAGTTGCGACAGTGAGCTCCTGGCTATTTTGGGGTCACTGGACGCGATGCTCGCGTTAGATTTCAGTTTGGTCGAGCCGAAGAATTTAAAATGCCTTAAGGCTAGGTTAGTATAGTAAGTCATGGCCCGAAGTTTTTCTCGGGTTCCGTGCTGCTGCAAATGGGTGAGCACGGTGTTCAGCAAGTCGAGGGTCACCTACTGGAGGTGACGGTTCGTAAAAATAATATCCCGATTAAGAGAACGAGCGAAAACGGCTCTCAAATGGCTATAAAAATGCAATTTTAGAAACCCTAAGGGTCTAATTGCAATTGTAGCAGCGTGTGCTGCCTAGGGCAGTGTGTATATGATTCCTAAGCTTTTCGTTAGGAATCCAACGGCTCCCGTTGAGCAAAAATCGGTTATCGGTCCGAGAATCGGCAAAATCGTCGATTTAACGGCATCCCGGTGGCAATCGCGCAATTCGGAAAATTGCGGCGGTTCTGCCTAGCCGACTGTTGAGTCCCAGTAGAATCTGGTTGAGCCAGCGGCAAAGGGTTAAAGCCCGAGTCTCCCGGAAATCCAAAAGGAATTCCCGGGAGGGGCATTTTGGTAATTTTATTACCATAAGGTTGTATTAGCCAGAAGTTTTCGTCAAGTCTTATTCAGATTTGGAAGTCTGAAATTTACTATTCAGGTCTAGGTGTTGGTTGGGTTTGAGTTTTCCCTGATCAGCATTTTTGATTCAGGTTGGCACGGTTTGTCTCAGGTCTTCGAGCATTCCGTCGGTGTGGTTAGTCGCCTGCAAACGACAGGTGGGTTTATCTTCGGTCCGGGCTTTATCATTTCGGCCCTCTGGGGTATAGTATTGGTTGGACCCCTGTTCTTGTAGCCTAGATGTATATTTGAGCCTGCCTTCCTTTTGATCAGTTTTATACTGCTATATGCCTGATTTATGATTCTTATCAGTTACTTTATTATATGATGTCTGGCATGATTTATCTTAGTCGCTTCCAGTTATTACGACATTATTCTGGACATTGCCATGCCTGCTTGGTCATTAGCTAGTTTGCATACCTGATTATCAGTATTCCCTGATTATATCTGATTCATGTATAGTAGTTAGTTGCTGATTATTCCTGCATATGATTGAGATTTCTGTTGGTATTCTACTGTTGCATCCCAATGGGGATTTTCTCGGCTTGTTGCCGATTACCCGGTCAGTGGACCGTGAGCTTGAGCATTTGCATTTGATCGCCCGCACCGCTGTACTTCACGTACACTAGCGGGCTGATCCCCCGCAGTGGTGTACTTTACCGGTAAAGTGGTTTGTTGAAATACCCGTGACCCCCCAGGGGGGAATGTCAGCCAGGTGGTGCCAGGTGGGCAGTTTTCTGAGGTCTTGTAGACCAATATGGTGGCTTATGATTGGGTTATTTGTTATTTCAGTTATTGATGCTAGTGCCTGTTCAGCATGCTTTCCTATCTTGATTGTTCAGTTTCTTTCAGTATTTATTTCAGTATACTCCTGTTGAGCGTGCCTACTGGGAATACACTGTCGATGTATCTCACACCCCTGTGTGACCATTTTTTAGGTCG
>CM054939.1:8098611-8239036 GCA_029168755.2 Tillandsia fasciculata | reverse complement strand
GCACTGTACATGTTAGAGAAATTTACTGTCATCTTCAATAGAGGATGTTGCATATTTTGCAACCTTTTGGGGCTGTTTGGTTTCTCGAAGAAGTGTGGAAAATAGTTTTCCAAGAAGAAAGTTTTCTATGGAAAACTTCTTTTTCTATTTTCTGCCGGTTTGGTTCCAAGGAAAACTAAAATTTTTCAAAAGCTGTTTTTTAAATTTTATGGAAAACCAATGTTTTTGTTTTCCAATTTTTTTTTTTGAAACAAAATACTAGTTTTCCAAAAAATTGTGAATTGGGGAAAAAAAAGAAGAAAATAAGGGAAAATTCAAATAGGGAAATATTCCAATCGTAAACACTCATACAACTCAATCAAGAGTCAGGCCGTGGAAAATTGCTTTCCAAAAAAGCTAGTTTTCAATTTGGAAAATTGAAAAAGAAGTTTTCTATAGAAAACTTTTTTATTGGAAAACTTTTTTTCGCACTTTTTTGAGGAACCAGATAGCCCCTTATTTACTGTGACAAAATTTTCTGTTTGGATTATTATTTCCTTTTTGTCCTTAGTTTTTTTCTGGCCTAAATAAATTGGTAACATTAAGTCTACTACTTAACACGGGTTCAATAACTTCAAATGAAAAAAAAGAAAGAAAAGAAAAACAGGCTTGAGCATTCCTTTTATGTTATTTCTTTATTTTTGTTGCTGGGTGAGCCATTTACTCTGTGATTCCACTTCACGTTGCAAGTTTATCATTGTAAATACCCATTATATGTTAGATGTGATTTAGACATTTAAAAGTAGATTTTGTGGAGAGGTGAAATGTTCCTATCATTCATATATGAAATAAATACTCATTGTAGTGTTCCTTTTTCAGATAAACTATGTCTTATCATTTGAGGAGATCAGCTTAAAGTTCATCTCCGTAGGTGAGCAGGTAATAGGAATAAGCATTTCTGTTCTGTTCTTGGAGTTTTATTAACCTAGGAGTGCAACACCGCATTGCATGAATGTATATGAGTTCAGAATTATATTTTATGGTACGATGTATTATCTCTGTTCATGGAGATGATTTTTTTCTATTTTTGGGTTGGGGGGGTGGTGCGGGGGGTGGGTGCAACTTGAGTTGGTTTGAAATGATACTTATTAATGTAGGCAGCTTTTGTGTTTTAATGTTAATAATTTTGTTCGTTTTTCTTCTGTGAAATTGTTGTGCATACTTAGGCAGAGCAAAAATGTTTACAAGGCAGATAAGCTCAGTAATGATGGAACTATGTTGATTAAAGTACCTCTGTCATTCATGTGATGTGGTCATGTCACTGCTTGTGTCCATTGCAAATGTGAACCTGCAATAATGAGGATGCGTAAACCCTCTTCCCCTTTCCAATATATCACAGACACTACCACCTGCCTTTGGTTGGTTAGCAGTACTTGCATTGTTGTGATACTAGACTTGTACATTCTGACCTTCGATATCTGGTGCTTACTCACTCGGTGGTTCTTCGATACTTGTTCGAACTCTTTTATTGCGTTAAATTCTAGTTCTGGATTTTTTTTTTCCCTACCTATTATCTGTTGATTGCCTTTGTGGTCAAATCTTTTGTGTCTTCTATGAAACACAACTTAAACATATACAAGTTGGCTATCTACCAGTTTCTACCTCTATGGCTCTATCTTTATCAATTTTACTTCTATTTCATCCATGCAGGCTTGCAATGGCATCATGATGGCTGCTTTTAAATGTCAAGTTCTTTGAGTCACATAAATTTGTAGTCATTTAGTTTGCGACAACTGATCCTCTATGGACGAACAATTCTTCTGATCATATTTTATGTGATATGGAATATAATTCTTAAATCCAAAATCTTTTTAAACCGATACATCTTCCTACTGTGCATGCTATATTTTTCCAGGCTGATCATTTTCCTTTTTTCTTCAAACGGAGCTTTGTAAACGTTGAAATGTGCTCTAGCCAACTCATCTTGTTGGGAGAACTTTTGGATGATGATAATTGCTCATAATGATATTTATTTCCCTACTAGTTAATACCTTTCTTTGAATTTTTCTGATGCTTGTCATAAGTTGGCCAATGTACAGTCAAATGCTTTTGGGATCTATATTTTACTTTAAGATAATAGTATTTTCAGATTCTTTTTATGTATATTAGTTTTTTCATTTTGAAATTTGATCTAATGATGTCAATTGTTTGTCTCTATTATGCAGGATGCTCTTAGGACTTTCTTATTAAGAAAGCTTGATAATCTGATGAAGGATGATAAATCCCAAATCACAATGATCTCCACATGGGCTACAGAACTATACTTGGACAAGGTTGCCCTTCTGGTCAATTTTCTTAATAGATTACATGTGTATTTAGTACATTAAACAATTATTCCATTTCTAGACAATAAGTATCTATTGGACCTGGGTTAGGGCCCATGTGGTATGGAGGACCACCTAATGTGATTGGGCACTTACGAAGGGAAACGAAATATTTTTATTGGACTTTCTCTCCGCATGTAATGCATTCTTCCTGTAAGCCCAAACGAAGCCTTAGTTGCATACTACAAGAAAAACTGTTAGTTAACAGTCTTGTCTAGTTCAGGCACTACTATAGACAAGCGGTGTCAAACTCTGCATCTTTTACTGAGAGATGCCCAAGGAATTAAAACTTTTCTCTGTTTGATTAACCGCCTAGTCTACAAAATACTGGAATATGCCAAATGATTATTAAACAAAGAATTGTTGTCAAATGGCTTCGCTTTTCTGCGGGAATTTAATTGCTGTTATTGTGATGCTTTTAATACATGCCACAACTAAAGCATGGCATGTCACTACTTGGTTGTAATTGCTGGTACTCTTTTGCAGATTAATCGCCTTTTGTTAGAAGATGACACAAGCAAGATAGCTAATACAGTGTCAGATCAGAGTATGTCAGAGTACCAATTAATTGTAAAAGAATTTCGAGCTTTTCTTAGTGACAGCAAGGATGTATTGGATGAGGCAACAACAATGAGGTTACTTGAGAGGTACAATTGTGTTCAAATACGTTACATGATTTGCAGATAGATTGACTGTTCTAGCATTGATTTTAGTTTATTTTTACTTACCTGCTACAAACAATATGGTTAAATCTCTGTCATTAGATTGAAGTAGCAAGCTTTTGCATACTGTAATGCCAGCATGATACTTGCCATGAGATGTATTGCAGCACACCAATTCTACTGCCGGCATGTACCCTTTTATTTGGTTTTTGATCATTAAATTGTAGAGAGGTTTCTTTTCATGGAATAGTTTTGTAAGATTAACATTAAGAAGTATCCTAAACCAATTTAAATTGGCGGTCTGGTGATACTATCGATATCTATAATAGAATGCTGATATTCCACCTGCATTGTACATGCAGTGACTGCGCTTTCAGCAGATGAAATTGTGAAATCCATAGGAAATGCAGATTTTACCATATATTATCTTTTAATTTTCATAAATCTACTTAGAAAATTTATCATTGCACTAATATACAATGGTCAGTAGAAAATCAATAATAAACACGAGGAGATCACACTAGTCTTCCTTTCAGCTTTAGAGGTTTTTTTCCTATTTGCATTATATTTTCTTATGTTCTTCCTTGTTATTAATCTCTTATTTTCACCAAATATCACAAACATGGGCTTTGTGCATTAATGGCTGTTTGGTCTTTATTAACCTTTTACTACTGTTTGAAATTAGCAAAGTTATGCCCTGCTAGACGTGACATAGATTTTTGCCATTGCAGTAGGACATGCTATTTTTTGCCAATTGGCTCGAATCTCCCGGTAGTGACCATTATGACTTGAGATGTCAAGTGTTCCTTGTCTAGTCAGCAATGTTGCATTTTGAGGATTTCACACATCGTAGCTGGTGATATAGTTTCTTCACATAGTGGGCTTTCTATATGAATAGTTGCTCAGAGATTTAATCTGTACATTAGTTTTCTGTTGTATGTTATGCTACTTGGTTTGATAGAAGAAAGTCTCTCTCTCTCTCTCTCTCTCTCTCTCTCTCTCTCTCTCTCTCTCTCTCTCTCTCTCTCTCTCTCATAATAATTGTGAGGACAAGGTTGCAGAAAACAACTTACTTACCTTAACAAATTCTTTTAGTTACGGGAGAGTCGAAGAGCTGGTTTATTTTGCTGGTTTGAAAGAAAAGTATGAAATTGTGATCCATTACTACATTCAGGTATGGCATGGTCTTGAGTAATACTTCTAGAAAAATGTCATACTATTTAGTTGCAAATATTTCGGTTTCTTTTTCTTTAAAAATTGATTACATATCTATATGCTCAGTAATTCTACCTGGCTTTATTAGAATGGTTACCTAGGGCTAGAAATATTGAATATAGAAGCTACTGATTGTAATGAATAGGATGCTTCTAGATGTGAGCAGAAAGTTTAATAGGTTTTATTGTTGTATTTAGCAAGGAGAAGCAAAGAAAGCACTGGAGGTTCTTCAGAGACGGAATGTACCTATCGATCTTCAGGTACAAAATTTTGTCCCATTGATTTAGTTGGTCATTAATTTCTCAAACATGCAAATACAAAATCAACTAATTTCTTGACTTTTCATTTTGTAAATAATCTGATATATATTATAAACAATTTGGTTCATTGGTTGTTTATCATTTTTCTTGCAGTATAAATTTGCCCCTGATTTGATTAGTCTTGATGCTTACGAGACTGTGGAATCATGGATGAATACAAGCAACTTGAACCCCAGGAAACTTATTCCAGCAATGATGCGTTATGCAAGTGAACCTCATGCCAAGTATCAATGCTTCAAACATTATTCATGCCTCCAATTTATTTTTTTCCAATTGCTTTTAGAATATTTTCCAATGACGAATACAAGTCTTACTTATATTGCCTATAGTAGAACATGTATTTGCATCTTATTGCTCAGGCATCATTTGGAAAGTATTACTAACATTTTTTTTGTAGTTTATAATTTGTTTCTTATTAATTAATTTTGTTGGCAATGTATAATAGCTATGTAGTTTCTTAATTTATTTTTCCCTATTGTACGCCCTTGATGGATTTTTGCCAGATCTCCCCTCATTTTACTGCAGCATATCATATATTTTGGATGTGAAAGCAAACTGAGCTGTTCCTAACCTGCTCTACTCCCACTAGGACTAAAGATTTCTTAATATGAAATTAATTTGGTTTTCTATCTTGCACTGTTGAAATGAGTTTTACTGTGGCCTGCAAATGTTAGTTTTTGGGTCGTTTGTGCACTTGATAGTGTATGATGTAACCAAACCATTTTTGAAATAAAATCATTTATTGACTTCGTGGTTACAGGAATGAGACACATGAGGTCATTAAGTACTTGGAGTTTTGTGTGAAGAAATTGCATAATGAAGATTCTGGAGTGCATAATTTGTTGCTTTCCTTATATGCCAAGCAGGTTCGCCTTTGATTAGTTTCTTGTTTGACATGATTCTATTCCTTATTATGAAGGACAGCTTTTTTTTTTGTTTCCTTTTTTCCCCAACTGTTTTATCTTTGACTGAATCCGTGACAATTTGTAATTTATAAAGAGTGTGGTCACATTGGCTATTGATGTATTTGTGCACTAGCTTTGAAGTTGAAGCATCTTGAGTAGCACTTCTCTAACAAATTTAAGTTTCTATTAGAATGAGTGAAATTAAACACTGTACTTAATAGTTGGTAGGTATTATTATTTTTCGGAAGTACAGTTCTTTCATAAGATGGTCAAAGTGGAGGACTGGAAGAGAGGTGGAAGATGACGATAAAATGGTTCTTTTCATCTAAGTATAAATTTTCATTACTTAAGAGTCGACAGCTGGTGGCAGGGTGGATCTGTATGGAAGAGAGGAGAGCTTTTAACTGAGAAACTAAGACTCTTGCTGGGAAAGTCAAGAGTTTTTTGAAAATGTCAGAGAGATATAAAGCCCTTTGAAGTTTTATTTTTAAGTCTAGAAAATTTAAAGTACTTATAGAAGTTCCAAAGAAAAAGTAATCCTAATGAATTAATAATGACTATCATGAACTAATTGTTTCTTACTGGTTGCTTACTGAATAGAGAAATGAGAAAGAATGTCTCCACTTATCATTGCTTTCGAACATATAGCTGAAGGAATTAGACTCAGGTAGAATAAAACAGAAAACTTCAGGCAAAATAAAACAAGAAACTTATTAACCTTATGGCTAGTAGTGTATCTGCCCTTTTTTTTTTTTTTTTCCCTTTCTCCAAACTAATGTGTAAAAGTTTCATAAGCGGATGACTTTCAGGACTCCTGAGGATATAAAATGCTTCACAGTTCATGAAAAATTTATTTAGAATATATCTAAAATATCTAACCTTTAATCAATGATAATGCGATAATTACCTAATATCTAACCTAAGCAAGCATGAGAGATATAATCTTGCATCATGTTGTTGTTGTTTAACTTAATGCCTTATCAAGTATTTTAAACAAAAAATCTCATACATTGTATAGATCTTAAATTTTCTCATCCTCCTTAATCCTTTTGGTATCATGGCAATCAACAATACATCCTCATAGGCACATATGAGGTAGGCTTTTTGATGTAATGGAAAAAGTTATGTGATCAAATTCAGAATTATACAGCAATGCAATTTGATTTCTCTTTTGTGCTTTGGAGTGGTCTTGGAACTTATGAATATTATCTTGTGTTTTCGTATCCAGGAGGATGAGACTCAGCTCCTGCAATTTTTGGATTCCATGTTTGGGAAAGGACAAACAAATGGTTCCGATTTCTTTTATGATCCCAAATATGCATTGCGGCTATGCCTCAAGGAAAAGAGAATGCGTGCTTGTGTTCGCATCTACAGCATGATGTCCATGCATGAAGAAGCTGTGGCTCTTGCATTGCAGGTAAGATTTTTCTATTGCTTTTCTTTCGTCGCTGTAATCCTCTGTTGATTAAATTGTACAGCTTTCTCTCATATACTTTATTTAGCTGCTTTGTATTTGCAAATTTCTTTGCTATTACAATCTACTTCATCAGGTTAAATGTGTTCAAGCTTTTTGATTGCAATAAACCTATGATATGTGTACCAGTGCTTGTGAGACTAGGAAATTCAGCTGAGTATAGCTTTTTAGCTCTCAAACTTGTATGATCTGTGATTTCATATTGTATCTATTTTCTCACCTTTTCTGTAAATGTCGCATAGAATTATTTCTTGCCACATTAAGGCATGTCCTCTAGGAGTAAGTTTTGAATCTGGAGTGTCTCAGTGGGGGTATTTGTAGGATTACTATTTACTGCTATTTGGACTGGATGACTTTCTTTGGCATTTTGTTTCTGTAACACAGTGAACTCTTCTTCAAGTCTCGTTGAGGTATTGTTTCGGAATGCAGTTTTTAGATAATTATGGTGGAAAGACTGAATTTTTAGATAGTATCCTTTGCTTCACCTGCTCCAATCAACATATCATGTTAATCTGCTTAACTACAACATCTGTTGCACTACCTAATTTAATGCATTAAGAAAAAGAGTAAGTCTATTGATAAAAATGGACAGACCAGAGTTCCGTATGATTCATCAATGGCCAGTTCCTTTTAGATGGTCCTTTGACTATAAAATTTTACAAGTTACCTCACTTGCATACATTTCATAGTGCTAGTTGTTGTTATATTTCGGAATATTAAGATCATTACACTACTATTTCGTCACCAATTTTAGGCCTTGACATGGTTAAATTGTCTTGCACACATTTTTTGTGCTACTTGTTGCAAATTTTATTAGCAGGTGCTTAAGGTAGTGTTTTTTTTTTTTTAATTTCCTTATATGATTCAATTTGTATTACCATTTCAGATGAAGATTCAAGTAATTATTTCAACAACATGTGCTTCAATTTAATTACAATGAACTAGAAGTTATTTTTGCTAGGTAGACCCAGAACTTGCCAAGGCAGAAGCGGATAAGGTTGAAGATGATGAAGACCTAAGGAAAAAACTTTGGCTAATGGTCGCAAAGCATGTCATTGAGCAAGAGAAAGGCGTCAAGAGGGAGAATATAAGGAAAGCTATTGCATTTCTAGCAGAGACCGGAGACCTCCTGAAGATTGAGGACATCCTGCCATTCTTCCCAGATTTTGTGCTAATTGATGACTTCAAAGTATGATCTCTTGGCCAAATTTCATTCATTATTTTTATCATTATGATCCGCTCTTGTTGGAAACTCAGATTGCATAATTTTATTTTCTAGAGTCAAAGCTTTTAAATCTATGAAGGTAATCTGCCACTTTTCTCAGCACGCTTTCTTTTATTGACTCTGTTTGTTTTCCAGATGTGATTAGGTCAGAGGCCTCAAGGTGTTTACTTGATTTAGGCATTCTATTAAGATAGTAATGCTTTGCAAGTTGATTGGGATTGTGCTTCTTGTAGAATCTCACATGTTTCATGTATGACTGAAGGAATGACCTTTCTTGAATCAAAACCAGAATCGCAAGTAAATAGACATTAAATTAAGAATTTAAGGGTTATTCTGTCATTGAATTCTATAAATGCAAGAGAACAATGTTGCTCTGATTGTTGTTTGGTTTTGCCAAATCACAAAGATTGCATGTTTCAATTACTTAAGGGCATCATAATTTTATGGTGAATATGCTTTGGAGAAGAAGGGTATAGCAAATCCACATCCATGGAAATAATGATGTGATGGTTTTTTAGCTCGAACCAATTGAGTGATTCGTAAAAATAATTTAAGTCTATTTAATCATACTTGACAATGTGTTTTATAATTGTCAGTCTCATAAAGTTTGATATTCCTCAAAGTTTATTTTGTTTTTTTTTTCTTGTAAGCTCATGATCAGATTTTGCTACAGTTCAATTTCCATTCTAGTATGGTTACTGAGATATGAACTTCTTTTATTTGCAAGGGCTTATCCGAGGGCTTTTTTTTCATTTAATGTAGGAGGAAATCTGCAAATCGCTGAAAGACTACAACAATCAGATTGAGAAACTGAAACAGGAGATGAATGATGCTACACGCGGAGCAGACAACATTAGGAGTGATATCAGTGCCCTGGCTCAGAGATATGCTGTTATTGATCGTGAAGAAGAATGTGGGGTACTGGTCCATTAATGTTTATTCTGATTGTTTTTCCTGCTTTCTATGACCTATATTCTAAAAGGGAATTGAGCTCCTATGCTTTTAAAAGTACCAAGTCATTGGTACTTGTAGGTTTTTAGCTCTTGGAAGAAAAGATGTGTGGTTAGAATGATAGTGGGCCCCTTGGGATAAGTGAGTGGTTGGTAGAATAGAATGATCCAAGGGATGAAATTAGTCAACGGAATAGATCTAGCGGTAAAAAACTTACAAGCACCAATTGCTTGGTGCTTGTATAAGCATAGTAACCGGACTCTTCTAAAAGGTGCTTAATATGTGCTAGTATTGTGTTCAATTAACACAATATATCACCATTCAATATTAATATCCAGTTGGTTGAGTTTTAAATTGGGTCTTAGTTCTTTCATTTTAGAGAACTTAATAGTAATAGCTGTCCAGTGATGTTCAAATTATTTTGGTTGATCGAAAAAAAAAGAAAACAGAGAACCTAGTCTTAAACTTGTCTTCTTAATTTAAATTCCATATTTGTGGCCTCCTGAAATTCTGTTCTGGCCTAGTTGATTATTGTACTATTCTATTATGGTGAAGCGTGGAAGAAGGATTACATTGTAGTAGATTTTAGGATAAAAATGCATTGGTGATTGCTGTACTATCACCATATTGTAACTTGGTCCCTTTACTTTCGATTGGTACACTTTCATCCATGAACTTCTATATATATTGCACTCTAGTCTTTGATTGGTAAAAAACGCCAGAATTTAATTGTAAATTGACATTTAATTATGTTTGAAGTAAAGTGAAATATGCTAGTCATTTAGGGTAGAAGGGTAAAATGGTCATTATATAAGAAAAATAGTAGTTTTTTTTTATGTTTAGGCACTAAAGTTTTCGCATTAGAAGAACAGGGCACAAGGCACAATAGGGTGATAGTAGAGGGACTATTTATACATTTTTCCCTAGATTATATATGTAAGGGACTGATTCTACCCCTTCTTCCCTTCTCTATCATGTTATCGAATGATTATTTTTTTTTCTTAGTCTAGTCAAGCAAGTTAATCTTCTTCATTCTCCACAGAACGTAGACATATCTTGCATTTTCTTTTATGATGTCTTATTTTCCTCCTCTTACTGGCTTAACAGGTTTGCAAACGCAAAATATTGACTGCTGGAGCATTGCAACAGATTGGAAGAGGTTATACATCAATGGCATCTATGGCGCCATTCTATATATTTCCTTGTGGCCATGCCTTTCATGCACAATGCTTAATAGCTCACGTTAGTCGATGCACAAGCCAAAGTCAAGTAAGTTACAAATTTAATTATGTACGGTCTTGTCTTTACTTCGTATTCTATCCTGCCAGTTATATTAATTTACATTACAAAAAAGAGTTCGGTATTATGTTACAACTTACAAACATTTACTGTGATTCACTTGCAAGTTGGTGGCAACAAAATGGTTATAGTATGATTTCGATGCACTTTATATCAGTGGTACAGCAAAATTGTGAGATAGTATCTAGATTTTAGAAATTTTTTTTTTCCCCTGATCACTTGTGATTTGTCAGTCGTGCATTTTCAATAAAAAGATAAGGCCATGCATATGAACTTAAACTCTGGAGGGCTGGAGGCATTTGCATCTTAGAATCAGTTCCCTCTAGTCAATCTCTGTTAACTTTTAAAGTGGCTTTCTTGTTTCTCATTAGTATTGATCACTTTGTCATGACATAGTTTCAGTTCCTCATAAATATTATCGTGCCAAATGCATAATTTTCCCTAATAGGATATTTAGTTTGATTTTTTTTTTTTAGTTTTTATGCAACACAAATATGGTCGTCGAGATTGGTTATTTTTAAACTTGTTTGAAGCCGTGTTTTTTTTCCTAATATATTATTTTGTTTAGTTGTATCAGATCATCACATGTTAGTACAAGTGGAAACAATAATCACAATGATCTATTCCAAATTGTTGTTTTAGGCTGAATATATTCTAAACCTTCAGAAGCAGCTTAGTCTGCTTGTCTCGAAGGCACAAAAAGGTTCAGGGGGTAGCGGGCATGACGAGCCTGTCACAAGCACGACCTCCATCGATAAGGTCAGTATCAATACAAATTACAAAACCATTATGCATCATTGCGCCTGTGATTGTATCATGTGGAGCTAACATCCTATCATGTTCTCACTGTTTGTCATAACTCATGGCAGCTAAGGTCGCAGTTGGATGATGCAGTGGCGAGCGAGTGCCCCTTCTGTGGTGATCTGATGATCAGGGAGATCTCGTTGCCTTTCGTCGCGCCTGAAGAGGCTGAACAGATGACTTACTGGGAGATCAGGCCGCAAGTCTCTTCTGCGCAGAAGATTCTGCCCATGACTATGTCTATATGAAACTTGGAGCCTTCCATATGATTTTTTGTTATGACTATGTCTGTTTCTTTTTTTCTTTTTTTTTTTTTTCATTTTTCTTTCTCCTGTTCTGGATTTATTGTAATATGATGCCATTCTGATTGTTGAAGAGGTGTTTGATGGCTGCCGTTTGTATTTTGATAGAGTAATTTGGATGAGCAGTAGGCAATTCCAACTGTGTGTTGTAATAAATATATCATAAATGACCAAATTATACTTCTGGTATTGCTTCTTAATTCTGGGTAATAGCATATGTATGCATGCACTTTTGTGATTGTTACCTTGTTTTGAAAGACTAAAGAGAAAAATAGATCTCTTATTATCATCATTATTATTACTATTATTATTTTGTGTTTGTATAGTGTAGATATCTAGTTTGAAGTTTGTAGTTCTTTTTAACTAGTATCAAGAAGGTCGTATTATTCTGAAGCTAGAGGTAGGGGTGGGAGAAAAATTGAAACTTGATCGATCTAATTTGGCACTCCACTTCTGCCTGCATTTTCATGCAGTACGTAATCCTGGGGTTTTTTTTTTTTTTTTTTTTTTTTTTTTTTTTTTTTTTTTTTTTTTAGATTATTTCTTTTTGTTTTCTCTGCCGGCCAAAATGCATCGCGATTTGCGAGTTTAATGTGTCTTCACGAGCACGCCTTTACAGTTAAAATTATGATGCCCCGGAACAAAACCTCCCAATGCAATGAAATTTATTGAGAATCATGTTTCTTTGGGCACACTTATCTTCCTTTTCTCTTCTTTTCCTTGTATCGGCGGCGCCACCATCTTTAGTTCATCTGCAACTGCAGCATGTTAATTAGTTGCAGAATTAATTGTTGGCTGCTCCTGCTCCAGAATTTATAGACTTGTGTCTTAAGTACATTTAATTTTCATAAATAGCACAGACAGTTTCATAAAAGGTGGGTATATAAGCTTGTATTATCCTATTTCTTTAGAAAAATAAAAGAGAACGTTGAATATAAAAAAAAGGAACACCTAAACACAGGAACGAAGATAACCTTTAAATTGTGATATCCAGATAGGACCATCTAGTTCAGATAGATGGCTAAGGATAGATAATTGTAATATTCAGATAGGATCATCTAGTTTAGATAGATGACTAAAGAAAGATAAGGTAATTTGTTGCATGCTCGTCTAAAATTAGGAGAAATGTGGTGCAATAACAGGTAAAAAGAAATACCTATAGGCCAGTTTTAGATATTACAAAAAGAGAGTCGAATTTTAAGCTCTCACAAGTACAGATTTAACAATATACCACACCAAATTTAGCTATAACAGTCAGAAGCTAGATTGCTCGAATTTTTTTTTTTTGGTTAGAGCAGCCAACCAAAAATCTACTACCCTTGGAGACTATAATTAGGACATTAAGAGTTGTTTTCCTCCCTAATTGATTATTCCATTATCTTACAACGGAAATTTGTGCCACCTCAACTCACACCCTCAACTCATCTATATAAGAAACACCTTGCGCCTCGCTTTCCAAAATCATCTCCTCCTTCTCTTCACTTCTTGGCTTCCTATCGACCTGCCATTGTCCTCCTCTTCCTTCAAAAATATTCAATGGCGGGCGGTGTAGTCGTTAGTGTTTCCGGAGGAAAGGAGTATCCAGGCAGGATGACACTCTTTGTATTCCTCGCCTGCCTCGTGGCGTCCTCCGGTGGTCTCATTTTCGGATTTGATCTCGGCATTTCTGGTAATCTATGGAGATCATACAATTGATGTTTTTTCTTTCTTTGTCCTTTGTGTTTCTAATCAGGATATGCTTTTGTCTTTGTCTTTGTCTTTGTCTGTTAATGAAAATAAAAAGGGGGAGTGACATCGATGGATTCATTCCTGCTCAAGTTCTTTCCTTCCGTGTACCATACGGAGAAGGAGAATGTGAGCACGAATCAGTACTGCAAGTTCGACAGCGAGCTGTTGACTTTATTCACGTCCTCGCTTTACTTGGCTGCATTGGTAGCATCATTTTTTGCGGCGACAGTGACGAGAATATTTGGACGCAAGTGGTCTATGTTTAGTGGAGGCGTCACCTTTTTGGTGGGTGCAGTCATCAACGGTGCGGCTGAGAGCGTGCTCATGCTTATCCTAGGTCGCATCCTTCTTGGCATTGGCGTTGGCTTCGCCAATCAGGTAACATATTCATAAAATTAAGTAATATATGTTTAATATCTTTGGTACAATTCAGAACACATTGAATAACTAAAGCGCATTTCGAAATGAGAATCTCAGCTTTAGTTAAAAGTTTTGACTTTATTACCTCAACGTACCCGGGGGTTGTACTTTGATTTAAAACAAACCTTGTTTTTGGAACGCGGTGGTAAAACCTTGTCAAGTTTCAAAGTTTTGGCAAGCTTTAATTAAAAGTTTTAAAACCTTTCTTTACAAAAACTCTCCATATTCCACTTGTTAACCAATTGAACTGTGTTTTTTGTTTCTTTTCGTCATTAATTTGCAGTCCGTGCCGCTATACCTCTCGGAGATGGCTCCACCAAAACTCCGTGGGATGCTCAACATTGGCTTCCAACTTATGATCACGATCGGAATTTTGGCCGCCAACCTCATCAACTATGCAACTGCGAAGATCGCTGGAGGTTGGGGCTGGCGCATCAGCTTAGGACTTGCAGCGGTCCCTGCCGTCATCATTACCCTCGGTTCTCTCCTCCTCCCCGATACCCCAAACTCGCTCATCGAGCGAGGGCATGCCGAGCAGGCGAGATCAATGCTCTCAAAGATCCGCGGCACCGACGATGTTCAAGATGAGTACGATGACCTTGTGGCCGCAAGCGAGGAGTCAAAGACCATCAAGCACCCTTGGAAGAACATATTGGAGAAAAAGTATAGGCCGGCACTCACCATGGCTGTTCTCATTCCCTTCTTCCAACAGCTTACCGGGATCAACGTGATCATGTTCTATGCTCCTGTTCTCTTCAAGACCATTGGCTTTGGAGATGATGCCGCGCTCATGTCTGCTGTTATTACAGGCCTCGTCAACATGTTTGCTACCTTCGTCTCTATAGCCACCGTCGACAGAGTCGGCCGTAGGGCACTCTTCCTACAGGGTGGCACCCAAATGCTCATATGCCAGGTATGAAATTCTGTTGCCGGCTGGTTGACGAACATAAGCCTGTGATAACTTTTTGCTTTTTTTTTGAACACAGAAATATTCTACTAGTTAAGGTCGTATTTTCTCTTTGACTCTTAATTTGGTGATCACAGTGACGAATTATCTTGCCGTAGTCATCTATCATGCATGTAGATAAAGTTATAGTTTTGTGCTACCTAGTTAGCGACCGTTTTTGATAGATGGAAATGCTTTGAGGATCAACTCTTACATTAGCAACCCAAAATCATATGAAGTAGCGATGTTGTTACCGTTGGCATTCCCGTTCTTCTAATGAATTAGCTCCCTTGTGTACAGATCATTGTGGGGACCTTGATTGGGATCCAATTCGGGACAAGCGGTGTTGGCACCAATCTATCCAAGGGATATGCGAGCTGTGTGGTGCTCTTTATCTGCATGTATGTAGCCGGCTTCGCATGGTCGTGGGGCCCCCTCGGTTGGCTGGTTCCCAGCGAGATCTTCCCGCTCGAAATCAGATCCGCCGGCCAAAGCATTAACGTGTCAGTGAACATGTTCTTCACCTTCATAATTGGACAGGTGTTCCTCACATTGCTCTGCCACTTGAAGTTCGGCCTCTTCTACTTCTTCGGCGGTTGGGTGCTTGTCATGACCATCTTCATTGGGTTATTCCTGCCGGAGACCAAGAATGTGCCCATTGAGGAGATGATCCTCATATGGAAGAAGCATTGGTTTTGGGGCAAGTTCATCTCCGATGATGATATCCATGTTGGCAGAAAAACTAGCACGTTCGGCGCGTGATCGGCCGTCCTATAAGGAACAAGCTACTTGATTGCGCTATGCGATGTACATGTTCTAATTGGTTAAATTGTAGGATCTAGACAACAACTTGTTATTCCCGCCTTGTGAGTCAAAAACATATCTATCATAGGATGGAAAGAAATATTCGAAAATGACTTTATCATTATATCCTGCATTATTTATTAATTTGTATTCTTTTTATAATTACGAACGAAAAATAAAGAGGAGGGAATTTTTGTTGTTGTTTGCAATGTTAAGTATTTGCGCAGTCTTTGCCGAACGAAAATAATGTTCAATATTGTCTTCAATCTAGGATAGGTGCATGTATATATATTTTCACAGAAAAAGTTGTATATATTAGATAAATGTTTATTAGTAGCTACATGCATGATAGGAGTTCCAAGTTAAAAATAAGGTTTAAAAAAGATCAGTGGATCAAATTTGTGCATGCATTGGCTTCAACAATGACGAACTCTTAGCAACATACATAATTAATAATTAATGACAAAAAATTAATTAATAAAAATAAAACTGGACTTGGGCCAAATTTTGGCTTCCTCGTCGACCAATTAATGTTGGGTTATAACTATATGGATCTAAATAGGGGATAAAACACCTAGAGGGGGGTGAATAGGTGTAAACAATAAACACTCAAAAATCTTTGCGTAATAAAACCCAATGCGGAAATGTAAATAACACGCAAGATTTTTACGTGAAAAAACTCTAAAACCAGGAGTAAAAAACTACGGGGCCGATCACACGGTGAAATCAACTAAGATTAAACACGTACAAAGGTGATATACCGTACTCACACACGACTCAACCTTTTTTCATATACCGTACTCACACACGACTCAACCTTTTTTCATACGCTTCGAGTTGATCTTCTCCGCTCGCTCCGCAACGCGCTCGAATCCACGATTTGCGTCCAACGCCGAATCCACGGCGTGCAACGTCGAGTCCACGACGTCCAACCGAATCCACGGTCTCCACCAAGTAGTACGTATCGATCACACGAACGTACCTCGCTCTGAATCCACGAGAGCGGTAGCACCTTGAATCCACAAGGCCACGTGAATCCACAGTTCGATTTTTGAAAAAATCGTTGTTTTGTTGGTGGTGAAAATCCGCCGAATACTTAGATCAAAGATAGATCGGAAATACCACCTAAGTATTCATTAATTTGATTCTACTCAAAATCTAAGTTTGAAAACCTAGAATCAAATTAATCGATATAGATGAAGAAACATAGAATAAATCTAGTTATTTCCTTTCTTCTCTATATTTAGATTTATAAGTTTTTCTCCGTTAATTTTTCTCGTTCATTTACGGAATACAAAACTTATTTTGGATTCACCCTAAAAGATGAATTAGAGGGCTTACTTATAGGTTAGAAACCATTGGAAGTGGATAAGAATCAAAAACTAATTGTAACAGACTTTTTCCCGCACAACGGTCCGGACTGGATTTGGCTTGATCCGGACTGTCGTTGTTTTTCAGAGAATTCCTGAAAAAAACAGTGTTCGGTGTCCGGACTGAAGTAACCACGGTCTGGACTGCTCATGCGATTTCTGCAAAATCCACGTTCGGGGTCCGGACTGAACCAAGGGTGTTCCGGACTGGATTTCCGCATGAACCTACCTATGTTCGGGGTCCGGACTGAAGTAGCCTGATCCGGATCCTGAACATATAACAGTCCAGTTTTTTGATTTTTATGCAGTAAAAAACCCATCCAAGTGTTTCTACACTATAAGAAGTATTCGGATCACCAAGATTGTTTAATTAACGGTACCTGATCCTTTTGAATTCTTCTTTCTTGAGATTGAGGTAAATGGTCCAAACATCTTCATATTCAATCTTCAAGACTTAACCACTTTCACGAAATACGCCAAAATAAATTTCTTAACAATCTCCTCCTTTGGCGGTTTCGTGACAAAACAAAAATCCACTTAAAGAAAATTCAAAAAGATATTTTTGTTGCTATCACCATACAACAAAAATTTACAAATAATATTCAAATAAAAATGAGTACATGAGTTAAACTCCTAAAACAAACTCTAGACTTAGACGGTTGTACTCTCTGCAAAAAAAAGTAATTCTTGACAAAAGAAATCGTTTAATCTCCACCAAGTCTTTTGGGCTTTGTGGGGGGGGGGGGGTTACACGAGGTGGCTCTTGGGATTCCTAACTCCCAGGAGTTATTCCTCCTAGCCTGGGTGCTGTGGAGTCACCAAGAGTCATTCCCCTCACAATCCCAATCTGAGAGTTAGAGAGAGAGAGAAGGGCTGCACCCAGGGATCTCCAGCCTGCTCCCTGAGGCTACTGGGGAGTTCTCCTGCTTCCTGGAGAGTGAGCCGTGGTTGCTGGGTGGCTGCGCAGCGCGGGGGGGAAGAAACCGGCTTCTAGCTATCTTCTCCAACTCTGGCGAGGTAAGAGCTCCTTTTCCTCTGTGTCACAGCCTCCTAGACCTCTGGAAGTCCGCTCTACTGAGCCCAGTAATGTTCCCTGCCGAGCCCTGAGCCCCTATGCATGGCCGGTTGCCGGCGGAGGAAACTTCTCTGTCGGAACCCTAAAGAGCTCCGCCGCGTTGGATCTTCGCAACCGCGGGCTAAAATGAAAAAAAACTAAAATGATGGGAAAAGACTGTTGGAGGAGAGGATCATCTCCACCAAATTTGGTGGAGTTTGGTTAAGTGAGCGCACCGCAGATTGAAACCCTAGTTTTCGGGGTTTTTTGCATTTCGGCCGAACTTGTTGCTCCAGCGCCGGCGAGCCTCCCCACCTCCGGCCAAGTGGCCGGGAAGCTTCCTAGAAGCAATGAGTTTCCAACCATGCCTTTGCATGGCATCCATGTAGCCTCGCTGAAAATCCACCATTAGAGGTGGTGAAGCTCAAAATCGAGCTTTGCTCCGCCGCGCCGCCACCGTGTCCTGTCGCCGGGCATGGGTTCAGGTAAGTTCGTGGGGTGATGTAGCACCTGTTGGTGCAGGTGGTTGAGGCCCAGAACTCTCGGATGAGTGGTCACCATTTTCGAAGCTTTAGCTTCATCTTCAACCTTGGTTCCGGCCAACCATGGATGCAAGATGGACCCAGACTTGCTGGGGATGCTCCTGCATCCTTGAGGATCATTTCCATCCAAGTTGTAAGCTCCCAGGTTGCCTCTCTGCAGAGAACTAGATTGGGATTGGTTTGGTGGTGTGTTGAGAAGTTGTGCCCACCAAGTGTTTGAGGAAATGCCTCAATGAAGAAAAAGTTTGTTTCAGACTTCGAGCATAATATGAAAGTTGCTCCACACACTCCCCTGAGCTTGATGCTCACTTCAGATCCAATTTTGGCTGAGTGGATTTCTGTGTGGAGCATTCTTGTCCATTAGAGAGCTAGGGACTTGGATCTTTTGATCCTGCTGCCTCTGGGCTGCACCAAGGCAAGCCCTTGAGTCCCTGTGATGCCCTGAGCAAGATGCTTAAGCTGTTTTGCAAATGGCACAGGTAGATTTAAAGATTTTGTATTTAAAAGCCTTATGTTTAGTAGGTTGGCCTAGGGACTGTTTTGGGTATATAGCGAAGTTGCGACAGTGAGCTCCTGGCTATTTTGGGGTCATTGGACGCGATGCTCGCGTTAGATTTCAGTTTGGTCGAGCCGAAGAATTTAAAATGCCTTAAGGCTAGGTTAGTATAGTAAGTTATGGCCCGAAGTTTTCCTTGGGTTCCGTGCTGCTGCAAATGGGTGAGCACGGTGTTCAGCAAGTCGAGGGTCACCTACTGGAGGTGCCGGTTCGTAAAAATAATATCCCGATTAAGAGAACGAGCGAAAACGGCTCTCAAATGGCTATAAAAATGCAATTTTAGAAACCCTAAGGGTCTAATTGCAATTGTAGCAGCATGTGCTGCCTAGGGCAGTGTGTATATGATTCCTAAGCTTTTCGTTAGGAATCCAACGGCTCCCGTTGAGCGGAAATCGGTTATCGGTCTGAGAATCGGCAAAATCGTCGATTTAACGGCATCCCGGTGGCAATCGCGCAATTCGGAAAATTGCGGCGGTTCTGCCTAGACGACTGTTGAGTCCCAGTAGAATCTGGTTGAGCCAGCGGCAAAGGGTTAAAGCCCGGGTCTCCCGGAAATCCAAAAGGAATTCCCGGGAGAGGCATTTTGGTAATTTTATTACCATAAGGTTGTATCTAGCCAGAAGTTTTCGTCAAGTCTTATTCAGATTTGGAAGTCCGAAATTTACTATTCAGGTCTAGGTGTTGGTTGGGTTTGAGTTTTCCCTGATCAGCATTTTTGATTCAGGTTGGCACGGTTTGTCTCAGGTCTTCGAGCATTCCGTCGGTGTGGTTAGTCGCCTGCAAACGACAGGTGGGTTTATCTTCGGTCCGGACTTTATCATTTCGGCCCTCTGGGGTATAGTATTGGTTGGACCCCTGTTTTTGTAGCCTAGATGTATATTTGAGCCTGCCTTCCTTTTGATCAGTTTATACTGCTATATGCCTGATTCATGATTCTTATCAGTTACCTGATTATATGATGTCTTGCATGATTGATCTTAGTCGCTTCCAGTTATTACGACATTATTCTGGACATTGCCATGCCTGCTTGGTCATTAGCTAGTTTGCATACCTGATTATCAGTATTCCCTGATTATATCTGATTCATGTTATAGTAGTTGCTGATTATTCCTGCATATGATTGAGATTTCTGTTGGTATTCTACTGTTGCATCCAAGTGGGGATTTTCTCGGCTTGTTGCCGATTACCCGGTCAGTGGACCGTGAGCTTGAGCATTTGCATTTGATTGTCCGCACCGCTGTACTTCACGTACACTAGCGGGCTGATCCCCCGCAGTGGTGTACTTTACCGGTAAAGTGGTTAGCAGTGGCGACCTGTGACCCCCAAGGGGGGAATGTCAGCCAGGTGGTGCAAGGTGGGCAGTTTCCCTGAGGTCTTGTAGACCAATATGGTGGCTTATGATTGGGTTATTTGTTATTTCAATTATTGATGCATAGTGCCTGTTCAGCATGCTTTCCTATCTTGATTGTTCTGTTTCTTTCAGTATTTATTTCAGTATACTCCTGTTGAGATCTATATATGCTTTACTGATTAATTATACGCTTCATAATCATGCTTACCTAACTTGTTGATTTTTACTATCCTCTAGTATTGTATGCCAGTAGGTACGATCTGCTATTTCTCGGCTCGTCGTGCCCACTGGGATACACTGTCGATGTATCTCACACCCCCTGAGTGACCATTTTTCAGGTCGATCGGGTGTCGGGATGTCGGGACGTGTTGGTGAGGTTCCGTGTTAGCAGTCGACCCTGGACAGCCGTTATTTTTATTATCAGTTACTAAACTTGTAAATGAATTGTATAAGTTGTTGTAATATTTATTTTAAATTGTTTAGTTATACGTAGTTTAGACTACTCTGGTATTGTTGCAAAAGCTTAGCCGTGCATGTATCGAAAAGGCTCAATTCCAAGGGGAATTGGGACTCTTCTATATATGTGGCGGTCTGTCATGCGCTGGCTGTTTTAAAACTCAGATTGAAAAAAAAATAAAAATTTAGACGCTGATTTTTGAACTCGGGGCGTGACAATCGAGCAGGTCGTATTATTTTGAAGCTAGAGGTAGGGGTGGGAGAAAAATTGAAACTGGATCGATCTAATTTGGCACTCCACTTCTGCCAGTATTTTCGTGTAGTACGTAATCCTTTTTTTTTTTTTTTTATTTTTTTTTTATTTTTTAGATTATTTTTTTTTGTTTTCTCTGCCGGCCAAAATGCATCGCGATTTGCGAGTTTAATGGTTCTTCACGAGCACGCCTTTACAGTTAAAATTATGATGCCCCAGAACAAAACCTCCCAATGCAATGAAATTTACTAAGAATCATGTTTCTTTGGGCACACTTATCTTCCTTTTCTCTTCTTTTCCTTGTATCGGCGGTGCCACCATCTTTAGTTCATCTGCAACTGCAGCATGGTAGTTGCAGAATTAATTGTAGGATGCTCCTGCTCCTGAATTTATAGACTTGTGTCCTAAGTACATTTAATTTTCATAAATAGCACAGACAGTTTCATAAAAGGTGGGTATATGAGTTTGTATTATCCTATTTCTTTAGAAAAATGAAAGAGAATGTTGAATATAAAAAAAAAGGAACACCTAAACACACGGAACGAAGATAACCTTTAAATTGTGATATCCAGATAGGACCATCTAGTTCAGATAGATGGCTAAGGATATAATTGTAATATTCAGATAGGATCATCTAGTTTAGATAGATGACTAAAGAAAGATAAGGTAATTTGTTGCATGCTCGTCTAAAATTAGGAGAAATGTGGTGCAATAACAGGTAAAAAGAAATACCTATAGGCCAGTTTTAGATATTACAAAGAGAGAGTCGAATTTTAAGCTCTCACAAGTATAGATTTAACAATATACCACACCAAATTTAGCTATAACAGTCAGAAGCCAGATTGCTCGATTTTTTTTTTTTTTGGTAAGAGCAGCCAACCAAAAATCTACTACCCTTGGAGACTATAATTAGGACATTAAGAGTTGTTTTCGTTCCTAATTGATTATTCCATTATCTTACAATGGAAATTTGTGCCACCTCAACTCACACCCTCAACTTATCTATATAAGGAACACCTTGTGCCTCGCTTTCCAAAATCATCTCCTCCTTCTCTTCACTTCTTGGCTTCCTATCGACCTGCCATTGTCCTCCTCTTCCTTCAAAAATATTCAATGGCGGGCGGTGTAGTCGTTAGTGTTTCTGGAGGAAAGGAGTATCCTAGCAAGATGACACTCTTTGTATTCCTCGCCTGCCTCGTGGCGTCCTCCGGTGGTCTCATTTTCGGATTTGATCTCGGCATTTCTGGTAATCTATGGAGATCATACAATTGATGTTTTTTCTTTCTTTGTCCTTTGTGTTTCTAATCAGGATATGCTTTTGTCTTTGTCTTTGTCTGTTAATGAAATAAAAAGGGGGAGTGACATCGATGGATTCATTCCTGCTCAAGTTCTTTCCTTCCGTGTACCATACGGAGAAGGAGAATGTGAGCACGAATCAGTACTGCAAGTTCGACAGCGAGCTGTTGACTTTATTCACGTCCTCGCTTTACTTGGCTGCATTGGTAGCATCATTTTTTGCGGCGACAGTGACGAGAATATTTGGACGCAAGTGGTCTATGTTTAGTGGAGGCGTCACCTTTTTGGTGGGTGCAGTCATCAACGGTGCGGCTGAGAGCGTGCTCATGCTTATCCTAGGTCGCATCCTTCTTGGCATTGGCGTTGGCTTCGCCAATCAGGTAACATATTCATAAAATTAAGTAATATATGTTTAATATCTTTGGTACAATTCAGAACACATTGAATAACTAAAGCGCATTTCGAAATGAGAATCTCAGCTTTAGTTAAAAGTTTTGACTTTATTACCTCAACGTACCCGGGGGTTGTACTTTGATTTAAAACAAACCTTGTTTTCGGAACGCGGTGGTAAAACCTTGTCAAGTTTCAAAGTTTTGGCAAGCTTTAATTAAAAGTTTTAAAACCTTTCTTTACAAAAACTCTCCATATTCCACTTCTTAACCAATTGAACTGTTTTTTGTTTCTTTTCGTCATTAATTTGCAGTCCGTGCCGCTATACCTCTCGGAGATGGCTCCACCAAAACTCCGTGGGATGCTCAACATTGGCTTCCAACTTATGATCACGATCGGAATTTTGGCCGCCAACCTCATCAACTATGCAACTGCGAAGATCGCTGGAGGTTGGGGCTGGCGCATCAGCTTAGGACTTGCAGCGGTCCCTGCCGTCATCATTACCCTCGGTTCTCTCC
Source organism: Tillandsia fasciculata (assembly GCA_029168755.2). Lineage (NCBI taxonomy): Eukaryota > Viridiplantae > Streptophyta > Magnoliopsida > Poales > Bromeliaceae > Tillandsia > Tillandsia fasciculata. The sequence goes on along the minus strand of CM054939.1, from coordinate 8,215,835 downwards.
TCCTCCCCGATACCCCAAACTCGCTCATCGAGCGAGGGCATGCCGAGCAGGCGAGATCAATGCTCTCAAAGATCCGCGGCACCGACGATGTTCAAGATGAGTACGATGACCTTGTGGCCGCAAGCGAGGAGTCAAAGACCATCAAGCACCCTTGGAAGAACATATTGGAGAAAAAGTATAGGCCGGCACTCACCATGGCTGTTCTCATTCCCTTCTTCCAACAGCTTACCGGGATCAACGTGATCATGTTCTATGCTCCTGTTCTCTTCAAGACCATTGGCTTTGGAGATGATGCCGCGCTCATGTCTGCTGTTATTACAGGCCTCGTCAACATGTTTGCTACCTTCGTCTCTATAGCCACCGTCGACAGAGTCGGCCGTAGGGCACTCTTCCTACAGGGTGGCACCCAAATGCTCATATGCCAGGTATGAAATTTTGTTGCCGGCTGGTTGACGAACATAAGCCTGTGATAACTTTTTGCTTTTTTTTTTTAACACAAAAATATTCTACTAGTTAAGGTCGTATTTTCTCTTTGACTCTTAATTTGGTGATCACAGTGACGAATTATCTTGCCGTAGTCATCTATCATGCATGTAGATAAAGTTATAGTTTTGTGCTACCTAGTTAGCGACCGTTTTTGATAGATGGAAATGCTTTGAGGATCAACTCTTACATTAGCAACCCAAAATCATATGAAGTAGCGATGTTGTTACCGTTGGCATTCCTGTTCATCTAATGAATTAGCTCCCTTGTGTACAGATCATTGTGGGGACCTTGATTGGGATCCAATTCGGGACAAGCGGTGTTGGCACCAATCTATCCAAGGGATATGCGAGCTGTGTGGTGCTCTTTATCTGCATGTATGTAGGCTTCGCATGGTCGTGGGGCCCCCTCGGTTGGCTGGTTCCCAGCGAGATCTTCCCGCTCGAAATCAGATCCGCCGGCCAAAGCATTAACGTGTCAGTGAACATGTTCTTCACCTTCATAATTGGACAGGTGTTCCTCACATTGCTCTGCCACTTGAAGTTCGGCCTCTTCTACTTCTTCGGCGGTTGGGTGCTTGTCATGACCATCTTCATTGGGTTATTCCTGCCGGAGACCAAGAATGTACCCATTGAGGAGATGATCCTCATATGGAAGAAGCATTGGTTTTGGGGCAAGTTCATCTCCGATGATGATATCCATGTTGGCAGAAAAACTAGCACGTTCGGCGCGTGATCGGCCGTCCTATAAGGAACAAGCTACTTGATTGCGCTATGCGATGTACATGTTCTAATTGGTTAAATTGTAGGATCTAGACAACAACTTGTTATTTCCGCCTTGTGAGTCAAAAACATATCTATCATAGGATGGAAAGAAATATTCGGAAATGACTTTATCATTATATCCTGCATTATTTATTAATTTGTATTCTTTTTATAATTACGAACGAAAAATAAAGAGGAGGGAATTTTTGTTGTTGTTTGCAATGTTAAGTATTTGCGCAGTCTTTGCCGAACGAAAATAATGTTCAATATTGTCTTCAATCTAGGATAGGTGCATGTATATATATTTGCACAGAAAAAGTTGTATATATTAGATATATGTTTATTAGTAGCTACATGCATGATAGGAGTTCCAAGTTAAAAATAAGGTTTAAAAAAGATCAGTGGATCAAATTTGTGCATGCATTGGCTTCAACAATGACGAACTCTTAGCAACATACATAATTAATAATTAATGACAGAAAATTAATTAATAAAAATAAAACTGGACTTGGGCTAAATTTTGGCTTACTCGTCGACCAATTATGTTGGGTTATAACTATATGGATCTAAATAGGGGATCAAACACCTAGAGGGGGGTGAATATGTAAACAATAAACACTCAAACATGTAATAAAACCCAATGCGGAAATGTAAATAACACGCAAGATTTTTACGTGGAAAAACTCTAAAACCAGGAGTAAAAAACCACGGGACCGATTACACAGTGAAATCAACTAAGATTAAACACGTACAAAGGTGATATACCGTACTCACACACGACTCAACCTTTTTCCATACGCTCCGAGTTGATCTTCTCCGCTCGCTTCGCAACGCGCCTCGAATCTACGATTTGCGTCCAACGCCGAATCCACGGCGTGCAACGTCGAGTCCACGACGTCCAACCGAATCCACGGTCTCCACCAAGTAGTACGTATCGATCACACGAACGTACCTCGCTCCTAATCCACGAGAGCGATAGCACCTTGAAGCCACAAGGCCACGCGAATCCACGCACCGATTTTTGAAAAAATCGTTGTTTTGTTGGTGGTGAAAATCCGCCGAATACTTAGATCAAAGATAGATCGGAAATACCATCTAAGTATTCATTAATTTGATTCTACTCAAAATCTGAGTTTGAAAACCTAGAATCAAATTAATCAATATAGATGAAGAAACATAGAATAAATCTAGTTATTTCCTTTCTTCACTATATGTGGATTTATAAATTTTTCTTCATTAATTTTTCTCGTTCATTTACGGAATACAAAACTTATTTTGGATTCACCCTAAAAGATGAATTAGAGGGTTTACTTATAGGTTAGAAACCATTGGAAGTGGATAAGAATCAAAAACTGATTGTAACAGACTTTTTCCCGCACGACGGTCCGGACTGGATTTGGCTTGATCCGGACTGTTGTTGTTTTTCAGAGAATTCCTGAAAAAAATAGTGTTCGGGGTCCGGACTGAAGTAACCACGGTCTGGACTGTTCATGCGATTTCTGCAAAATCCACGTTCGGGGTCCGGACTGAACCAAGGGTGTTCCGGACTGGATTTCCGCATGAACCTACCTATGTTCGGGGTCCGGACTGAAGTAGCCTGATCCGGATCCTGAACATATAACAGTCCAGTTTTTGGAATTTTATGCAGTAAAAAATCCATCCAAATGTTTCTACACTATAAGAAGTATTCGGATCACCAAGATTGTTTAATTAAACGTACCTGATCCTTTTGAATTCTTCTTTCTTGAGATTGAGGTAAATGATCCAAACATCTTCATCTTCAATCTTCAAGACTTAACCACTTTCATGAAATACGCAAAAACAAATTCCTTAACAATCTCCCCCTTTGGCGGTTTCGTAACAAAACAAAAATCCACTTAAAGAAAATTCAAAAAGATATTTTTGTTGCTATCACCATACAACAAAAATTTACAAATAAGATCCAAATAAAAATGAGTACATGAGTTAAACTCCTAAAACAAACTCTAGACTTAGACGGTTGTACTCTCTGCAAAAAGAAGTAATTCTTGACAAAAGAAATCGTTAGATACCTCAAGAATTTAACAATCAAAAAACCAAACAGAGAGATGGAGTTTATACTCACCATGACATTTACAAAATCAGATATGTATTAAAATACCAATCAGAGATAGACATATCTTCTAAGCAATAAATTCCAAATGTCATAAATATGTTAGTCATCAAACAATTTGTTAGTAATATTACATGCCCATGCAAATAGTTAGTCAAATAGTTAGCTGAGGCATGCATGCATTCACAATACAAACCAAAAGTTGTTGTGATACTTACCTTCCAAAGTTCTCACATCCATGTCCAAGGTTCTTAATTCTCACAAACTTGTACAAACCATCATTGTTCATATTTCTCTCCCCCTTTTTGTCACTAAAATTAGCCAAAATATACAAAAATTAAGGGATTTAAAAGTTCAAAACAAAAAGAAATGTAAGAACTAAGACTAAAACCTGCAAAACAAAAAGATAATTAGAAAATTAAAACAAAAGTTCACTCCACATCTGACATATCCGAGCTGCTACAGTCTAATTTGTGTAAAATTCCCTTGAGCAGTCGTGAGATTCTTGAACATTTTCTTTTCATCTGTTGCTGCTCAGAAGTGATACACTGTATATCAATTGACATTTTTTCTTGTTCCACGGACAATCTCCTCTGTTCTTGTTGGATGGAGGATATAGATGGATCATTCTCTGTCGTGTCTTTCCCAGAGGTCGAAGGTGGTAGTGATGATGTAGATGGTGCATTTCTACCTTCAATCCATTGTGATTCTCTAGGGAGAGATTGTGACCTGACAAAAGGTTCATTAATATGAATTCCACTCTCCCTTGGATTCTTTCGCCTCGTATATTGCTTGGTCGTTGAGCACGACTTCATCAGCTTTTTGTTCTTTAAGTAAAATCTGTCTTCTTCATCAACAACCTGTTGTATTTCTTGACAAATTTTGTCCCAATCCTCTTCTTCTGATTCTGAATCATCCTGAAGAACACTCTTTGTCTCTTCCTGAGTTGCTCTATCTTGCTCTTTTTTAATTGATGCTCGTGTTCCGACCAAAGCTGCGATGAACACTAGAATCCATGCGAAAACCATCTTGGCTAGTGCGTTGAAAAAGAAGAACCTGCAAGCAAAAACTCAAGAACACGAAAAATTATTCAATTTTCAAAAATTTGAAAAATTGTACCCAAACAATCATTATCATGTAGAGAGATTAGGAATCAAGTTAGTTTTGCAAAAAGAATTTTAAAAATAGATCAATTTCATGATTTACAAAAATTCTCATTATATGCCCTAAAACCGAATTTTTAGAAATCGAAGCTTAAAAATCCGTTAATCAAGATAATACAAGGCATATAAACAAAACTAATCTACCCAGAGTTCTTATTTCAAAAGAAATTTGACCAAAAACCATTCAAAAACGAAAAAGATACATGATTTTCATGCACGTTTTGAAAAACAGGGCAAACACTGTGAAGAACCGAGTTTTGATCATAAAAACTTACTTGAATCGGAAGAACTTGGGTTTGGAGGGCTCCAAATTAGTTGTTTTCTAGAGAGAGAAGCTCTGGAGACTTAGAAACAAAAGCTTGTGGTAAAAAGAAATCAAAACCCTTTCGTTTCTTATAAAACCTAGCCGCGGTCCGGATCGGCTCGAGAGTCCAGTCCGGATCGGCTACCCGCAGATAATTTTTGCGTTCGGGATCCGGAACAGAATTCCCAGTCCAGATCGTCTTCAACTTTTTCTTCAGAAAAATTTAGAAAAATTTCAGAAATTCCAGAAAAAGATTGTAAGCACTTTTGTATATCAACTTTAAACAAAAATCATCGTTTCATACAACAAGAAATAGATTATGCTAAATCTATCAAAAATATCCAAAAATGAAACGAAAATTTATAAAAATTAAAACTCTTAAAGTTGAACAACTTCAATTACATCTATCACGATCTTATGAGTAATGCCTTTATCAAATCATCAATTTGGTAAAGAAAATGAAATACCAAGATCAATAGATGTTTGAAATCCCAAATAAGTTAGATAATATATCTAGACAATCTGTTGAAGAGAGTGGCTCTTTGAGCATCTTTCAATAAAAATCCCACCTTATACCAACCTTGAAATTCGACAGAGTCAAGTATTTCAAAATGCATTTTATCTAATCAACCAGAAAAAACCATGCTTTGTATACATGTGGTAGCTGCACACAGTATTCGGACGACCGAGGTGGTAGCTCTTTCCTCCATGTGGTGGTAGTTTTCACACTCCTCATTGGGATGTAACTCTTTCCACATCTTTTGAGCATGAAACTTTAATTGACTCCCCCTCAATTGGCTATCAATTATTTAATATATAAGTATTCAACCAAAAATTGATCTCGCATTCATACTCGACTAAAATCAAATATGATAATGACTATACCAAGAGATCATTGAGAGAGAAATTGACTTTGATCACTTAAAAGATGACTAATTGACATAAATGATCATTGCATCATTGAATTATTATGATATCAAAAGCATAATAAATTTCTAAATGCATGAAAGGATGCAATTAAAGTCAATTATACTAATGCTCAATTAATGTTCTATGTACAAACATAGATAAAGAACACAAACACAAAACAAAACCTAACCTAAGCAATGGTTTCAAAAAGTGTTATTTCAAGGAAAGCATTCCAATTGCTTTACGCAAGTGAATAAAACGTTTTTGATCCAAAGGTTTTGTTAAAATGTCAGCTAATTGATCCTCAGTTGAAATATATGAAAGTTGAAGAATATTTGATTCAACTAGCTCTCTAAGAAAATGATATCTAAGTTCAATGTGTTTTGTTCTTGAGTGCAACACAGGGTTTTTAGAAATGTTTATAGCACTAGTGTTGTCACAAAGAATGGTTACCGAAGTTGCTGAAATTCGGAAGTCGCTCAACACGCTTTTCATCCAAATCAATTGGGTTGAACAACTTCCTGCTGAAATATACTCCGCTTCGGCAGTCGAGAGTGCTATGCAGTTTTGCTTTTTACTATGCCATGCAACAAGGCAATGGCCAAGATAAAAACATGCACCACTCGTGCTTTTCCGATCATCCACTGATCCAGCCCAATCGGCATCTGAGTATCCAACAATATCCAGAGTTGTTCCCATAGGATACCAAATTCCGAAATTCATTGTACCTTTGATGTATCGGATGATCCTTTTCACCGCTTTCAGGTGAACCTCCTTTGGTGCTGATTGATATCTCGCGCAAATCCCAACACTAAAGGATATATCCGGGCGACTAGCCGTGAGATATAGTAGACTTCCAATCATACTGCGATAAAGTTTCTCGTCTACATTCTCACTAAGTGATTCACTTCCAATCCCTTTGGCTAGTTCCCATTGGAGTCGGAAAATCCTTAGAATTTTCTAATCAAACTTTTTGACCAACTCCATTGCATACTTGGATTGACACAGATGAATGCCTTCATCACTTTGTTTAACTTGTAATCCAAGAAAATATGTCAATTCGCCCATCATGGACATCTCAAATTCGCTTTCCATGGTCTCCGCGAATTTAGAAGCATCATTATCTCTTGTTGCTCCAAATACAATGTCATCGACATAGATTTGTGCAACAATGAAATTGTTTTGATAATGCTTCACAAAGAGAGTCCTGTCAGCTCCCCCTCGAGTGTAGCCCTTTTCCAAAAGGTGCTTTGTCAACCTTTCGTACCATGCTCGCGGTGCTTGTTTCAGACCGTAAAGAGCCTTTTTCAATCGAAAAACATGGTTAGGTAGTTTATGGTCCACAAAACCTTTCGGTTGAGCCACATAAACTTCCTCATTTAAAAACCCATTTAAAAAGGCGCTCTTAACGTCCATTTGAAATAATTTGATTTTAAAATGACAAGCAATCGCAAAAGGATACGAATGGACTCGAGTCTAGCTACAGGGGCGAAAGTTTCATCAAAGTCTATACCTTCTACTTGAGAGTAGCCTTGAGCAACTAACCGTGCTTTGTTCCTGATGATGGTACCATCCTTCATTTTTCTTGTTCTTGAAAATCCATTTGGTACCTATCACATTGTGTTGCTTCGGAGGCTTCGTTAATTCCCAGACTTTGTTTCGCTCGAATTGATGGAGCTCTTCCTGCATTGCTTCAATCCAGTAATCATCCTGAAGAGCTTCATCAACGTTCTTTGGTTCGATCATGGATACGTAGCACGCAACTCCACAAACCAATTGTCTCCGAGTCCTGACTCCTTCTTGTGGGTCTCCAATAATGTTCGATTCAGGATGATCCTTGGAGATGCGTAACGTTTGAGGTAACGGAGTACTCGGAGGTACACGAGATGATTCCTGCACATCAGATAAACTTGAAGAACCATTAGATGCATCAACATTATCGAAAGAATTGTTATGAGAAGATGCATTTAGCAGGTGTATCATCATCAAGAGAGATATCAGGGGTAGATTTTTCAGATGAAAAATGAAAAGCTTCATCTACTTTAACATTTATCGATTCTACCATCGTTTTAGATTCGAAGTTAAATAACCGATATGCTCTACTGTTTGTAGAATAACCCATGAAAATCCCTTCGTCACTTCGAGAGTCAAATTTTCCAAGATTTTCGCGATCACGTAAAATGTAACACCGACTCCCAAAGATACGAAAATATTTGATATTTGGTTTTCTACAAAACCATAGTTCATATGGTGTATTTAAAGTCCCCGGGCGCAAATACACTCGATTAATAACATAGACAGCAGTGTTCACCGCTTCAGCCCAAAAATATAAGGTAGTTTCCGGCTATGAAGCATAACACGTGCCATCTCCTGTACGACCCTGTTTTTGCGCTCGACTACACCATTCTGTTGAGGTGTATAGGGTGCAGAGAATTCATGTTTAATGCCATTGGAAGTGCAAAAATCAATGAATTTAGAATTTATGAATTCTCCACCTCTATCACTCCTAATACGAACGATCTTTTCATTCTTTTCAATCATAATACGATGGCATATCTCATGAAAAGAATCGAAAGTATCAGCTTTCTCTTTTAAAAATGCTACCCAAGAATATCTAGAGAAATCATCAACCAAAAGAAAATATACCATTTACCTCCCAAAGATGGTTGACGAGTTGGCCCCATTAAGTCCATGTGCAAAATTCCAAAGGCCGTTTGGTACCCACGTGGTTCAAGTTCTTGTGTGCAGTCCTTGATTGTTTTCCCTTTTGACAACCGCCACACACAATGTTTTGTTTAAAAGAAAGTTTAGGAACCCCCTTGACCACGTTTATTAGAAATTCTAGCAAGTTCCTTAAAATTTATGTGACCTAGCCTTTCATGCCAAAGAGTTTCGTTATCAAAGAAGCTAGGTTACAATTTTCAGAAATTTTGTTAGGAACTACATAACAATTGTTTTCAGACCTAATCCCTTTCAAAAAGAATAAATGGTCCTTATCAGTTACAATGCATTCTGCAGAAGAAAAAATTAACTGAAAAGCCATTATCACAAAGTTGACTAATGCTAATGAGGTTAGTCTTAAGGCCTTCAACAAATAAAACATTGTTCAAAACCGGGCCTTCTGGAATAGCAATTGTTCCTTTTCCAACAATTTTTGAAGAACGACCGTCTCCGAAAACTACAAGTCCTCCGGAGGTTTTCTCTAAAGTTTGAAAATAATTTTTGTCACCGGTCATATGACGGTAACATCCACTATCCAGATACCAAGACGAATTGTCAAAAGCATGCAATGATGTATGAATGACAAGACAAGGGAAGATTTCACCTTTACGCACCCAAACCTTTTTGGAATGCGTCGGCAATGATTGTGAAGTTATTCTCCTTGGCGAAAGCGTCTTGTTTGATTGATTGCTTTTCTTTGATGACGTCGTCTTGTTAGGTGAACTACCAAGGTTCTTTCCCTTTGAAAAATTCTCCTTTGATTTTCGGGGGATGACCTTTTTGGTAGTTGTTGCAAGAGGGGCTTGATTTGATCGATTTGCTCCAATCTTGCAATTTCTTCTTATGTGCCCTGAAAACCACAACGAAAACATACCTTTGTACTTGACGAACCCGAGGAGGTGAGGTAGGCTTGTTGTCGTTGAATGCGTGAATTCCGTGTCGGAGGAGGAGATACCGACTGGGGCACAAACATTGTTTCACTCGAACTAGGACTGTCTCCAGTTCGATTGTATCCAAGGCCCAAACGATTTGTTTGACCAAGACCAAGCATCTTATCCAACTTGCTCCTTCCAGAAGAAAATCGCTTCAAATCATCCTTAAGTTGGAATATGGTCTTCGTCATTTCCATCTTTTCTTGACAAGCCTCGGAGTAGAGCTTCAAGAAGTAATTGGCTTTATCCACCAGTTTGATGTGTTTCTTCTCGAAATGCTCGTTCTTCTCTTGAAGGGAAACATTTACTTTGATCAAGTTATCCCTTTCCACTTCAAGAGCGTTTGAAAGAGAAGTTGCCCTTTTTGCTTCTTCTTCGAGATCCTGCAATCTTCTTCTCAAACCCTTGTTTTGCTTTGCCAGTTTCTTTGAATCATTTAAAAGTTTATGGTAGGCAAAAGCAAAGTCTTCACCTTCGGAATTACTCGATTCATCGTCCGTTGCATTCTTTTCAACTTGGGAGGAGTTGGACAATGAATCGGATGTACTTGCCATAAAGCACACGTAAGGTGAAGTTGTGGACACGTGGAATGTCGTTGCATTGTTTTCTTCATCACTGGAAGATGACTCATTGGAAGTTGAGGTGTCATCCCAAGTGACGGCTTGCATCGCCTTCTTCTTTGACGGATTCTTATTGGGACACTCCGTTGAGATGTGACCGTAGCCTCGGTACTTGAAGCATTGGATTTGTCCCTCCGAGTTCTTCTTGTCCTTTGAAAAACTCTCTTGCTTTCTTGACTTAAAGCTTGAAGTTCCCTTGCCTTTCTTCGACTTTACGAAGGATGAAGTTCTGCTTGAATTACCCCTTCGAAAGTTTCGGCGAAATTTCCTTGTCAAGAGCGCAAGTTGCTTCTCGAAATCCTCCATTGATAGATTCTCATCGTCGTCTGAGGAGGATGAATCCGCGTCTTCTTCTTTTGTTGTTTTCAACGCAAACCCTGAAGACTTAGAAGAAGATGGCTTTTCAGAAGAATAGTTAGTAGAAAAAGTCATTTCATATGTTTGAAGTGCACCAACTAATTCTTCTACACGATTTCGTCCGGGTGTTTAATTGTTTCAATGGCTGCAACCTTGGGCGAAATCTTTCAGGAAGAGTTCTTAAAATCTTTCTTACAACTTTATATTATGGAATTTTCTCTCCCAAGTTAGCACATGTATTTACGATATCTTGCAATCGTGTATAGTAATCTGTGAAAGATTCATTTTCTGCCATAAAGATTGAGTCAAATTTGCTCGTAAGCATTTGTAGTTTTTGAATCTTCACAAGGCTTGTTCCCTCATGTGTAACTTGTAGAACATCCCAGATTTCTTTCGCAGTCTCACATGCCGAGACGCGAGAGAACTCGGTTTGCGACAAAGCATTAAATAAGGCGTTAATTTCTTTGCCGTTGTAAGAAGATACATCAATTTCTTCCTTGGTCCATTTCGACCTAGGTTTGATGGTGCAAACATCAGCAATAATTTCAGTAGCATTTGACCATCCAAACTCGATTGATTGCCACACCCGTTCATCGATGGAAATTAAAAATGCTCTCATCTGTACTTTCCAGTAGGCATAATTTGTTCCATCGAAGAACGGTGGTCTGTTGATGTTTCCACCTTCAACCATTGTTTACAACCCTATTCCCGCTTCGTACCTCGCTCATATGGAAGAAGCATTGGTTTTGGGGCAAGTTCATCTCCGATGATGATATCCATGTTGGCAGAAAAACTAGCACGTTCGGCGCGTGATCGGTCCGTCCTATAAGGAACAAGCTACTTGATTGCGCTATGCGATGTACATATTCTAATTGGTTAAATTGTAGGATCTAGACAACAACTTGTTATTCCCGCCTTGTGAGTCAAAAACATATCTATCATAGGATGGAAAGAAATATTCGGAAATGACTTTATCATTATATCCTGCATTATTTATTAATTTGTATTCTTTTTCTAATTACGAACGAAAAATAAAGAAGAGCGAATTTTTGTTGTTGTTTGCAATGTTAAGTATTTGCGCAGTCACTGCCGAACGAAAATAATGTTCAATATTGTCTTCAATCTAGGATAGGTGCATGTATATATATTTGCACAGAAAAAGTTGTATATATTAGATAAATGTTTATTAGTAGCTACATGCATGATAGGAGTTCCAAGTTAAAAATAAGGTTTAAAAAAGATCAGTGGATCAAATTTGTGCATGCATTGGCTTCAACAATGACGTACTCTTAGAAACATACATAATTAATAATTAATGATAGAAAATTAATTAATAAAATAAAACTGGACTTGGGCCAAATTTTGGCTTCCTCGTCGACCAATTAATGTTGGGTTATAACTATATGGATCTATATAGGGAATAAAACACCTAGAGGGGGGTGAATAGGTGTAAACAATAAACACTCAAAAAATTTTGCGTAATAAAACCCAATGCAAAAATATAAATAACACGCAAGATTTTTACGTGGAAAAACTCCAAAACCAGGAGTAAAAAACCACGGGACCGATCACACGATGAAATCAACTAAGATTAAACATGTACAAAGGTGATATACCGTACTCACACACGACTCAACCTTTTTCCATACGCTCCGAGTTGATCTTCTCCGCTCACTCCGCAACGCGCCTCGAATCCACGATTTGCGTCCAACGCCGAATCCACGGCGTGCAACGTCGAGTCCACGACGTCCAACCGAATCCACGGTCTCCACCAAGTAGTATGTATCGATCACACGAACGTACCTCGCTCCGAATCCACGAGAGCGGTAGCACCTTGAATCCACAAGCCACGCGAATCCATGCGCAGATTTTTGGAAAAATCGTTGTTTTGTTGGTGGTGAAAATCCGCCGAATACTTAGATCAAAGATAGATCGAAAATACCATCTAAGTATTCATTAATTTGATTCTACTCAAAATCTGAGTTTGAAAACCTAGAATCAAATTAATCAATATAGATGAAGAAACAGAGAATAAATCTAGTTATTTCCTTTCTTCTCTATATGTGGATTTATAAGTTTTTCTCCGTTAATTTTTCTCGTTCATTTACGGAATACAAAACTTATTTTGGATTCACCCTAAAAGATGAATTAGAGGGTTTACTTATAGGTTAGAAACCATTGGAAGTGGATAAGAATCAAAAACTGATTGTAACAGACTTTTTCCCGCACGACGGTCCGGACTGGATTTGGCTTGATCCGGACTGTTGTTGTTTTTCAGAGAATTCCTGACAAAAACAGTGTTCGGGGTCCGGACTGAAGTAACCACGGTCCGGACTGTTCATGCGATTTCTGCAAAATCAACGTTCGGGGTCCGGACTGAACCAAGGGTGTTCCGGACTGGATTTCCGCATGAACCTACCTATGTTCGGGGTCCGGACTGAAGTAGCATGATCCGGATCCTGAACATATAACAGTCCAGTTTTTTGATTTTTATGTAGTAAAAAACCCATCCAAGTGTTTCTACACTATAAGAAGTATTCGGATCACCAAGATTGTTTAATTAAACGTACCTGATCCTTTTGAATTCTTCTTTCTTGAGATTGAGGTAAATGGTCCAAACATCTTCATCTTCAATCTTCAAGACTTAACCACTTTCATGAAATACGCCAAAACAAATTCCTTAACAATTAATACCACAGATCTTCAACGGGTAGATCTCGATTGTTGGGGACCAGCCAGCCGATCGAGCGGGCCCCACGATGAGGCAATGGTACGACAAAGATGATGACGAGGAGGGCGTAGCCCTTGTAGATGGTGCTGATGCTGTCATTGCCGAACTAGGCCTCGATAAGCACCCCCACCACGACCTATGTACCGATCCGATCCACTAGCAAGTCTAAACCACAACCCAAAATTTTTAAACCCAATTATTAGACTCCTCCCGTTTAGTCTTGACGTCATTGTCAGTCCAAACACACAAACAATCCATCTCCAAACGATGTGAGACTTGTCTCGCTAACCCTATCATTTAGACCTTGACTCAGTCAAGACTCGTCACTAGCAATAATAATTCGTTGGGCCCAAACCACAGCCCAAAATACATAAGGCTAGTTATTATTACTAGTGTCTATGTCTTTTATATATCCATTCATAATTCCATTCACATCCGATATAGGACTATTGGGGTGTCACAACCTAGGACGCTATTATCTGCACGATGCCCTACAGAAAGAGCGCGTGACGGCTGAACCGGTCAACGGTGAAGACGGAGACAAATTAAGGTGGTGAAGACTTTGATGAGGCCGATGATGACGGGCGGACGACGTAAAGGAGGCGTCAGCGTTGGCGTCGAAGCCGAGGGTCTTGAAGAGGATGGGCGTGTAGAACATGACCACGTTGATCTCGACTGTCAGCTGTTGCAACCCGCCCGCCGATCATGAACAAAATGATGATGAACTGCAGCTTGTACCTATTATACCATATGAAAATTAGATCATACCCTCTACCATGATTTTTTATTTCTAAAGATTGATTGTAAACGATGGATTTTCCTTGTGATTCGCCCTCGTTCATGGTATGCAAAATAGCGGGATGTTTTCTGTCTATTCCCTTATCCTCGGAGATAGAGCCGTCATAGAATTTTTTTTATTAGTGTTAGATTGGGACTCCCGTTATGTCACACACACACACACACACACACACACACACACACACACACACACACACACACACACACATACTTAGGCTTCTATACTATTGATAATATTGGAGCTCCTATACTATAGTCCCATTTTCGATTTTAGGGTGTTCAAATCAATGATCCACACCATTAAATATGATTTAGGGTATATGAAGTTCTTAGAATTTTTATTTATTTATTATTTTTCGACATAGTTTACTTTATGATCAAACCATTTCAAAATTATTAATTTTCAATAGCTACTATGGCGAGTTTGTAGTTTAATGGTGTAAAAGAATCTAAATTTATTCAAATTTTGATAGAAAATACTTTAAATCATTTAAATCACGATCAGCATTCTTGATCTTGAATTTAAAAGTGCTATCCTCAAATTTTAAAGATTGTTTAATTTTCATCGTTCATTTTGACATGATTTACTTACTAAGTAAACGATATCGAAAAAAATTTAAATTTTATTTCTAAAAACTTCATATACCCTAAATTATATTTAACGGTATGGATTATTGATTTGAACACCCTAAAATAAGAAATGAGACTATAGTATAGGAGCTCCAATGTTGTGCGTCAAACGGACGCAAAAAACGGACTCAGCGTGCGAAAACAGTCAAAATTGACTATTTCGGAGCAAAATGAGCTTAACGGGCTCAATTTGAAGTGGGCCGGTCCACGGCCCACTTGTGCGTGCACCGGGACCAACGAGGAAGCGGGAGGGACGCGTGGCACCTTCTGATTGGTCGGGTGGTGGCGCAGGACATGACGCAATCCGCGCCGCGTTCACCTCGCCGTGGACCGCGGGCTTGGCCACATGGCGCGTGGCGATTGGCTGAAGCCAACCACCGCGCGGGTGCGGGGCGCACGGAGCGCGCACGTGGACACGTGGCGGGATCACGTGCATTTTGGCGCTGCGCGGTGGCACGGCGGATGGGCGCCACATGGATCCGGGCGCGGCACTGTAGCATGCGGGCACCCGGTTTCTCCCCTAGATCCGAAAAGGTTTTTTTTGGGGGGGGTTTCCTCTATAAATAGGCCATTCAAGCTTCTCTTTTGGGTTTTTTGGAAGTTTTCCTGAAGCCCCCTTTGGCAGAGTGATAGATCTACAAGTCTTCTTCATTTCTTGGGG
Organism: Tillandsia fasciculata; assembly: GCA_029168755.2. Classification (NCBI taxonomy): domain Eukaryota; kingdom Viridiplantae; phylum Streptophyta; class Magnoliopsida; order Poales; family Bromeliaceae; genus Tillandsia; species Tillandsia fasciculata. The sequence goes on along the minus strand of CM054939.1, from coordinate 8,200,670 downwards.
TTTTGGAGGATTTTTGGAGATCGTTTCATCAACTTTTTCCTCGACTCCGCGAGCTTCGTTCCTCCGATTGCGGATTTCTTCGTCGACGTTTCTTCCGCGGACTCCCCTGGGCCTATCTTTTAAAATTTTAATCTAAAATTTCAGGTGGATCTTCACGAGAGGAAGGCCTTCGACTTTGGTATTTATTGCTACTCTCCATTTTGAGTTTTTATGGGATTTCTCGCAGCATATTTAGACCCCCTTTTGTTGTTACATTTTCTGGACAGCGGAGGAGTAATCTTGCATTTTCTCGACCAACGGTTGTCGTAATTGGGAGTTTAAGGACTCGTTTTGTATCTACACTTCGAGAGAAACGCAACAGTATTTTTCTTGTATTTTTCTGAGGGCTCTTTATAGGTGAACAATTTGGTTCTTTGGGACTGTTGCGCAGAACAATAGAATGTAGATTTTGTGATTGTGAGACTTTTGCGGCATTCAGCTTTGTATTTCAGTTTTCCCTGGGATTTTGGACTGTGGCTGTCACGTCCCAGGGTCGAAATTGCGACTCGGGCTCGCCAACAGATCCGCCGCCAAAATAAAGTACATCAGTCTGAATAACAGGGGTACAATAAAAGTCTAATACAGTCTCTCACCCTCACACTGGCAGGAGATCTAACCACTCGGCGATCCCCTTACCTCGGTCGGCGGTCGACGGTCCCGCGGCTGCCAAAGAAGTCTTTGTAAATTAAGAGACTTCTTTGGCCCCCGTTTTATCGGACCTTTCGAGGTATTGCAGCATATTGGGCCAGTTGCCTACCGACTTGCACTTCCCCCCAGACTTGCTGGTGTCCACGACGTGTTCCATGTGTCCACTCTAAGAAGGTACGTATATGATCCGTCGCACATCATCGACTTCAACCCACTGCAGATCAGCGAGGATTTGAGTTATGTAGAGCGCTCACTGTGAATTCTGGATCGAGAGGTGAAAGAATTGCGCAGTCGGACTATCCCATATGTGAAGATCTTGTGGAGCAACCATGGCGAGCGCGAGGCTACCTGGGAGCTCGAGGCGATGATGATGGACTACCCCTACTTGTTCGAGGCCCCGGCTTGAGGTATGACTTTTGTTTCAAGGACTAAACTTTTTTTTAGTGGGGGAGGATGTAGTGGTCCAGGTCCCCATGCAGTTTTTTTTCGTGAATCCACAGTGTGAAACACCTATTGTTGGTGTGTTTGGCCCATAGTGCATCAAGGGATGCCATAGATGGACCCAGTGAGGTATCTAGTGCTGGATTGGCCTTCGGCTACTTTTGCCGAATTTTAGAAAGGGTTTTGGGCCAAACAGAGGTTGGATTTGGATTCAGCACGGAAAAACGCTTGAAAACGGCTATTTGCTTGTTTGTTTCTGAGTCCGGATGCCCAAAAACGGATTTCCGAAAATTTTCAGTGGATTTTGGTGCATGGAGGGAGACCGTAGACCGCCGGCATTGTCACGCCCCGGGGTCGAAACTGCGACCCGGGCTCGCTAACAGATCCGCCATCTGTACGGAAACTGCCGTACAGACGAAGCGTCTAACCTGCAAAAAGAATCAACTACAGTATACAGATATCAGAGCTGAAAGTAAACTACTAATAACTGAAATCCAAACCCTGTACAACTGAAAATTATACAATATCCATCTCCCAAATACGATCATATAAAAAGTCCTCTGATACAAAACTCAAAAGGGAGATATCTCCAATAAAATACATTGGTGTACATGCTCTCAATACAAAAATATCCTCACTACATCAGTCTCTCAAACTGAAAAAAAATAAAGTACAACTCTATACCTCACAACAAAGTTCTCTCAACAGAGGTAAAAGTAGTAAACTAGTCTACTGAAGCTCTCCACTGAAGGGGGTACCGCTACACTCCAACGACGGGTAGGGAACTAGCTCGCGACTCCCTCGCCTCGGTCAGAAGGATCAGCAACAGGAGCACCGGAACAGGAGAAGAAGTCCCTGGGGAAAAGACACCACGACGGGTGTGAGAACTACTTCCCACAGTAGTTCTCAGTGGGTGCCGTCAACAAGTCCAACGGTCTGCCCACCAAGTCTACTAGAGGCATAAGATAAAAATGCAATGAAAACTGAACAAGAAAAGCTGGAGCTACTCTACAGCTACCATGCCTCTATCTAGATGCTCAAAAAGTGGAACAGATGAATGTAAATGTGACCACTCGCACCCAAGGTGCTCAATCGACCCAATCGAACAGACAACCTCATAGGGTCCAGTCAAGCCTGCGCCTGTCGACTAGGAACGCACCTGCCCACTACCACACATCCACATGAGGACAGGATTTTACGTGGGACGTCCTGTCCGACTAACTCACCCCTCGCGCAAAACTGCCTCAACAGGCCCACCATCGCATCCACTGCGGCATCTCAGGGGGCACGACCCCCAACTGAGGTAAAACGGCGCGGCATAGAGTATCAAAAATTGGCAAAAGCAGGCTAGTCAAAATCCACGCTCACTTCAGAACGGTAGGACTCAAGATCCCCAAATATCTAGCACAACAGTCGGAGCACTCTCGACGACTCAGCTGATCGGCTAACACGAAACACGAGACACTAGCCTCTCCAACAGCTCGCAGCACAACGCACACTGGCTGGGTACTCCACAGCCAGGACGACCCACAACTCAGGCTAACAAAACGGTCGGACAACACTCAACGACCTGGGACCACCGTCAACCCCAACGGTTTCCAACAACACTGACCGGAAGATACTCGACGGCCCGGGACTACCGTCTGCTCAACGGCTCCCTCCCACGACAGCACAACAGGGATACAAGACCTCCCGGGTCTACCGTTTACCCAAACGGCTCCCGGCACAGATAAGCAACCCACTACAACTACCAGACTCCACTCTGCTCCCAAGCACGAGTGCCAAAGCATCCCACACTAAAAGAAAGTCCCGACCTCTCGGCCCACTACCCGGGCGAGGATAACACTATGTCCAGGAATATAAAAACAGTGTGGGTGTCTAAACATAAATAACCCTAGCCCAAGTGAGAGTTTTCTACTGGTCTGGTTACACATGCAACATATGACGGGGGTGCTAGGTCAAGTTCCAATATAACTATATTAACAGATGATAAAAGGAATAACAATTCCTACAATCTAGCATGCTACACGATGACATAAACTATCATGCATAGTCCTACATCAGTAGAAATACTGTACAGTCCATAAAACTTGGAGATAAGGCCACCCACCTCGATTTGCCACCAATTGCTCGTAGACACTTGCAATTGGCCTCCACGCGATCCGCACGCAAAACAGAGCACGTCGCCGGAGTCCGCATGCAAAACGGAGCACGCCGCCGGAGTCAGCACGCAAAACGGTGCACGGTGCCGGAGTCCGCACGCAAAACGGTGCACGATGCCAAAGTCCGCACGCAAAACGGAGCACGCCGCCGGAGTCCGCACGCAAAACGGTGCACGGTGCCGGAGTCCGCACGCAAAACGGAGTCCGCACGCAAAACGGAGCACGGTGCCGGAGTCCGCACGCAAAACGGAGTCCGCACGCAAAATAGAGCACGCCGCCGGAGTCCGCACGCAAAACGGTGCACGCAAAACGGAGTCCGCACGCAAAACGGTGCATGGTGCGAAATCCGCACACAAAACGGAGTCCGCACGCAAAACGGTGCACGGCGTCGGGGACCGCACGCAAAACGGTGCAGTAAAAACACGGTCCCTAACACAAATAAGAGCAAAAGGGTCAATTTACGGTCCAAAAGAACGCTCTAAAACTATGCCAAAAAATACCGCAAAAATACGAGCGGGACCTACCTCGACGCGTCGCGCCGTCCAAACGGCTCCAGTGAAACATTTCGCGCGCTCCACGAGGCCCACGACACACCGCCGCACCACCCACCATCTCCTCCCTCACTCTCCCTCTCGCACGGTTGAAGAAGAAAGAAAAAGAAGAGGAGGAATGGCCTGCGGGGGAGAAAGAAGAAGAAGAAGAAGAGGAGGAAAAAGGGGATGGTCCACGGTGCACCGGTCCACGGTGCACCGGCCAATCCGAACCCTCCAACCGCCGGGTTCACAGCACGGGGGCGCGCACCAGGCGCAGCGCGCGCCCCCCGCGCCACGTGGCGGGCGGCCAGCACGCCACGCGGGCGCGGCAAACCGCGCGCCACACGGGCGCGCGGTACATCGCGCCACACGGGCGCGGGACACAGCGCGCGCCACACAGGCGCGCGCCTCCGCGCCCGAGCGGGCGCCAGTGGGGGCCCGCCACGTGGCGGCGCCCCCGCTGACCCGCGCACATGGGCGCCTGCAGCGCCCCTCCTCGCGCCGCACGCCGCCTCGAACCGCGTGCCGCACAGCCTCGGGATCCGCGCGCCACCTCGAAAAACGTGCCGTGCCTCGAAAAACGAGCAGTTTATCCGGGCTCCAAATCGAACAAGTAAATAGTCCATTCTTAGCGATTTCGCGCGCTGAATCCAAAAACAATGTCCGTTTCTCTAAATTCTCATCCGAAAATTTGCCGAATGCCCACCTGATCCGATTTTCGCGCCGGGTCCATTTTTAAAGTCCGATTTGCCAAATTCCAACTCTAAAAATTCCAGAAGGCGACCGGAGAGGTAATCTTTCATCTAAACTTCGCCCGGAGTCCAATTTTGACATCTAAATTGCGCGAAACCACTTCTAAACACTCGACGGGTCCTCCAATTTCCCACAGGACCTCCTTTTAAGCCCAAAGTCCAACACTTGTGTCCAAATTGCGCGCAAACACCACCAACACACTACGCAGGCCTCCAGTGATGCAACTAAATCCCAAATTGCACCACAAATCCATTTCTCGGGCCCGACATGCGCACAAACACTCCCAACGGCCACTAAAAGCTGCCCAACAACCAGCAGACCCTACGCGGGAAATTCCGGGACCTCACAGGCATGCCACGTGGCGGCCTATCATTGGCCGACTTGCAGCGCTCGGTCCACAGAGTGGCGCGGCATGGTGCGTAGACCCGGCGTGGGACACGTGGCACCACCGGATAGGCTGGTTCTCGATGCGCGGTCTACAGAGAGGGGCGCGGCGGTGCATGAAGCAGGGCAGGGGACACGTGTTAGTCCCCGGTTGGTCGGTGCACGTGGCGCGGTCCACGGAACCTGAATACCGGTGTGTGGACCGGGCGCAGGGAACAGATGGCAGCTTCTAGTTGGCGGGCTTACCGGCTGTGGTGCACGGAGGCGCGGGGGACCGCCTCAGGGTGCGTGCGTGGCAGGGCGGGCAGGAGGCGCCTGCCCACACATGCGGCCCGTGACGCGGGGGGGGGGCACATGGCGCCCCACTATTCCCGGGTGCCACCTACCCCTACTGACCGCCGCGGACGCGTGGCAGTGCCCGGCTGGCCTTGCACCGCTGTCCCGTGTTCGGGACACGTGTCAAGCACAGGTTAATCCGGGCGCTCCCTGTGGGGGAGTATTCCCGCGGATTCGGGCGCCCGAATCCTGTCCGAGTGCCCGAACCCGACCCATTCGGAATTTTTGCATTTGTTTTCTTTGGCCTATAAATAGGCTCAAGCCACTTCTTTTCTCCCTTTTTCTCCTCTTCTAGCCAGTTTCTCTCGAGGGTGTCCTCAGAGAACTTCATCCCCCACCTGTGCTGCATCACTTGGAAAGTTTCTGGGATTTTAGGAGGCACGTACTTCGAGGTCTATAGCTTTTCAGCGCGTCGCGATGTTCCTTCACCGGTGATCTTCTCTGTCGCGTTTCGGTCCGCGGGCTCCTCCGGCCTACTCCGTCCATCTTTTTGGACGATTCTTGCGCCATTTGCTTCACAACAGGTAGGGCTATGATTTTTGTATTTTAGCTCCCCCACATTTCGAGTTTTTCTTGGAGTTTTCCGAGCCTTCTTGTGACCTCTTTTCTGCGGCGAAATTTTTGGACTGCACCGGAGTGTTTCGAAGATTTCTCCGCGCTCGAGCATCGGATTGAGACGTGCCAATACTTGTTTCGTATCTACGCATCGCAAGGAACGTCATTGTAATTTTTCTAGAATTTTCTGAGGTTTTTCCAAAGGTATAAATCCTATTTTTTCTGGGCGGAGTGCTACAGTTTTTTATGCTTGTGGAGTTTCGCGCTCACCGCGTTGCGCATTTTGTAACTTAGTCTACAGGACTCAGTTTGGGGCGTGCAGGTACCCATTTCGAACGGCTCGACGCGACGATCGCAGCGATATTTTTGTCGGAATTTTCGGAGTCCATCCTTGTCACGCCCCGGGGGTTTAAACACGCGGAAGAGTAGCCACCGAAAGCTCCCAAATTTGCATATATATATTTTTTTGAAACCGATCTCCCCCGGTGCATGCCCAGACCCGCCGCATATACAAATTCACTCTACAACCGGGCAGAGTCTCCTTTGTATATGCACGGCATCCTGACTACAATATCCATACAATCATCACTTTAACCACACTAGTTCAACAGTCGAGTGCATACAACCATTTTTCCATAAGTAATAAAGAGGCCGACTATCTTTGAAAGAATAAAACTGCAGGGTTTTGAAAATGGTGCCCACACGACACCCAGGTTTTACAAGCCATTTTGAAATCCATAAATACACAGAGTTTTGAAAACGGTGCCCACTCGACACCTATGTTTTTGAAAACTATTTCGAAATTCATAAATCCACAGGGTTTTGAAAACAGTGCCCACTCGACACCAACGTTTTTCAAATCATTTTCGTAATATTTTTTTTCTTTTCTTTTTAGTTTGAAAACGGCCAACTATCAGATAGTAAACTAAACATTCATCCACAGAGTACTGTAATAATCCCAACATCCACATCAACCCAATAGCAACATAACACACAGCTACCAACAGGTAATAAAATGAACATAAGGAGAGGTAGCCAATGTCCGTGGCCTCGAAGGGCCAAAAGATCTCTCGTGCGGCCTCACCGTCGCCCTAGCACTCACCCCTGGATGAACCTGTCATAGAGTGGGAAGTCAGTGACCCGGAATATAAAGTACGAAAGCAAGAAGGGCTATAACTAAAGCAAACCGCAATAAAACCTAGAGCAACCGCCCTCCTCATCGTGCAATCGACAGTAAAAACCCTCCCCCTGCATCATGCTCAGGGACATCCAAATACACACAGGCTCACCTCTGGACCTCAGCGAAACCACCTTGTTAATGGCAGGAGCAAGGTAACCAAAACATGACTCACCTAGGGCCCGACTTTGGGCATTTACCAATCCAGAGATTCTGGGCAGCAACAAAGGTGAGCATCATTTAGAGGACATAACAAAAACTCGAGGGCTCACCTGTGGGAGGTAGCAGCATGGCTGGTGTGGTTGCTGGAGCAAGAAAATCCCACACCCTCCTTGATGGAGCTCAAGTTGGCCGAGCCCTCTTGCCTCTCGGTCAAGCTTCAAACTAAGGTGAGCACAGCCTTCCTTCGACCTCCAAATGTGAAATGGACCTCAGCCGCACAAGCTTGGAGGTCCCTGTATACCCCCAACCCGAGAAAGAAGAAGATAATGGCCCAGTGGCTCGCGGCGGTTCTGGGCGGTCGGGGTTTCTTCGATCTGACTCTCTGGTGGCCGAGGATGATCTCAGATGGAGTTTGGAGAGATCCTAAGCCCTTATATGCTACTTTCCCAACTCCACTCAAAAACAAGGTTGTAATCTTGCTTTTTTCGGCGAGGGGACATGGCGGCTGGCGGCGCAGCTGCTCGGTAGAGGTAGCAGAGGAATCATTGAAGTCATGGGGTAGAGGCTGCGGTTACCAATTGTGGCTAGGGTTCCCAACATGCAACCCTACATTGCTAAAAACACATAATGCACACAAAATGCCAACTAGCCCCTCTGCACTTGATATTTCATCCTAGGTTCACCACTGTACAACTATTTTGCACATAAGGCCCTCTCCACAAAGTTTGGATTAAAAAGACACATAAAATATAGGGCTTCTATGCAAAATACAGTAACTTTTTGCATATTTCACGCTTTTTGGGACAATCGGGTCGTCAAACTGAACAACGGACACCACCACGACGTCCAGCTCGACGAGATCTATAAAGTAGTGATTTTGGTTCGTCGCATTCGATCCCCTATGTAGAGTTATTTAGGATCCACAAGGATCTAAATAGGTACTATCAAACACCTAGAGGGGGGTGAATAGGTGTAATATTATAAAAACCAATCTCAGTGCAAAAATAAAAAATAATGCGGAAAATAAAAATCAACACACCGAGATTTACGTGGAAACTCCAATCCAGGAGAAAAAACCACGGGACCAACACGCAATAACAATCCACTAAGAAATGAAGAATAACAAGGTGATTACCGACTCCACGGACTCGACCCCTCCTTCAACTTCTTCGGACCTTGCGCTGACCGGTTGGATGTCCACGCAATAACAATCCACTAAGAAAAGAAGAATAACAAGGTGATTACCGTCTCCACGGATTTAACCCCTCCTTCAACTTCTTCGGACCTTGCGCTCCACCGCTTGCACGTCCACTGCACACGTTCGAATCCACGAACGCCACTCGAATCCACGAGCACACGTTTCGAATCCACGAAACGCCTTTAGCACACCGAATCCACGATGCCACGTCGAATCCACGACGCAAACTCAGCCGGTAAGAATATTGGCTTCGATGGTGATCCTTTGCTTAGATTATCAATGAAGATCCATGGGAAAAATCTCTAAGCAAAGATTAGATCAATTCGACAAAAGATATGTTCTTGGAAGAACCGTCGAATTGACCTAAAAGAGGCTATAAAGAAGAACGATAAAAACCTAGCCTCTAGGGTTGCTCTCAAGTGTTTTATAAATTGATCGGCCGTGCTCCCCACGTTTTTGAGAAACCCTAAATGTCTATTTATAGTTTAGAAACCTTTGGAAAGAGATAAGAATCAAAAACATACCTTATCTGGAATTTTTCAGGACGGCGATCCGGATCGGGATTACTGCGATCCGGATCGTCGTAACGAGATTGACGATTCCAGAAATCCAAGGGTTCGGGATCCGGATCGCAAGGCCCGATCCGGATCGTTCATGAATTTCAGCAACATCCAATGTTCGGGATCCGGATCAGAATAGGCTTGGATCCGGATTGGATTTGCACATGAACTAATACCCTTCGGGATCCGGATTGGATCATCTGATCCGGATCCTGAACATGTCCCATGTCCAGTTTTTGATTTTTATGCAATTAAAAATTCATCCAAGTGTTTCTACACTATAAGAAAGTATTCGGATCACCAAAATTATTTAGTTAAACATACCTGATCCTTTTGAATACTTTCTTCTTGAGATTGATGTAACTGATCCACAATTCTTCATCTTCAATCTTCAAGACTCAAAACACTGAGTGTCAACTTGAGCTCTTGTTGAATCTTCTCTAAGTCTTTGATTGCTGATTGACAATTTGATCCCTTTAAGACTCCGACTCAACTCACTGACTTGACTCACGAAATATGCCAACACCAAAAAGCCGTAACAATCTCCCCCTTTGGCAATTTCGTGACAAAACCCAAAAATACATAAAACGCTCAAGTCACTCATCTTAAACCAAAAAATCGAAATTCAATGTCATCACCAAAACATTGATTTTCTTTGCGTGAAAGATCCAATAAATACAAAATTACATTTGAACCAAACAGTCCTAGAACATACTCTATGACTTAGGACTTGGAGTCTTAAAGTGATGTAATTCCTGCAAAACAAAACTCCAAACAAAATCAAACGTTAGTCGTTAGAAATTAAAATCCTACATTTGATTCGTCCTTTTGGTTCTTTTGTTTTTCGGCTCTTTCAATTTTTTCTTTATCTCCCCCTATCTTGAGCATCTCTAACATGTTCTCCATGTTCTCCCCCTTTGTGATACGATCATCATTTTCTGTTCTCCCCCTTTTTTTGTTTGTCCTATCTCGATGATCGATGCTCTCATCTTCGTCATTTCTCTTCTCCCCCTTTTTGTCACAAATTGTCAAACAGTGAACATACTAGACAAAAGGAAATCTAACAACATTAGTTCATAGAGAAAGAGAGATAAAAGCTCAGTTCCGGTATATAACAAAAATGCAGATTGCGTACCGGTACCAGAAGAAAGCAAAAAAAAAAAAAAAACAATTAATTCTTGAAACAAATCCAGATTTTAGAATCTTTTCAAATACCGATTTGTATTCCATCAAGAAATCCATTTAAGTGCTTTGAAGAACAATGAATTCAAAGAGATGTCATTCAATCCAAATTTCTTTCATTAGAATAATTTAGAAAAATAATAACCAGAAAGAGTATGTAAGCACTTTAGCGCATCAACTTTAAACAAAAGTCATCGTTTCATGCAACAAGAAATAGATTATACCAAATCTATCAAAAATACTCAAAAATGAAACGAAAATTTATGAAAATTAAAACCCTTAAAGTTGAACAACTTCAATTACATCTAACTTGATCTTATGCGTAATGCCTTTATCAAATCATCAATTTTGGTAAAGAAAATGAAATACCAAGATCAATAGATGTTTGAAATCCCAGATAAGTTAGATAATATATCTAGACAATCTGTTGAAGGAGTGGCTCTTTGAGCATCTTTTATCAAAAATCCCACCTTATACCAACCATGAAATATGACTGAGTCAAGTATTTCAATATGCATTTCATCAACATTTTTGAAACAAAAATTTGCTTTGCATTCATGGAGTATCTTTTTCTTTTTCTTTCTTTTCCTCCATGTGGTGGTAGTTTTCACACTCCTCATTGGGATGTAACTCTTTCCACATCTTTTGAGCATTTTACATTTCTTTGACTCCCCCTCAATTGGCTATCAATTATTTAATATATAAGGTATTCAACCAAAAATTGATCTCGCATTCATACTCGACTAAGCAATCAAATATGATAATGACTATACCAAGAGATCATTGAGAGAGAAATTGACTTTGATCACTTAAAAGATGAATTAATTAACATAAATGATCATTGCAACATTGAAATATTATGATATCAAAAGCATAATAAATTTCTAAATGCGTGAAAGGATGCAATTAAAGTCAATTTAACCAATGCTCAATTAAACAACTCCTCTAAATGAAGTGTCTTCAAGATTATGAATATGGAGTCAAGTTGATAATCCAAGAAAAATTAATTTGGAGTGAATGAACGTGAAGCCCTTTTTATTCAATGCACTTGTTCGTTAAAAACCTTTTGTTCAAAAACAAAGTATAAAAACAAAGAGCATTGAAAAACATGTAATGCAAAGATTAAGAAAAATATGAAGGGAAAACCAATCAAAGCATTACATACAGTCATAAGCTATTTAGAACTTAAGACAAGGAAAGATATCACCTTTCCGAATCCAAAATCGCTGGATTTTGGGTTGTCTTGATTCGTTGTGGCCGGGGGTTGTCCGCTTTGACTGTTGATCCACCTTAGGTCTTTGCCTCGCAATGATCCACTTGTATGATTGATGTTGTGGCTCGGACCTTTGGTGGGTTGAGTGAACTCCTTTGACTTGATGTGTCTTTTGATTCCGTTGAGTCCGCTCCGTAGATGAAGTTGCCGAAGGATTCTTCTTTCTCTTTTTCGGGCAATTCTTCACCAAATGTCCTTCAAGTCCACATAGGTGACAAGTTCTTTCCTTTCAATTTTATTGTGGAACTTGAAGCATTCACAGTTTGGTTCTTTTTAAATCCCAAACCAACCTTGCTTGTTTGACCTAATCCGGACATACAATCAAGTTTCTTGGAACCGGTTGAAAGCCTTTGTATGTCGGATTTAAGTTGATGAACTTGCTTGGTCAAAGCTTGGTTGGTGACATGAATCTCTTCAAACTGCTTTTCAAGAAAACCAATCTTGTCCATATATGAATTAACGATCGTCTCCGATTGGTTTATCTTTTCTTGGAGGATTTTATTGTTATCCAATAAACGTCCTTGTTCCTCCTCGAGATCATGAAGTTTGATCTTTAAAGCTTGATTCTCGTCTTGAACTTCAAGTCGTTGCTTCCTCAACTTCTTGTTATGTTTGGCCATCTTCTTTGATTCCGCAAGAAGTTGTTGGTATGCCTCAACGAGTTCTTCTTCGTCCGACTCCCCCTCACTTGATGACTCTCCTCCGGATGTTGATGTTTCATGCAAAATCAAAGGAATAGAGTCAGTGACTAAAGATGATAAACACAAATTAGAAGAGGGAATTTGAGAGGCATGAAAAGCAACAAATTTTTCTTTTTCCTCTTCACTTGAGGTCGATTCATCGAAACTAGAATCGTCCCAAGTTTTTGCTTGCAAAGCCTTCTTTTTATATGATTTCTTAGAAGGACAATCCGTTGAAATATGGCCGTAGCCTTTGCATCGATAACATCGGATTTCCCCTTCGAAATCATCTTTTTCTTTTTCTTTAGAAGGTTTTGCAACGCCTTTGAGTTTAGAGGATTTAGAACCCGATGATCCTTTAGATGGTTTCGTGGATGAAGATCCATCGGTTCGATTCTTCCAAAATTTCCGACGAAATTTCTTTGTGATCCGCGCCAATTGTTCTTCAAAATCGGCAAAAGAGATTTCATCGTCGGAACTTGATTCGCATCTTCTTCCTTTGTTGATTTGAATGCAATACCTGTAAGCTTAGAAGAAGACTTGGAAGAAATTTGATTAGTAGGAAAAGTCATCTCATAAGTTTGTAAAGCACCTACTAATTCCTCTACACTCATCTCATCCGGATGACTAACGGTTTCAATGGCGGTAACCTTTGCCCTAAACCGTTCCGGAAGAGTCCGAAGTATCTTTCTTACAATTTTCGACTCCGGGATCTTTTCTCCTAAATTAGCACATGTATTAATTACATCTTGAAGTCTAGTGTAATAATCTGTAAACAATTCATGCTCTTCCATATGAATAGAGTCAAATTGACTTGTAAGCATCTGGAGCTTTTGAATTTTTACAAGATTAGTACCCTCATGTGTAATTTTGAGAATATCCCAAATTTCCTTCGCGGTTTCACACGCGGAAATTCTTGTAAACTCAGTCGAGGAAAGAGAATTATATAAAGCGTTCATACCTTTCCCATTGTAAGAAGATCTTTCGATTTCCTCTTTGGACCATCTAGAGCGAGGTTTTGGGGTAGTAGAATTTCCTACTTCCTCAACAGGATGCACCCAACCGTATTCAACGGTTTGCCAAACACGCTCATCAATTGAGATGAGAAAAGCTCTCATCCGCACTTTCCAATATGCATAATTGGTCCCATCAAAAAGAGGAGGTCTAAAAATATTACCACTTTCACCCAACATGATAGATAAACCTAAAACCCGCTCTGATACCAATTGTAGAGTTATTTAGGATCCACAAGGATCTAAATAGGTACTATCAAACACCTAGAGGGGGGTGAATAGGTGTAATATTATAAAAACCAATCTCAGTGCAAAAATAAAAAACAATGCGGAAAATAAAAATCAACACACCGAGATTTACGTGGAAACTCCAATCCAGGAGAAAAACCACGGGACCAACACGCAATAACAATCCACTAAGAAATGAAGAATAACAAGGTGATTACCGACTCCACGGACTCGACCCCTCCTTCAACTTCTTCGGACCTTGCGCTGACCGGTTGGATGTCCACGCAATAACAATCCACTAAGAAAAGAAGAATAACAAGGTGATTACCGTCTCCACGGATTTAACCCCTCCTTCAACTTCTTCGGACCTTGCGCTCCACCGTTTGCACGTCCACTGCACACGTTCGAATCCACGAACGCCACTCGAATCCACGAGCACACGTTTCGAATCCACGAAACGCCTTTAGCACACCGAATCCACGATGCCACGTCGAATCCACGACGCAAACTCAGCCGGTAAGAATATTGGCTTCGATGGTGATCCTTTGCTTAGATTATCAATGAAGATCCATGGGAAAAATCTCTAAGCAAAGATTAGATCAATTCGACAAAAGATATGTTCTTGGAAGAACCGTCGAATTGACCTAAAAGAGGCTATAAAAAAGAACGATAAAAACCTAGCCTCTAGGGTTGCTCTCAAGTGTTTTATAAATTGATCGGCCGTGCTCCCACGTTTTTGAGAAACCCTAAATGTCTATTTATAGTTTAGAAACCTTTGGAAAGAGATAAGAATCAAAAACATACCTTATCTGGAATTTTTCAGGACGGCGATCCGGATCGGATTACTGCGATCCGGATCGTCGTAACGAGATTGACGATTCCAGAAATCCAAGGGTTCGGGATCCGGATCGCAAGGCCCGATCCGGATCGTTCATGAATTTCAGCAACCTCCAATGTTCGGGATCCGGATCAGAATAGGCTTGGATCCGGATTGGATTTGCACATGAACTAATACCCTTCGGGATCCGGATTGGATCATCTGATCCGGATCCTGAACATGTCCCATGTCCAGTTTTTGATTTTTATGCAATTAAAAATTCATCCAAGTGTTTCTAGACTATAAGAAAGTATTTGGATCACCAAAATTATTTAGTTAAACATACCTGATCCTTTTGAATACTTTCTTCTTGAGATTGATGTAGCTGATTCACAATTCTTCATCTTCAATCTTCAAGACTCAAAACACTGAGTGGCAACTTGAGCTCTTGTTGAATCTTCTCTAAGTCTTCGATTGCTGATTTGACAATTTGATCCCTTTAAGACTCCGACTCAACTCACTGACTTGACTCACGAAATATGCCAACACCAAAAAGCCGTAACACCCTATAATTTTAAGATCCATCATATATGGTAAGTTAAACCATTCTGCACGCTTTATGATGCTTTCGGCTTGTCAAACGAAAATTTGGTCAACGCCACTGCGCTCAGAATGACGACGCCATTCAAATCGACTACATGGATCGTTAGATTCGGACTCCAGACAGTCGATCGGTCGACGTTGGCTAGCGAGGGAAATAAATCGGGGAGTTACTATTCAATTCACTATTCACTTAAGTTGCGGGTCCCACTAGTTTTCCTTGCTAAATTTAGGACAATCCGACCGTCGGATCAGCAATCGGTCTATACCATTTTCACTCGATTCGACGAGACGGTCGCGCTAGAGATCTCAGATTTTCGAGATCAGACTCGGATCGAAAAGGCGAAATTTGTGCTTCGAAAACTATGTCATTCACACACCGGTAAACAAACCACTAAGGTTAGAAATTTGTTTCCTCACACACATTCACACTTGAATTTTTCTCTTTATACAAACTCAAATTTCTCGGGTATTACAATCCTACAGGTGAAAACTTAGCATCTTCAGGACTGTTATTTTTGGACAGCGGTTAAATGTGGAATTGTATGTTTAATTGGGCACCGTTTGGACACTTTTGTAGTTATCGCAACGGACGACGTTTTTCTTGGGCGAGAGTGCTTCCTGGATTTTGAGTTAGCGATCGAGGTGGGTGTCGTTGTGAACCTCTTACTTTTGACCACCCACTAGGCATATTGGAGTAATTCCTATATTAAAAGGCTAATTGCACCCTACGAATAATAATTGCATGCTTGTTGATATCAAAAGGACATTATGTTAGAACTTGCTTTTATGAGGGTTTTGGTTATTAGAAGGGGTATTGTCATGTCAAAAAGAGAAGGCAAATTTATATCTTGTGAGCATGGTGCATGTGGTATAGGCAGGCATAGGCTATTTTGTACTTATTATTCTTATGCAATTATCAATATCTTGGAATAGCATGCTCTAATAAATGTAAGAACATCGATACTTGCTTTTCTTTTGGATCATCTTGGGACATTTGCATGCTTGTATGGTCATCTAGATAGGCCACCTTTTTCTGCTACACTATCATGCTGAAACTTGACTTAGGAGAAACCATATTTCCTGCATTTCTCCTTTCATGCTAGACTCTGGGTATTTGTAGCTCATGCGCGGGCGAGGGGTTTTGGGATAGTGTAGTCAGATTCTTGGGTTCTGGGACAGGCTGGCTTGAGGGCAGGGTATTGCGGCGACCGCGGACATTGGGCGGTCGACCGGGTAGTTTCGGTTGCATCAGATCGGGGGGATCGGGCTTTCTTTAGTGGATGGATTTTCCCACTTTGATCAGAGTTGTAATCCAGTCCTGCTAGTTTATGATACTTGTTACTGAGATACTTTACTCGTGTGGGTCGCTCCCCTTGAGTGTCACTCCGGAGTGTGCGACATGCAGGCTTTGAGTCCTTGAGACTCCTTTTTTGCATCGGTGTTATGCGTAGGCCGGCATACCCGATACGGCAGGCTGAGCAGGCAGTACCAGCGTTTACTGGTGGTTGGATTGGGTTATTCAAGCAGGCATTTAGATACTGATGCATACTTTTAGCTATTCTTATTGGCTTGGCATTTAGAGGCATATTAGTGGTAGCTTTTTCATCAGCAGTTATATTCATAGCATACTATCTCTCTTTTCTTTTTCGCCTCTGATTGACCTAGTGGGCATGTCTGAGTTTGAGACTTAACCCACTAGGGGAGGCTACTGTTTCAATAGTAGTTCTCACCCACATTTTCATTCTTCTTTTTATTCTCCCCTATTTTGCAGAGTCTTCTGCGGGAGTTGCTGGGCCATCTTCGGCAAATCGAGGTAAGAGGATAGCGGACTAGATAGTCGTCTACCCCGTCTGCAAGCATAGCAGTATTTTGATTGTATCCCTTATACAGTCAGACAGATGTATTTTCTTTTATTTTGGGTCTGGCTTCGGCCAGCTGGTTGTATTTATTTGGTGAGCTGGGAGAGATATATGTACTTATTTGACAGTTATATTGTACTTTTACTTTCCAGCTGTGGTCTGAGATGTATTAGTTTTAGTTCAGCTATGTTTTTATGGTCCTTTATTATATCTTTTATTTCTGAGCAGGTTACCAGCGCTTCGTGTACACGAAAAATTCCGTGTGCACGGCGGATCTGTGGATGGGCCCGGGTTCTGGTTTACACCCGGGGCGTGACACATGTTGTCGAGGTCGCGACTCACGACCCAAAACTGAGATCCACAAGGCGTTAGAGAAAAAGATGTGCTTCGAAAATATGAATGGAGGCCTTCTGTGATGACCCGGATCTTCATTGGGGGTTTATGGCTTGATCAGTGGCTTCTTGAGTACTATCTTGGGAGATGGGAGTGTTTGGGTGTGTATCAGACTCAAGAAATGGACTCAGTGCGTCAAATAGATCCCGAGTGTATTCGGATACCCCCCATCGAATTTTGGAAGGAGCTTTGTGCAAAACAGAGGCCGTATTTGGATTCAGCGTGGAAAAACGATAAAAAACGGCTATTTACTTGTATTTTTCTGAGTTTGGACGCCCAAAAACGGAGATCCGAAAGTTTCTGGTGCAAATGGTGCAATGGGGGGAGCCGTGGACCGGCCTAGGACACGTGGCAGCCCGTGATTGGGCCGGCGCATGCTGTTCGGTCCATGGAGGAGCGCCGTCGGTGCACGGTGGACCGGCGGGACACGTGCACCCGCCCATTGGCGGGTCTGCGCTGCGCGGTCCACGGGACCGCCCGGCTGGCGCGTGGACCGGGGCGCGCCACGTGCTGGCCCCGGATTGGATGGCATAGGTGCGCTCGGTGCACCCACGGGCGCACGGCTGCGGCCGTACGCGCACGCGAGCACTGACCGCGCCGGCTGGCGTGTCGGGCGGGGCGGCGCCGCGCCAGCGGGCTGGCGCGAGCCGGGTGCGGGACACGTGGCGGCGCCCGATAGGCGGGCGCCGCTGTCTGCTGTTTTGCGGACACGTGTCGCGCCCAGAATCATTCGGGCGCGGGCACGGGCCGGGCTTCTGGGCCGCACTGTGCGGGCCCGATTCATTCGGGCGCCCGGAACTTGGGACACAGAGGGAATTATACCAATTGTTGTTTTGGGCCTATAAATACCTCCACTTCTCTTCTTTTCTCTCCTTTTTTCGAAGCTTAGAGAGAGAATGGGAGGGAGTGCCCTCTATGAAAGTTATTTCTCTTGTAGTTTTTGATCTCGTGGTGGATTCCCAGAATTTTTGGAGGCTCAGCAACGGCGATATCGATTTTACAGTACACCTCGACTTTTCTCCATTTCGGCCAGTTTCCGTCGCATTTCAGTCGGGATTTTCCTGTGCGCAAACCAGAAGGAATTTTTAGGAAATTTTTGCGGCAGCGTGTTTTAGAGAGGTAAGGCTTCGTTTTCCGTGTTGATCATTTCACCTCATTTTGGGTTTTTGGCATAGTTCCTGAGGCACCTTTTGACCCCTATTTTTTGTGGTGAGTTTTGGACAGCATGGGCTTGTTTGATTTATTTCTCGGCCTATGGGCATCGGATCAGGGTGTGTGAGGACTCCATCGGCATCTATGCTTCGAGAGGAATGCGACCATATTTTTATCAGATTTTTCTAAGGATGATTCTAAGGTGATAATTAAGCTTTCCCTGGACTGTTTGCCACAGGATTTTGGTTGTGTGGCGTTGCGGCTTATCGCGATGTTTTATTTTTATCTTGGCCTACAAGTATCGGAACGAGACGTGCAAATACTCATTTTGGATCTACTCGTCGCGAGGATCGCAACGATGAATTTTCTGGATTTTTCAGAGGACTTCAGAGAGGTGAAAATCCCTGTTTTTCACTGTTGTTTTACAAAACAGCAAGGTGCTGTTTTTTTTGGGGAGTTGGTTTGTATACCGGAAGTGACTTTTGTACAGTGATTTGCTGTTTTTGGTTTGCGAGGAAAAGGGAGGTTGGACAGCGAGGAGACTTTTACGGCTGTGGATTGCGCTTTTCGAGGTGGGTGGTTGTTGCATACCTCTACTTCTGACTTGCTCACTAAGTTTATTAGAGAAGCCCTCTATTGGACATATTGATTGATTACCATGCATGATTGAATGATATAAATTGAGCCTATCATTCGAAATTAATTTTGTGGACATAGCATGTTGGGAATATTATTGAGATAATATTGTTGTGGAAACATGATTGCGGGAACATTTTTAATAGTGATAATTAACATGCCATGTTAGCACATAGATTTTATAAAAGTTGGTTAAATAGATTAATTACTGGGACATGATGACATATCTATGTGCGGGTACCACTTTGGGATTTATTATGGATCAGGGATTATATACATGTGTAGTTGGCTGCTGATTTTAGCATGATGGTTATATCTATGTGGATTTACTATTTGATACACATGTGGAACTGTTATTTGATATTCTCTTTTTCATCTTGCATGAGGACTCTTGCATGCTTGTATGGACATCTAGATAGGCCACTATTTATTGCTACACTATCATATTGGGATTTGACTTAGGAGAAACCATGATTGTTTCCTTTCACCTTCTTATTTAGACTTTTGAGTCATGTTGCTCAGGTTCGAGCAGGAGTTTGGGATAGTGTAGCCGGGACCTTAGGGTCGGAGACAGGGTGTACTTGATGTTGGATTTGTGGGTTATTGCGGCAACCGCGGACAGTAGGCGGTTGACCGGATATTGACTATTTTATCCGATTGTGGATTGTGGGTTATTGTGGTAACCGCGGACATTAGGCGGTTAGCCAGATATTGATTACTTTATCAGATTTTGGTCTTGTGGGGTGTTGCGGCGACCGCGGACATTGGGCGGTTGACCGGATGTTTACTTTTGCATCAGATTGGGTATCGGATTTCTTTAGTGGATGGATTTTCCCACTTTGATCATAGTTATGATCCAGTCCTGCTATATTGAGATACTTGACAGAGATACTTGTGATACTGGTGACAGAGATACTTTACTCGTGTGGGTCGCTCCCCTCGAGTGCCACTCCGGAGTAGGCTTTAGACCGTGACGGGTGCCGGTCCATTTGATTGGGATTTCGAGCCTTGTATGCTGGTCCCCAACTGAGTTCTTGAGTTCGACAGCAGAGCAGGCAGTACCGGATTTCATACCGATCCATCTTATTGGGTCTATTCAGACAGCTAGCATTATAGTTGCATGCATACAGTTCCCTTTGATACTGCATTTAGAGGCATGCTAGTGGTGGTTTCCCTTTATTCATCAGTTCTGTTTACAGCTTTACCACATTTTCCTTTTCTTGCCTCTGGTAGACTTAGTGGGTACGCCGGAGTTGGAGGCTTTACCCACAGGGGGAGGCTACTGGTTTACTGGTGGTTCTCACCCCCACTGTTGTTTCCCTCTTTTCTTCCTCCTGTTTTGCAGAGTCTTCTGCGGGAGTTGCTGATCTTTCGGTCGTTGTTCGAGGCGAGGGAGTCACGAGCTAGATCCTTACCACCCGAGGAGTGTAGCTGTATCCTCTGGTTGGAGATTCCTTGTAGTTGTCAGCTGGTTTTTATTGTTTACTTTGAGAGGGATCTTTTGTATTTGGAGAGACTGATGTACTATAGTTTAGTTTATCTCCCTTTTGGAGTTGAGAGATGCTGTACTGAGGACATTGTATGATGATTATCTGTATTTGAGAGGATGGATATTGTACTGATTTTCGTGTTGTACAGTGATTGGATTTTATTTTACAGTATTTTATTTCCGCTCTGATATTTGTGTAGCTATAGTACTATCTTTTGCAGGTTAGACGCTTCGCCTATACGGGGTTATGCATAGGTGGCGGATCTGTTGGCGAGCCCGGGTCGCAGTTTCGACCTCGGGGCGTGACACCTTCGAAAAGCATTCTCTGAGGCACCATTTGGTTGGGGAACAGAGTGGAAAAGGGGTGCTCCGACGAGGGCGAGCGGGCATGCAAGGGCAAGGAGCACAACAAATTCGCAGCGAGCGAAAAAGCACGCAAGGTTTCGAAGAATAGTGCTCCGGGGAGAGCAACCGACCATAAAAGAGGGGTTCAAAGAGACGAATTCAAAAGAGATGAAGAGAAGGTGAGGAAGGAGCTTGGGAGGTGAGAAAGGGCGAGGAAGAAGTAATGTTGGGAAGCGAGAAAGGGCAACATCATCAAGTCGGCACAAAGAGAAAGATGGCCTCATGCTTGCTCCTCCTGAGCGTGTGAATAATTATTTCCACCCTCAACGAATTTTGTTTAAAGAACAAACGGAGAATGACTCTCTTTGTCCCCTCTCTTGTTATCCAACCAAACGGAGTATAGAAGACATCTAATCGTATATTTTTTTTATATAAAAATAAAAAATTTAATAACACAAATAATCTAATATTATTAATAATACGGTAGCAAAGTTTTTTCTTTATTACATATATAAATAATATTTAGTCGTACATGATAAATCTTATCAGCTGTCCGGTTGGTTTTGTGATTGGTCTTTCGGACCGGACGGTTGCCCGCCCCAGATTTTGTAGATAACGTGGCCATCGTCTCCATTTCCCTTCCTTCCCTCCAGGACTAGGAGTGAAGTGAGATGAGCGGAAGCCGGCTTTCCCTGCTCTCCTCCTCCGCCATTCGAATACTCTTTTCCCCTCCTCCTCCTCCTCCTCCTCCTCCTCCTCCTCCTCTTCCATCCGACGCCGCAGCCTCGTCCTCTATTTCCCCTCGCATCGCCGCTGCTGCTTCTCCTCCACTTCCAAAGCGGCCCCCCAAACCCAAACCCTAACCCTATGCCAAGAGGAGGAGGAGGAGGAGGAGGAGGCCGCTCCTCCGCCGTCTGATCCGGTGAGGGCGGCGGCGCAAGCGTTGGACATCAGAGTGGGTCGTGTGGTGAGGGCGTGGCGGCATCCGGAGGCAGACTCGCTCTACTTGGAGGAGGCCGAGCCCAGGACCATCTGCAGCGGCCTTGTCAACTACATCCCCTTCGACCTCATCCAGGTACTCCATTAATGCATACACACATACATACCTACATACGTACATACATTCCTATTTTGATGTGGACAAGTAACATGCCTTGATGGAAGGACAAGGCCTGTAGCTGTTGCTGCACTCACCTAGCTCTCAAGTAACTCATTTTGTGCGCTTCTTTTTAATTTCATGAAAATTGATTGATTCGCACCAAAATCACTACTTTTAACTAATGCTTCGATCTGCATTTATAACTTGTTTGAAGCAATTTTGGTGGAATCAATCCTGACCTTTGCTGACGGACCAAGAGCACTGGCATTCGTCAAAACTTGTGTGGCAGTCAAGGAGGCCGAATGAATGAGCTTCCCGCGGAATGTACTCTCTCCGTATCGGCTACAGTAGCAATCGGTGTTAAAATGCTTTGGATCTGAAAGCATTTGGAATCTCTGGCTTTAGCTGCAAACTACATGTTTAATATCAGTCTATCTCATTTGGAGTAAACTAAGAGTTTAGAGATATCAACAGGTTTATGTCACATATTCCTTAATTAACCACTTACATTAGTGCACCGGTGGATTAGGTGCGGGCGGCTTTTGTCTGCTACACAAAATTTGACATATGTTGCTACTCTTGGTCCACCTACAAAGGTCAGGATTGATTCCACCAATATTGCTTCAAACAAGTTATGACTATAGATTGAAGCATTAGTTAAACTGTTAGAGTGTAATGATTTGAGTACGAGTCAATCATAACAAGTTTCAGGAAATTAAAAGAAGCACCAAATGATGTGCTAAAGTTTTCGGAGTTATTTGTGATTTTCGAACTTGAATAGTAGGCCCTATCTGATTTTTTGGACTTACCAATTTGGTAATCTTATTGTTGTGACGACAACCTTTTTGTTTTTAATTTTTCTCAGACCAATTATGAAATGGCATTGGCAACAGAAACGCTTCCTACCGGCGAAGAGGCAATAATAGTAGCAGCTGCTGCTGAGGCAGTTGCTCTTGCTAGGGCAGCAGTTGAAGTTGCCAAGGATGCAGCTCAGATGACTGGAAATGATCCGTCTGCCAGATTAGAAAAATCATTAGATAATGTTTCATCTGATGATATCCTCCGGCTTGAGGGCCTCAGACATGCCGAAATGGAATTTGTCCACACAATCAGATACCCTGATGCAACTGAATCCATATCCCAAGACAAGCATTATCAGTTAATGGACACTGAGCTTTCCAGTGTGATGCTTAATGATGTTGAACTTCAAAAGGTGGAGAATGCTCCGAGCGTAGCTGTGAGATCTGGACGGCAAACTGAGAGAAGAGTAAGAAGAGCAAGAGCAGCCGAGAAGGCTGCCACTACCGTTATTTCTGCAAAATCAGGATTGTCGGGAAAGAAAAAGCGATCCACTTTTCAGGAGATTGATTATACAGACCCTTTGCGTTACTTAAGGGGGATGGCAACTACATCGAAGCTTCTAACAGCAGCTGAAGAACTGGAGTTGTCAGAAGGAATTCAGGTTAGTGCAACAAGCATTATGGTTCAAACTACTCTTTTTCCGTGATTCAAACTATAACAAAGTGTTGTTATGAGTTGTGTTAGCCAACACCTATACGTGAATGTGATATTTTTAATGAGACCAACCATGAAGGTTGTTTTCTTATTCTGGGTAGTAATTTTCAACCTTCTTGAGGTATTCTGCCATTGGTTGTACAGATTTTAGGGCTATGAGGAAAATGTTGAGAGTAGATAATGTACATGTTAGGATCTTGCAGCTTCCCTTTTATTCCTAATGAGCAGAATTTGAACAAGAAATTAATCTATGTTCTTCTTCTCTCATATATATTTTGACAAAACTTTTGTAATTCTTGTGATCACATTCTGTGAATTACTATTGTGATCGTCCGTTCTTTTAGAGTGCTTCCAAGCATTTGTGATAGCATATTGTCGAGCAGTTAGTGTTTCACAAAGTGTTATGCCAATGTATGAATAAAAATATTTATGAATTGGCATAGTGACTATTATTGAACCATTTGTTTGCAAACCCAAGGTGCATTGTTATTCATGCTTGTTCTTGGTGATGAATGCGTGCAGGACCTTTTAAAGTTGGAAAGGCTCCAAGAGGAGCTTGCAGAACGCAATGGCGGTCAGCCGACCTTTGCTCAATGGGCTGCAGCAGCTGGAGTTGATCAGAAGACCCTCCGAAAGCGCTTGAATTATGGTGCCTTTTGCAAAGACAAGATGATCAAAAGTAACATACGCCTTGTTATTTCTATTGCCAAAAACTATCAGGGTGCGGGAATGAACCTTCAGGATCTTGTTCAGGTAGTGCTTGAACATATATACTTCTTCGGAAGTGAGCAGTTTCTGTAGTTTGTTGTTCAGCTTCAAAATTTATTAAATTATGTTATCTTCCATTCAGGAAGGATGCAGAGGCCTGGAAAAGGGTGCTGAAAAGTTTGATGCTTCAAAGGGATTCAAGTTTTCCACATATGCGCACTGGTGGATCAAGCAAGCTATTCGAAAGTCCCTCTCAGAACAATCTAGGACAATCCGGTTGCCGGTATGTCCTTTATTACTCTATTTATATGCATCATGGTTCAAAGTTTGTGCACTTTCCTTCATATGGAATAAATTCAGACAGCATATTCTATATTTGGTCCACATTATAAGGCGAACCCAAAATGACGGCAATAAGTAACTACAAAGGTTGATGACCAAAGAGATTCTTAGGTTTACTTCCCGAGTAAACAATGAGTAACTATCTTCTCAATTTGCATGTTATGATTGCATCGGTGAGGGCTTTATAACTACTAGCGAGTGTTCTTCAAGTATGTTACTGTTATATGATGTTGTGCATGGATCGCTGCTTGCATCATTTTTGAATGACTACCAGATTAATCAGGGATTAGGAGTCAGTGTCTTGTGCAGTTTGATGATGAACACAGTACGTATCACCCTTATTTTTGTGCCTTGCTTTCTCTTTGAATAGTGATTCATTGATTAGCTCCTAGAATATATCATTTGGTCACATGTTGCTAAGGGAACATGTCTGCTTTTGTGGTGGATAAAAGGGCTGTCTCCCTATATCAATGAATCATGAAGCTTTTCAATGAAGTGTTGAGGCAAATGCTGCTGGTAGTTTTCTCTCTTCCTAGTTCTAAGATTTTCTGCACTTAAATTTTTGACTGAACAGTTTCACATGGTGGAAGCGACTTACCGCGTGCGGGAAGCCAAGAAACAGTTGTACAGTGAGAACGGAAGGCATCCTGATTATAAGGAAGTTGCGGAGGCAGCAGGGTTGTCCATGAAGAGGCTTGCGGCAGTAATGCTAATACCTAAAGCTCCGAGATCTCTCGACCAGAAGATTGGAATCAATCAGAGCCTTAAGCCTTCGGTTCGTTCTGCTTTATGTCCTCTTTCTTTCTCTCGTCTTTTGTACGTAATTGTTGTAGCTCACATGATTTATCTCTGCCTATTTTTATCAACAGGAAGTGATTGCAGATCCTGACGCAGAGACTGCAGAGGACATACTCATAAAGCAGTTCAGGAAGCAGGATCTGAATAAGGTGCTGAATACATTGAATCCAAGGGAAAAACAGGTGGTGAGGTGGAGATTCGGACTGGAGGATGGAAGGATGAAAACCTTGCAGGAGATCGGCAAGTTGATGGGTGTGAGCAGGGAGAGAATCCGGCAGATCGAGTCGAGTGCCTTTCGGAAGCTAAAAAGTAAGAAGAGAACGAAGAATTTGCGGCAGTACTGGATCTCATGATAAAGCTTTTTATTGCATTTTCCTTGATTTCTTGCTTTCAAAATTTACATGCCCTCTTCGCCTGCGGGCTTAACTTAGAGT
Source organism: Tillandsia fasciculata (assembly GCA_029168755.2). Taxonomy (NCBI): domain Eukaryota; kingdom Viridiplantae; phylum Streptophyta; class Magnoliopsida; order Poales; family Bromeliaceae; genus Tillandsia; species Tillandsia fasciculata. Next base: position 8,175,156 of record CM054939.1, on the reverse strand, counting down.
GCTCAATATGACAAACCTGTAAATTTTGTTGTGCAGTAAAATCCATGCCATCTCTGAAGGGATCTTTTATGAACTTGCCTGTTGGGTGAAAAAAATAGCAAATAGAAGGGTCAATTTTTTTCTTCCTTTTTCTTTTTTGGACTAGTTGGAGAGAACAAACAGTTTTGTACATATAATTCATAAGCATTGCATTATTTATTTATTTATTTGTTACTTCTAATTTTGTAAATAAATATATGGTTGCTGTCCAAGTGGCGTTAGTATGGACCCATGAACAACTTAGAAATTTAGTGTGCCTTAAATTTTAATTATAAAATTAACTGAGATTTCAGTTTAAATTTAAATTTAAATTTTAAATAGTAATATAATACTATCTCTATGAATCCCTTTCTCGGATATATATTTCACTGAAGCGTAATTTTTCAGTCTTATAAATGTTTTGTTTAAGTGAGCACTCTTTGTTAATTTCTTTTTGTTGGAGACTATTTTTCGGCAAATTTTGTATACCTTTTTACTCGAAAAATAAATGGAAGATATATACTTTTTTTTTTTTTTTTTTTTTCATATTAAAGGTTATAAGTAAAATTTATTTTAGCAGAAGTTTACATATTTTGGTCTAAATAAAAATAAGGCTCAATATAAAAAAATTTCTTTATATATCCTTTTTTACTTTCTTTCTTAACTTTCAAAAATCTACATTTAATTGGCACTCTTGAATTTTTTTAAAAAAAATTTAAAAAATTACTGTTAATGAAAAGGACGAAATGATCAAACTGTACACACTTGCTAGGGAGGAAAAAAATATTTTTTTAACGTATTTTAATTATTTTTAAGAATATTTTTGGTATGTATGTTCATAAATTATAAGAAATAAACAGAAAGGTAATTGAACCAGTGATAGATCAAATAATTTTGGTCCATCTTTCTTTCAATATATATATATTTTTAAATAATTATAATTTATATATTTTTTAAAAAAAATTAAATATTTGTTATTTTATAATTATTTTTATAAATTTTAAAATTTTTTAATTAAAATATCAATTTAAATAAAAATAATTTAGTATTCATATTTTTAAATTTTACATATATTTTTTAAAAATTAAAAAATTAAAACTTTAAGGGGTGGCCCTTGGGCACCGCTCATGACTTCTGTGTTGGATTTTATCCAATAATAATTTTAATGATAACAAATAAATTTTAGATTTATATTTAGTATTTTTAGGTTTTAATTGAATTTGAAATGACTTAAGCCGAACCAGATTTGATCAAAGGTAAATTATCAATTCAATTGTCAAAATGGTCCGGATAAGATCAAATTGTACCAAATTGGATACAAATGCCACAACAATACTATAAAGGACTTCTTTGCAATTTTATCGAATTTGAGCCGGTCAACTGAATCTGTGGGTTATGGGATATATGGATCTGAATAGAAAAAAAACCACCTAGAGGGAGGGTGAATAGGTATAAACAATAAACACACCAAATCGTTGCGTAAAAATAACCCAATGCGGAAAATAAATAAAGTACGCAAGATTTACGTGGAAAACTCCATCACAGGAGTAAAAAACCACGGGACCGATAACACGGCGAAATCCACTAGAATTAAAACACGTACAAGGTGATTTACCGTAAACCTACGACTCAACCTTTTTCACACGCTCCTAGTTGATCTTCTCCGCTCGCTCCGAACGCTCCTCGAATCCACGATTTGCGCTCCAACTTCAAATCCACGAATCCAACGTCGAATCCACGACGTCCAACCGAATCCTCGGTCTTCACCAATGCGGCACGCCTCGATCACACGAATGCGCCTCGCTCCGAATCCACGAGAGCGGTAGCACCTTGAATCCACAAGGCCACGCGAATCCTCGCGCCGATTTTTGATAAAATCGTTGATTGTTGGTGATGAAAATCCGCCGAATACTTAGATCAAAGATAGATTGGAAAACACCATCTAAGTATTCATCAATTTGATTCTACAAGAAATAGGAGTTTGGAAATCCTAGAATCAAATCGATCAATATAGAGGAAGAAACATAAAGTAGATCTTGTTTTCCTTTCTTCTCTATATGTGGATTTTTCTTAAAATTGGATTCTAAAATCTTCAACCCTAAAAGATGAATCAAAGGGATTATTTATAGGTTAGAAACCTTTGGAAAGAGATAAGCATCAAAAACTACCATATCTGGAATTTTCGGGTCGACGGTCCGGACTGGAATAAGTAGGGTCCGAACTGTCGTCATTAAACAGAACTTTTCCAGAAAAAACATGTTCGGGGTCCAGACTGAAATGTGGGCACTCCGGACTGTTCATGCGATTTCTGCAGAATCAATGCTCGGGGTCCGGACTGAAATTCCGCATGAACTAAACAATGTTCGGGGTCCGGACTGGAATGCCCTGATCCGGATCCTGAACATATTACATGTCCAGTTTTTTATTTTTATGCAATTAAAAATTCATCCAAGTGTTTCTACACTACAAGAAAATATTCGGATCACCAAAATTATTTAGTTAAACATACCTGATCCTTTTGAATTCTTCTTTCTTGAGATTGAGATATATGATTCAAACATCTTCATCTTCAATCTTCAAGACTTAAACACTTTCACGAAAGGCGCAAATACAAATTCCTTAACAATCTCCCCCTTTGGCGGTTTTGTGACAAAACAAAATTCCAGTTAAAGAAAATTCAAAAAGATATTTTTGTTGTTATCACCATACAACCAAGTGATAGTGATTAAAGCGGTGCCTCGAGGAGAAGTAGGACCGAACTGGAGTAGGCGAAAAGGTCGAACCATGATAAATCATCTATGTCATTTGTGTTATTTGAGTTTGCCTCTTTCTGTTCTTTTTTTTTATTTGGTTGTGCAATTCTTATCTTAGATTTAATTTATTTGAGTTTTATTTTTCAACTAATTCATCTCCCCTGTTAGTTGTCATTTGATCCTTCATTTGGTATCAGAGCGCAGGTTTCACTGTTGCAGACTAACTGTCTCGTGAGATGGCAACTTTTCATGGTAACATTAAAGGTCAATCCATCTCCCGTCCTCCCTTCTTTACCGAGAGTAACTACAACTATTGGAATGTGCGGATGAAAATTTTTCTCCAATCCCTAGATTTTGAACTCTAGAGCAATGAACGCTCTTCATTGTGCTCTCGATCCAAACGAGTTCAACCGAATTTCTACATGCAAAACTGCAAAAGAAGTTTGGGACAAATTAGCTGTTGTTCACTAGGTAACAAGTCAAGTAAAAGAGTCTAAGATAAATATGCTTACTCGGGATTATGAAATGTTTTGTGTACAACCAAATGAAAGTATTACTGATATGTACACTAGGTTTACCAATATTATTAATAGTTTAAAAGCTTTGGAAAAGAACTTTTCTGATATAGATTTAGTCAGAAAATACTCAGGAGTTTTCCTCAAAATGAACCTAGGGAACCAAAGTTGGCGGCCATTCAAGAAGTGTGCAACCTCAACAAATTTTCATTGGAGGAACTCATAGGGTCCCTTATGACTTACGAGTTGCGATTGAAGACGGAGCCCACTACTTCCATCATTCACCTTGAAACAAAAAATATAGCACTCAACTCTAACGAGGGAGATGGAGGTGACTCCGACAATGCCACTAACGATGAGATCTCATTTCTTACAAAAAAAAATTAAAGAATACCATACAAAGAAAACGCGGAGCTAGGTAGTCAAGCAAAGGTAATGGTAGATCAAACTTTTTTTAAAAGGGACGTCAAATGTTACAATTGCAACAAAATCGGGCACAATAGCTATGATTGCCAAAATCAAAGTAAGTCTCCCCGAAAGGAGAAAAAGAAGAATAAAGCCTTCTCTGCCGGTTGGAGAGACGACAGCGACTCCGACAATGAGGGATCAAATAAGGAGGTCTCCAACCGACAGAGAAGGCACCTAGACAAACCTATCATGCTCTAAAAACCCCCGGACGGTTTGTACTAAAGTTTCGGGGACGAAACTTTTTATAAAGTGTGAGTGGTGTAGTGATTCGGCTCTTACGTGTTATTGTGACTCACATGTTAATTAATTAAGCCCATAAGTGAAATAAAATTATTTAATGTTTGAAAGTCGGTCGGTGCGTGGTGCGGGTATTTTTCTAGCAAAGGGCTCGAAAAATGAAGACCGACGGTGCGATCGGATCGGGAATCCGATGTACGGATCTCCCGGAAGGGGACTTCGAAGATCGCGGTGACTTAGGGCGTGCATCGTAATCCGTGTAAAATATCCGGCATGTTTTTGGATTTATCTCGTAGGGGATAATTAATTAATTAATTAATTATCCGATGACGGAAAAAGAATTTTTCCTTTACGTACGTGTTGAAAGGAAAATAAATAATTAAATAAAAAAAGAAAATAAATAAATAATAAAGGGTTATATATATAATCCCGGTTATCGAAAGGAAATAGAAAAACCCTAGTCGGTGAGGAGAAAAGAAACGAGAGAGAGAAAGAAAGAAAAGGACGGACCCCTAGCCGGAAGAAAGGAAGAGAAAAGAGAGAAGGAGTCCGATCATCCCGAACAACGAACCGGAGGCAAGAACGCGATCGGGCGACTTCCCCGTCGAGCAATCCGGTTAGTAAATCCTCGTTGTGATTTTTCGGGATTTTCCTTTATTTTTCTCGTTGGGTTCTCGGGCTTCTCCGTCGTCTCCGTCGCCGCCACCGTCGTCGAGCGAGCTAGGGCACGGAGCGGACGACGGAGACGCGCGATGCCGCTAGGGCATCGCGCGGGAGGACGCCGCGGACGGACGGACGCCGCCGCGGGCGGCTACTGCGGAAGCCGCGCGGGCACCGCGCGGCCGCCGCCCGGGCAACACCCGCGCGGGCGCCACGCGGCCGCCGCGCGGGCAGCACCCGCGCGGGCGCCGCGCGGGTCTGCACCCGCGCGGGCGTGTGCGGGCGCCGCGCGGTCGCCGCGCGGGGCACCGCGTGGGCCCAAACCCACGCGGGCGCCGCCCGTGGAGACGCGCCGCGCGGGGCTCCGGCGGGCGGCGACGGCAGCGCGGGGATCCGATTTTTGGTAAATCGGACGGTTTTGGGATTTTTCCGTCAAAGTAGGTAATATTGGACCTTCGTTTGTGATGTTAGTACATGGTTTTGACTATAGTTTACCCATGTGGACTCTTCTTAGGTCCAGGTGCGCGGCAAGAGGGTGCAAAAGATTTAAGTGTTCCGATTTTTCCTCAACTAGGTGGGTACCCTTGCTATAAGTGCAACAAGTGCAGTAAGTGCATCTATCATCGTAAAAGACTCGTTAATTTGTCTAACAAAGTAGATGGACTGTTATATCTTTCGCATAAATGTTTCTGGTTATTCTAACATGATAATTATGGCGACTGCGGTCGTGGGGCTCAATACACGCCGACACCGGCAAATTTTGGGGTGGGATGCTGCACGTACACAGGCGGATTGGCTTCCGCATGGGTGTACTTTTCCGGAGAAGTGGTCTTTTGACCCGTGTGCCTCACAAAGGAGTGGGAGCCGTGAGGACCTCTTCACGACAGCTAAGGTGGCCGCACTAGCTCCGTGAAGGGGTTAAAAGCATCAATGGGGTTGTGCACGAGGGGGGACTTCCGTCTCTCCGACAGGTACTCTGGGGTTGGTGCCCAACTTATTTTTGCACAGGGTTTTAGCGAAAGGTTCCGGTGGAATTGATTTGTTCTTTAATTCATGTTAATATTAAGACATCTACTTTGTTTGTCACTGACTTTACCCACTCCGTGACAGGTTTGTCTAGGTGCGTTAGCCGGGATGGCGGTGAGACTGCGTCGCGAGGACCGTAGTCGTAGGAGGCTTACTACTCGTGATCTCTTGGGTTTATCTCATTTCCTTTATGCTACTGTTAGTTTAATTTGCTTTGGTGGTTCATGTTAACTGTAGACAATTAAATAGTTGGCACTGTGGATTGGATGTACTTTTATGGTTTAGCTACATTTGTGGCGTCTTCATGTGCGGCATGTTTTGATAAAAACCAAACGATTGCGAAAACGTCTTTTCAAAGCGGAGTGCCGTGTGGGCACAGATTTTATAACCTCTAGTTTTATCCTTTCCAAATGGTGTTGCCGCTTCAATGATTGAATGTTTAATTGTTTGAAAAATAGGGTGTCGGGTGGACACCGTTTTTAAAACCGTAGTTAAATATATTTTTCCTGCTTTATGGTTGATGACTACTACATGGTTGATGGTTAGCATTGTAAATGGGACGCCGTGCATATGCAAAGGAGACTCTGTCCGTTGGCAGAGTGAATTTGTGTATGTGGCGGTCTGACGCGCACCGGGGGCGAGGCTGATGCTTATTTATTAAGAAAAAAATTTATACACGCACTTTTCCGCTTATCTTGACCTAAAAACCCCCCGGGCGTGACACATTAGCTATGATTGCCAAAATCAAAGTAAGTCTCCCCGAAAGGAGAAAAAGAAGAATAAAGCCTTCTCTGCCGGTTGGAGAGACGACAGCGACTCCGACAATGAGAGATCAAATAAGGAGGTCTCCAACTTAAGCCTTAAATATGATGATGCACCTTCAAATCTTTGTTTTATGGCAAACATAGAAGATGAGGTAAAAGATCTGACTTATGATGAACTTTTATATGCTTTTTATGATCTTTATAATGATCTCCAAAAATTTGGCAACAAATATTCTTATTTAAAGAAACAAAATACATCTTTAATTTCAAATTCAAACTTTTTACAATCTGAAAATAAAAGTTTAAAAAATGAGTTAAGTTTATTAAGGAAGCAACTTGAGACTAAAAGTAGTGGTGAAAATCATAAAGAAATTATTTTATTTAAGACTGAAAATGAATCTTTAAAAAGAGACTTGATCGAATCAAGAAACACTTAAGAAAGATTCGTTGGTAGCACTAAAGTCCTAACTATGATATTGGGCAATCAAAGATCCTATTTGGATAAGACCGGACTTGGATATCAACACAAGTCTAGTCAAAAGGATAATATTTTTAATCCATTTGCAAAATATTCGAATGGTGATAAAAATGTGTTATGCACCTATTGTAATAAAATTGGGCATCATGTAACCCAATGTCAATTTAAGGATAAATTTAAACTTTGACAAGTTTGCGTGGTGAAAGGTTTTAATACCAATGGACCCAAATCCACTTGGGTACCCTCCTTAACTTGAATTTTTTTGTAGGTATACCTGCACTCGACAAAATCAAGCGACAAATGGTACTTAGACAGCGGCTGCTCAAGGCATATGATGGGCAACCCAACAAACTTATCGTCACTTGAATATGAAGAGGGCGGGGACATAACCTTTGGAAATAATTCCAAAGGTCGTATCATTGGAAAAGGCTCAATCAGTAACGATCGTTTTAAAATTAATGATGTTTATTTTGTAGGACTTAAACATAATTTGTTGAGTATTAGTCAACTATGTGACAAAGGATTGATTGTTAAATTTGAGTCAACCCATTGTAGCATAATTGACTCTAACTCAAACTGTATTATGTTTAAAGGTTGTAGAACTGGAAATGTATACACAATTGATTTGAGCAAAAATTTTCCTAGTAGAGAGATTTGTTTTTCAGTTTTGGATATCGAATTTTTATTATGGCATCGGAGGCTAGGACATGCAAGCATGGATGTCATATCTAAACTTTCGAGAAAAGAATTAGTTAAGGGTCTCCCTAAACTTGACTACACGAAAGATAGATTTTGTGACACATGTGCGCTAGAGGAAAGCATGCCAAGTCCTCTTTTAAGCCTAAAAATTTTGTTTCTACTAATAGACCATTAGAACTTCTTCATGTGGATCTATTTGGTCCTATTAGTGTTACTAGTTTAGGTAGCAAAAATTATGTTTTCGTGATTATTGATGATTTCACTCGTTTTACTTGGACTTCATTTTTGTCACATAAAAACGAAGCTATTGAATCTTTTAAAGTTTTTATTAAGAGAGTTCAAAACGAAAAAGATTTGAAAGTTTCAAAAATTCGAAGCGATCATCGTGGTGAATTTTCTAATCAAAATTTTGATGATTTTTGTTCTTTGAATGGTGTTAAGCATGAATTTTCGGCTCCTATAACCCCTCAACAAAATGGAGTAGTTGAGAGAAAAAATAGGACCCTACAAGAGATGGCCCGTACAATGCTTTTAGAAAATGATTTACCTATTTATTTTTGGGCCGAAGCAGTAAATACGGCTTGTTATATTTTAAATCGTGTTTCTATTAGATCTATTTTGGACAAAACTCCTTATCAGCTTTGGAATGAAAAATCTCCTAAAATTTCATATTTTCGTGTTTTCGGTTGTAAGTGTTTTATTTTAAATACTAAGGACTATCGGAAAAAATTTGATGCAAAATCTGATGAAGGTATATTTCTAGGGTACTCAACTACTAGTAAAGCATACCGTATTTATAATCGGCGTACTTTAGTAGTAGAAGAGAGCATGCATATTATGTTTAATGAATCTAACGTTGGAGTGGACTTCAATGATGAAGAAATCGATGAACTCAAAAAGATGATGAGTGAGACTTTTATTCAATCTGTCACAAAAAATAATGAATCATCACAAAATGGTGTTGAAATCATATCTAAAGTAGGTGAAAAACCATCTATAGATAGTGAAGTCATTCCAAGAAATTGGAAGCATAAGTCCTCTCATCCGCTTGATCAAATTATCGGTGATTTATCAGATGGTATATACACTAGAGCCTCTGTTAGAGAAATTTGCAACAACTTGGCTTTTCTTTCACAAATTGAGCCCCAAAATCTCGATGAAACATGCAATGACGAAAATTGGGTCATTGCTATTGAAGAGGAATTGAATCTATTTGAAAGAAACCAAGTTTGGACACTTGTAGAAACTCGTTGACCATCCCGTAATTGGTACGAAATGGATTTTTCGAAACAAGAAAAATGAAGACGGTGTCGTGGTTCGAAACAAAGCCAGATTAGTGGCTCAAGGTTTCAACCAACAAGAGGGAATAGATTTTGACAAAACTTTTGCACCGGTGGCACGACTTGAAGCTATTCGAATTTTACTCGCTTTTGCTTCTTTGAAAAATATAAAATTATTTCAAATGGATGTAAAGAGTGCATTTTTGAATGGCTTTATTAATGAAGAGGTTTATGTTGAACAACCACCGGAATTTGAAAATCACACTTTTTAAAATTACGTTTTAAACTCTCTAAAGCACTTTACGGTTTGAAACAAGCATCACGTGCTTGGTATGAAAGACTAAGCTCATTTTTAATTTCAAAAAATTTTAGGATCGGTAAAGTTGATACCACATTATTTATTAAACATTTTAATGATGATTTTTTAATTGTTCAAATTTATGTGGACGGTATTATTTTTTATGCTACTAATGAAGTTTTGTGCAAAGAATTTTCTAAGATAATGCAGGATAAGTTTGAAATAAGTATGGTTGGTGAACTAAACTATTTTCTTGGACTTCAAATAAAACAAACGCATGAGGGAATTTTTCTAAGTCAAACAAAATATGCTCGTGATCTCATTATGCGATTCGGGATGGACAATACAAAATCTACCAACACTCCGATGTGTACAACAACAAAATTAGACAAGGACGAATCCGGCAAATCTGTTGACTCTAAGTTGTACATAGGTATGATAGGTAGTTTATTATATTTAACTACTAGTCGACCCGATATTATGTTTTCAGTTTGTCTTTGTGCTCGTTTTCAAGCGAATCCTAAAGAATCGCATTTAATTGCGGTTAAAAGGATAATTCGCTACATTAAGGGTTTGTGGTATCCTAGAATAGACTCTTTTGATTTAATCGGTAATACCGATGCCGACTTTGCAGGTTGTAAAGTTGATCGAAAGAGTACAAGCGGATCCTATCAATTTTTAGGGCATTCGCTTGTATCTTGGTCATCCAAAAAGCAAAATTCTGTAGCCCTTTCAACGACCGGAGCTGAATATATAGCCGCCGAAAGTTGTTGTGCTCAATTTTTGTGGATGCAAAAAACTCTGAGAGATTTTGGATTTCAATATTTAAATACTCCTATTCGATGTGATAATACTAGTGCAATCAATATTTCTAAAAATCCTATTCAACATGGTAGAACTAAACATATTGATTTAAGACATTAAATTTTACGTGATCATGTAAACAAAAAAAATGTGTCTTTAGAATTTGTTGAAACAAATCGGCAATTGGCCGATATTTTTACAAAGCCACTTAATTTTGAAATTTTTGATTGCTTTCGCGGAGAAATAGGAATGTTAAATATTGAGACATTGTGATTTTTTATTGTTGGATTTTCTCTTTCTTTTCGATCTCTATTTTTAGTTTTTTTTTTTAATATATGGTTTTTGTGTAAATTTTTCTTTTTTTTGCTCTTCCCATGTTTATTTCTTTTTGAATGATTCCAAATAGGGGGAGAAGAAAAGGTTACCTCAGTTATATTTTGAAAGATTTTTTTTATTGTGCTTATTTCAAGAGAGAGTTTTTTTATTTTTTTATCACATTTTCAAATTATTTATCATCATCAAAAAGGGAGTGATTGTTGGATTTTATCCAAGAATAATTTTGATGATAACAAATAAATTTTAGATTTACATTTAGTATTTTCAGATTTTAATTGGATTTGAAATGACTTGAACCGAACCGGATTTGATCAAAGGTAAATTATCAATTCAATTGTCAAAATGGTCTGGACAAGATCAAATTGTACCAAATTGGATACAAGTGCCACAACAATACTATGAAGGACTTCTTTGCAATTTTATCAGATTTGAGCCGGTCAATCGAATCATCTTGACAAATCCATCACATGGGTTTGATTTGAGTTTAAACTAAAATTAGCTATTATTTTTAATATGGTATGAAAGAAGTTTGATATATGGTATAAATTCAAATGTGATTTTACTATGATATGTTTTCAAAAAGTTTGAAATATGATATAAATAATCTTTTATAAATTTGGTATGAATTCAAAATGATTTTACATTTGTGGTATATTTTCAAATAAACTTTTTAAATTTAGTAAATTTGAAATGTACTGTCACGCCTGGGTTTTAAAAGCAGTCCAATTTTTTTTTAAAAAAAAAAAAAATCAGAGTTCAAAATATAACCCCAGGACGCGACTAGATCTGCGACGCGTACCGGAGATTCCCTGTCCAAAACCAAGGTCACTTCGACACACGCTCGGCTAGACAAGAATAATACTTACTACGTAAAGTATAACTAACAAGTAAGAGCATAAAGAATTAAACATCTACTACAGAAAAGCCAGTAATACTAATGTCACAAACCTATTATAATCAAAATAATTGGAATAACCTAGAATATGCAACTGTCAAGAGACAATACTCTCGTAGTATACTCACAGATCGTCTCGATGCTCACTACCCGATCGACCTGCAGGAAGTCACCCAAGAGTGTGAGACACCACTGAATGTATCTCAGTGGGTGAAGAGCAGTAAAGCAATACAAAAGCAATATAACGCAGGTATATAGCATATATGTAAGCAGATATGAAAGAAGGTATGAAAGCAGGTATATATACTGATATGTGTCAACTGTAATAATAGGAGAAGTAACTGTGAATGGGGACTTGCATTGGTTAAATACCGTTGGAAACACTTCGACCGCAACAATGGAAGTTGCTGATCTCATAATCATCCCGATGGCTATAATCGGGGAATCGCCAACAGTAGCAGCCACCGGCGTAGTTTCGGTAATCATGGCTGCGGCAGTAGTCAACATCACATGTAGCGCGGGAACAGCTGGAGGATCAACAACTCCTCCGAGCACTAGGACTAGTAGTGGGGCCGGTGCAATAATAGCAGCCACCCGCTGCTGAGCCAACTGCTGGACTAACCCAGCTAAAGCGGTGAGCTATTCCTCTAACCGCTGCAAACGATCCGAGCCCTCCGGCTCCACTGAAACATCAAGCCCGCGACCGCAGCTAACACTGCACCCACTCTTACCACTAAGCCCGGAGCGTGTGCAAACACCGCTTGTAGATATAACAACCAGGTTAGGAAACATCTTGTTGATGAACAAATACACCTTAGCTCATAACCCCTAGACAAATACCCCACGCTCTCTTGTATATCACAGGTCATCCTAGGGATCAATCCTAACCAATCCTAGGTACCGTATAACCTGGCTCTGATACCATAAAATCTGTCACGCCTCGGATTTTAAAAGCAGTCCAAATTATTTTTTTTTTTTAAATCAGAGTTCAAAATATAACCCCAGGACGCGACTAGATCCGCCACGCGTATCGAAGATTCCCTATCCAAAACCAAGGTCTCTTCGACACACGCTCAACTAGGCAAGAACAACACTTACTGCGTAAAGTATAACTAACAAGTAAGAGGATAAAGAATTAAACATCTACTACAGAAAATCCAGTAATACTAATGTCACAAACCTGTTATAATCAAAATAATTAGAATAACCTAGAATATGCAACTGTCAAGGGACAAAACTATCGCAGTATCCTCAAAGATGGTCCCGATGCTCACTACCCGATCGACTTGTAGGAAGTCACCCAGGAGTGTGAGACACAACTGAATGTATCTCAGTGGGTGAAGAGTAGTAAAGCAATACAAAAGCAATATAACGCAGGTATATAGCAAATATACAAGCAGATATGAAAGAAGGTATGAAAGCAGGTATATATACTGATATGTGTCAACTGTAATAACAGGAGAAGTAACTGTCAACATAATAGTAAACAGGTATACCCAACTATATGCCATAATCATGCACCAACATAACCGTAAACAGATATACCCAACCATATGCCACTATTGGTCACTAGGACCTCTGGCTAGTGCCAAACCAAATCTGACATGAACCCCACACCTGATGACTATAAAAGGGCTCAATATCGCCCGATCTGCTGACTATAACAGGGGCTTGATATCGCCCGATCTACTGAATATAACAGGTCTCGATATCGCCCGGTCCCTCAGGTGCAGCCATATAAAACAGGCTCACGGGTCGCATAGACCACTCTACCGGTAAAGAACACCACTATGGGCGATCAGCCCATTGGTGTACGTGAAGATGTCCAACTGGTGCATGGCGATCTCAATGTAAATGCTCAAGCTCGCGGTCAAAAGACCGGAATACGGCGAACAGCCGAGAACTCCCAACCGAAATCACGTATGACAGTGTATCAATAAATATGATGTAATAACAAGATATCCACCTACAGGAGTAGTTACAGCTACAGCATGCGCGTATATATTATATCACATTAGGTGTAGCTTGTTTTCCAATCCCACCAGATATAGAGTTCATCTGAAGTGGCTACCACTTTTTGAGGATTTTGTGGTCTACGGCGATTTTGCGTGGGGTGCAGCCGCTTTGGCCTAGCGCTAGGAGCTACCTCACTAAACAAAAAGGCCGAATATTGTTACTTTGGGACTTTATTACATGTATAATATGTAATATTTGAATTTTATTATTACATTAATATATTGGTATTTAATATTTTAATTATTATATTAAGTTGTTGGTGTTTATTTTTAGATTTGGGCGTGAGACCATATTCATATCGGTCGACCTACCAGCGTTGGAGCAATGCCCGATATAGTAGATTGCCCTTTTGGGTTGCCGGTAAGACAAATTTATTTGATACTTATTGTATTTCAAATGTAATTGCAACTAATGCATGTATTTTATAATTTAGATGGGCCAACGCTGGTAGATTACAATTCGGAACTAATATCAAGACTACTGACATTGAGTTTTATCGAGATGAGATAGATTAGCAGAAAAAATCCCAGATATGTAGATGTTTTATTTAATACTTTGAATATATTTTTTCTGAACCACTTTTATATTAACTAATTATTTCGTCTTATTAACAGATTATATGAATGTCGTACACAGATTCTATTATAGTCGCATTACCAAACTTCTGTGTTTAGGGCTCGCAAGTCTGGCGATCAAGAATGGTCGTGATTTGCTTTCATATTGTAGAGATGTATGTACCAAATCGAGTGCTCCAATAGTTCGATCTTCTCCAACATATACCAATTAATGTGGAGACCATCCGTCGTGTGACATCACGAGACCGTCCGGATGAGGATTGGGTCGCTTTTCACACTGCACACATCGAGAGATGGTCTAAGAGATTAGAAAATATTTTTTATCAGCTCCCGATTGCTGGTGATGACCCTATTCAAGTGGCATCCATTTATATGCACTGGTATTGGATGATAACAAAAAAATGAATATATCGTCCAGTACATCCTTCGGTGATTTTTCAAACTAGTAGGCATATCGAGAGAGCACTAGTATAATATATATATATATATATATATATATATATATATATATATATATATATATATATATATATATATATATATATATATATATATATATATATATATATAAAACATATTTTGTATATTTAATATAATTTTGATTTGTATTATAAAATGCAGGTCAACGCATTACAACAGACGAATTACAGTATACGCCAAATAATTAATGATCCTCCTTCGACTTGTACGATATTAAAGACTCTGACAGATGTTCGCATATTGATATGGTATACGTACTAGAAAATATACATTTCGTATATTTAATATAAATTTGATTTGTATTATAAAATGCAGGTCGACGCATTACAACAAACGAATTACAGTATACGTCAAATAATTAATGATCCTCTTTCGACTTCCACGATATTAGAGACTCTGACAGATATATATTCGCATATTGATATAATACTAAAAAATATACCTATTCTACCTACTGTCAGAGATTTAGGGAATCGAGATCATGCTCACACATCAACATCGAGTAGTTAGGTACCTTTATTTTATGGTAATTTTTTAAATATATTTTTCTAATTAAGGATTGCAATTCAAATTAACTAACTATTTTATCACCAAAATTATAATTTAATATTTTTCATTATTCGATCTCTTTCATTATCGATGTATTCACATCGTCATGCCTCGTCATCATCGCAGTACTTACCTGTATCTACACCGACAGCTTTCGAGGGTGACCGACCACAACCACAAGAGATCCAAAAATTTCTTTAGCATAATAAAAGCACTATTATCGAGGATCTTGTCGAACCCCTTAATGATTTACCCATTATTAAGCTTGATGTTCATCATGGGCGTGAGCGTGGACGTGGCCGTAGGCGTGGGCGAAGACGTCGAGGAAAAGGACGAGCATAATATTGAGTTTCAGATCAAACATGTTACTATTTTTAGTTCATATGTTTGTAAAAATTTGTATTATTAAAATTTGTGATGCTGAAATTTTTTTTGTTACTCATCGATAAATTTTATGTTTAAATTTTGATCGTTGTGATTATTTCTTATTGTATCTAAGTTTTTAGTTTAAATTTTGATTGGCGTGAAAAATTTTATACAAATTCTATTTTTTTTTAGGCTAAATTACAGAAAACCTCCCTATAATATCACGCTTTTTCACTTTGCCCCCGTCTTTTAAAAGCCTACATTTTGCCCTCTCGTAATTACCGAAATATGCATTTACCCCCCGACGTCACCATTCCCTGAGTGAACCGTCAATTTTTTAAAAAATATTATTAGATATACCAAAAATACTCTTCAAAAATGGTAGAAAATAAGCTAAAACTCATTCTCTCTTCAATATAAGGTGAGGGCATTTTCGTCAATTTACCACCTCCGTTAACGCCGTTGCCCTCTAAAGACAATTCGATAATTACGAGGGAGCAAAATGTAGGCTTTTAAAAGACAGGAAAACAAAGTGAAAAAGCGAGATATTACATGGAGGTTTTCTATAATTTAGCCTTTTTTTTTTACTTAGAACATTTTGTTGGAGGTTAGCCCGTTTAAAAATGGTAAACCATTCACCGCCTTCTATATTGTCTTAAAGACGATAAATAATTAACCACCTTTAAGATGAATTGAAAAAGACGATGAATCGTTCACCATCTTTTTCTTTGTCTTAAAGACAATGAACGACTCATCGCCTTTAAAAGACTTAGAAAAAAAATAGTTAAAAAACGGTTCATCGTTCACCGCCTTCTTCTTTATCTCTTCTTTATATTAAAGACGATAAGCTATTCACCGTTTTTAAAAAATTTAGCCAATTATGTTTGACATTGACTAAGTTAGAAAAATACAGCCAGACGGTGAACGATTCACCGTCTTTATAGAGTTATTGTGAATGTGGTGAATGATTCACCACCTCTAAGAAGGCGGTGAACGATTCACCGCCTTCTTAGCGTTTTACTTATGTGGCGCTAATTTGGCAAAAATAAGATTAATTTTACAAATAAATTTTATATAGAATTATTTCGTAATTTATAATATTTTTTAGTGTTATTTTGAAAAAAGAAGTCCCAGAAAACATACTGAAAGGGTGATTTTTAATATGGAGGGAAGCAAAGTGTAAAAAGCAATGTATCCAAAAGAGTGTGTCGATGATCTCACGCGAATTCACCGGCAGTTAATCTTCAGGCATGTTTGGTACGGTGGAACCACAGCCCACTGGACGGCCATCGGGCAAAGTCATCAATTCATGCTGTACACGAACTGAGCAGCTCCCGAGACAACACGCACGTGATTCTCAATGAGAGACCGACTTCCAACGCCCCCTCCAAACGCTCCCGTTTGGTAAGGGGTTTAAGAGAAATAAAAAGGTTATCCCTCCCTTTATATCCAAACGAGATTAAAAATTTCGGAGATAGCTAAATCCGAATTTAAAAATTATGCTAGCTATTTTCGGATTTAGCTATTCCAACCAAAAGCTGGAATAAAAAAAAAATAAAAAATCAAGCACAAAAATCGAGGGAAAGAAAAGGCTTGCTTCCAAGCAACCCTTTCTCTCTCCTCTCTCACTTACTCACTCACTCACTCACTCACTCACGGCACTTTTTTTTTTTTTTTTCCTTTCTTTTGCATACACCTAATAAAAATTAATTTTTTATTTTTTTAATTAAAATTTTTAAATTTTAAAAAATATTTAAATTTATAAATTTAAAATTTAAAATTTTTTATTTTATAAATTTTAATTTTTTTAAATTTATTTTTTAATAAATCTAGAAATTTTATTTTATTTTATTTTTGTAAAAAATAATTATTACTTTTAAATTATTAAAATTTATACAATTATTTCATAAATCTTTTAAAATTTATATAAATTTAAAAATTAAAATTTTTACTCTCACTTAAAATTTAAAAATTAATTTTTATTTACTCCAACTTAAAATTTTTACTCCCACTTAAATTTTAATTTAAAGGGCAAAATAGTCAAAACACATATTTATCCTCTCTCAATTCATCTTATTCCTCTATACCCAACCAAACACAATTTTTTCTTATTCCTCTTATTCTTCTTATTCCTATATAATTTACCAAACACAATTTTCTTTATCCCCGGTATAACTCAACTACCCAACCAAACGCAAATTTACATTAGTTCTTGCTTATCCCATAACTTATACCTATCCCGGTATAACTAAACTTTCCTTATCCCCGAACCAAACGCAGCTTGAGAGTTTCGTCATTCAACGCTTCAGCAGGCGACTTCATCCTCACCCTTCATCTCACTTTCCGGTATATGCTTCATCCCTGCAAAAAAAGCATGGTATTGTTGTTTGTAAGGAGAGGAAACATTGAAAAGTGGGTAGAGAACTACAAAACTTGTTTTTGTTGAAAGAGATCCAAATCTTCTTACTAAAAGAATACGGAGGACTGAAGCATTTCTCAGGGAGAAAGAAAATAGTTTTGCAGGTGCTCCGACTGAGGATAAATACGACTAACTACAGCAAGAAATTCTAGGTTTTTTTTCTTTTTTCTAGTAAGGTGCTTTCAATTGGCATGGCTAAATTACACTTTTGGTCCTCAAACTACGATTAATTTGTTACAATCTCTAGCTCGAACTTTCTGAATTGTTGCAATCAAGTCTAACAATCCAATTTAATCGACTAAATATTAATATGTCGCTAATATAAAAGTGATGTAACAATTGCTTGATGAAGCGACAACGATTAAGATGTCGCGCCACTTCCACACTAGCTACACATCAATAGTAAGTCAATTAAATTGGACTATGAGAAGACTGAAACAATTTACAAAGTTCAAATCAGAAATTACAATAAATTAAAGTTAAGTGTCACGCGCCTCATAGTTTTGAGGACCAAAAGTGTAATTTAGCCATTGGACTTTATATGAAAGACAAAGAAAAGATAAGTAACACCTAGTAAAATACGATCCAAACTAGACACAACTAGACACTCAATTGTTGTAATTTGTACATATGAAATATTGATCATATAGATGATTTATTTGGAACTTTTGTCTACTTGCGCATCAAGAATACAACATTAACTATATGTAGAAAAATTCATAAAGTATGCCTTTTGGTTATTTTGTTGCTATAGTAGCAAGCGTTTTAGAAAAGTAAATGATTCCACCGGACAAGTGTAAGTTTAACTAAGAAACAACCAAATAAAGAGATCCTACAAATTCACTTGGAGTTGAAAACAAAGTGAGTGCGAACCTGAAGCACCAACTTTGATACAAAAAATATGTAGTGACAAACATCATATAACCTTGTAAAATCACTTTCGACCAAATATACGCTCGGAGAAGAACCTTAGAGTGAACACCCGACTTATGGCATCGAATTGAAAAGCTGTTATGTTTGAGAAAGCAAAAGAACTAAGAATTTTGTTATTTATTTGCTACTGAAAATAAAAATAAAGCTCCTTCGCAGGTATGATACCTTAAAAGAAGTCGATACTTCCCTCGCTCAAACCACCAGCATCATTCCCACTTGATTAAGGGTGATTTGTTTAGGTCAATGGGCAATTCTATGAAATGGGCACAGATAAATTGACCTGCAGGTGCACTTACGAGGCATGAAAAAAATGAATAGTAAAAGCATAAAGATTATGAAAGAAATAAAAGGGTGTGGCACAAAAAGTTCAAGAAAAATAGAGAACAACAAAAAATTTGGCAGACCTACGGAAGTTTACTACAAAATCAGTAGCATAATAAAGTTCACGCCAAAGTTTCGAGTAATCCAATCCAAGAAACATACTGTGATAAAACAATAATAAAAATGAAATTAGACCACAAAGTTTATTAACAAAATTTGATTGCAAAGTGCATCATCCTATGTTGTTTAGTCACTTGTATATCTATAAAAAATGAGTAGCACTAGGAGGCTTGCTCACATACCCATTTGATGGCACTTAATCTTTTAGGCTTCGCTTGGTCGAGGTATAAAAGAGTATTAGTTGTACCAGGAATAAGTATAAATTTTGGAACAAGCTGGAACTAATGTAAATTTGTGTTTGGTTGGATTTTAGGTTAGTAACATGTATAAGAAAAATAGTGTTTGAAAATAATTGAAGAATAAGAGGAATAGATAATTGACTTTCGTGTTAAAAGACTAAAATGTCCTTCCCTTTTTAGTTTTTTTTTTTCAAAATTAAAGTTTCAAAATTTATTCAAATTTTAATATTTATTAATTTTAATTTTTATAAAAATTTTAAGCGGAAGCAAAAAAAAAAAAGTTAATTTTTAAATTTGAAGTGGGAGTAAAAATTTTAATTTTTAAATTTATATAAATTTTAAAAAAATTATAGAAAAATTATATAAATTTTAAAATTTTAAAATTAATATTTTTTTTACAAAAAAAAATAAAATAAAATTTTTAGATTTATTAAAAATTAAAATTAAAAGAATTAAAATTTATAAAATAAAAAATTTAAAATTTAAATATCTTTTAAAATTTAAAAATTCTGATTTAAAAAAATAATAAAATAATAAAATCAAAAAAGCATGCAAAGAAAAAGAAAAAAAAAAAAGAAAAAGAAAAAAGAAAAAAAGCACTTGCCTTGGGAAGGGGCATAGAGGAAGCCCACTTGGGCTTGTTCAGGGTTTGTTCCAGGGGGAGGGGGGGAACACAAATCCCCCCTGTTACCGGGTTGTTCCGGTTTTGACCGGGACAACCCGGTAAGGGGGGGAATAGATGTACCAGCCTATTCCCCCCCTTAACCTAATAGTGTTTGGGTACAAAGGGGGCTTATTCCCCCTTTGTACCCAAACCAAACAAGGACTTAGCAGCTGCAACCTATGCAGGATTATCAAAGAACTGCAACTGCACAAGCAACCAAATATCCACAGGTCTTTAGAACAAAGAATAAAATATGAAGATTTTAGGTTGAAAATATCTAAAATTGAGTAAGTGGATTGTAACCAGGAAATAAAGTGTCGCCCCGTGCCGAGCGGCACGTACCGTGCCCCCAATATGGGAGCATGGTACAAGGGAGGTGCCAAGGCACCCCCCGTGCCGCGATACCCTCGCGGGTATCGCGCGATCTCACGCGATCGCGGCACAGTGCCGTGCTTTCCCCTTTTTTTTCTGTTTTTTTTGTGTAAATCCTTCGCTCTCTCTCTCTCTCTCTCTTTCTCACACACATTTAGTTTTGATTTTTTTGATTGTGGTTGTTTTTTTTCTCTCACAGTTAGTTTTGATTTTTTTTTGTTGTGATTGTTTTTTTTTTTTTGGATGGCCGTTTGTACCTCTCATCCGTTGTTGTTTTTTTTTTTTAATGAATTTTTTTTTGGTAGGTCCTTATTTCTCCCATCCAAAAAAAAAATTTGGGATTGGCCTTTATATTTCCTACGTAATTTTTTTTCTTTTAAATATTTTTAATTTGTAAAGTTTTTTTTTAAGAAATATAAAATTAGGTAATTTTTTTATTTGAATTTTATAAAAAGTTGAAAATAAATATCATTGATTTAACTATTATTTAGTCAAAATTTTAATTATTTTAGATAGATCTAGTATTTTATATAAGATTTGTGATAAAAATATTTTTAACTTTGAAAATTCTACTTTGGAATTTAAAAGATTGAAAATACTGATAAAATTAAAAGATAAATTAAATCAATTAATACTCAAATTTGTTTAATTTATTTGTCATATAATTTATTGCTAAGTTTTTATAAATAGATTTAATATTTTTTAAAACATATTTTTCTTCAAATATTTAATAAATATTTTTAAAAAATATAAATGAAAAAAAAAATATCAAAGCAATTACGGTCCTATTATGGTTAATCTAAATATCTAGCGGTCTCTCGTCAAATCAATATGCATCAATCTTGCAAATATATATTAAAATTTTGAGAAAAAAATATTTCTCTAATTTTGTATATTATATTTTTTTAAAATTTCAAGAAAAAAAAAGATAAAATCAAACTAATTTTAAAAGTTAATCAATTCTCACAATTTTTCTAAAAATTTTGAAAAAAATATTTTTCTTCAATTTAAAGAAAGTAAAAATAAGAATAAATTATCGGCATAATTGTGATTCTATTCTGGTCGCTCTCGTCATCATATGATCCCTCGTCGAATCAATATATGTTCTATGAATTAATATTTTATAATTTTTAAACTTTTGAAAAAAAATTATAAAATCAAAAGAATTTTTCAAGTTGATAAATATGATTTTCTCATCATATTGTTCTTTTTCTAACTTTCTTGAATGAATTTTACTTGTAAATTTTATTATTATATTTTAATTTCTATTCTCTATGAGATATAATTTTTTTATATTTAAAAAAGCTTACTACTATAATAATTGATGAGTATAGTAAGCTATATATAGTCAATATTTATAATTATTTAACTAAACCTTTCAAAATAATATTATAAAAGCTTATTGGGAATAAAAAAAATAAAAATAAAAAAAGCGTGCCACTGAGAGGTCATGCGTATCCATCGGCACGCAAGCGTGCCACGTGTCGGCAAGCGTGCCCGTGTCGTACCGTGCCAGGCGGACAACAGCACTCCCCCGTGCCACAACATTTTATTACTTGATTGTAACTTTAGTAAATCTACACTTCATAATGAAGTTAGGTGTAGTATCAGTAGCAGATTTGCGTGAAAACCAATGAGCAATAAAAGTCATGTAGTGGAGAGAATTTAGATTTTATTCATGTACAATATATTATGATAAGGCAGGGAAAAAAAGAAATTGACATTAAGAGGAATAATAAAAACTAGTGTAGGACCCACGCGATGCGACGGGTAAAAATTATTTAGAAATTTGAGCAAATAGAATTTGAGGTTCATTTCATTGATATTTATTTCATATAAAGTTCACAAATTATAATCTAAAAGTTGTGAGATTTACCTTTAGTAAGAAAAAAAATTTTAAAGGAACTCCTCAACTATGGGTCACTTTGAAGTAGAACCCTCAATTATTACTCTCTTTTAATTAACACCCCCTCAACTTTTACTTCTCTTGAAGTTAGTAGCATCATTCAATTAAATTGAACTAACAAATAAAATATACTTATTGAAAGAAAAAATAGAAAAATATATGGATATTACCATTTCTATCCCGACTTACTCCTTGAAGGAAATATTTGGATTTTCTTTTGTGGTAAACGATAGAATTAAAAAATATGAGAAATTTCAAAATATTTTATTCTGATAAAAAATGTTCAAGAAAATAATTGTTCAATTCCAGTGAGTTGCTATAAGAAACAATTTTATAAGACAATAGAGGATCGAAATCCCAATCACGAACAAAACCTCAGCGACAAATCAAATACAAACCAAAATAAAAAACCTAATACCAAAAACCCGAGTCCTGAAATCTCAATTGGCTCAAACATATCATAATATGGATCTAAATAAACGAAAACCTAGAAAGAGAGAGGAATGGACAAAAAGCAAAGAAGAACTTGGATCGGGGCTGACAGAAGCAACTTCATATGCAACTACACCAGTTGTTGGTCTAGGACTAACATGCTATAGAAAGTTAGAACATATAAAAGAAACAGCAATTGCTTTATAACAAATTTTACAGGATAGCATTCTAGTGCGTGAAGGAAGAGTAAGTTGAGAGAACATACAGATCGATGAAGACTTTGGAGGAATAATAAATGCCCCATTGTGCTCCGGCTAAAATACCAACCATAACAATCCTCAGAGATAGATCGCGAGTAAGAAGATCCCATAATCGAAGCTTCTTCGCATCCTGAAAAGTTAAAAAAAAATTAAAAAAAATCGTAGGTTGCAATAATTAAAAATTTCTAGCAAACTCATATGTATTATAAATCAAAAAAATATTAGACAAAAATTTATTATAAAATTCATTCATAAAGCTTGACATCAATTTCAAGTACATCCATGGATTTGCAATTTTAACAAATTTTATCCTTCCCTTTTATCCATCTGTAAATTTATCATCTGAGGAAAAAAAAAAAAAAACCTTCAGCATTATCGTAAGAGTTTTCTTGCATAACATCGGTTTTCCCTTCATTAGTCTCTTGCCCTCTTCCACGGCCTCTGGTAGCGCCGCGGAGGCGGAGGAGGTGAGGGTGCGGAGGTGGTGGTGTCGCAGAGGCATTGGCGGGGAACGTGAGGGTGTAGTGGTGGAGGCTCTAATTAGAGTAGGAGGGGTACGACAAACGATTGGTCGAAAGCAGAAACGATGAGGGAGTGGGTCACGAAGAGATGGCAGCGTGAGATGAGAGAGAGGGTGATGGGTGGGAAGCAAAAATGATGAGAGAAAGGGTTACGAAGAGATGAGGGAGAGGAATACGAAGAGACAGACGTTTTCTTGTGGAATAGTTGGCACGTGGACTAATTAGATGACAAAGAGGGTTATGAAAAGATGAGGGAGAGGAATACGAAGGGCTGGACGTTTCCATAAAATAAAAAATATATATGACGAGTGGATCCTACACCTCTAAACTCAAATTAAGGAATAGTTGGCACATGTACTCCCTATATGGGAATTAATAGATGCTTATAGATTATAGATTATATAGTAGTATTTGGTCAACAAAGAATCTTCCCCTACAGAATTGCTAAAGAGGGACAAAAAAAAAAAGAAAAGAAAAAGGTTGCTTCTTCTTGCTATTATTGTTGTAGATCAACTTAAATGCTCTTATCTTGGAAATCTATATAAATTAATCCAAAGCGGACTTGTGTTCCCCACTTTATTGATGATATAATATTACGGTGACAAAAGGACAGTACAAACATCATATTTAAACAATGATTTAATTGCCATAGGACCGTGTTATGCCGAGAATTTGCTGATATGGTACATCATGCTACGTATCATACCACGCTGATTGATGCTATCATAAAAATACCTGTGTGCCGACACACTATAGTATGAAGTACATATTTTATTTGGTACCAATATATTCTAATTGCATATTATATATTTCTATCAAATCTTTTGCATTTTATTGAGGTAACTACTTGCTAATTTCACATAAAATAGAGTTTTGAATCCTGTCATTGGCACTAGAGTCGTATCTTGCCAATATCTTGTCGGCACGATCGGCACGGCCCGTGCCGATGGACACTTAAATCCTTATACTTAAATATGTTAAGAAGGAACTTCAAGCAGGAATATATTTTAAAATTTGTCAAAAAGGAACTTCAAGCAGGAATATATTTTCAACCATAGTTACACAATCATACTAGATCTAGTTAATCCACAAAAGTGAGAAAACAATTCAAGAAACAACATTAGACTTCTCGAATAAACTTTCCATGGCATGACTCACAGGTTGCTATTAATCTTATCATACATATACATATATGCAGAACTTTTCTGCCTATATAAAACAGCATAGGAAGAAATTAATCATTTGCATGTCGAATGCACGAGCCAATGACTACAATAAGTATATGCAGCGATTCGAATATATGTTTGGTAGCAAATTGAAAGAAGTTGACATTGTATACACTGATTAGAACTAACAACCAATTTAGCAAAATTAAGAACCTATTCAAGAAAGAAAATTATGATTTAAAAGCCTAAGTTACATGTAAAATTATATCTGAAATTCAAGAAATGGTCCACTTCTGTTTCATTATGGGTTACATTGAATAGAAAACTAATCAGTAAGCACAGCTAAAAAAAAAAATTCTAGCGGGTTAAACAAAATATATGACAACAAATGTGAAATAAAAGTTGAAGAAAGAAAGTACCTAAGCATGCTAAGAGAGGTAGCATATGACCTTGCGGGAAATTCAGAAAATGAAGAGGGATTGCTTCTATCAATCAGCCCTTCATACATGGATCACATTTTCCTTTTTTGGACAGTTATTGATCCTGTCTATATCTAAGCACATCAAAATAAGTCATCGCTTCAACTTATTTTCTTTTTTCGGATACAACTGAGGGCACATATCTTCAGCACACAAACTTTGGAGTTACATGATCGCGACTTCACACCCTGCCAGAATTATGTCGAGATAGGCCTGCCATACTGAAACTACACTCCTCGTCTCACATTCCAAACCAACGCACAGGCCAATCTCCGAGTTCCATCGTGATTCTGAACTCGCTCTATCAGACTTCCATGGACAGCCGGCATTCTTGCAAGTTGTGCTCATCCAAACAGCCCTTGATGTTCTCAGATAATTCAAACTTCTGGCACTGTCATAAATCTGAACACATGTTGCCTCTGAATTCTACCTTATTTACCAAAACTGATTCTTCTTCGGCAATTCCTTATACTATTCAATCTTGTCATTGCACTTTCCAGTCCCTGATGGAAACTTGTGGGAACATTCTCTGAAGACATCAAACCTCTATTCTGTATATCTTGTAACAGTTTTTCTCCCTCCTCAAACCTGTTTTCCTTATAAAATGCTTCAATTAGCACAGCGTATGTCGTTATATTAGGCCAAAGCTCCCTTTGTATTATTTCTTCATACAGCTTTAGCGCATCAGAAACACGACTAGTTTTGCATAGTCCAGTGATAAGAACATTGTAAGTCACGATATCTACTTTCAATCTGTACCGTTCCATCACATCCTTTAAGTACAAAGCATCATCAATTTTAGCTTCTTTGCAAAGCCCATGCATGAGTGTGGTGAAAGTTGCCATAGTCGGCACCCTTCCTGCCCTAACTATGCTACTAAAAACCAATATCGCCTCCTCGATCTTCCCACATTTACAAAGCCCTCTAACCATCGAGCTCTCTGCAACTTCATGCGGCACAATCCCCAAAGCCTCCATCTCATCTTTCAGTCTAAACGCTCCCCAAATGTCGCCAACCCTAACTTTCCCATTAATTAATGTGATATAGTGATTGTGTTTTGGAGCAAACCCTTTCTCCATCATTTCATGCAAAACTTCATTGCTTTGTCGAAAACAATTCTTTCTATTTAACCCATTGATGAGTGCACAATAGGCATCGCTGCTTGGTGACATTTGTAAATTTTTCATACAATTAACAAGCTTTAAAGCATTATCCATCTGGGTTTTCTCACTATACTCTGCGATAAGCATATCAAAAGTCAAGTTATCAGGAATAAGTCCATCGAGCATCATCTTCTCCAAAAACTTTACAGCAATATCTATCATATTATACTTGCAAAGCCCAAGGATTAGTGCTTGGTAAGTTATTCTATCTGGGATAAACCCTCTCTGTACTATACTACTGTACAATCTGAATGATTTCAAAGCCTGTTGGTTTCTGACGTAACCACGAATAAGAATATTATAAGTGGCTATATTTGGAAATATACCTTTATTTTGCATCATATGAATCATCTTCTCCATTTCTTGTACCATACCTGCCTTCGAGTAGCCGTAGATTATTCCATTAAAAGTAATAGTGTCTGGATAGAGGCTTTTGTTGCTAATCATCTCTTCAAACAAGTATGACGCAGCCTTTATTTGGCGTTCTCTTATCAATCCATTTATTAAACAAGTATAAGCAACACGATTAGGAAACATACCCTTCTCCAACATCTTGTCGAAGAGCACAAGCGCAGGAACAATCTTCCCTTTTCTGCAAAAACCGCCAAGAAGAATAGTATAACTGTAGATATCAGGTGAAAAATTATTCTCAATCATTTTATCAAGCAAGGACAAAGCACCCTTCAAGTCCCCATATTTACAAATTGCCGCAAGTAATGTATTATAAGTGCGAGTATCGATAGCAAAAGGGATATTTACAAGTTGGGTCAGAAACTTCTTTGCCTCATTTAAGTTTCCTCCCTTGCATAATCCTTTAAGTAGATTTGTATAGGTACAAATATTTGGAGAATGACCCAATCTAACCATTTCATCATAAAAAGAAAAGCCTTTTAAGGCATCACCTTTACTACAATAACCATCTATCATACAGTTGAAGGTAGCGGAGTTAACGGCTAGTTTCATCCTAATCATGTGTTGTATGAAATGCTCAGCTTCTTTTAACATTCCCTTTCTGCAAAGAGTAGAAAGTAATGTATTACAAATAAATGGATTGACTAATTGGCCCATTCGCTGCAACTCAACATAAAACTTCAATGCTTCGATAATGTCTCCTTTCTTACAAAAATGGTAAATTAGTGTTGAATACAGTATTTCATTAGGCCAAACTCCTGTTTTGTACATCATCGACAAAATCTCTTTGGTTTGGTCCGTCTTATCTACTTTGCACAAACCATTTATAAGTGCAGAATAAGTAATAACATCGGGACTGACGCCGGCCTCAATCATAGCGTAGAGAAATTTCACTGCTTTATAAATTTTTCTCTCTCTACAAAACCCATCAATCAAAATTGTGTACATCACATGATTGATATTACAGCCCTTTGATCTCAACTTTTGCAGAAGTTGCATTGCAGAGTCCAATTTTGACGCCTTGCAATAGCCGTTTAGTAGAGCACCGTAAGTGAACTCATTAGGGTTTACGCCCCTAGTTTCCATCTCATCCAAAACTCCCAAAGCTTCACTAATTTTTCCATTTCGAGAATACCCGTCAATTAAAGTATTATAGGTAACTACACTTGGTCTTATATTTAACTTCAACATGTCGTCGAAAATACGAGTAGCAATATCCATCTTGCCTTCTTTAGAAAACCCATTTATAAGAGTATTGTATGTGCTTTCGGTAGGGCATACCTTCTTCTCTCTCATCCTTTTTAGCAACAAATAAGCTCGAGCGCTTCTCTTCGTCTTACACAACTTGTCAATAATTACATTAAATGTATATACATCCGCCTCAACACCTTTGCTCTCCATACTATCTAGTAACTTTGAAGCCCTTTTGAACGTCCCCTTCTTGCAATACCAAGATAGCATAGTGTTATAAGTAACAGCATTGAAAGGAAAGCCGCTCTCTTCCATCTTCTTGAAGATATAACTAGCCTTTCCATATTTTCCCTGAGAACAAAGAGAATTTAAAATTATATTGAAAGTGCTCGCATCCGGATTAATCCTCCTTACAAGCATTTGTTCGAAAAACGGCCAAACGGAATCCAATTTATCCTCCTTCACAAGAGCTTTGAGGATGGAATTACAAGTGAAAATTGAAGCTTTGAATCCTCGAGCACGACGAGCAGTAATTAATTGGAACGCCTCCATAACAAATCCGAC
Organism: Tillandsia fasciculata; assembly: GCA_029168755.2. Lineage (NCBI taxonomy): Eukaryota > Viridiplantae > Streptophyta > Magnoliopsida > Poales > Bromeliaceae > Tillandsia > Tillandsia fasciculata. Next base: position 8,146,778 of record CM054939.1, on the reverse strand, counting down.
CGTCCCTTCTTCGACATACATTTTAATCCAAAGGTCAAAAACCGACGGATTTGAATTGCACTGGCGATAGCTCTCCACAAGAGAATGAAAGGTAGAGGTACATGAAAGACCCATTCGAGAGAGATGTTTCAATATGGACTTTGCCGGATTGTACATGCGAGCCCGAATAAGTGAATGGAGTAATTTGACAGAAACCGGGTTGACGTTTGATCTAATTGAGAATCCTCAATGCCATCCTACTGCGAAACTTTCTTAGTGCCGCCAAATCGCAGTTGATGAGATTCAGCGATTCCCATCGGTGAATCGTGAGTATATAGCAGATGCTGTTTTCGATCTCCTCGGCTGTTCTGAAAAGCCACAAACTTGAGATGAAATGGCAAATAAGCATTTGCAAGAGCACATAAAATACTCATACTAATCAAATTAGTCATGAACAAGTACAAAGAAACATTACTAATGTTACCCAAAAAAAGAGTCTCAAAAAATCATAGAAAGACTACAAGAAACCCAATTTTTCAAAATAGAAAATCAGAAAAACAACTGTAAATATGTGACAAACTAACTAGAACAAAAAAATCAATCAGCATAGTCAATAAAAGCAACAAAAAGGGAAACATGGATTTGTAAGAACACATAAATTACTCACACTAATCACCTAAGAACGACAAAAATTGGAAATGTTAGGATTGAAAGCCTCCAGGATAACAAGTATATATATGTCACAACTTGCAGTGGAGGTAAGAAATCAACAAGCATAGTAGATAAGAAGCATCAAAATTAGTGCCAAAATAAGAAATTTCATCTACTTTAGAAGGTAAATAAATTGCATATCAAAGAAGAATAAAAGCAAACAGGTTATGTACAAAAGGAAAGGACTACTCAAATGCATTATTAAAAACAAAAATTGCTAATAGATCTCCACCTTGCAGTACAAAATCACAATAACTGGATAAGAAAAAAAAGTAATAATTTTGATGGGTAAAATTTATGGATAGCCCCTTTATTATCCCAATATTGCATTTTCAATCTTTAAAAACTATTTTCTTCATATAAAAAGATGGCTTTACCCCTCCGCAAAGTAACTCACTTAGCGCTTGTTTGGTTCCACGCGTTTCAAGCTACAATGTAGGTCCAACTGCAGCCAAGCCAAAAAAATTTGTCTGGTTTACTGTAGTTGCAGTTAAATGGTATAGTCGGACCTGCAGATGAAAGCCCAACTGCTGCATTTCAATCTATGCCCAAACTGGACGTAGTTAAAAATGCAGCAGTTCAGGAGAATAATTATAGGTTAAATTGCATGTTTGGTTCTCAAACTTTAATTTATTACAACTTTTGGCTCAAACTTTTAGAATTGTTGTAATCAAGTCTCACACTCCAATATAGTTGACTAAATATTGATGTATTGTTGAAAAGTGATATAACATCTTAATCATTATCATGTCAGCAATCACAATATTTCTATATCACTTCTACATCAACAATTTGTCATTTTTAGCCAACCAAATTAGGGCATCGGGCATGATTGCAATAATTTAAAAAGTTCGAGTCAAAAAGTACAAAGAAAAATAAAGTTTAATGACCAAAGTGTAACCGGCACATAGTTTGAGGACCAAAGGGTAACTTTACCTACCAATTATCTCTTAAATAAAAAATAATTTTTTTACCCTTTTAGACATAATATCACAATTCTCTTTAAAAAAAAATAATAATAAATAGGGTTAATAATATGATCTTCAAATGCACCTCCCAATTATAAGAAAAACAAACAAAAAAAATTCGTAGTTGCGACATTTTCAAATATATACCAAAAAAACAAAATATAAATTACTTAAAAAAGTAATTTACAGCAAAAAAAAAAAAAAAAAAAAAAAAAGGTTCAGGAACCAAAATGCAATAGTGGTATTAAACAGAAACTAGTAAACTACCCACGCAATTTAACCTAATTTTTGAGCGATGAAGAAGAGAACACTCACCACAGAGTACAAAAGCCAAGCATTATTATACAAAAATTGAATTAAAAATTCGATTTTTAAGCGGAAAAAAAGGAGCGAAAAAGATTAAAAAGGGCGGGGTGGGGGGAAATTGGATTAAACCTGAGGTGGGGTTTCTCCCTATCATAGGGTTCTCGGTGTTTCCCCTCGTAGATATCGAGTTTCCTGGGAAACGGGTGTGGGGAAACGAAGTGGAAGAGCGTGGGGTTTTGAATTTGGGGCGGAGAGGAAACGCTCTCGTCCTCGCCATGAAAGTTGAGAGGGAGAAATTGAAGGCGCTGTGGGGAGAGAGAAAGGGATTAAATTTTGGGACGGGTATTGATGTCAACGGGTCGGATCGGAGGCAGCTTTTTAAATATCCGAACTACCCAAAACTCAACCCCGAATTCAAATTAAAGGAATTTTAAAAATCTATATTCTGAACCCCACCTGTCAATCTAAAAATTCTGAGATAATTATTTCTCTTTATCATATTTTAAAATATATTATATTAAATATAAATTTTTAAAATATAATATTAAATATTTATATAAATTTTGAATATAATATTATAAATATGGGGCAATTTCTTATATATTCCTAAAAATTTTCCTGTTTTCAGATTTACCCTCTTAGAAGGCTAATATTAAAACTACCCTTCTTACGTTTCAACTTCTTTCCAAAATACCCCTGAAGTTAAGCTCTGTTAGTGTACTATTTGGAACTGCCGTTATCTGTGTGTAATTACTATTTTGCCCTTTCAAATATACCCTAAACCCTAAACCCTAAAACCCTAAACCCTAAACCCTAGAACCCTAAAAATTCCTAAACCCTAAACCCTAAAACCCTAAACCCTAAACCCTAAAACCCTAAAAAATTCTAAACCCTAAACCCGGGCAAAATAGGTATATCTGATAGTTTTCAACTCCGATTATTATTTAACTCTAGTTTAACCCTAGTTAACTTAACAAAGGAAAACGGTAGGGATATTTTTAATAACGGTGGAACGTATGAAGGGTATATTGGAAAGAAAAAAATAAGAGGGGTAAATCAGATATTTCTTCAGATTTCAGGGTTACACAGGCAATTATTTCTATAAATAACATCAATTATTTGGTGCTACTATATTTTTTATTGTTAGATTTATTCTTTTGCCTATTTTTTTATTTTTTAAATTATACTATTTCACCAACTACCCATTAAATCATAGCGGTATATCTCATCATCCAGAGATTGAAAACGAAATAGCATAAATGACTTGATAAAAATAATTTATTATAAATTATGATTTAATAAAATTAGTTATTTTATAAAAATAATTTTTTTTACATTCTACTTAAACTTAATCTTAATAAAAATAATTTAATTAACTGTCCTTAGTGCAAGTGGCAAAGGATTTGGTGGTTGATATCCGTGACCCGAATTCAAAGTCTAGTTGCTTCACATTTCCAGCTAAATTTATTTTAAAAATAAACGAAGCGGGTACCTTTCTCTCAAAAAAAAAAAAAAAAAAAAAAAAAAAATCTATAATCTATTGTATTATTTAAGTATAATTTATTATAATATTTAAATATAAATACTATATATTAATATAGTATAATTAATAATTCAATAATAAAAATAATTTATTATAACATATAAGATATTATGCCTATAATTTAGTTTTAAATTAATGTATAATTTAAATAAAGTTTGGAATTAAATTTTGAAATATTACTATTCCATCAAAATGGTAAAATAGTTTATCTCAAATTATTTCGAGATAATCAAAAATAGTAAAATTTGACCGAAATAAAATATCCTAACGAAAAAACACACCGTTTGGTAGAATAGCATTACCATTTTATTCCGGATCCAAACAGAGCATAGAAGACCACTATTATCCTAACCGTATATTTTTTCGTACAAAAATCAAAAAATTACAAGTAACAATGACTTATACTTTTAAAAATATATTAGCTTAATTCATTTAACACTAGTGCAATAAGCCGTGCGATGCGGTGGGTAAATAATAAAAGTAACATTATAAAATATTAATAATTTTATGTTTACAACTTATTGATGCATAGTAAAGTATTCTGTGTTAATTCTATATATCTAATCTGTATGATTAAATTTGACCGTTAAAAAATAAAATTATAATAAGAAGGTTATATGCTTTGGTAATTACAAGAGAAAAAAAAATCCAACAAAAAATAATATTTTTTTATGATATGATCTACTTAAATCTTATTTGCATACAAAAATCAACAAAAACAACCCAAAAAAAAAAAAAAAACCTTTTACTTCTGGATCATGCATAAACAACACTATGTGAAAAACAAGGAGACACTAGTGCTCTATAGATAGATTAATCCTAACGAAATTATTAGGTCTATAAATTAACAAAAAAAAAAAAGGCAAAAAAATTACAAATTAAAAAAAAAAAAAATCGGAGGGTGACATAATCAAGAACACAAACAAATTTTTTCATCAATATACTTAGAATTCAGATCAAATCACAATATGGAGGAAGAGAAGGAATAATCTGCGCTGCAACTAGACCCGGCAATTTCAACCTGTATCCGCAAGTATCCACGAGTTACCTGCAAATTAGTGGGTATAGGTACTTTCTACCGAAAATATTATGGATAAAATGGGCGGGTACCCTTAAATTATAAACATTTTGGGTAACCACGAGTACCCATGGGTACCCACATATATAAAAAAAAAATTTAAAAAAAAAAATACATTTTTTTGTTTTATCCATTCCTAGAACCCTATTTCTAATTTTTTATAATATTATTTTTTTCATTATTATCTATTCTATATTGTGATATTTTAAATAATAAGTTAAATTTTTATCTTTTAAAAATAATATATATGTTATTTGTATTTGAAAAGTAAAAGAATTGAAAAGGAGAAAAAAATAATAATAACACCTTGTGGGTAACCCGCTTACCTGCCCGCCCATCTGCGGAGCGGGTATGGGTAAGAATGATTGCCACCCAAATATTTGCGGCTAAAATTTACTCGCACCCACATAACCTGCGGTTACAACGACTCGCCCGTGAGTTACCCAGCCTACCCATTTGTCAGGTCTAACTACAGCCATTACTTGGAAATGTAGCGGCGGTCATTCATAATAACGATAGTGATGATGGGAAGATTATAACTTTTGAAAGGGCTTCAGTTTTGTCTGAGGGGATGCTTCATGTGTCGATAGCATTGGATCATCATATTCTTGATACCTCACCTGTCACGCCCCGGGGTCGAAACTACGACCCGGGCCAGTCAACAGATCCGCCGCCCATATGGGAAGCCCCGTATAAACGAACCGTCTAACCTGCAAAAGATAATACTACAGCTATACAGATATCAAAGCTGAAAAGTAAACTACTAAAATAAGAAAATACATCTCCAAATAGTACAAGTTTGAACCTCACTACATAAGTCTCTCGAAAATAAAACTCTCAACAGCAACTATCTACAATAATCCAGTAGACTGTACTACAAAGCTCCAAAATGGGGTACCGCTATACTCCAAAGACGGGTAGGGAACTAGCTCGCAACTCCCTTACCTCGATCAGCTGGTGTAGCAACAGGAGTAGGAACAGAGGTAGATGCCTCTGGAAAATATGTCACCAACAGAGGGTGTGAGAACTACACCGTCATGTAGTTCTCAGTGGGTACCGTCACCAAGACCAACGGTCTGCCCACTAAGTCTACTAGAGACATAAGATAACAGAAAAACTGTAATAATGTAAAGATAAGCTGGAAAGATATCTACGGCTATCATGCCTCTATCTACAATGCTCAATGGGAGATACAGATGAAAACGATACATCGACTCTAACCCACAATTCTCAATCAACCCAATCACAGTGACTGCCACATAGGGTCCAGCCAAACCTGCGCCCACCTACTGCCATTACATCCACGGAGGACTGGACTTACGTAGGGCGTCCCACACGGACTGCGTCGACAAGTCGCGATAGTAAAGTAGCAGGCCCAGCTCCGGAGCGGCACTCGAGGGGCGCGCCCCCACCGAGGAAAGTATCCGCGCATCTCTGTCGAGCTCAATATGGCTCATGCAGGCTATAATCCAAATCCATGATCAACAAGATCAACAGTGCCCAAATCACATCTCTAACTCACTAGCTGGAAATACTCGACAGCCGGGACCACCGTTAACCCGACGGCTCCCACATCAGGACATCAAACTCAACGTGCTAAAACCCACTGGACTGGAGATACTCTACAGCCGACGACAATGAAGGGTTCGAACACCCCGAAAGACTAGTACCTACAACCAAAATCAAACAAGAACAGGCTCTAGGCATAGCCTCTCGTTGTTCTCGACCCAAAGAAGGAACAGCCCTTAGAACCTAGATCACTCGAACTCTCCCGGTGAGGAAGTTTACAGGAAAATATGACATTTATTACTGAAAACCATTTTCACTTGAACCCCCTCGGGTGAGGACTAAGTTGGAACACCCGAGGGCAGGGGGATCTCATTGCTATCGCGACGGCTTGGTGGACTGTCTGGTTGGAGCGTAACGGTAGGAGGTTTGAGTCGGTCTCCGGCAATCCGGGATTTCTGTGCTCCTCGGCTCGGGACCTGTCCATGTCCTGGCCCACGTCGTGCCCTTAGTCCTTTTTTTTTTTTTTTTTTTTTTTTTTTTTTTTTTTTTTTTTCCACTTTCGAGGCCTGGTTGCCCCGACCATTGTAGCTAAATTCATCCTTGCAGTGAATGAAGCGGCAGCATGCTGCCTTCCCCTCAAAAAAAAATAGTTCCTTTTTATAAAACCATATTGATTTGAGAAAACCCATTTTAATGATTTTTAGCTCTTTTAGAAAAAAAATTAGTTAGAAAATAAGTTTTATTCCCAAACCCCGAAGGGTTAATGCCTTCGCCCAATCAGACAAAAACAGACTCCGGCGACCCTTCGATATTTAGAAGAAAAACATTGGTTGTCTAAAATTATGTGTGTCTAAAAAGATTCTGGGTTCAAGGTCCTGCTGTCACTAGTACACAACTGCCACGAACACAGTGGCGACACATAAATCGAAGAACTCGACAACCCGGGACCACCGTTACCCAAACGGCTCCCGCCACTGCTACAAAACTAGCTACATCTATCAGACTCCACTCGGCCCCCAAGCACGAGTGTAGCATGCATCCTACACAAAAATAAATCCCGACCACTCGGCCGACTACCCGGACGAGGAAAATACTATGTTCAGGAATAGAATGCAAGGTGTGGATGTCTAAAACAGAAATGAACCTAGACCAAATGAGGGTTCTCTACTAGTCTGGTTGAACATACATTATATGACAGGGTGCTAGGTCAAGTTCCATTAATAACAATTATTAACACAAATAGGAAGCATTAACCGATATGATCTCAATAACAACACAAGAAAAATATCATCTCTTTCCCTAACATACTTCCTAACACATCTCACAATCATGCATGCTTGCTATTCCATAGAATTAGAGAACCGTCCACCGGTTTTGGAGACGAAGCAACCCACCTAAAAGTGCACGTCGATCCAAGGTCCAAATGCGCTGAAACTGAACGGAGATAATCCTCAGATTCCCACGATTCCAACGAGCCCAAAAACACTAGAAAATTCCCCCTGGGCACAAAGATACAGTCCAAACATCGCGGTAAGCAAAAATCCCCATCGATCACAATCTGCGGAAAGATCAATCCGAAAGAAGCCAAAATATCACCTATGAGTTGATCTCCAAAAATTCCAATAAAAATATGGCTGCGATCCTCGCAAAGCTTAGATGTCGATCAAGTCTTCACATGCCAAAATCCGATAACTGAGCACCAAGATAAAAATATGACAAGCTCTGTTGTCCATGAAAATCACCAGCAAGAAAGGGGTGTTCAAAGATGTTCTAGAAATCCCAATAAAACCCAAAACTGAGAGGAGCAAAAAATATGAAAAACAAAGATCTACCTCTCGTGAAATCGATGCCATGAAAACCGGCCAAAAACACCCTCCCGTCAGGCCTGAGGAGCTCACGGAAGAAGAGTCGGCGAAAAAACTCGGTATCCAAGGCGCGTCAAAGCTCGCGATGTCAAGAAGAACTTAGATGGCACTACTCCCAAAAATCTTCGGAATCCCAAAAGTCGAAGAAAACTAGAGGTGGAATTCCCTGTCGAAAATGGGCTGTGAAATCGCAGAAGAAAGGCTCTAAAACGAAGCCCAAATGGGTTATTTATAGCCCAGCCCACACAAAAGAGGGGATCCGGATTCGGGCGTAGGATTCGGGCGCCCGAATCCGGCCCGGCCCGCTACTGTGCGCACCCGAATCACCCACAGCGCGCCACATGGCCTGCTCCGCGCCCCACACGCACGCCAATCGCGGTGAGCCGCGTGGCAGCGCGATCCAAAGATGTTCCAGAAACCCTAAAAAAAATCCAAAACTGAGAGGAGCGGAAACACGAAAAACGAAGATCTACCTCTCGTGAAATCGATGCCGTGAAAATCGGCCAAAAACTCCCTCCCGTCAGCCCTGGGGAGCTCGCGGAAGAAGCGTCGACGAAAAAATTCAGTATCCAAGGCGCGTCGAAGCTCGCGATGTCGAGAAGAACTCAGATGGCACGACTCCCAAAAATCTCCGGAATCTCAAAAGTCGAAGAAAACTCGAGGTGGAATTTCCCTGTCGAAATGGGCTATGAAATCGCAGAAGAAAGGCTCTAAAATGAAGCCCAAATGGGCTATTTATAGCCCATCCCACACAAAAGAGGGGATTCGGATTCGAGCGTAGGATTTGGGCGCTCGAATCTAGCCCGGCCCGCCACTGTGCGCGCCCGCATCACCCACAGCGTGCCACATGGCATGGCCCGCTCCGCGCCCCGCACGCCCGCCAATCGCGGCGTGCCGCGTGGCAGCGCGGTCCACGGCGGGGAGCACGCTCCGCGGTTCACGGCGGAGAAGCCGGGTCGCTACGCCCGCCAATGAGCGGGCGACACGTGGCCTGGCGCGGTCCACCGTGTGCCACGCCCGGCGCGGAACGCGCGCTATCGCGTGTGCATTGACCGGCCACTCCCCGTGCGCCACGTGTCCATCTCGTCGCGTCCGCTGGTCCCGGTGCACACCTAAGTCCCATGGACTATCCTGCCCGCGCTTGTGCCGCCGCGCTCCGCCGCCTGCCCGTTGCCGCCGGCGCTGCCCACCATCCGGAACAGTAACATTATGCCTCGAAATCCGTTTTCGGGCGTCTGGGCTCCGAAAAATACAAGTAAATAGTCCATTTTCATCGTTTTCGCGCGCTGAGTCCAAATCCAATATCCGTTTTGCCAAATTATGCTTGTAAAATTTGTCAAAGGCATCCAAATAAGCAATCTTAATCCAAATTTCGCGCTGGGTCCAATCCTGAGATCCTATTTGCGCGCAACCATCTCCAACACACATCATAGGCCTCCAAAAGCTACAATTCACTCCGCAAAACCTTCGTGGAGATCCGGGTTATCACATCCTCCCCCACTAAAAGAAAATTTCGTCATCGAAACTAAAACACACCACTACCGCAAAACCAACACACCCACAACCTACCAAAAAGGATAGAGCCCAACATCAGGAATATCATCAATCCCAACTCTTAATTTAGAAAGCAGCCGAAACCAGCGAAAAGTCTGAAAATCCTGAAAGGCTAGTGCCTTCACCCCAATCAAACAAGAACAGGCTCCGGCACTGTCTCCATTTCTGGAGTAGCCTTTCCAAGTTTTCGGCTCATTTGCGAGTCTCGCCGTAAAGACGTGTAAAAAAGAAGAGAGGGATTAAAGCTGTCCCTGTTGTGGCTGCACAAACAAAGGCTACAGTTTACTACGACCCCCTAGGGACACAACCTCAAGCTCTAGCGTCTCATCTGCTCTAGTGGTGGCGTCTGTCCATTGCCGCTGAAGCCATCGCTGTAGGAAGGGTACTTCGGCAACCTGTGAAAATGAACTCCTCTTGTCCAACTCGCGGAAGGGTCACTGTTCTCATTCCACAAGGAGTTGTCGCATGATACCGCGCCAATCAGTCCATCCCGTGTGCTCGGTCAGAGTCTTGGAGCTTCCACTAAACCGTCACGCCTGTCGATATAATCCCAAGTCTCAACTGTACTGATCGTGCTCCACAACCCTCCTCTACTCGCAGGATACGATCGACAATCTAACCACTAATACATGTAGCAATAATCCTATCTCTTATCCATGCAGAGATGCAAATGCTCTACTAACATATGCAGGAAAAAAAAATACGGCGGTACCGAAATGCTCGAGTTCAACCAGCTGTAAATGTGACGCCCCAACTTCCCAGGGGGTCACCCATCCTAGAACTACTCTAGCTCTAGCACGCTTAACTCTCATAACCTCTTGGATCTTGGTACCATCCAAAATGCTATAGCCGGGTTAAGAGATTTAGTCCTATTATATCATTTATATATAGGACTAATCCAAATTCCGGGGGTGTCACATTCTTTCCCCCTTTAAGCCCTGACGTCCACGTCAGGCTCAAGCACACTCACAAGCACCAGGCGATGTGAGACTCGTCTCGCTAGCCTTAGCCGACCTTGTGAGGAGCTGCACTCCACTCACAACGGTCATTAGCCAGGGAGCCTCGCTCTACCCGCTATATAACCCTGGCTCAGCCGAGACTTATTTCACATTTCCGGCTGGTGAATGGCTCTGATACCAACTGTGGCGCCCCACTTCCCAGGGGGTCACCCATCCTAGAACTACTCTAGCTCTAGCACGCTTAACTCTCATAACCTCTTGGATTTTGCTACCATCCAAAATGCTATAGCCGGGTTAAGAGTTTTAATCCTATTATATTATTTATATATATGACTATTTTAAATTCCGGGAGTGTCACATTCCTTCCCCCTTTAAGCCCTGACGTCCACGTCAGACTCAAGCACACTCACTAGTACCAGGCGATGTGAGACTCGTCTCGCTAGCCTTAGCCGACCTTGTAGGGTGCTGCACTCCACCTACAATGGTCATTAGCCGAGGAGCCACACTCTACCCGCTATATAACCCTCTGGGCTCACGGGTCGCCACTGCTGACCACTTTACCTTCTCTTTTACTTATTCATGTTACTGTGCTTTAGTTCAAGTTGCTTATACCTTTGGAAACCTCGCCCAAAAGGCTCATGCCCGGCAGTCATGCTACCATAAGACGAGACAATCCAAAAGCGCTAATATCACCTAGGTGCTCTACATACCATTCGGAAGTACCTCGCGCGACAAAAGAGCCTCTGCCCGGGGAGATGGCTATCGCTCTCACACTCCCAAAATGCGAGTCTCAAATCCGAAGGTACTATTTTTAATTCTTTTAGTCCCTACGGAAGTACCTCGTCCGACATTTCATATAAACCCAATCATAATTCCATCCACATCCGATGTGGGACTATTGGGGGCGTCACAGACTCCCCCCGTTTAGGCCTGACGTGCTCGTCAGCCCAAACACACACACAACAGCCCAAGATCACCAGGCGATGTGAGACTCGTCTCGCTAGCCCTGTCATCTAGACCCAGACTCAGTCGAGACTCGCCACACACTTCCGGCTGGTTATTGGCTCTGATACCAAATGTAACGACCCGGCCCACTAGCAATAATAACTCGTTGGGCCCAAACCACAGCCCAAAATGCTTAAGCCCAATTATTATTACTAGTGTCCATGTCTCATATAAACCCAATCATAATTCCATCCACATCCGATGTGGGACTATTAGGGGCGTCACAGTAAGTAAAATCATACCTGCGACGACACGATCCACTGCCGGGGTGTCCTCCACCTAGGCTGAGTAAACCCGCCCACTAGGCACTGAAGGTCGTCGCTCCGTTTGTCTCGTCGTTGTAGCCCAATCTGTCTGGCGGTATACCGGAGCGACTTCCGCTTCTTGAATAGATAAAATGGGAGCTGTAGCAATAGGTTGCACTGACAAAATGGCTCGGGGGAAAGCTGCTCGGAAATGTCCTAACTCTCCACATAGGAAGCACCGTCCCTGTCTCTGGTCACACTATGACGGTGGATGGGCCCGCCACAGATAACGCATCGCTCATGTCACTGATGCCGATACTGTTGCTTCCGGGGGTACTGCTGCTGAGACTGTTGTCGCTGCTGATACTGCTGATACTGCGGCTGCTGCGGGGGTCCACTTGATCTCTAGCGCCTCTGAAACCCACGATCCTCAGGGTGAAATCGTGGAGGTCTCGGCGGCTCCTACCTACTCGTCTGTCCCCCGTCCTCAGGCACTGGGCGCTTCACGCCTGAACTCCCACCTAGGGCCGTGTCCTGTTCAGTCATCACCTCATTCCCTCGTTCCACATAAAGGGCCTGCTCCATCGAGGCATCCAGAGTCTGCAGTTTGTGCAAATGGACGAACTGATAAATATCCCGGCACAAACCTCGCTCAAACATATAAATTCGATGCGCCTCGTCCCTGGCTGCGTGTGGTACACTGGCCAATAACCGGTTGAAATCCTCAATGTACACCAGCACAGTACGGTCTCCCTATCGGAGATTCTTCAACTCCTCCTCTAGCCTCTGTCTGACACTCTCCGAAAAGAAGGCTCCAAGAAGAAGGCTCCGGAACTCCGCCCAAGTGAGCAGCTGGGTCCCAAACGGACCAACAGGTTGAACTCGCCGCCACCAGGCCTCGGCATTGTGCTCTAAAAAATTTGTCGCCAAAAGAACCTAAAATCTCTCCTCGATAAAAAGGGTCTCAAAAAGTCGCTCCATAGCCGTGATCCACGACTCTGCCTCCCACGACTCCAAACTCCGCCCAGAGAAACGAGGCGAGTTGAGCTGGCGAAACCTCATCAAGCAATCTACAACCTCTCGTTGCTCTGCATGGGTCAACTGTCCTGCCGTCCCAGACGAATGTCTACTGGTAACCGACGTAATAGGGACTGCCGGGGCCGCTGGTACAACTGGGGGTGCCACGACCGGCGAAGAAGGTGCGGGGGAACTCCCCGAGGGTGCTGCAACCGGCTGTGCCCTCTGCTCAAGAATGCACATCATCCAGTCCACGGTCTCCGACATCTGGGCCATCTGAGCCCGAAGCTCCTGTACCTCTCTCTGGCGGCCCTGCCCTGACTCCCCCTGCTCAAGCTCATCAGAGGAAGAAGGCTGAGAACACGTTAGCATCCTGCATTGGGGAGGCATCGTGCTCACCTGCAACAACATCCAAACATCATGACAGAATAAATACTCGACCCAATCCAGCGAAAGTCTAAAACATGTCATCCATTCCATAGCATTATGTTGTCTACAGCCAACATAATCGCTTAGGAGAATAAACATGTCAATCACTTATCCCGTCCCTTGAGAGAGGTATAAAACTCAATCAGGACTCTCGCTATAAATTACGACTCTCATGTAGTCATCCTAAGATCCATCCACATGCCTAGGGTTTCTAAGTCCATGATAACCTACAACCTAGGCTCTGATACCACTCTAATCTGTCACGCCGCGGGGTCGAAACTGCAACCCGGGCCCGCCAACAAATCCACCGCTTATACGGGAAGCCCCGTATAGACGAACCATCTAACCTGCAAAAGATAATACTATAGCTATACAGACATCAGAGCTGAAAAGTAAACTACTGAAATAAGAAAATACATCTCCAAATAGTACAAGTCTGAACCTCACTACATAAGTCTCTCGAAAATAAAACTCTCAACCATAAGAAAAATGTACCATTTTCCACCCAAACTAGGTTGACGAGTTGGCCCCATTAAATCCATATGCAATAATTGTCACGCCCCGGGGTCGAAACTGCGACCCAGGCTCGCCAACAGATCCGCCACCTATGCAAAATCCCGCATAGGCGAAGCGTCTAACCTGCAAAAGATAGTACTATAGCTACGCAAATATCAGAGCAGAAATAAAATGCTGTAAAATAAATCTAATCACTGTACAACAAGAAATAAAGTACAATATCCATCTCCTCAAATACAAATAATCATCATACAATGTCCTCAGTACAGCATCTCTCAACTATAAAAGGGAGATAAACTAAAACTATAGTACATCAGTCTCTCCAAATACAAAAGATCCCTCTTCAAAGTAAACAGTAAAAACCAGCTGACAGCTACAAGGAATCTCCAATCAGGGGATACAGCTACACTCCTCAGGTAGTAAGGATCTAGCTCGTGACTCCCTCGCCTCGAACAACGACCGAAGGTCAGCAACTCCCGCAGAGGACTCTGCAAAACAGGAGGAAGAAAAGAGGGAAACAACAATGGGGGTGAGAACTACTTGTAAACCAGTAGCCTCCCCCTGTGGGTAAAGCCTCAAACTCCGGCGTACCCACTAAGTCTACCAGAGGCAAGAAAAGGGATAAGTGGTAAAGCTGTAAACAGAACTGCTGAATGAAGGAAAATCACCACTAGTATGCCTCTAAATGCAATACCGAAAGAAATGACTATATGAATGCATCAGGAAATAGTATCTGACCAAATAGACCCAATCTAATCACCAGTAAAACTGGTACTGCCTGCTCTGCTGTCGAACTCAAGAACTCAGTAGGGGACCAGCACATAAGGCTCGAAATCCCAATCAGATGGAGGTCTAAAGCCTACTCCGGAGTGGCACTCGAGGGGAGCGACCCACACGAGTAAAGTATCTCTGTATCAAGCATCTCTGTAACCAATGTCTCACAATAGCAGGACTGGATCAAGACTATGATCAAAGTGGAAAACTCCGTCCACTAATGAAACCCCGATCTGATGCAATAGTACTCAATAAGTGGGAAACACCATCCACTAGAGAAATCTGATACCCAATCTGATGCATAAGTAAACATCCGGTCAACCGCCCAATGTCCGCGGTCGCCGCAACACCCCACAAGACCCAAAATCTGATAAGGTAATCAACATCTGGCTAACCGCCTAATGTCCGCGGTCACCACAATAACTCACAACCCACAATCGGGTAAAATAATCAATATTCGGTCAACCGCCTACTGTCCGCGGTTGCCGCAATAACCCACAAATCCAGCATCAAGTACACCCTGTCTCTGACCCTAAGGTCCCGACTACACTATCCCAAACCTCTGCTCGAACCCGAGCAACATGACTCAAAAGTCTAAATAAGAAGGAGAAAGAAAGCAATCATGGTTTCTCCTAAGTCAAATCCCAATATGATAGTGTAGCAATAAAATAGTGGCCTATCTAGATGTCCAAACAAGCATGCAAAAGTTCTCATGCAAGATGAAAGAGAGAATATCACATAACAGTACCACATGTGTAACAGATAATAAATCTACATAGATATAACCATCATGCTAAAATCATCAGTCAACTACGCATGTGAATAATCCCTGATCCATAATAAATCCCAAAGTGGTATCCGCACATAGATATGTCATCATGTCCCAATAATTAGTCCATTTAACCAACTTTCATAAAATCTATGTGTTAATATGGCATGTTAATTATCACTATGAAATATGTCCCCGCAATCATGTTTCCACAATAATATTATCCCAATAAGATTCGCAACATGTTATATCCACAAAATTAATCTCAATTGATAGGCTCACATTTATATCAGTCAATCATGCATGGTAATCAATCAATATGTCCAAAAGAGGGCTTCTCTAATAAACTTAGTGAGCAAGTCAGAAGTAGAGGTATGCAACAACCACCCACCTCGATCGTAGAGTACGCGAAGCACAGCCCAAATACGTCCTCACATCAGATAATCACGGCACACTGCACGGTAATCCAAACAGCACACAATTAATCCCAAAAATGCACAAATACTTGCTGTCCAAAATCAGCCCCAAAAATGGCTAAATTTCACCTCTCTGCAGTCCTCTGAAAAATCCATAAAAATAACCACTGCGATCGTCGCGTCGAACCGATCGAAACGAGTACTCGCACGTTCCGATCCGATACCTGTAGGCTAAGATAAAAATAAAACACCGCTGCATACTCAAAACCTCCCACAAACAAAATTCCTGTAGCAACCTGTCCAGAAAAGTGGGATTATCACCTTCGCAGTAATCTCCAAAAATCCCAGAAAAATCACCACTGTGTTTCTTGCGACGAGTAGATCAAAATCGAGTCCTTAAACTCCTTGATCCGATGCTCCTAGGCCAAGATATAAATCGAACAAGCCGGTGCTGTCCAGAATTCATCACAGAAAAAGGGGGGTCAAAAATGCCTCGGGAACCGTGCCAAAAGTGCGAAATGGAGCGACGCGATCAACACAAAAATCGAAGCCTTACCTCTTAGGAACACGATGTCGAAGAAATCGCCCAAAAAATTCCTCCTGGTTTGCTCACAATGAATTTTTGACTGAACTGTGACGATAATGGGCCGAAATGGGGGAAAAACCGAGGCGAACTGTAAAATCGATATCGCCGTTGCCGAGCCTCCAAAAATTCTAGAAATCCACCAAGAGATCAAGAACATCAAGGGGAACAAATCTTATTAGATCTCTCCCTCTCATTCCCTCTCTAAAGCTCGGAAAAAGGTGAGAAAGAGGGAGAGGAGGAGGTATATATAGGCCCATTCCAAACATTTCAAGAAATGACCTCTGTGTCCTGTGAACCGGGCGCACCGAACAATCGGGCGCGCACAGTAACTCAATCCGGGCCGTTGATCAAGCGCCCGGATTCACCAGATTGCGCCACGTGTCCCCCGAACACGGGACAGCAAATCCGGCCGCTCCCTTCACGCCACGTGGCCCACCCTGGTCAACGGAGGGGTTGGCGCCCGCCAATGGCGGGCCGCCACGTGGCGCACGCGTGCGCCACGTCGGCGCCGTGGCCGCCACGCCAGCCGCCACCCTGCCGCCTGCCACGCCACCTGCCCCCGTACGCGCACAGTGACGCGCCCAATCCCCGCGCGCCACGTGTCAAGGCCCCGCGCTCGCTGCACCCCGTGCACACACTCTGTGCACCCGACGAACCACAGACTGCCACGTGTCCAAAACTCAACCAATAGAAAACCGCCACGTGGCACACCAACCGCCTGCACCCCCGCGCCTGCCCGCGCACCTGCCCGACCTGCCCGGCCTGCCCGGGCACCCCCGCGTGCGCCGTGACCACTGCACCGAACCAATGAACATCTGCCACGTGTCCCCGCTCCGGTCCACCGTACACCCCGCGCTCTCCCGTGAACCGAGCGTGCTGTGCCTACCAATCTGGGGCCGCCACGTGTCATCCCGCCCTGTCCATTGCACCAGCGCTCCATTCCGTGGACCGGGAAGCGTGCGCCTGCCAATCCGAAGCTGCCACGTGTCCCGGCCGGCGGTCCACGGCTCCCCCATGCACCAAAACACACCAGAAACTTCCAGGTTTCCGTTTTTGGGCGTCCGGACTCAGAAAAATACAAGTAAATAGCCGTTTTTAAGCGTTTTTCCGTGCTGAATCTAAATACGACCTCCGATTTGCCAAATTCTCAACCGAAATTTACCCGGAAGCCCCCGAAAAAGCTCACTTGATTCGATTTTTTGCGTCGGGTCCATTTCTTGAGTCCAATACACACCCAAACACTCCTATCTCCCAAGATAGTCCTCCAGAAGCCACTGATCAAGCCATAAACCCCCAATGAAGATCCTGGTCATCACAATAATTCTAATGGGCGTTTTGTTCCTACATGGTTCAAATTCTTGTGAGTGGATCTCGTTTGTTTTCCCTTTTGGCAACCACCACACACAAAGTTTTCTTTAAAGTTCAATTTAGGAACACCTCTAACTATGTCTTTGTTAGATATTCTAGATAGTTCCTTAAAGTTAATGTGACCTAGTCTTTCATGCCAAAGTGTTTCATAATCAAGTGACACTAGGTTATAATTTTGACTTATTTTACCAGGAACTACATAGCAATTGTTCTGTGACCTAACCCATTTTAAAATAAAAGAATAATTTTTATCAGTTACAAGACAGTCCACAGAAGAAAAATTAACTGAAAAATCATCATCACAAAGTTGGCTAATGCTTATGAGGTTAGTCTTAAGGCCTTCAACAAACAAAACATTGTTTAAAGCCGGGCCATCTGGAATAGCAATTATTCCTTTGCCAATTATTTTTGAAGATCGTCCATCTTCAAAAACTACATGACCTCCGGAGGTTTTCTCAAGTGTTTGAAAAATATTTTTATCTCCGGTCATGAGGCATGAGCAACCACTATCCAGATACCAAGACGAATTGTCATATGCATAAAGTGATGTATGAATGACAAGACAAGGAAAGAATTCACCTTTGCGCACCCAAACCTTACGAATTTTGGAGTACGTCGGCAATGATCGTGACGTTGATCTCCTTGGTGAATGCGTCTTGTTCGGTTGATCACTTTTCTTTGGAATTCATGATGACGTCGTCTTGTGGGGTGTACTACCATTGTCCTTGACCTTTGGTTGATTTCTTCTTGAATTTCAGTCTTTATTCTTGACGGTAGTTGTTGCAAGAGGCGCTTGATTTGATTGCTTCGCTCCATTCTTGCAATTTCGTCTTATGTGCCCTGCAAAACTACAACGAAAACATTCCTTTGTGCATGTTGGACCCGAAGTAGATGAGGTAGGCTTGTTCACGTTCGATGCAGTGATTTTCGTCGAATGAGGAGATACCGACTGGAGCACGAAAACCGTTTCACTCAAACTTGGATCATTGCTGGTTGAGTGTATCCAAGACCCAATCGATTCATTTGACCGAGACCAAGCAACTTGTCCAACTTGCTCCTTCCAGAAGAGAATCACTTCAGATCTTCCTTAAGTTGGAGTATGGTCTTCGTCATTTCCAATTTTTCTTATTGAGTCTCGGAGTAGAGCTTCAAGAAGTAGTTAGCTTTATCCACCAATTTAATGTGCTCCTTCTCGAAATGCTCATTCTTCTCTCGAAGGGAAACATTGATTTTAACCAAGTTATCCTTTTCCTCTTCAAGAGCGTTTAAGAGAGAAGTTGCCTCCTTAGATTGTTCTTCAAGATCCTGCAATCTTCTTCTCAAACTCTTGTTTTACTTTGCCAATTTCTTTGAATCCTTCAATAGTTTATGGTAGGCAAAAGCAAAGTCTTCACCTTCGGAATCACTTGGTTCATCGTCCGTTGCATTCTTTTTATCCAAGGAGTTGGATAATGAACCAGAGAAAGTCGCTGATAAGCACATGTAAGGTGAAGCTGTGGACGTGTGGAATGCTGTGGCGTTATTGTCCTCATCACTGGAAGATGACTCATTGGAAGTGGAAGTGTCATCCTATGTGACGGCTTGCATTGCCTTCTTCTTTGACGGATTCTTGTTAGGACATTCTGTTGGGATATGACCATAACCTCGGCATTTGAAGCACTGGATTTGTCCCTCAGATTTCTTCTTGTCTTTTGAAGAACCCTCTTGCTTTCTTGACTTAAAGCTTGAAGATCCTTTGCCTTTCTTGGACTTAACGAAGGATGAAGATTTACTTGAATTTTCCCTTCGAAAGCTTCGGCGAAATTTCCTCGTCAAGAGTGCAAGTTGTTTCTCAAAATCCTCCATTGATAGATTCTCATCAGCGTCTAAGAAGGATGAATCCGCGTCTTCTTCTTTTGTTGATTTCAAAGCAAAACCTGAAGACTTGGAAGAAGAGGAAGGCTTTCCAGAAGAATAGTTAGTAGAAAAAGTCATTTCATAAGTTTGAAGTGCACCAACTAATTCTTCTAGTTTGATTTCGTTCGGGTGTTTTACTGTTTCAATGGCTGCAACCTTAGGGCGAAATATTTCCGGAAGAGTTCTCAAAATCTTTCTTACAACTTTTGATTCTGGAATTTTCTCTCCCAAGTTAGCATATGTATTCATGATATCTTGCAATCGTGTATAATAATCTGTGAACGATTCATTTTCTGCCATAAAAATGGAGTCAAATTTGCTCGTAAGCATTTGCAGTTTTTGAATCTTCACTAAACTTGTTCCCTCATGTGTAGCTTGTAGAGTATCACAGATTTCTTTCGCAATCTCACATGTCGAGACGCGAGAGAACTCAGTTTGCGACAAAGCATTAAATAAGGTATTAATTCCTTTGCCGTTGTAAGAAGATGCATCAATTTCTTTCTTAGTCCATTTCGACCTAGGTTTGATGGTGACAACATCGACAATAATCTCAGTAGAATTTGTCCATCCAAACTCAATTGATTGTCAAACCTGTTCATCGATGGAAATTAAAAATGCTTTCATGCATACTTTCCAATATGCATAATTTGTTCCATCGAAGAACGGTGGTCTATTGATGTTTCCACCTTCAACCATTGTTTACAACCCTATTCCCGCTCTGATACCACTTGTGGGTTATGAATAATATGGATCTGAATAGGGAAAAAACCACCTAGAGGGGGGGTGAATAGGTGAAAATAATAAACACACCAAATCATTGCATAAAAAATAACCCAATGCGAAAAATAAATAAAGTACGCAAGATTTATGTGGAAAACTCCGTCACAGGAGTAAAAAAACCACGGGATCGATAACACGGCGAAATCCACTAAGATTAAACACGTACAAGGTGATTTACCGTAACCTTGTGACTCAACCTTTTCCATACGCTCCTAGTTGATCTTCTCCGCTCGCTCCACAACGCGCCTTGAATCCACGATTTGCGTCCTACTTCGAATCCACGAAGTCCAACGTCGAATCCACGACGTCCCACCGAATCCACGGTCTTCACCGATGCGGCACGCCTCGATCACACGAACGCGCCTCGCTCCGAATCCACGAGAGCGGTCACACCTTGAATCCACAAGGCCACGCGAATCCTCGCGCCGATTCTTGATAAATCGTTGTCTTGTTTGGTGATGATCCTCCGAATACTTAGATCAAAGATAGACAAGGAAATACCATCTAAGTATTCTTCAATTTGATTCTACAAGAAATAAGAGTTTGGAAACCCTAGAATCAAATTGAACAATATAGATGAAGAAACATGAATTTAATCGTGCTTTCCTTTCTTCTCTATATTTGTGGATTCTTTTATTATTTTTCTTAATCAATTTTTCGATTAATTCTCGGTTTTTTGGATTCTCCCTAAAAGATGAAATTAGGGTTTATTTATAGGTTAGAAACCTTTGGAAAGAGATAAGCATCAAAAACTGACTTAACAGAATTTTTCCCGCACAGCGGTCCGGACTAGATTTGGCTGATCCGGATTGTCATATTTTTCTAAGCAATTTTCTGAAAAACGCAGTTGAGGGTTCGGACTGAAACAGGGGAGGTCTGGACTGTTCGTGCAATTTTGCAGAATTTAAGGTTCGGGGTCCGGACTGAAACAGGGGTGGTCCGGACTAGAAAACCGCATGAACTAAACTATGTTCGGGGTCCGGACTGGAATGGTCTGATCCGGATCCGGACTGGAATGGTCTGATCCGGATCCTGAACATCCAACTTGTTCAGTTTTTTATTTTTATGCAATGAAAACTTATCCAAGTGTTTCTAAACTACACAGATGTATTCGGATCACCAAAATTATTTAGTTAAACGTACCTGATCATTCCGAATCCATTCTTTTCGAGATTAATGTAGTTGATCCACAATTCTTCATCTTCAATCTTCAAGACTTATACCACTTCACGAAATACGTCAAAACAAAATCCTTAACAAAGAGATGGAGTTGGGGGGGGGATGGAGTTAGGGGAGAGAAAGGTTGGGAATAGTGGAAGGTGAAAGACAGGAATTGAATTTGCTGGTGGGAGAGGTCGGTTGGTGAGGTGGAGTTGGGAGGGGGGAAGGGAATGGAGTTAGGGGAGAGTGGAAGGTGAGAAGACAGCGATTAAATTTGCTGGTGGGAAGAGGTCGGTTGGTGAGGTGGAAAAGGAGAGAGAAAGCATATGTGAATATATTATGCTTTTGAGAGTAGAGGGAAAAGCGGGACTTATTAAATGCATTTTAGAGAGAGAGAGAGAGAGAGAGAGAGAGAGAGAGAGAGAAGGAGGGAGGGAGAGGGGTGTGAGAATAAGAACAGTGTAAATAAGGCATTATGTTGGATGTGGCCTACGTAATTTATTCAAGTCGATCTTTAAAGATATAGTCAATCCAATCGGTTAGGATGTATTTGGACACATCCTTGTTGGACGGACGTGATTAAAACATCCTTACATTCGGTTATATATATATATTGACATAACGGGAGTCCCGGTCTAACCCTAATCCGAATTTCCTGTGACGGCTCCATCTCCGGGGATAAGGGAATAGACAGGAAACTTCTGCTTTTTGCAGATTGCGCACGAGGACGAATCTAAAGGAAGAACCGTCGTCTACAATCAAGTATAGAAAATTGAAAATCATGGCAAAAAGTACGATCTAAAGTTTTATTTGGTATAACATGTGGTATCGGAGACAAACCTTATGCCGTATTTTTGTTTCTTAAGAATTTTATTTATTTTTCTTTTTATTTAAAAATAATAATAATAATAATAAATTGTTGTCATCAATTGGATTATGAAAACGGTGGTGTCGATCGATCCTATCAGACCGTCGTTCGGCATGAAGGCGTCACCGTCGCGGCCCTCAAGAAGCCGTATTACTCTGTCCCCTTTGGGTGCTCCATGTGGGAGCCCATGAGGTGTTGGGGACGTTTTTCGTCCAAAGAAAAAAAAAAAAAAAAACCAAACTGAAGACGACATGTAAAGAACAATATATATATATATATATATATATATATATATATATATATATATATATATATATATATATATATATATATATATATATTGTTCTTTATTATTATTATTGTTATTATTATTTTTAATAAAAAAATTTTATTTTTTGTATTGTGACTCATCATTGTAAAAGAAATCTATATCAAAATTATATATAATGTTTGGTTTTTTGTTATATATGATTTTGTACTACTCATTTATTTATTTATTCATAACTATAAAGTAGTGTGTTTAGTCTAATTTTTATTTTAAACACACATACGGTGATCATGAAAATTTAGAGTAGTGTATATATAGATTTCATACAGTTTATAAATTTTGAGTCACATAAAGTTGTATAAATTGTTTATACTTTCCGCTGCGTTTAGGAATAATATGAAATATTGGGTCATTCGATGTCATATAAAAATTTTGAGATCAACTATGTTTAGAAGTAGCCACAGCATTCTACTCATAGTATATGATCGTTTATGGTATTTTTTATAAAATGACATTGAATTAAGGTTAACCCAAAAATTCATACAAATTCCTAAATTAGTTTTAATAGTTATTCAATGTTATATAAAGTTGTTTGTAGTTTTTATTATATTTGGGACTAGCCATAGCATTATGCAAATAGAGAAAAAAACACATAAGGATTTTTGACATTGAATTAAAGTTTAACTATTTATTGCAGTCAAATAAAATTATAATTTTCTTTTATTTTTATTTTGATTGGAATAGGATAGTGGAATGAATTTCTAGATAACAAGTTTTCTTATACCCACAGGTACAGAAATCTAGTTATTTAGGAATTAGTTTTCCGCTAGTCTTATAATTAAAGTAGATAAATTCTATGCATGTAGCGTCTCTATCCACAGGAAGGTTGAATTTATCTAATTAAAGATTATTGTCTCATAGTATGCGATAAAGTCCAATATATTTTTTTTTATTATTGTTGTAGCTTCTTCCTCTACTGCATTTTCTAGTGATGTTTCTCGTATTCCTATGCTTACTGGGGACAACTATTCTGATTGGAAAGAAAGCATTCTTTTTACTTTGGGTTATATGGATTTTGACTTGGCTTTGCGCATTGAGGAACCGCCTAAGGTAGTGGGGCCCAATAACTCCACAGCAGGAATTCGCGCAGGATAAATGGGAGCGATCCAACCGCTTAAGCTTGATGCTCATAAAGTCTAGAGTGTCAAAAAGCATAAGGGGATCAATTCGAGAATGTGATAAAGCCAAGCATTACCTAAAGGCCACTGAGGAGCAATTTGTTAGTTCCGATAAAGCTTTGGCTAGCACGCTGATGAAGCGACTTTCGGGCATCAAATACGATCGAGCCAAGGGTGTGCGTGAGCATATCATGGAGATGTGGAACATAGCAGCTCAACTAAAAGGTTTAAAAGTTGAGATCTCCGACGCCTTCTTAGTCCATCTGATTCTAAACTTATTACAGTCTGAGTTTGACCCCTTTAAGATCTCCTACAACACACATAAAGATGATGGTCAATAAATGAATTACTGACTATGTGTGTTCAAGAATAGGAGAGACTTAAGCAGGAGAAGTCGGAAATTATGACAGAATCTGTTAATTTGTCTACTCAGCGCAAAAGGGGAAAAGGAAAAAGTGCCTCCAATTCCAAGAAGCCAACACAATTGCCAATAAAGAATTCTGCCAAGAAAGATCAATGTTACTTCTGTAAGAAAAGGGGGCACATGAAAAGGGACTGCTTGAAGTATAAAGCTTGGCTCAAGAAGAAAGGTATTGAAACTATCTACATTTGTTATGAATCTCATTTAGTTAATGTTCCTAAAAATATATGGTGGATTGACTCTGGCACTACTGTACATATCTCAAATACCATGCAGAGTTTTCACAACCTAAAGATGCTGAAGCCAAATGAAAGGATTTTACTTAGTGGAGAAGGAAATAAATCTCAAGTTGAAGATGTAGGAAACTATATTTTAGAACTTAGCACTGGTTTTGTACTTGAACTTGAGGATACTTTTTAATTATGTCCCTAGATTTTCTAGAAATTTAGTTTTTATTTCTAAACTGAGAAATAAATATTTTAAATTTTTATTTGAAAATAAATCTTTTACTATCTTCTCTGATAATGTTATTATTGGCAATGGTTGTTTGGTAGATGATTTATACAAATTTAACTTGAGTCAATCTTTTGAGAATAATTTTAATGTTAATCATAGCATTTGTGTTAAAAGGAACATTCTTAAGGAAAACTC
Organism: Tillandsia fasciculata; assembly: GCA_029168755.2. Lineage (NCBI taxonomy): Eukaryota > Viridiplantae > Streptophyta > Magnoliopsida > Poales > Bromeliaceae > Tillandsia > Tillandsia fasciculata. The sequence goes on along the minus strand of CM054939.1, from coordinate 8,121,958 downwards.
CTCTTCATTGTGGCACAATCGTTTAGCTTATATCTCTTTAGAGAGAATAAAGCGATTGGTGAAAGAAAAGATCCTAAAAGATCTTGACTTTACCGATTTTGGTACTTGTGTGGAATGCATAAAGGGAAAGCATACCAACACAAATACCACTAAAGGTGCTAGAAGGAGTTCTGAAATTCTTGAGATCATACATACAGATATCTGTGGACCTTTTCCTATTACTTGTTTCAATGGTCAGAGATATTTTATCTCATTCATTGATGACCACTCTAGATATATGTATCTCTATCTCTTATTTGAAAAAGCTGAAGCACTCAATGCTTTCAAAGCTTATAAGGTTGAGGTAGAAAAACTATTGGATAGAAAAATCAAGATTGTGAGGTCCGATAGAGGGGGTGAGTACTATGGAAGACATACGGATAAGGGTCAAATGACCGGTCCATTTGCTCAATTTCTCAAAAGTGAAGACATCATTGCACAATATACGATATCTGGCACGCCCCAACAAAATAGCGTTGCCGAAAGGAGGAATAGAACACTTATGGACATGGTAAGGAGTATGATTAACAACTCTTGTCTTCCATCATCTCTTCGGAGTGAAGCATTAAAGACAACGATATATGTTTTAAATAGGATTCCATCGAAGGCTATTTCCAAAACTCCTTTTGAGTTATGGAAAGGGTGGAAACCTAGTTTAAATCATCTGCATGTATGGGGATGTCCAACCGAGGTGTGGGTTTATAACCCACATATAAAGAAGTTGGACTCCCGAACAGTTAGTAGATACTTCATTGGCTATGCGGTAAACTCCAAGGGATTCAGATTTTATTGTCCAAATCATTCATCGAAGATAGTTGAGGCCAGGAATGCCAAGTTTCTTGAGGATTCTGAAGCTAGTAGGAGTGTTGTTCCTCAAAAGATGGATTTTGAGGGAATAAGGGATTCAACTGGTTATCCATCAAGAATGATGATCTAGTTGCTCTTCCAAGAGATCAATATGACCATATTGGAGACCAACCAATTATAGAGCATGAAAATGCTGAACCAGTTGAACCTCCCCATGAAGAGCTTTTCCAAAAGGAATAGACAATTATAGAGCCAGCTGCACAGCATAATGAAAACCTAGAGGGAGTGGTTGGCTTAAGAAGATCCTCAAGACAAAAGAGATCGGGAATTCCTGATGATTATGTAGTCTATCTTCAGGAGTCTGACTATGATGTTGGGCACCATAAGGACCCATGGACGTTTTTAGAGGCCATGCAGGGGGATAAATCCTCTTTTTGGTATGATGCCATGAAGGAAGAGATGAAATCTATGGCAAAAAATAGAGTTTGAGATCTCGTTGTGTTACCACAAGGAGTCAAAGCCGTTGGCTGTAAGTGGGTCTTCAAGACCAAAAGGGACTCTTTAGGTAACATAGAGCGATATAAGACCAGACTTGTTGCCAAAGGTTTCACTCAGAAAGAAAGCATTGATTATCATGAAACCTTCTCTCCGGTAGCTAAGAAGGATTAATTAAGAATTATCATGGCTTTGGTAGCTCATTTTGATTTGGAGCTATATCAAATGGATGTAAAAACGATATTTCTAAATGGGGATATAGAGGAAATAGTCTACATGCAACAGCCCGAAGGTTTTAGCACAGATAAGAACAGTCACCTTGTTTGCAGACTAAAGAAGTCTATATACGGACTAAAACATGCCTCCCGTCAGTGGTATATCAAATTTCATGATATAATTACTACATTTGGTTTCGTAGAAAATATCGTGGATCAGTGTAAAAACCTTAAGGTCAGTGGGAGTAAATATATTTTCTTAGTCCTGTATGTGGATGATATTCTGCTTGCAAGTAATGATTTAAATTTGCTTAAAGAGTTTTTTTTCTAAGAATTTTGAGATGAAGGATATGGGTGAAGCTTCTTATGTCATTGGCATAAAGATTCACAGAAATAGATCTCAAAGAATTTTGGGTCTATCTCAGAAAACCTACATCGAAATAGTTTTAGAAAGATTTAATATGGCAAATTATGCACCTACAGCTGCACCTATTGTGAAAGGTGATAAATTCAATCAAAAACAGTGTCCACGGAATGATTTAGAGCGAGAGCATATGAAGAGCATACCCTATGCCTCTGCAGTAGGGAGCTTGACGTATGCGCAGGTCTGTACCAGACCTGATATAGCGCATGCAGTAGGGATGCTGGGCAGATACCAGAGCAACCCTGGCCTTGATCATTGAAAAGCTGCGATGGGTACCTAATAAAGTTTTATATCGTCTATACAGTATTGAATATATCACTAGGCCAAGTGGGAGAATGTTGGATGTGGCCTACGTAATTTATTCAAGTCAATCTTTAAAGATACAGTCAATCCAATCGGTTAGGATGTATCTGGACACATCTTTGATGGACGGACGTGATTAAAACATCCTTACATTCGGTTATATATATATATGACATAACGGGAGTCCCGGTCTAATCCTAATCCGAATTTCCTGTGACGGCTCCATCTCCGGGGATAAGGGAATAGACAGGAAACTTTCATTTTTTGCAGATTGCGCACGAGGACGAATATAAAGGAAGAACCGTCGTCTACAATCAAGTATAGGAAATTGAAAATCATGGTAGAATGTACGATCTAAAGTTTTATTTGGTATTACACATTAATCCCAGCCGCCCCTATTGGGGGTGCATGATGTACACCCCTAACAGGGTGTACCCATAGAGTGTGACCTAAAAATTAAGGAGTGACAATATCACCTATTTTTTTAATTCAAATATTCTGATTAATTCAGATCATTGGTTATAAAGGTGTAGGATGTACACCCATTTGCTGGGGTGTACAGGTATCTTTTCCTTTTGAGAGTAGAGGGAAAAGCGGGACTTGTTAAATGCATTTTAGAGAGAGAGAGAGAGAGGGAAAAGGAGGGATGGAGAGGGGTGTGAGAATAAGAACAGTGTAAATAAGGCATTAATTCCAGCCGCCCCTGTTAGGGGTGTATGATGTACACCCTTAATAGATCTTCGTAGATTGTAATTTTTTTTTTATTTCATTGGCTATAAATTAAATTAAGTTATAACTTAATTTCTCTTAAGCGTTGTCTTATTTTGCTCACGACAAAGTCTATTCCGGAAAAAAAAAAAATTTAACTATTGTAACTTTTTTTTTTTTCCCTTGAGTGTTAATATGATTTTTTTTTTTTTTTTCTTTTTTTAGAGAAAATGAGTAAGGAAAAGAGATGGAGTGGAGGGGGGGGGGGGGGGGGGGGGGGGGAGGGGGGGGGGGGGGGGGGGGGGGGGGGGGGGGGGGGGGGGGGGGGGGGGGGGTGGGGGGAGAGAGGGCTGGGAAGAGTGGAAGGTGAGAAGATAGGGATTGAATTTGCTGGTGGGGAGAGGTCGGTTGGTGAGGTGGAAAAGGAGAGAGAAAGCATAGGTGAATATATTATGCTTTTGAGAGTAGAGGAAAAAGCGGGACTTGTTAAATGCATTTGAGAGAGAGAGAGAGAGAGAGAGAGAGGAAGAGGGAGGGAGAGAGGTGTGAGAATAAAAACAGTGTAAATGAGATATTAATCCCAGCTGCCCCAGTTGGGGGTGTATGATGTACACCTCTAACAGGGTGTACCCATAGAGTGTGGTCTAAAAATTGAGGAGTGACAATATCATCTATTTTTTTAATTCAAATATTCTGATTAATTCAGACCATTGATTATAAAGGTGTAGGATGTACACCCCTTGCTGAGGTGTACAGGTATCTTTTTCCTTTTGAGCATAGAGTGAAGAGTGGGACTTGTTAAATGCGTTTTAGAGAGAGAGAGAGGGGGGGAAAAGGAGGGAGAGAGAGGGGTGTGAGAATAAAAACAGTGTAAATAAGATATTAATTCCAGCCGCCCCTGATAGGGGTGTATAATGTACACCCTTAATAGGGTGTACCCATAGCAGAACTCTATGTGATTTGTTTAGGGATGGTTTGAATGTTTTTATGAAAGTTTTAAAATGATGAAATTGATTATGTGGAAATCAAAATTTAAAAGTAATTTTAAATTATGTTTGAAATTGTTAGGAGATTGCATTACATGTGATAAAAAAAATATAATAAAAAATATCTCGTTTATTTTTTATATAATATTTTCCGCATATTGCAATAAATTTATTACGATATATTTTTTGTGATTTTACCGAAGAATATATAAGTATATCATTATATATTTTTGCTCCAAATTTATTTTATTTCAATACCAAATGAATCCTTACACTATTTTTAATTCAGAACTATTTTTTTTTCAATATTTACTCAAATATTTTATTAAGCTAAAATTTATTATTTAAATTCAAAATTATTTTTTGAAAGCTAAGCCAAACCCAATATAAAGCTTTAGAAAATATTAATATGGAAACACCAAATTTTAAGCCAAACCCAAGGCTCTAGAAAATGTTAATATGCAAACACCTATTTTAAACAAATTTTCGCGCCCTTTTCCTTTCCCTCCTAATGGTAAACCGCCTCTCTCTTTCCTTCTCGCTCATCTTCTTCTTCGTCTCACTCTTTTTCTTCCTTCTCCAACCAGGAAGATCTCTCCCAAGAAACCCACCTTCTCCTCCCATGGTCTCCACCACCACCACCACACCACCACCCCTCTCCCCTCCTCCTCCTCCTCCTCCTCCTCCTCCTCCTGCTCCTCCTACCTTTCCCCTCCTCCTCCTCCTCCTCCTCCTCCTCCTCCTCCATTTTCGCCTTCGACTTCCCCTCCTTCTCCTCCGCAACCTCACCCTTCTCGGCTCCTCCTCCCTCCTCCTCGGCTCCATCTCCCTCACCCATCCCCCCTCTTCCTCCTCCCCCTCCTCCTCCGCCGCCGCCGTCCTCAGCCTCCCCGTCCCATTAGCGACCCCGCCACCAACGCCTCCGCTTCCTTCTCCACCGCCTTCGCCTTCTCCATCACTAACCCTAGCCCTAACCCTACCCATGGCGACGGCCCTCGTCTTCTTCCTCTCCCGCGATCCCCTCCCCTTCGGCTCCCCCGGCCTCCACCTCGGCCTCTTCAACGCGTCGGCGCCGCCCCCGATCCCCCCGCCATTGTCGCCGTGGAGTTCGATACCCTTCTCGACGAGCGCTTCAACGACCCGAGCCCTAACCACGTCGGATTCGACGTCGCAACCCCGGAATCCCTGGTTACCGCCGATCTCGGATCCCACGGCCTCAATCTCACCAGCGGCAACTCGATCAATGCGTGGATCGACTACTCCCAGGGCGATCAAACCCTAAACGTCTCCATCTCCTACGCGAGCGAGAAGCCGCAGATCCCAATTCTATCCGCAAGATTCGACCTCGCGGCGAAGGCGGCGCCGTACATGTTCATGGGGTTCTCGGCGTCGGCGGCGGAGGGTAGCAGCGATGTCCACACCGTCGAAAGCTGGAGCTTCCGCGCTTGGGGCCTCCCCGGCCCGAACCTCAAGGTGGGGCCGACACACAGCGTGACGAGGCCGATGTCGCGGCCCCAAAGAAACCCTCACAGCAACAAGAAGCTCAGCATAGGCCTCGGCGTTGTTGGCCCTGCGGCCGCCGGTGTCGCCCTTATGGTGTTTGTGTGTTTGTCTCTGAGAAAAAATAACATTAAAATTAACGGAAAAGATAAGAAGATCTCGGCAACAGAGATTGCTAATTGGCCGAGGCTGTTCCGGTACACTGAGATATACAATGCGACGAGAGGGTTTCATAGCAATAGGATTATCGGGGAAGGAGGGTTCGGGACGGTGTACAAGTTTGTGAGTCCTGAGACAGGCGCGACATATGCGGTGAAGCGTTCGATGCAGTCGGAAAAGAACCGGGACGAGTTGCGGCCGAACTTTCGATCATTATCGAGCTAAAGCACGAGAATCTTGTGCAACTCCAAGGTGAGTGCAAAAATGTCTACGCATATTCAGTTTGTTTATTTGTTTGGGACTACTATTGACGTGTGAATTGCCAACGCAAGGTTGGTGCACGGAGCATGAAGAGCTTCTGATTGTCTACGAGTTCATGCCCAATGGGAGCCTTGATAAAGTTCTTTACCCTCTGCCTGATTCCAGGGCAGCCTCGCCGGTCCTCAATTGGGCTCGAAGGTACATTTAGAACTAAATCATAGGGATATTTATAAATTAGCCAAATGCAATTGGATTCATGTTTCAATTTTTATCCCCATAGTTTCTATTGCAGCAAGTCAATCTTTAAGTTCCATTTTTTTGTTCTTATTATCATAGTTTTCTTTGCTAGAAAATTTAAAGCTAAGATCAAGTTTTAATGACAAAATTGAGATTGAGATCCAGCTTAAGGGTTAAACTTGGAATTCTCAGGATAAAACTCATTTTGGATTGTTATAATCTTAATTTCAATGGTTTACATGCTGTGCTTGTACTTCCTATCTCTTATCTGCAGTTTGCATACTGTCATGGTACTTCTTATATCGTATGTATAGCTAGAATCTCAGCTGTTTTTTTTCAGGTACAATGTAGCGGTTGGAATTGCGTCGGTGCTTACCTACTTGCACCAAGAATGCAATCCGCAGGTGATACACAGAGACATAAAGAGCAGCAACATCATGCTCGACGCGGAGTTCAACCCTCGATTGGGTGATTTCGGGCTTGCAAGATTGAAACAGCCGAACGAAAGCCCAGAATCGACCCTCACCGCCGGCACTATGGGCTACCTCGCACCCGAGTACCTACAATACGGAAAAGCAACTGAAAAAACCGATGTGTATAGCTACGGTGTCGTAGTGTTGGAACTTTGCAGCGGGAGGCGGCCGATTGTTGGAAGAGATCAAGGAGGAGGGAATGATTTGAGACATTTGAATTTGGTCGATTGGGTGTGGGGGTTGTACGAGGAAGATAGGATCGTCGAAGCGGCGGATCGGAGGATGAACGGGGAGTTTGATAGGGAGGAGATGGAGAGGATGTTGCTTGTCGGGCTGAGCTGCGTGAATCCGGTGTCAGTGGACAGGCCGAATATGAGGAGGGTTTTGCAGGTTCTGAATTGCGAGGCGGGGCCCCTGGCTGTCCCCAGAACAAAGCCGAAGCTCGCATTAACGTCCAGTGCTAACATCTCCATTGAAGAGATTGTCTCGGATTGATCCGCGATCAGAAAATGCTGAAATTTTTTGAGGTATGAGCTTTTCCTTTTTCTTGTAAAGTAAAATTGAAAGCAAATGTGCATAGATCATGAGGGTCCAATTGTATGTGACCCAACTGTAGTATAAATTCTTTAAACTGTAAATAGTGTATACAAATTTTGTTCCTTGAGAGCTTATTCAGTTGACAAATTTAAACAACTGAAACAAAAAGCTGCAAGAATTTGTGGATACTTGATATAGAGAGATTCACTTTGATGACTTCTGTTGTTGATGTTTTGTGCTTTGCTTCGTACTTTGAGAAGGCGAAGATTTAAAGGTGATAAACCGTCGATATTTTTAGAGGAGATTGTCACACACTGATTGATGAACTCAATATAACCTTGTGTTAAAACATTAATGCCAAAATAGATCTAACTCAATGTTCATATTTTTGGATTACGACTGCTTTGTTCTTTTCCCCTCATTTAGCCTACTAATGTGGTTAATTTGTAAGCATATTTAGTGGATTCGATTTGAATCGAACCGATCGATGCAGAGAAACTCAGAATTTTTGAGGTAAATGGTTTGTATGCTAAGATAAATCAAATATCAAATTTGTACATTCTGGGATTATTATTATTATTATTATTTTCCTTTTGCCTTTTCAAAATAATGTTGAAAGTCAGTTCAAATTCATTGGTTTTATATAATAAACTGATTATTTCGCTGAAACTTAGGTCTCGTTTGGTTGTGCTTCTATTTTTTCTATACGGCTGTAAATATTTTTCCTGTTTTCTAATTATATGCCATTTTATACAGGGCGCACATTGCAAGCTAACAGAAAAGAAATAGAAGCTGTACGAAACAGGCTTTTACTTTACTGGATTTACAAATGAAAACAACTGAAACAGAGAATTGAAACAGTGGCTCTACTGTCAAAGGGTTTAAAAATTCGAATCAAATTCATATCTAAATTCGAATTCAACCAAAAATTTGAAACCCGAAATTGAACCCGAACTCAAAATAATTACTTTTTTTACAATATTTCAGATCGTACTGGGCCTGGACTCTAAATATTTAAAATACTAATTTAAATATAACATCATATATATATATATATATATATATATAATATATATATATATATATATATATATATATATATATAGTAAATTTAGGTTCGGATTGGATTTTGATTTGGATATTAATAAAATCTATATTCGAATTCAAATTTGTCGGATATTTATTTTTTATATCCGTATTTAAAACTGTATCTAGTATCGGATAAATTTGTTTTTTTCGAATTTATGTTTGGATAAAATTTTAAGTATCCATATCCAATGGCAACCCTTCTTTAGGAAGAATAAGTATGCTCTATTACCAAAGGGTATATATAAGTGTACACCTCAATTGGGGTGTACATCTTACATCCATCCTATTCTGGGGTGGGGTGAATTCTACTCGTCCTATCGATGGGACGAGTAGAGGAATACTCATCTCAGGATGGGGTGTGTAGGATGTACACCCTATTTGGGGTGTACAGGTAGCACTCCTCGTTACCAAAATGGAACAATCTTAAAAAAAAAAAAAAACAAACAAACAAACAAAATACAGTACAATAAAGCCAATTGATTGTGACTACTATTATTTTTATTTTTTATTTTTTATGAGTCGTTATCTAAGGGTGTAAAATGGGTTGTACGGCCTACGTCCCGATCCGGAACGGGATTTGGGTCGGCACGAATTATGTAGCACTCACATCAGTCTGGCCCGGCTCGAAACATCAGATCGTGATAGGCTTGGACTTTTTAGTCCGTTGGCCTGGACCGGCCCGAAATGAGCCTAGGCCTTGCCGAGTCTAAGGGCAGGCTCCGGCCGGGCATGGCATGGCCGTATGAGCCGTGCCTACCGGGTGGCACGGCTCGGGGCCTTGGGAGTTGGGGGAAGTGCTTCGGGGGTTGGGAGGGATACTTTCAAGGGTCTGTCATGGCAGACACCTGGGAGTGAGTATTTTATCCTATTTGGACCAAAATATTTTCTTCCAATAGTCAAATTTTGGCTGTTGGGAGAGTATTTTGTTCAAAAAATATTTAATTTTTTAAAATTTTAAATATTTTAAAATTTTATTATTTTATAAATATTTTGTAAATTTTTTACTAATATATTATTTATAAAATAAGTTTGTTATTTTTTATTTTGAAATTTGTTTTGGTAGGAAATAGCAATCCAAACTTAATTTAAAAGTTAATTAGAGATAAACTTTATCCAAATTATATTTTAAATATATAGATATAGTAATTAGATAAAAGATGGTCACAATAGGCATGACCGCATAAGGTCGAAAATATCGTTGAGTGTGTAATTGAATATTTTTTATTAATAAAGTATTACTTATTCTCGAATGTCTCTTCTTCATTGTTGAGATCAGAATTTTCACCATTTTAGGAAGCAACACGTGGCATCTACCGTCGGCCGAAGACATAATCTGACAACGTAAAGAGTCAACCAACAGAAAAAGACTCGCGTCTCGATTGAGACCGATCTTAGTTGCGTAAGAATACAGCACGCGACACATGCTATCGGCTGAAGGCATCAGCCGATAGGAGAAGCAGCCGACAAGAGGAGTAACACCTCACCCAAGGTCGACTTCGATCGTTACTAGACCGCACCAGTCAAGAGACGAGGAAGGCGAGAGTCCAAGATAGCTTTTCGGCTGCTCGAGCCGAAAAGGGAAAGATCTTGGAAGGAAGGAGTGCGAGATTCGGGCGTGAATCTCACAACTGACCCGAAACGGCAAGCCGCGCCCAGTACTGGAAAGCGCCGAGGATCACACCCTGGTGCAATGACAAAGGGACGAACCTGGACGGAGAAGCGACTACTATTCCGATTCAGGACCTTCGGTTGAAAAGAAAGTGGTTGCTGAATATCTGATAACTTCGCCCAATTTATGTTGATAATTCAAATCGGCGCCTAATAATATAGTTTGGGGGGTGTATAAATACCCGAACCATCGAAGGAAAAGGGGTCCGACAATCTCGTAAGCTCGGTACCACCACAGCTTCTTCATTTATCAAGGAGTCGGTTAATTTAATTTTTCATACTTGCATTTACTGCTTTTCTAGGAGTTAACTTACTTGTAATCCTTCTATCCTTACCTTCTTTTTTGTATTCCCTTCTTCAAAATTAATATAAAGTATAAACCGGCTCATTCAGTCGTGTCTTTATTTGTGCATTTAGAGTGTAAACCGGCTCATCGGTCGTGTCTTTATTTGCTTTATTTGTGCTTAAACGTTGCAATCGGCTTCTTAGCCGTACATTTATCCATCTTCTCGGTTCGGCTCTAAGTCGAAACTGGCGATCCCTCTCGACCTACCGTAAATCCGATTCGACTGTCATCGGTCGAGCGATCGTGAGAGTTACTAGAGGAGAACCCGGCCGAGCGGATCCCTCCTCGGCTCGATCGCTTGATTGTTGGCACGCGGCACACTTCGACACCTCTGGAGGGTCACTTAGGAGCCGATCACGCGCAAGCCATATTTTGGCCCCAACGTTCATATTATTGTATCCTAAAATTTTAGATCTTGAGATATATAATCGGTATCAGCGTGATCAGCATGAATACTGTTTCCAATAATGGATATCAGAACTTTTCACGCTTCTAATATTTTTATATAATTAAATAAAATTAATAAATAAAAGAATAATGAGCCAGCCCAAAGTTTGACCAGCTTGGCACGACTGGTGCCGGACAGGCGGGGGGTCGTGCTCGGTCGGGGGTCCAAGAACTTTGGCCCAGCAAACTGGGCTGACCCTGGCTAGTTTCAGCCTGGGTTAATGCAGGCCGGCACGACCAACATTACACCGCTAAGTCTATCTCACAAAGACCTATAAGTACCAACTGATATTAACTTAAGGCTGGAAATATGTGTTCAAATTTAAACTCACATTACAACTTGAAATTTCAACTGCAAGACCTGCAACTAGGTACCTACCCACTAGAAAGCTATAGGGTTTTTGTATAGAGAGTATAGACGTGAATAATTATAAGACAAGTTATCTGAATTATAATTTATTTGAATTATGAGTTATTTTAAATTATCTATCTAAAATTTTAAAATTTTAACTTTACTATCTAATCTTTTAATTTATTTGATTGAGTCAGTCAACTTTAAAATTTAAATGCATCGTTTATCTTATAGATTTAGTTAGTACACTTCATATATTTTTGCAATTATAAATTTATTAAAGTAATTAATTCGTTTAAATTTTAAAGTTAAAATATCATTGATCGACTCAAATCAAACAAATAAAAAAGATTGAGTTGTAGCAATTAGTTAGTTTAAAATTTAAAGTTAAACTACTGTGGACTGACTCAAATTAAATAAATTTAAAAATTATATAATAAAATCAAAATTGTGAAAGACTAGATAGCTAATTTAAATATTTTATAATTCAGATAAGTTTTGTACGTATTAATCAAAGTGCTTTTTTCTTTATCATCATGGAATAGAATTTGACTTTCCCATTTTGTCTTGTAGAAAGATTCTAAACTTTAAAAAATTTAAAAAATTTAAAAAATTTAAATTCACCACCTAATAATATTTAATTTTAATTAATATTTTTTTATGAAATTTCGTCAAATTTTGTAAACTACGTCAAATGAGTTATTGTGAAGTGATATGGAAAGAACACTAATTCTTCAACTTTTACCAGATTGCAGATAATTATCTAAACTTCATCTAGTATGTAAATTAACTGTTATAATTTGGTTTAGATTTGTATTTATCTAAATTGAAGTTAAATCCTAATCTAATTAGAATAATATGAGATTTAGATTGTTGGGTAAAACTAGAATTTAATTAGGGTTTAATTAGACTACAAATCCTAATTAGATTCTAGTTTTGAGGCATATATTATAATAGCATACCCGGCCACTTTAATGAAGCCGTAATTTTTAATTAGCCGAAGCGCTAATTAATTTTAGGCCAAGATACGTGTTGTTGGTGTTGGTACATACGGCCATATTAATAAAGCCGGGATTTTAATTAGAGGCATACTCTAATTAATTTAGCAACCCAAGGAGAGAGAGGCCGTATTGGAGGAGCCATATGTTGCTAATGAAGCCGGCAATTAATTAAGAAATTGAAGCTCTAAGGTGAGGGCATCCATACGATGGATTCTTAGGAATCGTTAGGGTGGACGCAAATTTTGATATTTCGGATTTATTTGGAGTTTCGGTTTTCTTGAGAGATATAATCTTTGTATTCTTCTTTTGACTTTAATAAAAGTCTTTGCTCCGTCTTCGCCCGTGGATGTAGGCCGGTGGCCGAACCACGTAAAACTTAGTGTGCATTTTCTTTTCTTTTCTTACATTATTTATTCTTGGATCTATTTTTTGCCGTTTTGATTTAACAAACTGGTATCGGAGCCTTCTATTCCCTTGAGGATTAAGAATTATGACGACGAAGTTCGAGATCCAGAAATTTGACAGGACCAACAGTTTTGCATTATGGCAAGTCAAGATGCGTGCTATACTAACGCAGCAAGGATTGCAAAAGGCACTGTTGGGAAAGAAAAGATGTCCGATTCGTTAACGGCGGAGCAGAAAGACGAGATCGATGACAAAGCTCTTACGGCAATACAATTATGTTTATCCGATGAGGTATTGCGAGAGGTCTTGGATGAAAAGACCGCTGCAGGGTTTTGGCTTAAATTGAAATCTCTCTACATGACGAAGTCTCTCACCAACAAGTTATATTTGAAGCAACGTCTCTTCATGTTGCGCATGGCGGAAGGTACCTCTATTAAATTACATTTAGATGAATTTAATTCTATTATATGGATCTTCGCTCGATAGATGTGAGACCCGAATCCCCACTTAAGGGTTACTGTTGGAGTTGTGGCTTCGGGGAGTGTGGGTGTGCGTGTCGGGCCCAAGAATTGAATTTTTGGTAAAATTGAAGCTTGTTTTATTTTCTGGAAGTCCATTTTGGGTGTGTGAGGTGTTTGCGCGCTTATTGGAGCTAAGAATGTGACCCGGCACGAAAAATGGATCAAGTTTACTTTTCCGAGAATTTTTGGAAAATTTTAGAAGTGGAATTTGGCCGAACGGACCTCGGATTTGGATTCAGCGCGCGAAAACGAGCGAAATGGACTATTTACTTGAATTTTTCGGAGCCCGGACGCGAAAACACGCATTTCGAGGCTTGGGGTTACTGTTCCGGCGGCCGGAGAAGCGCCGGCGGCGGCGGCGGGCGGCGGAGCGCGGCGGCGGGCCGAGAAGAGGCCGGCCGGTCCACCGCGGGAGGCGTGCACCAGGTGCGGGCCACGTGGCGGCCTCCGGTTGGCCGGCGCAGCAGGCGCGGTCCACGGGAAAAGCGCGGTGTACGGTGGACCGGGATTGTGACAAGTGGCAGCCTCGGGTTCGTCTGGTGCACCAGTTTTTATGCACCGGGCGCAGCGACTTTTTAGTTGGACACGTGGCGCGTTGTGATTGGGCGGTCAACGCACGCGACAGCTGCTCGTGCGCGGTGCACCGTGGACCCCGCAGAGCCACGTGGCGCACTCCCATTCGCTGGCGCATGGACCCGGGAAACCCGGCGCGAACCGCGGCCCACGATTCCCGCCGTGGACCGCGGTGCCACGTGGCGCGCAGAGAGAGGCTGGCGCACGTGGTCCGGGCGCGCGGGGTGCGGAGCTGGGTCGCGTGGCGGGCCGTGGACGTTCCGGGCCTGCACAGTAACGGGCCGGGCCCGTTACTGTAGCAGCCCGAAAGTTCCGGGCGCCCGAAAGTTTGGGCCAAAGTCCAAAAGGGTGGATTTTTTCGGGCTGGGCCTATAAATAGCTGGCTTGCTGAGCATTTTTGCCCCCTTTCCTGAGCTCTTCTACCCTTGGCCCCTTTAGAAAAGTTGTAGATCTTCGAGTCACGCATCTTCTGGCAGAGGCCCGGATTTTCTGGAAGCTCCGGCGACGACGTTTTCGGCATCATAGCGCAGTGCGACGATTTACTGTTGGAGGCCCGTTATCATCGCTTTTCGGTCTTAAAATTCCACAGAGCTACCCCGACAGTCTTTTTCGGCGATTTTTGCGGTGTTGGATTCACGAGAGGTATATCTTCGACTTTCCTGTTGAGTGTTTTGTCTAGATATGGATTTTTGGCATGGTTTTCGAGGCTTTACTGAGCCCCTGTTTTGCTGTGAGATTCCTGGACAGCAGCCACTTGTCGGATTTTTATTCATCATCCGGACATCGGTTTTCGACGATTCAAGAGCCTATCGACATCTACACTTCGCGAGGATCGCCGTCATATTTTTATCGGAATTTTTGAAAAATTATTTTCAGGTGAAAATTTCGTGATAAGAGGACTGTTCTCACAGAATTTTGGGAACTTGGATTTTTAGTGGATTTTGTGTAAATGTTGTATTATGCTTGTGACTAGGACATTGTGAGCACTACAACGGTGTTGCTAGCTTGGAGGATATTGTGTTTTGGCCATTTCTGGACTTTCTTATCTGTACGACCCTGGACAATTGTGCGCTTTCAGGTGTGTGGCCTTGTCTCCAAGACTTATGGAACGTTCATTAATTCTGCTATAGTAGGATCATGCATAATAGTGACACTCTTGTTGTGACGCCCCACTTCCCAGGGGGTCACCCATCCTAGAACTACTCTAGCTCTAGCACGCTTAACTCTCATGTTCCTCTTGGATCTTGCTACCATCCAAAATGCTATAGCCGGGTTAGAGATTTTAGTCCTATTATATCATTTATATAGAGGACTAATTCAAATTCCGGGGGTGTCACATTCTTCCCCCCTTTAAGCCCTGACGTCCACGTCAGGCTCAAGCACACTCACAAGCACCAGGCAATGTGAGACTCGTCTCGCTAGCCTTAGCCGACCTTGTGAGGAGCTGCACTCCACTCACAACGGTCATTAGCCGGGGAGCCTCGCTCTACCCGCTATATAACCCTGGCTCAACCGAGACTAATCTCACATTTCCGGCTGGTGAATGGCTCTGATACCAACTGTGACGCCCCACTTCCCAGGGGGTCACCCATCCTAGAACTACTCTAGCTCTAGCACGCTTAACTCTCATGTTCCTCTTGGATCTTGTACCATCCAAAATGCTATAGCCGGGTTAGAGATTTTAGTCCTATTATATCATTTATATAGAGGACTATTCAAATTCCGGGGGTGTCACACTTGTGTAGTATGCTAGAAAGTGTTAGTTGAAATCCTTGTATTATTTGATGAACATGAAATCTCTTGTTTCCTACTAGCTGTAAATTAATGTTATCTTGGAACTTAACCTAGCACCCCCGTCAGATGTATTATGTTTAGCCAGACTTTAGAAAACTTCAACTTGGGCTAGGTTTATCTTGTTTAGACATCCACACTTCTTTTCTGGACATAGTGTTACTCGCCCGGGTAGTGGGCCGAGTGGTCGGGTTTCTTAGTGTGGGACTGTAGAGTACCGGAGCTTCGGGCAGTGTGCCGACTCCACGTGGCAGCCTGGTATTGTGGAAATACCTTCAGCAGACTCTATTTGTATTTACAGCGAGGTTCGGGTGGTCCCGGAGCGACGCGGAGGTATTTTTGTAGAAAAGTGAGTTAACGTCGGCTTTGGAGCTTGCGGGTCGAGCTGTGGTTTCTTGGATGGTTTTCTTGAGGGTTGATCACTTGGGACAGGTGTACTATGTTTTTTCAGAGGTGATCGGTTGGTTTCAAGGTGATGCGGAGGTCCGGTGTCGAGAAAGTGAGTTGGCGGCGCAAGCGGAGAAGCCTCAGGCTGATTTTGAGGCTTTTGGTGGGGTGGTTCCGGAACCAGGCATTTGGTTCCGGAACTAGCCCCTTGGTTCCGGAACCAAGTGCTTGGTTCCGGAACACGGGGGGGTGTACCGGTACCAGCTTGGTGGTACCAGTACACAGGCACAAAAAATGCCCAGTTTTGCCCCGGACTTGCACAGTGAAGAGAGGTATGGGCTTTTCTCTGTTTCAACCACCCCGCGTTGATTTTTATACCCCCGACCACCACTCCCTCATCCATTTCTCATCTCTCTCCCATCCCCCTCCTTTCTTGCTGCCAGAGAAGAAGAAGAAGAGGAAGTTGGAGGAGAAGAAGCAGGGAGGCCTTTCGTGCTGCTTGAGGGTGTTGACCGGGTCAACTTGCGCACGCGGAGAGCAATTGAGGTAAATTAATTGATGGAGATTGTGAATTTGGATTTCTTGATTCTCCTCTTGGGTTTTATTGATGGAATTGAATGGTAATTTGAGCTAATTTCCATCCTTGCTCCATTCTTGTGCTCTCGGGTTGAAGGCATGCAGGCTTGAGTTACTGTGCAAATCCGCAAACAACGCATGCTTGAATTCTTGATGTGGAGTGATCGGATTGAGCTGAGATTTTTATGGTGACCTAGCTGGGTGTCGTGGAGGTTGTCGGGAGCTCCGTGGATTTTTCCGAGACGCGCGACGGCGCGCGTGCGCGCGAGGGGCTCAGTTCAGTTTTTCGTCAGATTTCGCCCGTTTCTTCACCGATTTCGGCGCGGCCTTCGGAAAGCATTTGAGGTGGGTTGGATTTTCTTCCAAAAATCGTGGAATGCCCTCTAATGCTTCAGAACGCACTTTGATCATGTCAAACTGTATATTTTAGCTGTTAAATAATCTGATAGTTGCCTAGAAAATTACAGAAAAATTATCTGAACCCCGGAATATTTTTAGTGGACTCTTGGCATTGTATGACACTAGTCGATATACTTGGTTGGTCTCATTTAAGCACCTGAACCGTTTTAAAAATCCGAAAGCCGTTTTATTGGAAAAATTGACTTTTAAAGATGGTTTTAAAATGTCTAAGGGTTCTAGTAATGCTGCATGGGTTCGGGGTGCATGTTCTCTCGTGCCGGGGGGCCGAGGAGATATTTGTTGATTTTTAGAGCCATGTTATGACTTTCGAGATTTTCTAGTGTCATTGGGGGTTCTATGAGAGCACTACAGATTGAGTCGTGGAGTTTACTCCGACCTTGACATGAGAGTGAGTTGTCAGTTCACTGTTTCCGATCTATTTGATCGAGGATTATAGCCTGCTGAGCCTGGCAGTTATGCCAGTTATGAGATACGTGAGATACTTGAGTTCGGTGGGGTCGCTCCCCTCGAGCTACGCCCCGGGTGCGATGATGTTACCGAGCCTGACGAGGCTGCGATGTGTTACTGATAGTCCTTGAGGGACACCCTACGTAAGTCCGTTCCTCCGGGATGTGCGGCCGTAGATGAGCGCAGGCAGGACCTTGACTTGGTCTAGACTGATCCAAAGTGGACAGTCATTGAGATTTGGGTGAGATGTGTGAGTGAGTTACACTACATGTTCATAGATGAGTATTTTTCCTTTGAGCATATGTAGAGGCATATAGAGATAGATTTCCTGCTTTCATATCTATCTATCTATCTATCTATCTATCTGTTTTTTTGCTGTGCCTCCGGTAGACTTAGTGGGCATACCGTGTGCTTTGAGGACGGTACCCACTGGGAACTACCTTTGCAGTAGTTCTCACACCCGCTGCGGTGCAGGTTTCCCTGAGGTAGCTGCTCCGACTCCTTCCCGTGCGGAGTCTTCAGATCGAGGTAAGGGCGTGGCCGGCTAGTCGCTTACCCGAGTCAGTAGTGGAGAGGTAGTAGTACCCCTTTTGTGTTTCCACTTTTGTAGTGTGAGATTTTGAGAGATGTTATTTATGTATCTTGAGGACAGCTTGTATCTTGGATTTTATTTACTCTAGTACAGTTGTTCTGTTTCCTTTCTATAGCATGTACTTACTTATGCTCTGATATCTGTTAGCTATAGATTTATTTGCAGGGTAGACGCTTCGTCTGTACGGCAGTTTCCGTACAGATGGCGGATCTGTTAGCGAGCCCGGGTCGCAGTTTCGACCCCGGGGCGTGACAGATTAGAGTGGTATCAGAGCCTAGGTTAATAGGTCATTGAGGACTTAGAGACCCTAGGCTACTCTGGTTGGACATTAGGATGACTGTCGAGAGAGGCGCGATTCTGTTTATCGAGAGTCATGATTGAGTTTTAACTTCCCCAGAGGGATTGGGGTAAGTAACTTTGCATGTTATCTCTCTAGAGGGACATGTCGGCTGCAGACAACATTACACTTTGGACTGGATAACATGTATAGACTCTCGTTGATTGGTTGAGCGATTCTTGGTCCTAATGTTTGATTTTGATTTCAGGATTGACGATGCCTCCTAGACGTCGAGCGACGACGAGAGCTCACCCAGCCACAGACGAGGAGTCTGAGCGGCAGGAGGCTCCACCTGCCGATCAGGGAGAGGTTCAGGCGTTGCGGGCCCAAGTGGCCCATTTGTCCGAGGCGTTGCGACGCCAGGAGGAGGCGTCCAAACGCCAGGAAGAGACAGCTAGGCGCCAGGAGGAGGCAGCCAAGTGCCAGCAAGAAAATGTGGATCGGTTGGTGAGGTTACTTGAGCAGAGGGCACCTCCAGTGACGGCCCCGGTGGCTACTTCGTCGACTTCGTCACAGATTGCTCCTTTGACAGAGACAGAGCAGAGGGAGCTCACCGACAAGCTAGCTTATGTCAGTC
Organism: Tillandsia fasciculata; assembly: GCA_029168755.2. Classification (NCBI taxonomy): domain Eukaryota; kingdom Viridiplantae; phylum Streptophyta; class Magnoliopsida; order Poales; family Bromeliaceae; genus Tillandsia; species Tillandsia fasciculata. The sequence continues at coordinate 8,103,285 of CM054939.1, read as the reverse complement.
AGTTCCATCCACCGCGGTTCTCAGGCCTGAGTTTAGAACCTTGGGATGTTGAGAATTGGATTGCAGCGATGGAGAAACTTTTTGAGAACCTCTTCATCAAGGAGGAGCATCAGGTGCACATAGCGACTCATTATTTTGAGAAGGACGCCGAGACTTGGTGGCGTCGAGTTCGCCCCGTAGGACCGCCGGGAGTTCAGTTGTTGACATGGCCTGAGTTTCGGGCTTTGCTGCGCGGGGCCTACTTTCCCGATAGCGCAAAGCAGAAACTAGAAGGGGATCTTCGGCGTCTGCAGCAGGGCAACCGATCCCTTCAGGAGTATGTTCGAGAGTTCCAGAAGTTGCTGCATAGTGTGCCACATGTTGCCCCCGACGAGGCTCAGAGGGTGGACTTATTCGAGAGGGGACTGCATCAGGACATTTATCATCTCGTTCATTCACACCATTCCCCGACCTTGGATATAGCTATAGAGAGAGCTCGATGGGTTTCACGAGGCAAGGTGATCATGTCTGAGAGAGGCGGAGCGCCAGGGGCCAGCTCCGGGGAAAAGCGCCAAGCACCGCAGGATTCTGGGCAATCGGGCAGACCGAGGCCCCCGAGACCACCACAGTCACTGACCCAGCCGAGGGGCCGCGGGTCACAGAGGAGACAGATGCCTGGGGGTTATCGGCCCCCTAGACAGCAGCAGCAGCACCGCAGCAGCAGCAGCGTACTGATAGATGTGTGATTTGCGGCGGGCCTCATGCGCCCCATCAGTGTGAGCAGCGGCAGGGCCGGTGTTATCGCTGCGGGCAGCCGGGACACACATGCATGGACTTGCCCGATGGCGGGGTCCCAGCACCTTCGACTGCATCGACTCCTCCCTTGCCTCTGCAGGCAGTGGGAGCTACCCCGAGTTTTGGCCAGGGGGATCGTGCTACCTCCTCTCGGCAGTCAGAGAGACGACCCCCTCCGAGCGGGCGGGTGTACACCGCCCAGGTCGAGGATTCCACAGCAGCTGACCAGGTAGTAGCAGGTATTTTCCTTATCTCCTCTACCCGTGCTCGAGCGCTTTTTGATACTGGAGCATCACGTTCATTTATCAGTAGTACATTTGCATCTTCGCATGGGTTTGAGATAGGGCCTTGGCTTGTGCTTAGAGGTTCAGATCCCTGATCATGTATTGCACGTAGATGAGTGCTGTTGGTCCTGCCCAGTGCAGTTAGGACCGTGGATTTTACCCATTGACCTGTTGGTCTTGCGCCGGCTCCAGGATTTTGATGTGGTCTTGGGTATGGACTGGCTGTCCCGGTACTATGCTACTATTGATTGTAGATTGAGGACGGTGACCCTTCGGGAGCCGGTCAGGAGGAGTATGTCTTTAGGGGATGTCAGAGTGCACTGTTTGCAGTGACAGTATCTTCGCCAGAGCCCGACAGATGTTGAGCAGAGGTTGTATTGCTTTTCTTGTGACTGTAGTAGAGGCGCCTACGGCGATGCCCGGACTCGAAGACATCCCTGTTGTCTGCGAGTACCCGGATGTTTTTCCCTCGGAGTTATCTTCTATGCCGCCGGATCGAGAGATAGAGTTTGTGATTGACGTAGTCCCTGGAACTACACCAATCTCTAAAGCGCCCTACAGGATGGCCCGGCAGAGTTGAGAGAGCTGAAGGCTCAATTGCAGGATCTTTTGGATCGAGGGTTCATCAGACCTAGTGTCTCTCCGTGGGGAGCGCCGATTCTTTTTGTGAAAAGAAGGACGGATCACTTAGATTGTGTGTGGATTATCGAGAGCTGAATAAAGTGACCGTTCGAAACAAGTATCCTCTCCCCAGGATTGATGATTTGTTTGATCAGCTTCAGGGAGCTACGGTCTTCTCAAAGATCGACCTTCAGTCCGGTTACCACCAGCTTAGGGTGAGGGCCGAGGATGTGCCCAAGACAGCTTTCAGGACTCGGTATGGGCATTATGAGTTCACAGTGCTACCTTTTGGTTTGACTAATGCCCCAGCCGCATTTATGGATCTAATGAACCGAGTGTTTCAGCCCTACTTGGATCGTTTTGTAGTGGTATTTATTGATGACATTCTGATTTACTCCCGAAGTGACACGGAGCACGAGGAGCACTTGAGGATAGTGCTGCAGCTTCTGAGAGAGAAGAAGTTGTATGCCAAGTTGAAGAAGTGCGCCTTTTGGCTTCGGGAGGTTTCTTTTCTAGGCCATGTGGTTTCAGCCGCAGGAGTGGCAGTGGACCCGGCGAAGATTGATTCAGTTCGGGATTGGCCTAGACCCACGACGGTGACAGAGGTGCGCAGCTTCTTGGGCCTTGCTGGGTACTACCGTCGTTTTGTAGAAGGCTTTGCGAAGCTTTCTACTCCCCTCACTCGGTTGACTAGGAAGGGGATCAGGTTTGTGTGGACAGAGCAGTGTCAGCAGAGCTTCGAGGAGTTGAAGCAGAGGTTGATTACAGCACCAGTCCTTTCACTACCAGTCATGGGAGAGGGATTCGTGATTTATAGTGACGCCTCCCACAGCGGCCTGGGATGTGTGTTGATGCAGCGTGGTAGGGTAATTGCTTATGCTTCGCGTCAGCTGAAGGATTATGAGAAGAATTACCCTACGCACGATTTGGAGCTAGCCGCTGTTGTCTTTGCTTTGAAGCTTTGGCGGCACTATCTTTATGGAGAGCATTGTGAGATCTTCACCGACCACCAGAGTTTGAAGTATTTGTTCACCCAGAAGGAACTCAACTTGAGGCAACGCCGGTGGCTAGAGCTGCTAAAGGATTATGATCTGAGCATTCAGTATCATCCCGGCAAAGCCAATGTGGTCGCAGACGCCTTGAGCAGGCGAGTGGGGCAGTCTTTGAGCTTGTTGATTACCCAGCAGATGCCCCTGAGAGAGCAGTTGAGGCGTTTGGATATAGAGGTGGTCCCCCTGGGGTTTCTGCAAGACTTATGTCTATGGTCTTGCAGCCCACTCTGTTGGACAGGATTAGAGAGAAACAGAGTGAGGACCCCGAGCTTCGTGAGGATTAGAGATCAGCTTCAGCATGGTCAGAGTGGGGACTTTTCGGTCGACTCAGCGGGAGTACTCAGGTACAGGGACCGCTTTTGTGTGCCCGGGGATCTTGAGATTAGAGAGCTGATTTTGAGGGAAGCTCACTATACACCTTACACCCTCCACCCTGGAGGAACTAAGATGTATAGGGATTTGAGGCACAGTTTTGGTGGCGCGGCATGAAGAGAGATATTGGAAGGTTCGTGGCTCGTTGTCTAACTTGTCAGCAAGTTAAAGCTGAGCATCAGGTTCCAGCTGGCAAGTTGCAGAGCCTCCAATACCTGAATGGAAATGGGACCATGTCACTATGGATTTTATTGTGGGTTTACCGAGGACTCAGAGTGGTTCTGATGCTATATGGGTGATTGTGGATCGTTTGACCAAATCAGCCCACTTTCTGCCGATGCAGCTGGAGTTGGTCCTTGGAGAGGTTTAGCACAGTTATAATGGAGGAGATTGTGAGACTATGGGGTGCCGGTATCGATTGTGTCTGACAGGGACCCGAGGTTTACTTCACAGTTTTGGAGGAGTTTGCACAAAGCCTTGGGGACCCAGCTTCAGTTTAGCACCGCCTTCCACCCACAGACTGATGGACAGTCAGAGAGGACCATTCAGACTCTGGAGGACATGTTGAGAGCATGTGTCCTGAGCTTCAGTGGCAGTTGGGATCGACACTTGAGATTAGCCGAGTTCGCGTATAACAATAGCTTCCAGGCGAGCATTCAGATGGCGCCCTACGAAGCATTGTATGGTCGGAAGTGTCGATCGCCTCTATTTTGGAGTGATGGGGTGAAAGGAAGACCTTGGGGCCAGATTTGCTTGTTGAAGCTGAGGAAAAGGTCAGGATCATTCGGCGACATTTAGAGACCGCTCAGAGCCGTCAGAGGAGTTATGCAGACAGGAGGCGGCGAGACTTGGAGTTTCAGGTGGAGACCATGTTTTTCTGAAAGTCTCGCCATCTCGGAGTTCGCCGATTGGAGTACGCGGAAAGCTTAGTCCGCGGTTTATCGGTCCATTCGAGGTGCTAGAGCGCATTGGTCCAGTGGCTTATCGAGTTGCGCTACCGCCGCGGTTGGCAGGCACCCACGATGTATTTCATGTATCCACTTGAGGAAATATGTGTTTGATCCCACACATATTTTGGACTTCACCTCCTTGGAGTTAGACGAGGACTTGAGCTACCAGGAGCGACCGGTGCGGATTCTTGCTCGTGAGACGAGAGAATTGAGGCAAACCGGATCATACCTTTTGTAAAGGTTTTATGGAGTCATCATGAGGAGCGAGAGGCCACATGGGAGCCTGAGGATGAGCTGAGAGTTTCTATCCCCACTTATTTGAGTTGCCCTCCTGAGTTGTGATTTTATGGTTTCGAGGACGAAACCTTTTGAAGGAGGGGAGAGTGTAGAGTACCGGAGCTTCGGGCAGTGTGCCGACTCCACGTGGCAGCCTGGTATTGTGGAAATACCTTCAGCAGACTCTATTTGTATTTACAGCGAGGTTCGGGTGGTCCCGGAGCGACGCGGAGGTATTTTTGTAGAAAAGTGAGTTACGTCGGCTTGGAGCTTGCGGGTCGAGCTGTGGTTTCTTGGATGGTTTCCTTGAGGGTTGATCTCTTGGGACAGGTGTACTATGTTTTT
>CM054939.1:8001285-8098511 GCA_029168755.2 Tillandsia fasciculata | reverse complement strand
TCTTCCATCTTCTTGAAGATATAACTAGCCTTTCCATATTTTCCCTGAGAACAAAGAGAATTTAAAATTATATTGAAAGTGCTCGCATCCGGATTAATCCTCCTTACAAGCATTTGTTCGAAAAACGGCCAAACGGAATCCAATTTATCCTCCTTCACAAGAGCTTTGAGGATGGAATTACAAGTGAAAATTGAAGCTTTGAATCCTCGAGCACGACGAGCAGTAATTAATTGGAACGCCTCCATAACAAATCCGACCGTCCCTTCTTCGACATACATTTTAATCCAAAGGTCAAAAACCGACGGATTTGAATTGCACTGGCGATAGCTCTCCACGAGAGAATGAAAGGTAGAGGTACATGAAAGACCCATTCGAGAGAGATGTTTCAATATGGACTTTGCCGGATTGTACATGCGAGCCCGAATAAGTGAATGGTAATGCAATAAATATGAGTAATTTGACAGAAACCGGGTTGACGTTTGATCTAATTGAGAATCCTCAATGCCATCCTACTGCGAAACTTTCTTAGTGCCGCCAAATCGCAGTTGATGAGATTCAGCGATTCCCATCGGTGAATCGTGAGTATATAGCAGATGCTGTTTTCGATCTCCTCGGCTGTTCTGAAAAGCCACAAACTTGAGATGAAATGGCAAATAAGCATTTGCAAGAGCACATAAAATACTCATACTAATCAAATTAGTCATGAACAAGTACAAAGAAACATTACTAATGTTACCCAAAAAAAGAGTCTCAAAAAATCATAGAAAGACTACAAGAAACCCAATTTTTCAAAATAGAAAATCAGAAAAACAACTGTAAATATGTGACAAACTAACTAGAACAAAAAAATCAATCAGCATAGTCAATAAAAGCAACAAAAAGGGAAACATGGATTTGTAAGAACACATAAATTACTCACACTAATCACCTAAGAACGACAAAAATTGGAAATGTTAGGATTGAAAGCCTCCAGGATAACAAGTATATATATGTCACAACTTGCAGTGGAGGTAAGAAATCAACAAGCATAGTAGATAAGAAGCATCAAAATTAGTGCCAAAATAAGAAATTTCATCTACTTTAGAAGGTAAATAAATTGCATATCAAAGAAGAATAAAAGCAAACAGGTTATGTACAAAAGGAAAGGACTACTCAAATGCATTATTAAAAACAAAAATTGCTAATAGATCTCCACCTTGCAGTACAAAATCACAATAACTGGATAAGAAAAAAAAGTAATAATTTTGATGGGTAAAATTTATGGATAGCCCCTTTATTATCCCAATATTGCATTTTCAATCTTTAAAAACTATTTTCTTCATATAAAAAGATGGCTTTACCCCTCCGCAAAGTAACTCACTTAGCGCTTGTTTGGTTCCACGCGTTTCAAGCTACAATGTAGGTCCAACTGCAGCCAAGCCAAAAAAATTTGTCTGGTTTACTGTAGTTGCAGTTAAATGGTATAGTCGGACCTGCAGATGAAAGCCCAACTGCTGCATTTCAATCTATGCCCAAACTGGACGTAGTTAAAAATGCAGCAGTTCAGGAGAATAATTATAGGTTAAATTGCATGTTTGGTTCTCAAACTTTAATTTATTACAACTTTTGGCTCAAACTTTTAGAATTGTTGTAATCAAGTCTCACACTCCAATATAGTTGACTAAATATTGATGTATTGTTGAAAAGTGATATAACATCTTAATCATTATCATGTCAGCAATCACAATATTTCTATATCACTTCTACATCAACAATTTGTCATTTTTAGCCAACCAAATTAGGGCATCGGGCATGATTGCAATAATTTAAAAAGTTCGAGTCAAAAAGTACAAAGAAAAATAAAGTTTAATGACCAAAGTGTAACCGGCACATAGTTTGAGGACCAAAGGGTAACTTTACCTACCAATTATCTCTTAAATAAAAAATAATTTTTTTACCCTTTTAGACATAATATCACAATTCTCTTTAAAAAAAAATAATAATAAATAGGGTTAATAATATGATCTTCAAATGCACCTCCCAATTATAAGAAAAACAAACAAAAAAAATTCGTAGTTGCGACATTTTCAAATATATACCAAAAAAACAAAATATAAATTACTTAAAAAAGTAATTTACAGCAAAAAAAAAAAAAAAAAAAAAAAGGTTCAGGAACCAAATGCAATAGTGGTATTAAACAGAAACTAGTAAACTACCCACGCAATTTAACCTAATTTTTGAGCGATGAAGAAGAGAACACTCACCACAGAGTACAAAAGCCAAGCATTATTATACAAAAATTGAATTAAAAATTCGATTTTTAAGCGGAAAAAAAGGAGCGAAAAAGATTAAAAAGGGCGGGGTGGGGGGAAATTGGATTAAACCTGAGGTGGGGTTTCTCCCTATCATAGGGTTCTCGGTGTTTCCCCTCGTAGATATCGAGTTTCCTGGGAAACGGGTGTGGGGAAACGAAGTGGAAGAGCGTGGGGTTTTGAATTTGGGGCGGAGAGGAAACGCTCTCGTCCTCGCCATGAAAGTTGAGAGGGAGAAATTGAAGGCGCTGTGGGGAGAGAGAAAGGGATTAAATTTTGGGACGGGTATTGATGTCAACGGGTCGGATCGGAGGCAGCTTTTTAAATATCCGAACTACCCAAAACTCAACCCCGAATTCAAATTAAAGGAATTTTAAAAATCTATATTCTGAACCCCACCTGTCAATCTAAAAATTCTGAGATAATTATTTCTCTTTATCATATTTTAAAATATATTATATTAAATATAAATTTTTAAAATATAATATTAAATATTTATATAAATTTTGAATATAATATTATAAATATGGGGCAATTTCTTATATATTCCTAAAAATTTTCCTGTTTTCAGATTTACCCTCTTAGAAGGCTAATATTAAAACTACCCTTCTTACGTTTCAACTTCTTTCCAAAATACCCCTGAAGTTAAGCTCTGTTAGTGTACTATTTGGAACTGCCGTTATCTGTGTGTAATTACTATTTTGCCCTTTCAAATATACCCTAAACCCTAAACCCTAAAACCCTAAACCCTAAACCCTAGAACCCTAAAAATTCCTAAACCCTAAACCCTAAAACCCTAAACCCTAAACCCTAAAACCCTAAAAAATTCTAAACCCTAAACCCGGGCAAAATAGGTATATCTGATAGTTTTCAACTCCGATTATTATTTAACTCTAGTTTAACCCTAGTTAACTTAACAAAGGAAAACGGTAGGGATATTTTTAATAACGGTGGAACGTATGAAGGGTATATTGGAAAGAAAAAAATAAGAGGGGTAAATCAGATATTTCTTCAGATTTCAGGGTTACACAGGCAATTATTTCTATAAATAACATCAATTATTTGGTGCTACTATATTTTTTATTGTTAGATTTATTCTTTTGCCTATTTTTTTATTTTTTAAATTATACTATTTCACCAACTACCCATTAAATCATAGCGGTATATCTCATCATCCAGAGATTGAAAACGAAATAGCATAAATGACTTGATAAAAATAATTTATTATAAATTATGATTTAATAAAATTAGTTATTTTATAAAAATAATTTTTTTTACATTCTACTTAAACTTAATCTTAATAAAAATAATTTAATTAACTGTCCTTAGTGCAAGTGGCAAAGGATTTGGTGGTTGATATCCGTGACCCGAATTCAAAGTCTAGTTGCTTCACATTTCCAGCTAAATTTATTTTAAAAATAAACGAAGCGGGTACCTTTCTCTCAAAAAAAAAAAAAAAAAAAAAAAAATCTATAATCTATTGTATTATTTAAGTATAATTTATTATAATATTTAAATATAAATACTATATATTAATATAGTATAATTAATAATTCAATAATAAAAATAATTTATTATAACATATAAGATATTATGCCTATAATTTAGTTTTAAATTAATGTATAATTTAAATAAAGTTTGGAATTAAATTTTGAAATATTACTATTCCATCAAAATGGTAAAATAGTTTATCTCAAATTATTTCGAGATAATCAAAAATAGTAAAATTTGACCGAAATAAAATATCCTAACGAAAAAACACACCGTTTGGTAGAATAGCATTACCATTTTATTCCGGATCCAAACAGAGCATAGAAGACCACTATTATCCTAACCGTATATTTTTTCGTACAAAAATCAAAAAATTACAAGTAACAATGACTTATACTTTTAAAAATATATTAGCTTAATTTATTTAACACTAGTGCAATAAGCCGTGCGATGTGGTGGGTAAATAATAGAAGTAACATTATAAAATATTAATAATTTTATGTTTACAACTTATTGATGCATAGTAAAGTATTCTCTGTTAATTCTATATATCTAATCTGTATGATTAAATTTGACCGTTAAAAAATAAAATTATAATAAGAAGGTTATATGCTTTGGTAATTACAAGAGAAAAAAAAATCCAACAAAAAATAATATTTTTTTATGATATGATCTACTTAAATCTTATTTGCATATAAAAATCAACAAAAACAACCCAAAAAAAAAAAAAAAACTTTTACTTCTGGATCATGCATAAACAACACTATGTGAAAAACAAGTAAAAACAAGTAAACAGTAGTGCTCTATAGATAGATTAATCCTAACGAAATTATTAGGTCTATAAATTAACAAAAAAAAAAAAAGGCAAAAAAATTACAAATTGAAAAAAAAAAAAAATCGGAGGGTGACATAATCAAGAACACAAACAAATTTTTTCATCAATATACTTAGAATTCAGATCAAATCACAATATAGAGGAAGAGAAGGAATAATCTGCGCTGCAACTAGACCCGGCAATTTCAACCTGTATCCGCAAGTATCCACGAGTTACCTGCAAATTAGTGGGTATAGGTACTTTCTACCCAAAATATTATGGATAAAATGGGCGGGTACCCTTAAATTATAAACATTTTGGGTAACCACGAGTACCCATGGGTACCCACATATATAAATTTTTTTTTTAAAAAAAAAATACATTTTTTTGTTTTATCCGTTCCTAGAACCCTATTTCTAATTTTTTATAATATTATTTTTTTCGTTATTATCTATTCTATATTGTGATATTTTAAATAATAAGTTAAATTTTTATCTTTTAAAAATAATATATATGTTATTTGTATTTGAAAAGTAAAAGAATTGAAAAGGAGACAAAAATAATAATAACACCTTGTGGGTAGCCCGCTTACCTGCCCGCCCATCTGCGGAGCGGGTATGGGTAAGAATGATTGCCACCCAAATATTTGCGGCTAAAATCTACTCACACCCACATGACCTGCGGTTACAACGGCTCGCCCGTGAGTTACCCAGCCTACCCATTTGTCAGGTCTAATTACAGCCATTACTTAGAAATGTAGCGGCGGTCATTCATAATAACGATAGTGATGATGAGGAAGATTATAACTTTTGAAAGGGCTTCAGTTTTGTCTGAGGGGATGCTTCATGTGTCGATAGCATTGGATCATCATATTCTTGATACCTCACCTGTCACGTCCTAGGGTCGAAACTGCGACCTGGGCCAATCAACAGATCCGCCGCCCATACGGGAAGCCTCGTATAGACGAACTGTCTAACCTGCAAAAGATAATACTGCAGCTATACAGATATCAGAGCTGAAAAGTAAACTACTAAAATAAGAAAATACATCTCCAAATAGTACAAGTCTGAACCTCACTACATAAGTCTCTCGAAAATAAAACTCTCAACAGCAACTATCTACAATAATCCAGTAGACTGTACTACAAAGCTCCAAAAGGGGGTACCGCTATACTCCAAAGACGGGTAGGGAACTAGCTCGCAACTCCCTTACCTCGATCAGCTGGTGTAGCAACAGGAGTAGGAACAGAGGTAGATACCTCTGGAAAATATGTCACCAACAGAGGGTGTGAGAACTGCACCGTCATGTAGTTCTCAGTGGGTACCGTCACCAAGACTAACGGTCTGCCCACTAAGTCTACTAGAGGCATAAGATAACAGGAAAACTGTAATAATGTAAAGATAAGCTGGAAAGAAATCTACAGCTATCATGCCTCTATCTACAATGCTCAATAGGAGATACAGATGAAAATGATGCATCGACTCTAACCCACAATACTCAATCAACCCAATCACAGTGACTGCCACATAGGGTCCAGCCAAACCTGCGCCCACATACTGCCATTACATCTACGGAGGACTGGACTTACGTAGGGCGTCCCACACGGACTGCGTCGACAAGTCGCGATAGTAAAGTAGCAGGCCCAGCTCCGGAGCGGCACTCGAGGGGCGCGCCCCCACCGAGGAAAGTATCCGCGCATCTCTGTCGAGCTCAATATGGCTCATGCAGGCTATAATCCAAATCCATGATCAACAAGATCAACAGTGCCCAAATCACATCTCTAACTCACTAGCTGGAAATACTCGACAGCCAGGACCACCGTTAACCCGACGGCTCCCACATCAGGACATCAAACTCAACGTGCTAAAACCCACTGGACTGGAGATACTCTACAACCGACGACAATGAAGGGTTCGAACACCCCGAAAGACTAGTACCTACAACCAAAATCAAACAAGAACAGGCTCTAGGCATAGCCTCTCGTTGTTCTCGACCCAAAGAAGGAACAGCCCTTAGAACCCAGATCACACGAACTCTCCCGGTGAGGAAGTTTACAGGAAAATGTGGCATTTATTACTGAAAACCATTTTCACTCGAACCCCCTCGGGTGAGGACTAAGTTGGAACACCCGAGGGCAGGGGGATCTCATTGCTATCGCGGCGGCTTGGTGGACTATCCGGTTGGAGCTTAACAGTAGGAGGTTTGAGTCGGTCTCCTGCAATCCGGGATTTCTGTGCTCCTCGGCTCGGGACCTGTCCGTGTCCTGGCCCGCGTCGTGCCCTTAGTCTTTTTTTTTTTTTTTTTTTTCACTTTCGAGGCCTGGTTGCCCCAACCATTGTAGTAAAATTCATCCTTGCAATGAATGAAGTGGCAGCATGCTGCCTTCCCCTCAAAAAAAAATAGTTCCTTTTTATAAAACCATATTGATTTGAGAAAACCCATTTTAATGATTTTTAGCTCTTTTAGAAAAAAAAAATCAGTTAGAAAATAAGTTTTATTTCCAAACCCAGAAGGGTTAATGCCTTCGCCCAATCAGACAAGAACAGACTCCGGCGACCCTTCGATATTTAGAAGAAAAATATTGGTTGTCTAAAATTATGTGTGTCTAAAAAGATTCTGGGTTCAAGGTCCTGCTGTCACTGGTACACAACTGCCACGAACACAGTGGCGACACATAAATCGGAGAACTCGACAACCCGGGACCACCGTTTACCCAAACGGCTCCCGCCACTGCTATAAAACTAGCTACATCTACCAGACTCCACTCGGCTCCCAAGCACGAGTGTAGCATGCATCCTACACCAAAATAAATTCCGACCACTCGGCCCACTACCCGGACGAGGAAAACACTATGTTCAGGAATAGAATGCAAGGTGTGGATGTCTAAAACAGAAATGAACCTAGACCAAATGAGGGTTCTCTACTAGTCTGGTTGAACATACATTATATGACAGGGTGCTAGGTCAAGTTCCATTAATAACAATTATTAACACAAATAGGAAGTATTAACCGATATGATCTCAATAACAACACAAGAAAAATATCATCTCTTTCCCTAACATACTTCCTAACACATCTCACAATCATGCATGCTTGCTATTCCATAGAATTAGAGAACCGTCTACCGGTTTTGGAGATGAAGCAACCCACCTAAAAGTGCACGTCGATCCAAGGTCCAAATGCACTGAAACTGAACGGGGATAATCCTCAGATTCCCACGATTCCAACGAGCCCAAAAATACCAGAAAACTCCCCCTGGGCACAAAGATACAGTCCAAACATCGTGGTAAGCAAAAATCCCCATCGATCACAATCTGCGGAAAGATCAATCCGAAAGAAGCCAAAATATCACCTATGAGTTGATCTCCAAAAATTCCAATAAAAATATGGCTGCGATCCTCGCAAAGCTTAGATGTCGATCGAGTCCTCACAGGCCAAAATCCGATAACTGAGCACCAAGATAAAAATATGACAAGCTCTGTTGTCCATGAAAATCACCATCAAGAAAGGGGTGTTCAAAGATGTTCTAGAAACCCCAATAAAAACCCAAAACTGAGAGGAGCAAAAGGTATGAAAAACAAAGATCTACCTCTCGTGAAACCGATGCCATGAAAACCGGCCAAAAACACCCTCCCGTCAGGCCTGAGGAGCTCACGGAAGAAGAGTCGGCGAAAAAACTCGGTATCCAAGGCCCGTCAAAGCTCGCGATGTCAAGAAGAACTTAGATGGCACTACTCCCAAAAATCTTCGGAATCCCAAAAGTCGAAGAAAACTAGAGGTGGAATTCCCTGTCGAAAATGGGCTGTGAAATCGCAGAAGAAAGGCTCTAAAACGAAGCCTAAATGGGTTATTTATAGCCCAGCCCACACAAAAGAGGGGATTCGGATTCGGGCGTAGGATTCGGGCGCCCGAATCCGGCCCGGCCCGCTACTGTGCGCGCCTGAATCACCCACAGCGTGCCACATGGCCTGCTCCGCGCCCCGCACGCACACTAATCGCGGTGCGCCGCGTGGCAGCGCGATCCAAAGATGTTCCAGAAACCCCAAAAAAAACCCAAAACTGAGAGGAGCGGAAACACAAAAAACGAAAATCTACCTCTCGTGAAATCGATGCCGTGAAAATCGGCCAAAAACTCCCTCCCGTCAGCCCTGGGGAGCTCGCGGAAGAAGCGTCGACGAAAAAACTCAGTATCCAAGACGCGTCGAAGCTCGCGATGTCGAGAAGAACTCAGATGGCACGACTCCCAAAAATCTCCGAAATCTCAAAAGTCGAAGAAAACTCGAGGTGGAATTTCCCTGTCGAAATGGGCTGTGAAATCGCAGAAGAAATGCTCTAAAATGAAGCCCAAATGGGCTATTTATAGCCCAGCCCACACAAAAGAGGGGATCCGGATTCGAGCGTAGGATTTGGGCGCCCGAATCCAGCCTGGCCCGCCACTGTGCGCGCCCGCATCACCCACAGCGTGCCACATGGCATGGCCCGTTCCGCGCCCCGCACGCCCGCCAATCGCGGCGCGCCGCGTGGCAGCGCGGTCCACGGCGGGGAGCACGCCCCGCGGTTCACGGCGGAGAAGCCGGGTCGCTGCGCCCGCCAATGAGCGGGCGACACGTGGCCTGGCGCGGTCCACCGTGTGCCACGCCCGGCGCGGAACGCGCGCTATCGCGCGTGCGTTGACCGGCCACTCCCCGTGCGCCACGTGTCCATCTCGTCGCGTCCGCTGGTCCCGGTGCACACCTAAGTCCCGTGGACTAGCCTGCCCGCGCTTGTGCCGCCGCGCTCTGCCGCCTGCCCGTCGCCGCCGGCGCTGCCTACCATCCAGAACAGTAACATTATGCCTCGAAATCCATTTTCGGGCGTCCGGGCTCCGAAAAATACAAGTAAATAGTCTATTTTCATCGTTTTCGCGCGCTGAGTCCAAATCCAATATCCGTTTTGCCAAATTCTGCTTGTAAAATTTGTCAAAGGCATCCAAATAAGCAATCTTAATCCAAATTTTACGCTGGGTCCAATCCTGAGATCCTATTTGCGTGCAACCATCTCCAACACACATCATAGGCCTCCAGAAGCCACAATTCACTCCGCAAAACCTTCGTGGAGATCCGGGTTATCACATCCTCCCCTACTAAAAGAAAGTTTCATCATCGAAACTAAAACACACCACTACCACAAAACCAACACACCCACAACCTACCAAAAAAGATAGAGCCCAACATCAGGAATATCATCAATCCCAACTCTTAATTTAGAAAGCAGCCGAAACCAGCGAAAAGTCTGAAAATCCCAAAAGGCTAGTGCCTTCACCCCAATCAAACAAGAACAGGCTCCGGCACTGTCTCCATTTCTGAAGTAGCCTTTCCAAGTTTTCGGCTCATTTGCGAGTCTCGGCGTAAAGACGTGAAAAAAAAAAGAGAGGGATTAAAGCTGTCCCTGTTGTGGCTGCACAAACAAAGGCTACAGTTTACTACGACCCCCTAGGGACACAACCTCAAGCTCTAGCGTCTCATCTGCTCTAGTGGTGGCGTCTGTCCATTGCCGCTGAAGCCATTGCTGTAGGAAGGGTACTTCGGCAACGTGTGAAAATGAACTCCTCTTGTCCAACTCGCGGAAGGGTCACTGTTCTCATTCCACAAGGAGTTGTCGCATGATACCGCGCCAATCAGTCCATCCCGTGTGCTCGGTCAGAGTCTTGGAGCTTCCACTAAATCGTCACGCCTGTCGATATAATCCCAAGTCTCAACTGTACTGATCGTGCTCCACAACTCTCCTCTACTCGCAGGATACGATCGACAATCTAACCACTAATACATGTAGCAATAATCCTATCTCTTATCCATGCAGAGATGCAAATGCTCTACTAACATATACAGGAAAAAAAAATGCGGCGATACCGAAATGCTCGAGTTCAACCAGCTGTAAGTAAAATCATACCTGCGATGACACGATCCGCTGCCGGGGTGTCCTCCACCTGGGCTGAGTAAACCCGCCCACTGGGCACTGAAGGTCGTCGCTCCGTTTGTCTCGCCGTTGTAGCCCAATCTGTCTGGCGGTATATCGGAGCGACTTCCGCTTCCTGAATAGATAAAAGGGGAGCTGTAGCAATAGGTTGCACTGACAAAATGGCCCGGGGGAAAGCTGCTCGGAAATGTCCTAACTCTCCACATAGGAAGCACCGTCCCTGTCTCTGGTCACACTATGACGGTGGATGGGGCCCGCCACAGATAACGCATCGCTCATGTCACTGATGCCGATACTGTTGCTTCCGGGGGTACTGCTGCTGAGACTGCTGTCGCTGCTGATACTGCTGATACTGCGGCTGCTGCAGGGGTCCACTTGATCTCTAGCGCCTCTGAAACCCACGATCCTCAGGGTGAAATCGTGGAGGCCTCGGTGACTCCTACCTACTCGTCTGTCCCCCGTCCTCAGGCACTGGGCGCTTCACGCCCGAACTCCCACCTAGGGTCGTGTCCTGTTCAGTCATCACCTCATTCCCTTGTTCCACATAAAGGGCCTGCTCCATCTAGGCATCCAGAGTCTGCAGTCTGTGCAAACGGACGAACTGATAAATATCCCGGCACAAACCTCGCTCAAACATATAGATCCGATGCGCCTCGTCCCTGGCCGCGTGTGGTACACTGGCCAATAACCGGTTGAAATCCTCAATGTACACCAGCACAGTACGGTCTCCCTGTCGGAGATTCTTCAACTCCTCCTCCAGCCTCTATCTGACACTCTCCGGAAAGAAGGCTCCAAGAAGAAGGCTCCGGAACTCCACCCAAGTGAGCAGCTGGGTCCCAAGCGGACCAACAGGTTGAACTCGCCGCCACCATGCCTCGGCATTCTGCTCCAGAAAATTTGTCGCCAAAAGAACCTAAAATCTCTCCTCGATAAAAAGGGTCTCAAAAAGTCGCTCCATAGCCGTGATCCACGACTCTGCCTCCGACGACTCCAAACTCCGCCTAGAGAAACGAGGCGGGTTGAGCTGGCGGAACCTCATCAAGCAATCTACAACCTCTCGCTGCTCTGCAGGGGTCAACTGTCCTGCCGTCCCAGACGAATGTCTGCTGGTAACCGACGCAATAGGGACTGCCGGGGCCGCTGGTACAACTGGGGGTGCCACGACCGGCGAAGAAGGTGCGGGGGAACTCTCCGGGGGTGCTGCAACCGGCTGTGCCCTCTGCTCAAGCATGCGCATCATCCAGTCCACGGTCTCCGACATCTGGGCCATATGAGCCCGAAGCTCCTGTACCTCTCTCTGGCGGCCCTGCCCTGACTCCCCCTGCTCAAGCTCATCGGAGGAAGAAGGCTGAGAACACGTCAGCATCCTATATTGGGAAGGCATCGTGCTCACCTGCAACAACATCCAAACATCATGACAGAATAAATACTCGACCCAATCCAGCGAAAGTCTAAAACATGTCATCCATTCCATAGCATTATGTTGTCTGCAGCCAACATAATCGCTTAGGAGAATAAACATGCCAATCACTCATCCCGTCCCTTGAGATAGGTATAAAACTCAATCAGGACTCTCGCTATAAATTACGACTCTCATGTAGTCATCCTAAGATCCATCCACATGCCTAGGGTTTCAAAGTCCATGATGACCTACAACCTAGGCTCTGATACCACTCTAATCTGTCATGCCGCGGGGTCGAAACTGCGACCCGGGCCCGCCAACAAATCCACCGCTTATACGGGAAGCCCCGTATAGACGAACCATCTAACCTGCAAAAGATAATACTATAGCTATACAGATATCAGAGCTGAAAAGTAAACTACTGAAAAAAGAAAATACATCTCCAAATAGTATAAGTCTGAACCTCACTACATAAGTCTCTCGAAAATAAAACTCTCAACCATAAGAAAAATATACCATTTTCCACCCAAACTAGGTTGACGAGTTGGCCCCATTAAATCCATATGCAATAATTCTAATGGGCGTTTTGTTCCTACATGGTTCAAATTCTTGTGAGTGGATCTCGTTTGTTTTCCCTTTTGGCAACCACCACACACAAGGTTTTCTTTAAAGTTCAATTTAGGAACACCTCTAACTATGTCTTTGTTAGATATTTTAGATAGTTCCTTAAAGTTAATGTGACCTAGTCTTTCATGCCAAAGTGTTTCATTATCAAGTGGCACTAGGTTATAATTTTGACTTGTTTTACCAGGAATTACATAGCAATTGTTCTGTGACCTAACCCCTTTTAAAATAAAAGAATAATTTTTATCAGTTACAAGACATTCCACAGAAGAAAAATTAACTGTAAAATCATCATCACAAAGTTGGCTAATGCTTATGAGGTTAGTCTTAAGGCCTTCAACAAACAAAACATTGTTTAAAGCTGGGCCATCTGGAATAGCAATTGTTCCTTTGGCAACTATTTTTGAAGATCGTCCATCTTCAAAAACTACATGTCCTCCGGAGGTTTTCTCAAGTGTTTGAAAAATATTTTTATCTCCGGTCATGAGGCATGAGCAACCACTATCCAGATACCAAGACGAATTGTCATACGCATAAAGTGATGTATGAATGACAAGACAAGGAAAGAATTCACCTTTGCGCACCCAAACCTTACGAATTTTGGAGTACGTCGGCAATGATCGTGACGTTGATCTCCTTGGTGAATGCGTCTTGTTCGGTTGATCACTTTTCTTTGGAATTCATGATGACGTTGTCTTGTGGGGTGTACTACCATTGTCCTTGACCTTTGGTTGATTTCTTCTTGAATTCCGGTCTTTGTTCTTGACGGTAGTTGTTTCTTGACGGTAGTTGTTGCAAGAGGCGCTTGATTTGATTGCTTCGCTCCATTCTTGCAATTTCGTCTTATGTGCCCTGCAAAACCACAACGAAAACATTCCTTTGTGCATGTTGAACCCGAAGTAGATGAAGTAGGCTTGTTCACGTTCGATGCAGTGATTTTCGTCGAAGGAGGAGATACCGACTGGAGCACGAAAACCGTTTCACTCGAACTTGGATCATTGCTGGTTCGAGTGTATCCAAGACCCAATCGATTCATTTGACCGAGACCAAGCAACTTGTCCAACTTGCTCCTTCCAGAAGAGAATCGCTTCAGATCTTCCTTAAGCTGGAGTATGGTCTTCGTCATTTCCAATTTTTCTTATTGAGTCTCGGAGTAGAGCTTCAAGAAGTAGTTAGCTTTATCCACCAATTTAATGTGCTCCTTCTCGAAATGCTCGTTCTTCTCTCGAAGGGAAACATTGATTTTAACCAAGTTATCCTTTTCCTCTTCAAGAGCGTTTAAGAGAGAAGTTGTCTCCTTAGATTGTTCTTCAAGATCCTGCAATCTTTTTCTCAAACTCTTGTTTTACTTTGCCAATTTCTTTGAATCCTTTAATAGTTTATGGTAGGCAAAAGCAAAGTCTTCACCTTCGGAATCACTTGGTTCATCGTCCATTGCATTCTTTTTATCCAAGGAGTTGGATAATGAACCAGAGAAAGTCGCTGATAAGCACATGTAAGGTGAAGCTGTGGACGTGTGGAATGCTATGGCGTTATTGTCCTCATCACTGGAAGATGACTCATTGGAAGTGGAAGTGTCATCCCATGTGACGGCTTGCATTGCCTTCTTCTTTGACGGATTCTTGTTAGGACATTCCGTTGGGATATGGCCATAACCTCGGCATTTGAAGCACTGGATTTGTCCCTCAGAGTTCTTCTTGTCCTTTGAAGAACCCTCTTGCTTTCTTGACTTAAAGCTTGAAGATCCTTTGCCTTTCTTGGACTTAACGAAGGATGAAGATTTACTTGAATTTCCCCTTCGAAAGCTTCGGCGAAATTTTCTCGTCAAGAGTGCAAGTTGTTTCTCAAAATCCTCCATTGATAGATTCTCATCAGCGTCTAAGGAGGATGAATCCGCGTCTTCTTCTTTTGTTGATTTCAAAGCAAAATCTGAAGACTTGGAAGAAGAGGAAGGCTTTCCAGAAAAATAGTTAGTAGAAAAAGTCATTTCATAAGTTTGAAGTGCACCAACTAATTCTTCTACTTTGATTTCGTCCGGGTGTTTTACTGTTTCAATGGCTGCAACCTTAGAGCGAAATCTTTCCGAAAGAGTTCTCAAAATCTTTCTTACAACTTTTGATTCTGGAATTTTCTCTTCCAAGTTAGCATATGTATTCATGATATCTTGCAATCGTGTATAATAATCTGTGAACGATTCATTTTCTGCCATAAAAATAGAGTCAAATTTGCTCGTAAGCATTTGCAGTTTTTGAATCTTCACTAAACTTGTTCCCTCATGTGTAACTTGTAGAGTATCCCAGATTTCTTTCGCAGTCTCACATGTCGAGACGCGAGAGAACTCAGTTTGCGACAAAGCATTAAATAAGGTATTAATTCCTTTGCCGTTGTAAGAAGATGCATCAATTTCTTCCTTAGTCCATTTCGACCTAGGTTTGATGGTGACAACATTGACAATAATCTCAGTAGAATTTGTCCATCCAAACTCAATTGATTGCCAAACCTGTTCATCGATGAAAATTAAAAATGCTTTCATGCGTACTTTCCAATATGCATAATTTGTTCCATCGAAGAACGGTGGTCTATTGATGTTTCCACCTTCAACCATTGTTTACAACCCTATTCCCGCTCTGATACCACTTGTGGGTTATGAATAATATGGATCTGAATAGGGAAAAAACCACCTAGAGGGGGGGGTGAATAGGTGAAAATAATAAACACACCAAATCGTTGCGTAAAAAATAACCCAATGCGAAAAATAAATAAAGTACGCAAGATTTACGTGGAAAACTCCGTCACAGGAGTAAAAAAACCACGGGATCGATAACACGGCGAAATCCACTAAGATTAAACACGTACAAGGTAATTTACCGTAACCTTATGGCTCAACCTTTTCCATACGCTCCTAGTTGATCTTCTCCGCTCGCTCCACAACGCGCCTTGAATCCACGATTTGCGTCCTACTTCGAATCCACGAAGTCCAACGTCGAATCCACGACGTCCCACCGAATCCACGGTCTTCACCGATGCGGCACGCTTCGATCACACGAACGCGCCTCGCTCCGAATCCACGAGAGCGGTCACACCTTGAATCCACAAGGCCACGCGAATCCTCGCGCCGATTCTTGATAAATCGTTGTCTTGTTTGGTGATGATCCTCCGAATACTTAGATCAAAGATAGACAAGGAAATACCATCTAAGTATTCTTCAATTTGATTCTACAAGAAATATGAGTTTGGAAACCCTAGAATCAAATTGAACAATATAGATGAAGAAACATGAATTAAATCGTTTTTTCCTTTCTTCTCTATATTTGTGGATTTTTTTATTATTTTTCTTAATCAATTTTTCGATTAATTCTCGGTTTTTTGGATTCTCCCTAAAAGATGAAATTAGGGTTTATTTATAGGTTAGAAACCTTTGGAAAGAGATAAGCATCAAAAACTGACTTAACAGAATTTTTCCCGCATGGCGGTCCGGACTAGATTTGGCTGATCCGGATTGTCATATTTTTCTAAGCAATTTTCTGAAAAACGCAGTTGAGGGTTCGGACTGAAACAGGGGAGGTTTGGACTGTTCGTGCAATTTTGCAGAATTTAAGGTTCGGGGTCCGGACTGAAACAGGGGTGGTCCGGACTAGAAAACCACATGAACTAAACTATGTTCGGGGTCCGGACTGGAATGGTCTGATCCGGATCCGGACTCGAATGGTCCGATCCGAATCCTGAACATCCAACTTATCCAGTTTTTTATTTTTATGCAATGAAAACTTATCCAAGTGTTTCTAAACTACACAGATGTATTCGGATCACCAAAATTATTTAGTTAAACGTACCTGATCATTCCGAATTCATTCTTCTTGAGATTAATGTAGTTGATCCACAATTCTTCATCTTCAATCTTCAAGACTTATACCACTTCACGAAATACGTCAAAACAAAATCCTTAACAAAAGAGATGGAGTTCGGGGAGGGGAATGGAGTTAGGGGAGAGAAAGGTTGGGAATAGTGGAAGGTGACAAGACAGGGATTGAATTTGCTGGTGGGAAGAGGTCGGTTGGTGAGGTGGAGTTAGGAGGGGGGGAGGGAGATGGAGTTAGGGGAGAGTGGAAGGTGAGAAGACAGGGATTGAATTTGCTGGTGGGAAGAGGTCGGTTGGTGAGGTGGAAAAGGAGAGAGAAAGCATATGTGAATATATTATGCTTTTGAGAGTAGAGGGAAAAGCGGGACTTATTAAATGCATTTTATAGAGAGAGAGAGAGAGAGAGAGAGAGAGAGAGAGAGAAGGAGGAGGGAGAGGGGTGTGAGAATAAGAACAGTGTAAATAAGGCATTATGTTGGATGTGGCCTACGTAATTTATTCAAGTCGATCTTTAAAGATATAGTCAATCCAATCGGTTAGGATGTATTTGGACACATCCTTGATGGACGGACGTGATTAAAACATCCTTACATTCGGTTATATATATATATTGACATAACGGGAGTCCCGGTCTAACCCTAATCCGAATTTCCTGTGACGGCTCCATCTCCGGGGATAAGGGAATAGACAGGAAACTTCTGCTTTTTGCAGATTGCGCACGAGGACGAATCTAAAGGAAGAACCGTCGTCTACAATCAAGTATAGAAAATTGAAAATCATGGCAAAAGGTACGATCTAAAGTTTTATTTGGTATAACATGTGGTATCGGAGACAAACCTTATGCCGTATTTTTGTTTCTTAAGAATTTTATTTATTTTTCTTTTTATTTAAAAATAATAATAACAATAATAAATTGTTGTCGTCAATTGGATTATGAAAACGGTGGTGTCGACCGATCCTATCGGACCGGCGTTCGGCATGAAGGCACCACCATCGCGGCCCTCAAGAAGCCGTATTACTCTGTCCCCTTTGGGTGCTCCATGTGGGAGCCCATGAGGTGTTGGGGACGTTTTTCGTCCAAAGAAAAAAAAAAAAAAAAAACCAAACTGAGGACGACATGTAAAGAACAATATATATATATATATATATATATATATATATATATATATATATATATATATATATATATATATATATATATATTGTTCTTTATTATTATTATTATTGTTATTATTATTTTTAATAAAAAAAAATTATTTTTTGTATTGTGATTCATCATTGTAAAAGAAATCTATATCAAAATTATATATAACGTTTGGTTTTTTGTTATATATGATTTTATACTACTCATTTATTTATTTATTCATAACTATAAAGTAGTGTGTTTAGTCTAATTTTATTTTAAACACACATACGGTGATCATGAAAATTTAGAGTAGTGTATATATAGATTTCATACAGTTTATAAATTTTGAGTCACATAAAGTTGTATAAATTTTTTATACTTTCCGCTGCGTTTAGGAATAATATGAAATATTGGGTCATTCGATGTCATATAAAAATTTTGAGATCAACTATGTTTAGAAGTAGCCACAGCATTCTACTCATAGTATATGATTGTTTATGGTATTTTTTATAAAATGACATTGAATTAAGGTTAACTCGAAAATTCATACAAATTCCTAAATTAGTTTTAATAGTTATTCAATGTTATATAAAGTTGTTTGTAGTTTTTATTATATTTGGGACTATGTGGGGGTCCAGATCTCCCATGCAACTCTTCCGTTGAATCCATTGTGTAAAACACCTAGTATTGGTGTGTCTGGCCCACGGTGCATCAAAGGGATGCCACAGATGGACCCTGTGTGATATCTTTGGCTGATTTGGTCTTCGGCTGTGTTGGCCAAATTTTAGAAAAAGAATTGGGCCAAACAGAGGTTGGATTTGGATTCAGGGCGGAAAAACGCTTGAAAACGGCTTTTTGTTTGTTGAATTTGGAGTCCGGATGAGCAAAAAGGGGCTTCCGGAAGTTTCCAGGGTGTTTCGGTGCACGGGGGAGACCGTGGATCAGCCTGGGACACGTGGCGGCCCGTGATTGGGCCGGCGCATGCGTTTCGGTCCACGGGGAGGCGCGGGGGGTGCATAGACCGGCGGGCGGGCCACGTGGCGCTTCCCGATTGGCGGGTCCAGTGGGCTCGGTTTAGCGCTTTTTGCGCGTGGCATTGGTGGACCGGGTGCATGACAGGTGGCGGCCAGGCGTTGGTGGGCTCACGAACGCGCGGCTCAGGGAACCCCGGGTCAACGCGTCGGGATCGAGCGCGCGGGAGGCGGGCACGCGGTCGGCCGTACTCGAGTGCGGCCACGTGGCCGCACGCGATTGGCGGACTGCGGCCGCCCCCACCAACTCCCTGGGACGCGTGTCGCGCAACGGGGAAGCTTGCACCGCTGTTCCCTGTTGCGTGGACACTCGTCGGCCGCCAGGGCGTGCGGTTGGACGGAGGGCCGTCCGACCCGGGAAACCCGGATTTGGGTTTCGGGTTAATGGGCCCGAATTCGGCCCATTAACCCTTTTGGGTGGCTATTTAAACCCCTAAAATCCTTCAATTTAGTCCTTTTTCGTTTGGAATTTCACAGTGAACCCTTAAGGTGATTTTTCCCTCTGCCGGAGCTGGTTCCGACGGTGGCTCACCGGATTTTTCCAGAGCACGCATCCCGAGGATTGGTATTTTACGGCGCAGCGCGACACTCGTACACCGTCGACCCGTTTCGTCGCTTTTTAGTGCACAGACTCCCCCGGCCTACTCCGACATCCGTTTTAGACGATTTCTGCGCCGTTGGACTCACAACTGGTAGGACTCCAACTTTGATATTTTGGGTTTTCTCGGTTTCTGTACGGATTTTGGAGTTTTGGGGCTTACATTTGACCCATTTGTCTTTGCGGATTTTTGGACAGTGCTGCGGAGTTTTGGCCGTATCTTTGCGTACAGGCATCGGATCGAGGTGATTCAAAAGGCAATTTTCATCGTCTTTTCGCAGGAAACCTCCTGGATTTTTCTCAGAATTTCCTGAGTCTTCTTAGAAGGTGAACAGTTGTGTTCTTCCCGAGTTCTTTACACTGTATTTTTGTACAGTTTTGTTTGGGGTGTTTCCCTTGCCAAATTTTTATCTCAGCATAGAAAACCCGGATTTGAGCGTGCAGGTACTCGTTTCGACGGGTTCGTCGCGAGGATCGTGACGGTAATTTTCTTGGATTTCTCCGAGCACTTTTCCACTGGTGAAAACTGTGAAACTCTGGACAGTTGTAAAGTGGACAGATTTTGAGGGAAAATGGTATATTTATTGTATATGTTCCATTTGAGTTTGTTGCACAGTGTGGAGGACATTACTTGGACCGAGCGTGGACTTCACTTTTGCGGCCAGGATTTAGCGCTCGAGGTGGGTACCATTGTCACCTCTCACTTTCGATCACCCACTAGGCATACGGAAAGATGCTCCTGAATCATGCTGATAGTTATATCAGGGGGGGGAGATAAATCTAGCATGCTGGTATGAAAGTAATAATGGATCGTGGGCACATGCATCTTTGGGATAATATTTACTAGGGAATGATTACAGCTAGAAAAGAATAAGATAAACTGTTTAAATCTTTGTGGTAACAACAGGCTAAAACCATGTCGTGCGGGGAACTTATGCATGTGTAGGAATTAAATTATGGCATGTTAGTAACTAAAATACTTAAGCAAAGGCATTTCTTAACTCTTGTAAGAATTGGAACACTTGGCATTATTTAGAGCTATAAAGGACTTTGCATGCTTGTATGGTCACCTAGTTAGGCCACCTTTTTCTGCTACACTATCATGCTGGAAAATGACTTAGGAGAAACCATGATTTTCTTTTTCTCCAGTTATTTAAACATAGGGGATGCTATGCTCAGTTTAGAGCAGGGACTGGGATAGTGTAGTCAGATGTGGGATTCGGGACAGGCAGGCTATGAGGGCAGGGAACTGCGGCAACCGCGGATTTTGGGCGGTTGACCGGATAGTTGTTATTATTTCAGATCGGGGAAAGGATTTGGGCTTCTTTTGCGGAAGGTTTTCTTTTAGATGGATCAGGGTCGTGATCCAGTCCTGCGGGTTTATTCTTATTAGCGGTCTATTACTCAGGCATTTTACTCGTGCGGGTAGCTCCCCTCGAGTGCCGCTCCGGAGTGCGCGATATGCAGGCTTCGAGTCCTTGGGACTCCTATTCCCTATCGGTGTTATGCGTAGGCTGGCATACCCGATTTGGCAGGCACCGCAGGCAGTACCAGTGTTTACTGGGGCTTAGGTCGGATTGGGTTCAGGCAGGCTTTGTTTCCTGATGCATATTTCTTTTAGCTATCTTTGTAGCTGGGTATTTTAGAGGCGTTTTAGTGGTAGTTTTGCATCGGTAGTTTCACTTATAGCTTACCATCTGTGTTATTTTGCCTCTGGTAGTCCTAGTGGGCAGGTTGGAGTATTGAGATCTACCCACTAGGGGAGGCTACTACTGTTTTATTAGTAGTTCTGACCCCCATGGTTTTCTTTCTTTTGTCCCCTTTGTTTTGCAGAGTCATCTGCAGGAGTTGCGGGACCCTCTGCCCAGGAGCGAGGTAACAGGATCACGGATTAGCTAGCTTCTTCCCGGTGCCGAGCTCTGTAGTTTTGATGTACCCCGGACACTCAGACAGTTGTACTTTCTTTTCTTTTGGGTCTGGCTGTAGCCAGTTGATTGTATTCACTTCGTGAGCTGGGAGAGACGTGTGTATATTTATATTTGAGAGTTTACTGTACTTCCATTTCCAACATTTGTCTGAGTTGTATTAGTTTTAGTATAGCTCTGTTATGCTCCAGTACTATCTTATTTATATCTGAGCAGGTTACCAACGCTTCGTGTACACGAAAAATACCGGGTGCACGGCGGATCTGTGGACGAGCCCGGGTTCCGGTTTACACCCGGGGCGTGACAGACTAGCCATAGCATTCTGCAAATAGAGAAAAAAACACATAAGGATTTTTGACATTGAATTAAAGTTTAACTATTTATTGCAGTCAAATAAAATTATAATTTTCTTTTATTTTTATTTTGATTGGAATAGGATAGTAGAATGAATTTCTAGATAACAAGTTTTCTTATACCCACAGGTACAGAAATCTAGTTATTTAGGAATTAGTTTTCCGCTAGTCTTATTATTAAAGTAGATAAATTCTATGGATGTAGCGCCTCTATCCACAGGAAGGTTGAATTTATCTAATTAAAGATTATTGTCTCATAGTATGCGATAAAGTCCAATATATTTTTTTTATTATTGTTGCAGCTTCTTCCTCTACTGCATTTTCTAGTGATGTTTCTCGTATTCCTATGCTTACTGGGGACAACTATTCTGATTGGAAAGAAAGCATTCTTTTTACTTTGGATTATATGGATTTTGACTTGGCTTTGCGCATTGAGGAACCGCCTAAGGTAGTGGGGCCAATAACTCCACAGCAGAAATTCGCGCAGGATAAATGGGAGCGATCCAACCGCTTAAGCTTGATGCTCATAAAGTCTAGAGTGTCAAAAAGCATAAGGGGATCAATTCGAGAATGTGATAAAGCCAAGCATTACCTAAAGGCCATTGAGGAGCAATTTGTTAGTTCCGATAAAGCTTTGGCTAGCACGCTGATGAAGCGACTTTCGGGCATCAAATACGATCGAGCCAAAGGTGTGCGTGAGCATATCATGGAGATGTGGAACATAGCAGCTCAACTAAAAGCTTTAAAAGTTGAGATCTCCGACGCCTTCTTAGTCCATCTGATTCTAAACTTATTACAGTCTGAGTTTGACCCCTTTAAGATCTCCTACAACACACATAAAGATGATGGTCAATAAATGAATTACTGACTATGTGTGTTCAAGAATAGGAGAGACTTAAGCAGGAGAAGTCGGAAATTATGACATAATCTGTTAATTTGTCTACTCAGCGCAAAAGGGGAAAAGGAAAAAGTGCCTCCAATTCCAAGAAGCCAACACAATTGCCAATAAAGAATTCTGCCAAAAAAGATCAATGTTACTTCTGTAAGAAAATGGGGCACATGAAAAGGGACTGCTTGAAGTATAAAGCTTGGCTCAAGAAGAAAGGTATTGAAACTATCTATATTTGTTATGAATCTCATTTAGTTAATGTTCCTAAAAACATATGGTGGATTGACTCTGGCACTACTGTACATATCTCAAATACCATGCAGGGTTTTCACAACCTAAAGATGCTGAAGCCAAATGAAAGGATTTTACTTAGTGGAGAAGGAAATAAATCTCAAGTTGAAGATGTAGGAAACTATATTTTAGAACTTAGCACTGGTTTTGTACTTGAACTTGACGATACTTTTTATGTCCCTAGATTTTCTAGAAATTTAGTTTTTATTTCTAAACTGAGAAATAAATGTTTTAAATTTTTATTTGAAAATAAATCTTTTACTATCTTCTCTGATAATGTTATTATTGGCAATGGTTGTTTGGTAGATGATTTGTACAAATTTAACTTGAGTCAATCTTTTGAGAATAATTTTAATGTTAATCATAGCATTTGTGTTAAAAGGAACATTCTCAAGGAAAACTCCTCTTCATTGTGGCACAATCGTTTAGCTTATATCTCTTTAGAGAGAATAAAGCGATTGGTGAAAAAAAAGATCCTAAAAGATCTTGACTTTACCGATTTTGGTACTTGTGTGGAATGCATAAAGGGAAAGCATACCAACACAAATACCACTAAAGGTGCTAGAAGGAGTTCTGAAATTCTTGAGATCATACATACAGATATCTGTGGACCTTTTCCTATTACTTGTTTCAATGGTCAGAGATATTTTATCTCATTCATTGATGACCACTCTAGATATATGTATCTCTATCTCTTATTTGAAAAAGCTGAAGCACTCAATGCTTTCAAAGCTTATAAGGTTGAGGTAGAAAAACTATTGGATAGAAAAATCAAGATTGTGAGGTCCGATAGAGGGGGTGAGTACTATGGAAGACATACGGATAAGGGTCAAATGACCGGTCCATTTGCTCAATTTCTCAAAAGTGGAGACATCATTGCACAATATACGATGTCTGGCACGCCCCAACAAAATAGCGTTGCCGAAAGGAGGAATAGAACACTTATGGACATGGTAAGGAGTATGATTAACAACTCTTGTCTTCCATCATCTCTTCGGAGTGAAGCATTAAAGACAACGGTATATGTTTTAAATAGGATTCCATCGAAGGCTATTTCCAAAACTCCTTTTGAGTTATGGAAAGGGTGGAAACCTAGTTTAAATCACCTGCATGTATGGGGATGTCCAACCGAGGTGAGGGTTTATAACCCACATATAAAGAAGTTGGACTCCCGAACAGTCAGTGGATACTTCATTGGCTATGCGGTAAACTCCAAGGGATTCAGATTTTATTGTCCAAATCATTCATCGAAGATAGTTGAGGCCAGGAATGCCAAGTTTCTTGAGGATTCTGAAGCTAGTGGGAGTGTTGTTCCTCAAAAGATGGATTTTGAGGGAATAAGGGATTCAACTGATTATCCATCAAGAGATGATGATCTAGTTGCTCTTCCAAGAGATCAATATGACCATATTGGCGACCAACCAATTATAGAGCATGAAAATGCTGAACCAGTTGAACCTCCCCATGAAAAGCTTTTCCAAAAGGAACAGACAATTATAGAGCCAGCTGCACAGCATAATGAAAACCTAGAGGGAGTGGTTGGCTTAAGAAGATCCTCAAGACAAAAGAGATCGGCAATTCCTGATGATTATGTAGTCTATCTTCAGGAGTCTGACTATGATGTTGGGCACCATAAGGACCCATGGACGTTTTTAGAGACCATGCAGGGGGATAAATCCTCCTTTTGGTTGATGCCATGAAGGAAGAGATGAAATCTATGGCATAAAATAGAGTTTGAGATCTCGTTGTGTTACCACAAGGAGTCAAAGCCGTTGGCTGTAAGTGGGTCTTCAAGACCAAAAGGGACTCTTTAGGTAACATAGAGCAATATAAGGCCAGACTTGTTGCCAAAGATTTCACTCAGAAAGAAGACATTGATTATCATGAAACCTTCTCTCCGATATCTAAGAAGGATTAATTAAGAATTATCATGGCTTTGGTAGCTCATTTTGATTTGGAGCTATATCAAATGGATGTAAAAACGATATTTCTAAATGGGGATATAGAGGAAATAGTCTACATGCAACAGCCCGAAGGTTTTAGCACAGATAAGAACAGTCACCTTGTTTGCACACTAAAGAAGTCTATATACGGACTAAAACATGCCTCCCATCAGTGGTATATCAAATTTCATGATATAATTACTACATTTGGTTTCGTAGAAAATATCGTGGATCAGTGTAAAAACCTTAAGGTCAGTGGGAGTAACTATATTTTCTTAGTCCTGTATGTGGATGATATTCTGCTTGCAAGTAGTGATTTAAATTTGCTTAAAGAGACCAAAAAAATTTTTTCTAAGAATTTTGAGATGAAGGATATGGGTGAAGCTTCTTATGTCATTGGCATAAAGATTCACAGAAATAGATCTCAAAGAATTTTGGGTCTATCTCAGAAAGCCTACATTGAAATAGTTTTAGAAAGATTTAATATGGCAAATTGTGCACCTACAGCTGCACCTATTGTGAAAGGTGATAAATTCAATCAAAAACAGTGTCCACGGAATGATTTAGAGCGAGAGCATATGAAGAGCATACCCTATGCCTCTGCAGTAGGGAGCTTGATGTATGCGCAGGTCTGTACCAGACCTGATATAGCGCATGCAGTAGGGATGCTGGGCAGATACCAGAGCAACCCTGGCCTTGATCATTGAAAAGCTGCGATGGGTACCTAATAAAGTTTTATATCGCCTATACAGTATTGAATATATCACTAGGCCAAGTGGGAGAATGTTGGATGTGGCCTACGTAATTTATTCAAGTCAATCTTTAAAGATACAGTCAATCCAATCGGTTAGGATGTATCTGGACACATCCTTGATGGACGGACGTGATTAAAACATCATTACATTCGGTTATATATATATATGACATAACGGGAGTCCCGGTCTAATCCTAATCCGAATTTTCTGTGACGGCTCCATCTCCGGGAATAAGGGAATAGACAGGAAACTTCCGCTTTTTGCAGATTGCGCACGAGGACGAATCTAAAGGAAGAACCGTCGTCTACAATCAAGTATAGGAAATTGAAAATCATGGCAGAATGTACGATCTAAAGTTTTATTTGGTATTACACATTAATCCCAGCCGCCCCTGTTGGGGGTGCATGATGTACACCCCTAACAGGGTGTACCCATTGAGTGTGGCCTAAAAATTAAGGAGTGACAATATCACCTATTTTTTTAATTCAAATATTCTGATTAATTCAGATCATTGGTTATAAAGGTATAGGATGTACACCCATTTGCTGGGGTGTACAGGTATCTTCTCCTTTTGAGAGTAGAGGGAAAAGCGGGACTTGTTAAATGCGTTTTAGAGAGAGAGAGAGAGAGGGAAAAGGAGGGATGGAGAGGGGTGTGAGAATAAGAACAGTGTAAATAAGACATTAATTCCAGCCGCCCCTGTTAGGGGTGTATGATGTACACCCTTAATAGATCTTCGTAGATTGTAATTTTTTTTTTTATTTCATTGGCTATAAATTAAATTAAGTTATAACTTAATTTCTCTTAAGCGTTGTCTTATTTTGCTCACGACAAAGTCTATTCCGGAAAAAAAAAAAAAATTTAACTATTGTAACTTTTTTTTTTTTCCCTTGAGTGCTAATATGATTTTTTTTTTTTTTTTTTTTAGAGAAAATGAGTAAGGGAAAAGAGATGGAGGGGAGAAAATGAGTAAGGGAAAAGAGATGGAGGGGGGGGGGGGGGGGGGGGGGGAGAGAGAAGGGCTGGGAAGAGTGGAAGGTGAGAAGATAGGGATTGAATTTGCCGGTGGGGAGAGGTCGGTTGGTGAGGTGGAAAAGGAGAGAGAAAGCATAGGTGAATATATTATGCTTTTGAGAGTAGAGGGAAAAGCGGGACTTGGTAAATGCATTTGAGAGAGAGAGAGAGAGAGAGAGAGAAGGAGGGAAGGAGAGAGGTGTGAGAATAAAAACAGTGTAAATGAGATATTAATCCCAGCCGCCCCAGTTGGGGGTGTATGATGTACACCTCTAACAGGGTGTACCCATAGAGTGTGGTCTAAAAATTGAGGAGTGACAATATCATCTATTTTTTTAATTCAAATATTCTGATTAATTCAGACCATTGGTTATAAAGGTGTAGGATATACAACTCTTGCTGGGGTGTACAGGTATCTTTTTCCTTTTGAGCATAGAGAGAAAAGCGGGACTTGTTAAATGCGTTTTAGAGAAAGAGAGAGTGGGAAAAGGAGGGAGAGAGAGGGGTGTGAGAATAAGAACAGTGTAAATGAGGTATTAATTCTAGCCGCCCCTGATAGGGGTGTATAATGTACACCCTTAATAGGGTGTACCCATAGCAGAACTCTATGTGATTTGTTTAGGGATGGTTTGAATGTCACGCCCCGAGTTTTAAAAATCCGGTAAATTTTTTTTTTTTTTTTTTTAAATCAGAGTTCGCAAACCTGGGCGTAACAGACCGCCACACGTATAGGAAACCCTCTATCCCATGGATAGAGACTCCCCTATACATGCACGGCTAGCTAGTAATCATCATCAGTAAGCAACAGACATCTCAGCTAATCATACTAATCTAATCAGTCAGGAAATCCCAAAATATTATTACATCATCTGTTTCAATTATTTAAATAGAACAGGAACTGAAATGAAATGCGATAAATGAACGACTGGATAAATCATCAAGGATCTCAATCATCTCTATCTAGAATCATGGGGACAGCTCTATCGTGACAGGCTCACTCGATCGTCCCGCTATCCCTCCACCCGACGGACCTGGAAAATGGTCACCCAGGGGGTGTGAGATACACTGTACATGTATCCCAGTGGGCACGACGAGCCGAGAAATAGCTAATCGTACCTACTGGGTACTAAAATCTGCGGATAGTAAAGATCGATAGGTATAGCTGAAATAACAGATAACATCTACTGGAAAGCAACGAATCCACAGATAACCTGAACTAAGCAGGTAATCAATCATAGAAAAACTGCAGATGATAAATGCTGGAATCAGGGGATCACGGTAATAATCAAGCATAACTGGGCAGCGAAGGTACAAGGTAATAGATAACAGATAACATCCACTGGAAAGCAATAAATCCACAGGTAAACTGAACTAGGCAGGTAATCAATCATAAGTGAAACTGCAGATGAATAATGCTAGAGATCAACATAAACAGAACAATAATGGTACAAGGTAAGAATCATGCGTCAAGAACAGAAACCCAAGTACCCAATCATGTGCCAATATTAGTCTCATAGAACCTCAGGCAAAGCCACTGTTCGGCACCCTTTCGGCTGACATAACCCTTGTCGAGGGCTCACGGGTCCTATCTCAAGACCACTTTACCGGTAAAGAACAATCTCCACGGGGAGCTACCCCGGCCATGTTCGTGAAGTACAGCAGTGCATGGCAAGTCATAATGATCAATCTCACGGTCTAGTGACCGGGTAGTCGGCAACACGCCGGAATCCCAACAGGGAATCATCAGTCTATCAATCAGGATCAATCAATCATGCATATTGGAATATCAAGCAACATCTCAAGTGACAGGAATTAACGAGTAAAATCGAATCATGCAAATCTATGTACTGGGATATAAGAGCTGATGCACAAGTACATGTGATATGTCTCACGTAAATCAAGTACTGTCAGGAACAATCAAAGGGCATGTCAATACAATCATCAGGGATAATCTAGATAAAATCAGCAGATATATATGACGAGTCTAAAAGAATCAATGTCTGTCAAGTACAGGTGTATATGACAATCCAGAGGAATAAATGTCTATCGGGAAGATCATGTGATATATAGATGAAGTCATCATGGGTCATATAGATCAAATCAATAAGCTAATAAACAGGTATATGAAATCATAGTGTGTCTCAAGTCGATCAAGATCTATCAGGAGTAGTCATAGAGCATGTAGATGTAAGCATCAGGGGTATATGACAGGTCTAAGAAAATTCATATCAATCAGAAGGATCATGTAGATAAAATCAACAGGCTAGTCAATAACAGGTGTCCGACTGGACTAAAGCAACCAGAGGGCCAAAAAGCTAAAGCCCGGATCGAAAGTAACCCACCTGAGTGTAGGCCGATCCACGATCTCCCGCACAGCTACTGGGAGGCTGGTGCTGAACAACTGGGCCCTGAATAAGAAGATCTGGTCAGTAACAAACCCTCATAACCCAACCCGACGACACTATAGTGACGTGACACTAATACGGGGCAATATCGCCGACTTATTGAATAAAATCAATTTCCCGATCAACGAGGATCCACGGGGCCCTAACCAGATGCCTAGTAAGTGTGAAAACCTTGTCTAAAGACAGCTATCAAGTCCAATTTACAATTTGATCTATAATAATTCTTAAATTGCATAATTAGCTTATATTTTAGCCCGTTTTGGCTCTTCTTGAAATCCGAGGGTCCAACGACGACGCCGTAAGTTTCAGCGCGTTCGTTACGTCGAGACGGAGCCCGTGCTCACAAGGTTGGGCTGGCACGGGGCCCGAGAACAAAGTTGGCCCATAATCTTTTAGGGTTAAAATTTCCATTATGACACAACTTAATATATACATGATCTAAAAATGATCTAACTGAAGCATGACATTCAGTAAGGATTGGGGACAGTGGGGCTCACCTGAGACTTGCCGGAAGTTGGCCGGAGCAGTGCCCGGAGCAACACCTCACTTAAAGCAAGACTCGGGTTGTGGCCATCTTGGAAAATCCTGCTGCCAAGTTCCAACAAGGATGAGCACCAGTTAGTTGAGGGTCCTAGAAGAGTTCTGATGCAAGCTGGGTCGAGCCCCGGCGGCCGGAGGTAAGCCCGAAACCTGCATTTCGGGTGCATGTTTGGAATCCTGATGCAGGGGCCATCTTGGCCCAAACTAAAATGATGGGGAGCTTTCTTAGGGCCTTTAGGTCTTACCTGTACGGTTGGCCGGAGCCCAGATCGCCGGCAATGGCCGGAGAGGAAAATCAAAGCCAACTCGGGTGCAACTCTGTAGTTCAAAAATCCGACGTTAAGGGAGCCATACAATTCGATGGGAGGACTCCTAGGGATTAAAAGAGCCTACCTGGACAATTTCCCGGCGACGGGGAACGCCGGCAAGGGGCGGCGGAGGAGCTCGGTTGCAACTCAATGGCCGTTAATGGCGGTTTCCGGCCGGGTGGCTCCGGGCCGGAGCGACTTGGACCAGAAGCTCCCACTCGGTGCCAGGAAGCTCGGTGCAGTGGTGGTCGGTGCCGGGAGGCCGCGGCGACGCCGGACGGCGGCGATCGGGCTAAGTGAAGAAAAGCCCGATTCTAGGGCACGTTCGCGCGGTCTCGATCTCCACCCGATCGCCCTCCAACTTCGTGGAGAAGCTGCAGTCGTCCAGAGGCGTCGATCCAACGGCGCTGATCTTGGGTTTAACGGTCGGATGAGGCGGCGCCCACGATCGGATAAGAAAAATAATAATCCGGCGGGGTTGGCTCCCGCCGGCGATCGGGACGGCGGCCGCAACTGGGCCTGCACCAGGGGGGTCCTCTCGATGTCAGGAACACTTTGGTATCATTCAAAAGCCCACTTAAAGAAGAAGATTCCAAGGACTTACCTCGTCGGAGCTTAGCAAGGAGGAGAGATCTCCCGCGACGGCGTACGGCGGCGGCGACCGTCGAGACACCACGGGCTCGGTTGCAGCTTCACAGAGGACTCCACAGGACCAAGTCTTGATCGCCCAGGCCCTTCCCGCACACTTCCTTCCCAACAACCCGAGAGAAGGTTGCTTCTTGAAGCCTCACTTCTCCGGCGACCGGGGAGGCGGCGGCCGGTGCGGGCTAGCTCCGAGGGGAGCGGCTGAGGAAGGGATTCTGTTGGAGCTGGCGGCTGTAGGGCTGAGGGCTACGAGGTTTGAGGCTTTGGAAAACCCTAGCCCTAGCTATACATGTATATATATAATGTATATACAATAGCAGTTTAGTCCTCCCTTTTTGACATTTTAGGTTTTGGTCCTTCTCAGTAGCTTTTAGTCACATCTAGGTCCCTCTCCAAGAAGTGGCACGCAAATCGAGGTACAAACTATAGGGATTATTGTGCAAAAACCACATTTTTCGCTGTATTTTTTGCTTTTCGAGGCATTCCGATCGTCAATTTGAAAAACGGACTTCGCCACGACGTCCGGCTCGACGAATCCTATTAGGTAGCGATTTTCGTTTTTCGAGAAAACGCCCAGATGAATTTTGGGTCCATAATAACTGTGTCAAAATACAGTTTCTACGCTTTTCGAGACTCTAGGGTCGTCAAACGGAGATTCCGTCAGCGCCATTGCGTCCAGAACGACGAAACTGTTCAAATCCACCATTTGAAGTGCTATGATCAGCTTTCGGATGGCGAATTGGCCCAAGGTTGGCTCTTAGGGAATTTCGAAACAGGGTTTACTGTGCACTACTGTTCCCTGCACTGTGCACTTAAGTCGCGGGTCCCGCCCGCTTCTTCGCTGATTTCAGGAAGATCCGACCGTCGGATCTAAACTTGCTGAATATGGTTTTCGATCAGTTCGTCGAGACGGTCGCACTGGTGGTCTCGGATTTTCGAAATTAGGCTCGGATTGAAAGGCGATATTTCTGGCCCATTAATTGTGCAATTTACACTGCAGAAAAGGGGCACTGAGGCTACTCGTGCCATTTATGATCCAAAATCAACTTGACTTTTATTATTTTCATTTATTTGATTATTTACAAAAATTCGAATTCATACATCTCTCCCACCAAAAAGGAAGTTTCGTCCCTGAAACTTATAACTTGAAAAGTTTTATTCCCGAAGCTTACAACTTAAAGTCATACTTTATGAAATGCTTATAATAATTTATTCGAGAGGTACTAGGTCAGTCGTCGGGTTTCCCTCCGTTGGCTCTCCATGAGGGGTCAGTGCATAGGCCGGTCCTGCTGAGGTTTGGCGCGCTCTCTCGGACTGACGAGGGAGAGGAGGACGCCCAGATGAAGCAGCGTTCGAGGAAGTACCCTGACGCTGATATGGGATCACAGGTGCTGGAGCAGTGGAATGATCAGGGGTGGTCCTCTGTGGGCAGTCTTCCCCAATGTGTCCCGGTTGCTCGCACCCGTAGCAACGTCCATGTCGACGTGGGCACGTATTTGCACGATGTGGTCTACCGCAAAAGATACAGGGTCGCAGTCCACGTTGCTGGTGGCTAGCAGATGCGCTCCCAGAAAAAGTCCATTTCTTATCCTTCCCTCTCTCAGTGGCATCTCACTCTGCACGAGAGATCTGGATTTCGGCCTCGACGCAGTTGTCGAAGTCGGTGGTCAGGTGGGATGAGAGCTGGCGGCGAATCTCGTGCCCCAACCCCTGCGAGCACTTCGTAGCGGTATGTCCCCGTTGGCTGCATTTGAAGCATCGGCCGTGGCGTCGGTTGTAGACATGCGCTCGGTGAGTACCCCCGCAGAAGACGCACGGTCGGGTTTGCTTCACCTTCTTGTTTTGTCTGGAGGATCCACCACCGCTCTCAGAAGGCGCTCTTTTCTTGCCCTCGAATATTTGTGGCTCGGAATTCTTGAACTCAGGTAGGACAGCCTTTGCTCGAGCTTTCTCTGCTCGATCAGCCTTATCATTGGCCACAGGATCAGTAACTGGGAAGACAGACCGGGATGACGCAGATGCCATCACAGCAGTACTAACAGGGGCAGCAGGAACCCCCGGTACCGCACAAGAAGCCGCAGCAACATCTGGAATGGGCCCCGCTGGTGGTGATACGGGGTCAACAGCAGGCTCCGCCAAACTCTCAGGCTCGGCAACGGCCGGTGCAACAAGGGGTGCAATCGGCGGTGCAGCAACTGGAACAGTTGGTGGGGGAACAAGTGGGGCAGGAGCAGCAGTCTGCTGCTGCACAAAATGCTGGAACATCCCAACCAGAGCCGCCATCTGAGCCTCAAGTCGCTCTATACGACCCTGATCCACGGGCTCGCTCGGCGCGCTGGGTGGTCGGCCGACACCACGGCCCGTGCC
This sequence comes from Tillandsia fasciculata, assembly GCA_029168755.2. Taxonomy (NCBI): domain Eukaryota; kingdom Viridiplantae; phylum Streptophyta; class Magnoliopsida; order Poales; family Bromeliaceae; genus Tillandsia; species Tillandsia fasciculata. The sequence continues at coordinate 8,065,885 of CM054939.1, read as the reverse complement.
CGCACCCCGTCCATGCCCACGGCCTGGAGGACACGCCATAACTGCAACCATACAACCAGGTTAGAAACAGACTCCGAAAAGTATACCTTGAGTTTCTAACCCTTACAGTCGACATACCCAACGCTCTCACGCGACAAGTCATCCTAGGGTTCATCCTAACCAGTTCCTAATCAACTTTCCCTAGGTACCGTGTACCTATGGCTCTGATACCATCTAATCTGTCACGCCCCGAGTTTTAAAAATCCGGTCTAAAATTTTATTATTATTATTTTTTTTCAGAGTTCGCAAACTGGGCGTAACAGACCGCCACAGATATGGGAAATCCTTTATCCGAAGGACAGAGACTCCCCTATACATGCACGGCTAGGCTAATCCAATCATCAATCAGAGAGTAATAGATATCTCAAATAAACCATACTAATCATCGGGAATAATCCGAAATATCATACTATCATCAATCTGAAGTATCTGAATAAACTGGAAGCTGAAATAACATAAATGAAAGTCAACTACAGATAATCGGGGATCTCAATCATCGATCTATGTCATCAGGGGGACAGCTCTATCGTGACAGGCTCACTGGATCGTCCCGACATCTCACCACCCGACAGACCTGAAAGATGGTCACCCAGGGGGTGTGAGATACACTGTACATGTATCCCAGTGGGCACGACGAGCCGAGAAATAGCTAATCGTACCTACTGGGTACTAAAATCTGCGGATAGTAATAGATCAAGGGGTAAAGCTGAATATGAATAATCAAGTAATAACCGGTACTGAAATAAGGATGCTGAGTAACTGTATAGGCAGGCATCAATCAAAAGCTGGTATGTGAAATAAACTGGCATTGATTGGGTACTTGATATTCTTGTGATTGATGCATAGATTCTATATTTCCATGTTCTAGCATACTTTTCAGTACCTACTCCTGCTCTGTTATATTTGATTGATTCTGGTATTTTCCGTACCTGTGTATGCACAGTAGTATGATCATGATAGATTCGCTTATTATCTCTTGTGGATTTCGTTTACAGGATTTTCAGATTTGTCAGTTATAGCTTGATTAGCATCATTTATAGTACTCATTATGTACAGTTACTTGATTATGCTTCATGCCATCGTAGCCCTCAGCCCTACATGTATATATATAATGTATATACAATAGCAGTTTAGTCCTCCTCTTTTGACATTTTAGGTTTTGGTCCTTCTCAGTAGCTTTTAGTCACATCTAGGTCCCTCTCCAAGAAGTGGCACGCAAATCGAGGTACAAACTATAGGGATTATTGTGCAAAAACCACATTTTTTGCTATATTTTTCGCTTTTCGAGGCATTCCGATCGTCAATTTGAAAAACGAACTTCGCCACGACGTCCGGCTCGACGAATCCTATCAGGTAGCGATTTTCGTTTTTCGAGAAAACGCCTAGATGAATTTTGGGTCCATAATAACTGTGTCAAAATACAGTTTCTGCGCTTTTCGAGACTCTAGGGTCGTCAAACGGAGATTCCGTCAGTGCCATTGCGTCAAGAACGACGAAACCGTTCAAATCCACTATTTGAAGTGCTATGATCGGCTTCCGGATGGCGAATTGGCCCAAGGTTGGCTCTTAGGGAATTTCGAAACAGGGTTTACTGTGCACTACTGTTCCCTGCACTGTGCACTTAAGTCGCGGGTCCCGCCCGCTTCTTCGCTGATTTTAGGAAGATCCGACCGTCGGATCTGAACTTGCTGAATATGATTTTCGATCAGTTCGTCGAGACGGTCGCACTGGTGGTCTCGGATTTTCGAAATTAGGCTCGAATTGAAAGGCGATATTTCTGGCCCATTAATTGTGCAATTTACACTGCAGAAAAGGGGCACTGAGGCTACTCGTGCCATTTATGATCCAAAATCAACTTGACTTTTATTATTTTCATTTATTTAATTATTTACAAAAATTCGAATTCTTACATTGAATGTTTTTATGAAAGTTTTAAAATGATGAAATTGATTATGTGGAAATCAAATTTTAAAAGTAATTTTAAATTATGTTTGAAATTGTTAGGAGATTGCATTACATGTGATAAAAAAAATATAATAAAAAATATCACGTTTATTTTTTATATAATATTTTCCATATATTGCAATATATTTATTACGATATATTTTCTGTGATTTTACCGAAGAATATATAAGTATATCATGATATATTTTTGCTCCAAATTTATTTTATTTCAATACCAAATGAATCCTTACACTATTTTTAATTCAGAACTTTTTTTTTTTCAATATTTACTCAAATATTTTATTAAGCTAAAATTTATTATTTAAATTCAAAAAAAAAATTTGAAAGCTAAGCCAAACCCAATATAAAGCTTTAGAAAATATTAATATGGAAACACCAAATTTTAAGCCAAACCCAAGGCTCTAGAAAATGTTAATATGCAAACACCTATTTTAAACAAATTTTCGCGCCCTTTTCCTTTCCCTCCTAATGGTAAACCGCCTCTCTCTTTCCTTCTCGCTGATCTTCTTCTTCGTCTCACTCTTTTTCTTCCTTCTCCAACCAGGAAGATCTCTCCCAAGAAACCCACCTTCTCCTCCCATGTCTCCACCACCACCACCACCACCCCTCTCCCTTCTCCTCCTCCTCCTCCTCCTCCTGCTCCTCCTACCTTTCCCCTCCTCCTCCTCCTCCTCCTCCATTTTCGCCTTCGACTTCCCCTCCTTCTCCTCCGCAACCTCACCCTCTCGGCTCCTCCTCCCTCCTCCTCGGCTCCATCTCCCTCACCCATCCCCCCTCCTCCTCCACCCCCTCCTCCTCCGCCGCCGCCGTCCTCAGCCTCCCCGTCCCCTTCGCCGACCCCGCCACCAACGCCTCCGCCTCCTTCTCCACCGCCTTCGCCTTCTCCATCACCAACCCTAGCCCTAACCCTACCCATGGCGACGGCCTCGTCTTCTTCCTCTCCCGCGATCCCCTGCCCTTCGGCGCCCCCGGCCTCCACCTCGGCCTCTTCAACGCGTCGGCGCCGCCCCCGATCCCCCCGCCATTGTCGCCGTGGAGTTCGATACCCTTCTCGACGAGCGCTTCAACGACCCGAGCCCTAACCACGTCGGATTCGACGTCGCAACCCCGGAATCCCTGGTTACCGCCGATCTCGGATCCCACGGCCTCAATCTCACCAGCGGCAACTCGATCAATGCGTGGATCGACTACTCCCAGGGCGATCAAACCCTAAACGTCTCCATCTCCTACGCGAGCGAGAAGCCGCAGATCCCAATTCTATCCGCAAGATTCGACCTCGCGGCGAAGGCGGCGCCGTACATGTTCATGGGGTTCTCGGCGTCGGCGGCGGAGGGTAGCGGCGATGTCCACACCGTCGAAAGCTGGAGCTTCCGCGCTTGGGGCCTCCCCGGCCCGAACCTCAAGGCAGGGCCGACGCACAGCGTGACGAGGCCGATGTCGCGGCCCCAAAGAAACCCTCACAGCAACAAGAAGCTCAGCATAGGCTTCGGCGTCGTCGGCCCTGCGGCCGCCGGTGTCGCCCTTATGGTGTTTGTGTGTTTGTCTCTGAGAAAAAAGAACATTAAAATTAACGGAAAAGATAAGAAGATCTCGGCAACGGAGATTGCTAATTGGCCGAGGCTGTTCCGGTACACTGAGATATACAATGCGACGAGAGGGTTTCATAGCAATAGGATTATCGGGGAAGGAGGGTTCGGGACGGTGTACAAGTTTGTGAGTCCTGAGACAGGCGCGACATATGCGGTGAAGCGTTCGATGCAGTCGGAAAAGAACCGGGACGAGTTCGCGGCCGAACTTTCGATCATTATCGAGCTAAAGCACGAGAATCTTGTGCAACTCCAAGGTGAGTGCAAAAATGTCTACGCATATTCAGTTTGTTTATTTGTTTGGGACTACTATTGACGTGTGAATTGCCAACGCAAGGTTGGTGCACGGAGCATGAAGAGCTTCTGATTGTCTACGAGTTCATGCCCAATGGGAGCCTTGATAAAGTTCTTTACCCTCTGCCTGATTCCAGGGCAGCCTCGCCGGTCCTCAATTGGGCTCGAAGGTACATTTAGAACTAAATCATAGGGATATTTATAAATTAGCCAAATGCAATTGGATTCATGTTTCAATTTTTATCCCCATAGTTTCTATTGCAGCAAGTCAATCTTTAAGTTCCATTTTTTTGTTCTTATTATCATAGTTTTCTTTGCTAGAAAATTTAAAGCTAAGATCAAGTTTTAATGACAAAATTGAGATTGAGATCCAGCTTAAGGGTTAAACTTGGAATTCTCAGGATAAAACTCATTTTGGATTGTTATAATCTTAATTTCAATGGTTTACATGCTGTGCTTGTACTTCCTATCTCTTATCTGCAGTTTGCATACTGTCATGGTACTTCTTATATCGTATGTATAGCTAGAATCTCAGCTGTTTTTTTTCAGGTACATGTAGCTGTTGGAATTGCGTCGGTGCTTACCTACTTGCACCAAGAATGCAATCCGCAGGTGATACACAGAGACATAAAGAGCAGCAACATCATGCTCGACGCGGAGTTCAACCCTCGATTGGGTGATTTCGGGCTCGCAAGATTGAAACAGCCGAACGAAAGCCAGAATCGACCCTCACCGCCGGCACTATGGGCTACCTCGCACCCGAGTACCTACAATACGGAAAAGCAACTGAAAAAACCGATGTGTATAGCTACGGTGTCGTAGTGTTGGAACTTTGCAGCGGGAGGCGGCCGATTGTTGGAAGAGATCAAGGAGGAGGGAATGATTTGAGACATTTGAATTTGGTCGATTGGGTGTGGGGGTTGTACGAGGAAGATAGATCGTCGAAGCAGCGGATCGGAGATGAACGGGGAGTTTGATAGGGAGGAGATGGAGAGGATGTTGCTTGTCGGGCTGAGCTGCGTGAATCCGGTGTCAGTGGACAGGCCGAATATGAGGAGGGTTTTGCAGGTTCTGAATTGCGAGGCGGGGCCCTGGCTGTCCCCAGAACAAAGCCGAAGCTCGCATTAACGTCCAGTGCTAACATCTCCATTGAAGAGATTGTCTCGGATTGATCCGCGACCAGAAAATGCTGAAATTTTGAGGTATGAGCTTTTCCTTTTTCTTGTAAAGTAAAATTGAAAGCAAATGTGCATAGATCATGAGGGTCCAATTGTATGTGACCCAACTGTAGTATAAATTCTTTAAACTGTAAATAGTGTATACAAATTTTGTTCCTTGAGAGCTTATTCAGTTGACAAATTAAAACAACTGAAACAAAAAGCTGCAAGAATTTGTGGATACTTGATATAGAGAGATTCACTTTGATGACTTCTGTTGTTGATGTTTTGTGCTTTGCTTCGTACTTTGAGAAGGCGAAGATTTAAAGGTGATAAACCGTCGATATTTTTAGAGGAGATTGTCACAGACTGATTGATGAACTCAATATAACCTTGTGTTAAAACATTAATGCCAAAATAGATCTAACTCAAAGTTCATATTTTTGGATTACGACTGCTTTGTTCTTTTCCCCCCATTTAGCCTACTAATGTTGTTAATTTGTAAGCATATTTAGTGGATTCGATTTGAATCGAACCGATCGATGCGGAGAAACTCAGAATTTTTGAGGTAAATGGTTTGTATGCTAAGATAAATCAAATATCAAATTTGTACATTCTGGGATTATTATTATTATTATTATTATTATTATTATTATTATTTTCCTTTTGCCTTTTCAAAATAATGTTGAAAGTCAGTTCAAATTCATTGGTTTTTATATAATAAACTGATTCTTTCGCTGAAACTTAGGTCTCGTTTGGTTGTGCTTCTATTTTTTCTATACGGCTGTAAATATTTTTCCTGTTTTCTAATTATATGCCATTTTATACTGGGGGCGCACATTGCAAGCTAACAGAAAAAGAAATAGAAGCTGTACGAAACAGGCTTTTACATTACTGGGTTTACAAATGAAAACAACTGAAACAGAGAATTGAAACAGTGGCTCTACTGTCAAAGGGTTTAAAAATTCGAATCAAATTCATATCTAAATTTGAATTTAACGAAAAATTTGAAACCCGAAATTGAACACGAACTCAAAATAATTACTTTTTTAACAATATTTCAGATCGTACTGGGCCTGGACTCTAAATATTTAAAATACTAATTTAAATATAACATCATATATATATATATATATATATATATATATATATATATATAATAAATTTAGGTTCGGATTGGATTTTGATTTGGATATTAATAAAATTTATATTCGAATTCAAATCCGTCGGATATTTATTTTTTATATCCGTATTCAAAACTATATCTAGTATCGGATAAATTTGTTTTGTTCGAATTTACGTTTGGATAAAATTTTAAGTATCATATCCAATGGCAACCCTACTTTAGGAAGAATAGGTATGCTCTATTACCAAAATGGAACAATCTTAAAAAAAAAAAAAAAAAACAAAATACAGTACAATAAAGCCAATTGATTGGGACTACTATTATTTTTATTTTTTATTTTCTATATGAGTCCTTATCTAAGGGTGTAAAATGGGTTGGACGGCCTACGTCCCGATCCGGAACGGGATTTGGGTCGAGCACGGCACGAATTTTGTAGCACTCACATCAGTCTGGCCCGGCTCGAAACATCAGATCGTGATAGGCTTGGACTTTTTAGTCCGTTGGCCTGGACCGGCCCGAAATGAGCCTAGGCCTTGCCGAGTCTAAGGGCAGGCTCCGGCCGGGCATGGCATGGCCGTATGAGCCGTGCCTACCGGGTGGCACGGCTCGGGGCCTTGGGAGTTGGGGGAAGTGCTTCGGGGGTTGGGAGGGATACTTTCAAGGGTCTGTCATGGCAGACACCTGGGAGTGAGTATTTTGATCCTATTTGGACCAAAATATTTTCTTCCAATAGTCAAATTTTTTACTGTTGGGAGAGTATTTTGTTCAAAAAAATATTTAATTTTTTAAAATTTTAAATATTTTAAAATTTTATTATTTTTATAAATATTTTGTAAATTTTTTACTAATATATCATTTATAAAATTAGTTTGTTAATTTTTATTTTGAAATTTGTTTTTGTTGGAAATAGCAATCCAAACTTACTTTAAAAGTTAATTAGAGATAGAGTTTATCCAAATTATATTTTAAAGTTTATTTATGATTTGTTATAATTTAATAGCTATATATATCTAGGTATAGTAATTAGATAAAAGATGGCCAGAATATTTTTTATTAATAAAGTATTACTTATTCTCGAATGTCTCTTCTTCATTGTTGAGACCAGAATTTTCACCATTTTAGGAAGCAACACGTGGCATCTACCGTCGGCCGAAGACATAATCTGACAACGTAAAGAGTCAACCAACAGAAAAAGACTCGCGTCTCGATTGATACCGATCTTAGTTGCGTAAGAATACAGCACGCGACGCATGCTATCGGCTGAAGGCATCAGCCGATAGGAAAAGCAGCCGATAAGAGGAGTAACACCTCACCCAAGGTCGACTTCGGCCGTTACTAGACCATACCAGTCAAGAGACGAGGAAAGCGAGAGTCCAAGATAGCTTTTCGGCTGCTCGAGCCGAGAAGGGAAAGATCTTGGAAAGAACGAGTGCGAGATTCGGGCGTGAATCTCACAACTGACCCGAAACGGCAAGCCGCGCCCAGTACTGGAAAGTGCCGAGGATCACACCCTGGTGCAATGACAAGGGGACGAATCTGGACGGAGAAGCGACTACTATTCCGATTCAGGACCTTCGGTTCAAAAGAAAGTGGTTGCTGAATATCTGATAACTTCGCCCAATTTATGTTGATAATTCAAATCGGCGTCTAATAATATAGTTTGGGGAGTGTATAAATACCCGAACCATCGAAGGAAAAGGGGTCCGACAACCTCGTAAGCACGGTACCACCCCAGCTTCTTCATTTATCTAGGAGTCGGTTAATTTAATTTTTCATACCTACATTTACTGCTTTTCTAGGAGTTAACTTATAATCCTTCTATCCTTACCTTCTTTTTTGTATTCCCTTCTTCAAAATTAATATAAAATATAAACCGGCCCATTCAGTCGTATCTTTATTTGTACATTTAGAGTGTAAACCGGCTCATCAGTTGTGTCTTTATTTGCTTTATTTGTGTTTAAACGTTGCAATCGGCTTCTTAGCCGTACATTTATCCCTCATCTCGGTTCGGCTGTTCTAAGTCGAAACTGGCGATCCCCTCGACCTCCGTAAATCCGATTCGACTGTCATCGGCCGAGCGATCGTGAGAGTTACTAGAGGAGAACCCGGCCGAGCGGATCCCTCCTCGGCCCGATCGCTTGATTGTTGGCACGCGGCACACTTCGACACCTCTGGAGGGTCACTCAGGGGCCGATCGCGCGCAAGCCACAATTTGGCCCCAACGTTCATATTATTGTATTCTAGAATTTTAGATCTTGAGATATATAATCGGTATCAGCGTTATCAGCATGAATACCGTTTCCAATAATTGGTATCAGACCTTTTCACGCTTCCAATATTTTTATATAATTTAAATAAAATTAAGAAATAAAAAAATAATGAGCCAGTCCAAAGTTTGGGCCAGCTTGGCACGACTGGTGCCGGACAGATCGGGGTCGTGCTCGGTCGGGGTCCAAGAACTTTGGCCCAGCAAACTGGGCTGACCCTGGCTATAGTTTCGGCCTGGGTTAATGCAGGCCGGCACGACCAACATTACACCTCCAAGCCTATCTCACAAAGACCTATAAGTACCAACTGATATTAACTTAAGGCTGGAAATATGTGTTCAAATTTAAACTCACATTACAACTTGAATTTTCAACGGCAATACTTGCAACTAGGTACCTACCCACTAGAAAGCTATAGGGTTTTTGTATAGAGAGTATAGACGTGAATAATTATAAGATAAGTTATCTGAATTATAATTTATTTGAATAATGAGTTATTTTAAATTATTTATCTAAATTTTAAAATTTTAATTTTACTATCTAATCTTTCAATTTATTTAATTGAGTCAGTCAACTTTAAAATTTAAATACATCGTTTATCTTTATAGATTTAGTTAGTACACTTCATATATTTTTTACAATTATAAATTTATTTAAATAATTAATTCGTTTAAATTTTAAAGTTAAAATATCATTGATTAACTCAAATCAAACAAATAAAAAAGATTGAGTTGTAGCAAGTAGTTAGTTTAAAATTTAAAGTTAAACTACTGACTCAAATTAAATAAATTAAAAAATTATATAATAAAATCAAAATTTTGAAAGACTAGATAGCTAATTTAAAATATTTTATAATTCAGATAAATTTTGTACGTATTAATCAAAGTGCTTTTTTCTTTATCATCATGGAATAGAATTTGACTTTCCCATTTTGTCCTGTAGAAAGATTCTAAACTTTAAAAAATTTAAAAAATTTAAATTCACCACCTTAATAATTATTTAATTTTAATTAATATTTTTTTTATGAAATTTCGTCAAATTTTGTAAACTACGTCAAATGAGTTATTGTGAAGTGATATGGAAAGAACACTAATTCTTCAACTTTTACCAGATTGCAGATAATTATCTAAACTTCATCTAGTTTGTAAATTAACAATTAAATTTAGTCAAATTATTACTTTGAACCGTTTGTTTGAGCAAATCAAAAACCTACACGGCATATAGGGCTTGTTTGGTTTATTTTTTGAAAAAATAATTCTGCTGAAGTAATTTTGGTTTGAAAAATTACTTATAGTTAAAAACTGTAAAGCATCTGGCTGAATAATACAAGAAAATATTTTTTTCTGAAATAATTTTGTAAAATTATTTCACAAATTTTCTAAAATAATTTCATAAATTTAAACTTTAAATTCTAAAATTTAAAATTTTAAAATACTAAAATTTTAAAAATTAAAATTTAAAATTTTGATATTTTAAGTTTCAAAATTTTAACTCTGTCATTCAAAATTTTCTAATTGATAGAGTTATTTACTTCATTAAAAAAAGGTCAACAAGGTTATAAGTTCATTTTAAAAAAATAATATCCTTTTGAACATATTTATAATTATTTTTTATTTTTTTTTATCAAAATATATCTATTATTTTAATAAATAAGAAGAAGAAATATCATAAATTAAAAAAATTTTGAAAAAAAAAAATGTTAATCCAGTTATACAATAGACAGATGAAAGTTTGGAGATATTAAAATAAAATATTTCAGGTGGTGATAAACCACTTAAATATTTTTATCACGTATCATACATATATATATTATATAAAAGAAAAAAAAAAGTAGATATTAATAAAATTATTTAAATGTGCTTTTAAATATTAGAGTTAAGACCAAGAATGGTTATAAATCATTGATTTTTGTACAAAAATAAGATTTAAGTAGACAATATCATTAAAAAATATCATTTTTGTTGATTTTTTTAAAATTTTTTAATGACTATAGTATATAAATTCCTTACTATAATTCTAATTTTTAAGGATCGAATTTAATTATACAGATTGACTATATAGAATTAACACGGTATATTTTATTTTGTATCAATAAGTTATAAATATATAACTTATTAATATTTTATAATTTTGCTTCTATTACCTACCCGATGCATTGCGCGGGTCACTGCACTAGTTTAAATTTATTTATTATGTTTTATTATGGATAAAAATTGTCAGCCTTATGTTTGTTGTCTTATTCTTTATTTAGTTAATATTTCTACTTTTTCAATATTTGCAAATATCAATTTAATTGCAGTGTTGAATGGCACAAATTTCAAGAATTGAAAAGAGAACGTTATGATTGTTCTCAGTTGCATGACTCTGAACCTTGCGCTACCGATGGAACAACCCCATTCTCTTACAAATAAAAGTTTCACTGAGGATAAAAGGGAATTTGAGAAGTGTGAATGTTCTAATCACATGAGTCTCATTGTCACGCCCCGGAGTCGAAATTGCGACCCGCGCCCGCCAACAGATCAGCCGCCCATACGGGAAGCCCCGTATAGACGAAGCGTCTAACCTGCAAAAGATAATACTACATCTATGTGTATGTGTGTGTGTGTGTGTGAGAGAGAGAGAGGAAGACATAACGGGAGTCCCAATCTAACACTAATAAAAAAAATTCTATGACGGCTCTATCTCCGAGGATAAGGGAATAGACAGAAAATATCCCGCTATTTTGCATACCATGAACGAGGGTGAATCACAAGAAAAATCCATCGTTTACAATCAATCTTTAGAAATAAAAAATCATGGCAGAGGGTATGATCTAATTTTTATATGGTATAATAAGTACAAGCCGTAGTTCATCATCATTTTGTTCATGATCGGCGGGCGAGCTACAACAACTGACAGTCGAGATCAACGTGGTCTGTTCTACGCGCCCGTCCTCTTCAAGACCCTCGGCTTCGACGCCAACGCTGATGCCTCCCTTATGTCGTCCTCCCGTCATCATCGGCCTCATCAAAGTCTTCACCACCTTAATTCGTCTCCGTCTTCACCGTTGATCGGTTCAGCCGGCACGCGCTCTTTCTGTAGGGCATCGTGCAGATAATAGTGTCCTAGGTTGTGACACCCCAATAGTCCCATATCGGATGTGAATGGAATTATGAATGGATATATAAAAGACATAGACACTAGTAATAAAAACTAGCCTTATGTATTTTGGGCTGTGGTTTGGGCCCAACGAGTTATTATTGCTAGTGACGAGTCTCGACTGAGTCAAGGTCTAAATGATAGGGTTAGCGAGACAAGTCTCACATCGTTTGGAGATGGATTGTTTGTGTGTTTGGACAGACGATGACGTCAAGACTAAACGGGAGGAGTCTAATAATTGGGTTTAAAAATTTTGGGTTGTGGTTTAGACTTGCTAGTGGGTCGGATCGGTACATAGGTCGTGGTGGTGGTGCTTATAGGGGTGTTCGGCAATGACGGCATCAGCACCATCTACAAGGGCTACGCCCTCCTCGTCATCATCTTTGTCGTAGCCTTCGCCTCATCGTGGGGCCCGCTCGATCGGCTGGTTGGTCCCCAACAATCGAGATCTACCCATTGAAGATCTGTGGTATTAATTGTTCGATAAGAAAGCCAAAATTTGGCCCAAGTCCAGTTTTATTTTTATTAATTAATTTTCTGTCATTAATTATTAATTATGTATGTTGCTAAGAGTTCGTCATTGTTGAAGCCAATGCATGCACACATTTGATCCACTGATCTTTTTTAAACCTTATTTTTAACTTGGAACTCCTATCATGCATGTAGCTACTAATAAACATTTACCTAATATATACAACTTTTTCTGTGCAAATATATATACATGCACCTATCCTAGATTGAAGACAATATTGAACATAATTTCCGTTCGGCAAAGACTGCGCAAATACTTAACATTGCAAACAACAAAAAATATTCCCTCCTTTTTATTTTTCGTTCGTAATTATAAAAAGAATACAAATTAATAAATAATGCAGGATATAATGATAAAGCCATTTCCGAATATTTCTTTCCATCCTATGATAGATATGTTTTTGACTCACAAGGCGGGAATAATAAGTTGTTGTCTAGATCCTACAATTTAACCATTTAGAACATGTACATCGCATAGCGCAATCAAGTAGCTTGTTCCTTATAGGACGGCCGATCACGCGCCGAACGTGCTAGTTTTTCTGCCAACATGGATATCATCATCGGAGATGAACTTGCCCCAAAACCAATGCTTCTTCCATATGAGGATCATCTCCTCAATGGGTACATTCTTGGTCTCCGGCAGGAATAACCCAATGAAGATGGTCATGACAAGCACCCAACCGCCGAAGAAGTAGAAGAGGCCGAACTTCAAGTGGCAGAGCAATGTGAGGAACACCTGTCCAATTATGAAGGTGAAGAACATGTTCACTGACACGTTAATGCTTTGGCCGGCGGATCTGATTTCGAGCGGGAAGATCTCGCTGGGGACCAGCCAACCGAGGGGGCCCCACGACCATGCGAAGCCGGCTACATACATGCAGATGAAGAGCACCACACAGCTCGCATATCCCTTGGATAGATTGGTGCCAACACCGCTTGTCCCAAATTGGATCCCAATCAAGGTCCCCACAATGATCTGTACACAAGGGAGCTGATTCATTAGAAGAACGGGAATGGCAACGGTAACAACATTGCTACTTCATATGATTTTGGGTTGCTAATGTAAGAGTTGATCCTCAAAGCATTTCCATCTATAAAAAACGGTCACTAACTAGGTAGCACAAAACTATAACTTTATCTATATGCATGATAGATGACTACAGCAAGATAATTCGTCACTGTGATCACCAAATTAAGAGTCAAAGAAAAAATACGATCTTAACTAGTAGAATATTTCTGTGTTAAAAAAAAAAAACAAAAAGTTATCACAGGCTTATGTTCGTCAACCAGCCGGCAACAAAAGTTCATACCTGGCATATGAGCATTTGGGTGCCACCCTGTAGGAAGAGTGCCCTACGGCCGACTCTGTCGACGGTGGCTATAGAGACGAAGGTAGCAAACATGTTGACGAGGCCTGTAATAACAGCAGACATGAGCGCGGCATCATCTCCAAAGCCAATGGTCTTGAAGAGAACAGGAGAATAGAACATGATCACGTTGATCCCGGTAAGCTGTTGGAAGAAGGGAATGAGAACAGCCATGGTGAGTGCCGGCCTATACTTTTTCTCCAATATGTTCTTCCAAGGGTGCTTGATGGTCTTTGACTCCTCGCTTGCGGCCACAAGGTCATCGTACTCATCTTGAACATCGTCGGTGCCGCGGATCTTTGAGAGCATTGATCTCGCCTGCTCGGCATGCCCTCGCTCGATGAGCGAGTTTGGGGTGTCGGGGAGGAGGAGAGAACCGAGGGTAATGATGACGGCAGGGACTGCTGCAAGTCCTAAGCTGATGCGCCAGCCCCAACCTCCAGCGATCTTCGCAGTTGCATAGTTAATGAGGTTGGCGGCCAAAATTCCGATCGTGATCATAAGTTGGAAGCCAATGTTGAGCATCCCACGGAGTTTTGGTGGAGCCATCTCCGAGAGGTATAGCGGCACGGACTGCAAATTAATGACGAAAAGAAACAAAAAACACAGTTCAATTGGTTAAGAAGGGGAATATGGAGAGTTTTTGTAAAGAAAGGTTTTAAAACTTTTAATTAAAGCTTGCCAAAACTTTGAAACTTGACAAGGTTTTACCACCGCGTTCCGAAAACAAGGTTTGTTTTAAATCAAAGTACAACCCCCGGGTACGTTGAGGTAATAAAGTCAAAACTTTTAACTAAAGCTGAGATTCTCATTTCGAAATGCGCTTTAGTTATTCAATGTGTTCTGAATTGTACCAAAGATATTAAACATATATTACTTAATTTTACGAATATGTTACCTGATTGGCGAAGCCAACGCCAATGCCAAGAAGGATGCGACCTAGGATAAGCATGAGCACGCTCTCAGCCGCACCGTTGATGACTGCACCCACCAAAAAGGTGACGCCTCCACTAAACATAGACCACTTGCGTCCAAATATCCTCGTCACTGTCGCCGCAAAAAATGATGCTACCAATGCAGCCAAGTAAAGCGAGGACGTGAATAAAGTCAACAGCTCGCTGTCGAACTTGCAGTACTGATTCGTGCTCACATTCTCCTTCTCCGTATGGTACACGGAAGGAAAGAACTTGAGCAAGAATGAATCCATCGATGTCACTCCCCCTTTTTATTTTCATTAACAGACAAAGACAAAGACAAAGACAAAAGCATATCCTGATTAGAAACACAAAGGACAAAGAAAGAAAAAACATCAATTGTATGATCTCCATAGATTACCAGAAATGCCGAGATCAAATCCGAAAATGAGACCACCGGAGGACGCCACGAGGCAGGCGAGGAATACAAAGAGTGTCATCTTGCCTGGATACTCCTTTCCTCCAGAAACACTAATGACTACACCGCCCGCCATTGAATATTTTTTAAGGAAGAGGAGGACAATGGCAGGTCGATAGGAAGCCAAGAAGTGAAGAGAAGGAGGAGATGATTTTGGAAAGCGAGGCGCAAGGTGTTCCTTATATAGATGAGTTGAGGGTGTGAGTTGAGGTGGCACAAATTTCCATTGTAAGATAATGGAATAATCAATTAGGGAGGAAAACAACTCTTAATGTCCTAATTATAGTCTCCAAGGGTAATAGATTTTTGGTTGGCTGCTCTTACCAAAAAAAAAAAAAATCGAGCAATCTGGCTTCTGACTGTTATAGCTAAATTTGGTGTGGTATATTGTTAAATCTGTACTTGTGAGAGCTTAAAATTCGACTCTCTCTTTGTAATATCTAAAACTGGCCTATAGGTATTTCTTTTTACCTGTTATTGCACCACATTTCTACTAATTTTAGACGAGAATGCAACAAATTACCTTATCTTTCTTTAGTCATCTATCTAAACTAGATGATCCTATCTGAATATTACAATTATCTATCCTTAGCCATCTATCTGAACTAGATGGTCCTATCTGGATATCACAATTTAAAGGTTATCTTCGTTCCCTGTGTTTAGGTGTTCCTTTTTTTTTATATTCAACGTTCTCTTTCACTTTTCTAAAGAAATAGGATAATGCAAGCTTATATACCCACCTTTTATGAAACTGTCTGTGCTATTTATGAAAATTAAATGTACTTAGGACACAAGTCTATAAATTCAGGAGCAAGAGCATCCTACAATTAATTCTGTAACTAACATGCTGCAGTTGCAAATGAACTAAAGATGGTGGCGCAGCCGGTACAAGGAAAAGAAGAGAAAAGGAAGATAAGTGTGCCCAAAGAAACATGATTCTCAGTAAATTTCATTGCATTGGGAGGTTTTGCTCTGGGGCATCATAATTTTAACTATGAAGGCGTGCTCGTGAAGACCCATTAAACTCGCAAATCGCAATGCATTTTGGCCGGCAGAGAAAACAAAAAAATATAATCTAAAAAATAAAAAAAATAAAAAAAAAAAAAAAAAAAAAGGATTACGTACTACATGAAAATGCTGGCAGAAGTGGAGTGCCAAATTAGATCGATCCAGTTTCAATTTTTCTCCCACCCCTACCTCTAGCTTCAAAATAATACGACCGGCTCGATACACGTTAAAAAGAACTACAAACTTCTAACTAGATATCTACACTATACAAACACAAAATAATAATAATAGTAATAATAATGATGATAATAAGAGATCTATTTTTCTCTTTAGTCTTTCAAAACAAGGTAACAATCACAAAAGTGCATGCATACATATGCTATTACCCAGAATTAAGAAGCAATACCAGAAGTATAATTTGGTCATTTATGATATATATTATTACAACACGCAGTTGGAATTGCCAACTGCCCATCCAAATTAATCTATCAAAATACAAACGGCAGCCATCAAACACCTCTTCAGCAATCAGAATGGTATCATATTACAATAAATCCAGAACAGGAGAAAGAAAAATGAAAAAAAGAAAAGACTAGAAACAGACATAGTCATAACAAAAAATCATATGGAAGGCTCCAAGTTTCATATAGACATAGTCATGGGCAGAATCTTCTGCGCAGAAGAGACTTGCGGCTTGATCTCCCAGTAAGTCATCTATTCAGCCTCTTCAGGCACGACGAAAGGCAACGAGATCTCCCTAATCATCAGATCACCACAGAAGGGGCACTCGCTCGCCACTACATCATCCAACTGCGACCTTAGCTGCCATAAGTTATGACAAACAGTGAGAACATGATAGGATGTTAGCTCCACATGATACAATCACAGGCGCAATCTCTAATGCACAGATACTTCAAAAAACAGTCCGTATCCGTATCCGATACGTATCGAACACGGATACGCACTCGATATGCGCCCGATACGTATCGGATATGTGATTGAAGTATCTGAAATTTTAAAAAAATAAAATAAAAATCGGATACGGATTGGATACTTTGGGATACGGCGGGACACGTTTCGGGTACGACAGGACACGTTTCAGTATACGGTCGAGATACGGGAGACGTATTTTCGAATCTAAACGGGTCGGATTTTAAAATTTTTAAAAATACCCGCATTCAAAACCATAAGAAAAAAAAAAAAAACTCCATTTCTTTTGGTCTAAACTGGTCGAATTTTAAATTTTTTAAAAACACTCGCATCCAAAACCATAAGAAATTAAAAAATACTATATTTCTTTTCTGTTACGGTGATGGGCCTCCAAATATTTTCTATATACTTGTTATGGTATATAGGAATCTCCACAAAAATAGAATGGAAAAGAGAAGAGAGAAAGACAAATAATAAAGAATCTGGTACGTTTTGGTGGAAGCAAACTAAACTTGTCTTTATTGAAAAAATAACTTCATGCCCACACGTCTTTCTTTGGCCTCACTAATTAATTAATGCGACTCCGGCTTCATTAACAATCATAATAGCCCGACCTATCTATTTATAGATTATTATACACAATCCTATTCCAATTAGATATCCTATCTAATTAGATTTATCTTTATCAAAATTTAACCAACCAAATATCTTAGATAATCTAATTCTAACTAATTAGCATTATCTCTAACACTCCCCCATAATGCTAATGTTCTTCACACCGATCTTCTCTCGACAAAATATGAATTTTTCCAATGGTAGCGGCTTTGTAAAAATATCGGCCATCTGTTCTTCGGTAGAGCAGTGTATCAACTCGACTTGACCGTTAGCGATCTGTTCACGAATAAAATGATGTCGCAGTTCGATGTGTTTGGTTCGGCTGTGATGAACTGGATTTTTCGCCATTGCGATAGTCGATTGATTATCGCAATAAATTACAGTTGGATCTTTTTGCTCGTACTTCAAATCTGTTAAGATTCGCCGCATCCAGATTGCTTGACATGTAGCAGTCGTAACCGCTATGTATTCGGCTTCTGAAGATGATAGAGCCGTCGACTGCTGTTTTTTGGAAGACCAACATATTGCTCCTGCACCAAAATTGAAGACGAACCCGCTCGTGCTTCGTCGATCATCTACCGAACCTGCCCAATCACTATCAGAACAACCAAAAAAATAAAAATCGTTAGCGTTAGTATACCACAGTCCGTGGTCTCTTGTTCCTTTCAAGTATCTCAATATCCTTTTCGCCGCTCCCCAATGAATTTTACTTGGGCTTTGCATAAATCTCGATAACAAAGATGTCGCATATATAATATCCGGTCTACTGTTACCAATATAGAGTAAACTCCCAATCAGACTTCTGTACAAACTCGAATCAATTTTTTCTTCTCCATCATCCAATGATAGCTTCATATTCGTACCCATTGGATTTTGCACAGGATTGCAATTTTTCATATTAAACTTCTCAAGTAAATCATCAAGATATTTTTTCTGACAGATAAAAATTCCATTATCTTCTTGTTTTACCTCTAAACCCAAAAAATAACTCATGGGGCCAAGATCAGTCATCTCAAATTCAATCATCATATTTTTCTTAAAATCATTGATCAAATCTGTACTGTTTCCAGTGTAAATCAAGTCATCAACATAAAGGCAAACAATCAAAATCTCCATACCTCGAGATTTGATATAAAGTGTGGGTTCACTTTCACTTCTAGAAAATTCGTTTTGAATAAAGTGCGAATCGATCCGACTATACCAGGCTCTTGGTGCCTGTTTTAATCCATATAACGCCTTTCGTAGTCTGTAGACTTTATCTTCTTGTCCTTTAATTTTGTAGCCCTGCGGCTGCTCAACAAAAACTTCTTCATCCAAAAATCCATTAAGAAAAGCTGATTTAACATCAAATTGAAAAACTTTCCATTTATTTTGTGCAGACAAAGCCAAAACAGTTCGGATAGTATCAAATCTAGCTACGGGTGCAAAGGTTTCATTAAAATCAATACCTGCTTGCTGTAAGTAACCTTTTGCAACTAAACGTGCTTTTAATTTCTGGATCGATCCATCTGGTTTATATTTTGTCTTGTATATCCATTTCAGCCCGATAACTTCTTTTTCTGTGGATGGTTCAACAAGCTCCCATGTATTATTTTTCTCTAGCGCTGCAATTTCTTCATTCATAGCTTTACACCAATCATCAGATTTTGCCGCTTCCTCGAAAGTTTGTGGTTCTCCACATTGTGTGTACATGCACTGCTCATATATTTCACTAAGCAATTTTACCTTTCTCGGTGTTGTCTCAGGCGAAGTTCCTGGAGAAATTCGTGGTGAAGCATGTGGTGTTGTTTCAGTACTTATAGTATTTTCACCATTGTTCTTATTCTCAATAGTAGTTTCATCTCCTAACATCGGAAGTGGATTATCCTTTACTTTTGCACTCCAATCCCAACCTTTTTGTTCATCAAATATAGCATCACGACTTATAATTAAGGAGTTAGTAACAGGATTATAAAATCGATAGGCTTTACTTCTTTCGCTATAGCCCACAAAAATACACTTGCTACTATTATTATCCAATTTTTGCCTATTTTGTGATGGAATATGAACAAAAGAAACCGATCCAAAAATTTTAAAATGCTTTACCTTCGGTTTCCAACCTGTCCATGCTTCATAAGGTGTAATATTATCCAGCGCCAAAGTTGGGCTTCTATTAAGAATGTATGCTGCAGTAGATACCGCTTCTGCCCAGAATTTATTTGGAAGTCCTTTCGCTTTCAACATACTTTTTGCCATCTCTACTAAACTTCGATTTTTGCGCTCAGCAACGCCATTCTGTTGAGGCGTGTAACTGGTTGTCAACTGCCTGCGAATACCATTTGATTCACAAAAATTTTCAAATTTATTAGAAATAAATTCTCCCCCTCGATCTGTACGGAGAGTCCTAATATAATAACCGGATTCGTTTTCGACCAAGTTTTTAAATTTTCGAAAAACATCAAAAGCTTCGGATTTATTTTTAATAAAATAAATCCAAGTCATCCGACTGTAGTCATCCACGAAAACCACAAAATAATAATTGCTGCTGAGCGACGGTGTCTGCATCGGCCCACAAACATCAGCATGTATCAATTCTAGTGGTTCTTTGGCTCTCCAATTGCTGTTTCTTGGAAAAGAGTCTCTGTGATGCTTTCCTAACACACAACTTTCACATACAGAACCATTATTATGCACCAAAGGCAAACCATCAACCATATTCTTTTTATGTAATAAATCAAGCCCCTTAAAACTCAAGTGACCATATCTATAGTGCCATAACCAATCATCATCTAGCACTACTTTCATTGCAACATGAACAGGAAAAACTTTATTTTCTGTCATCGGAACTTCAAAAAATAAATCCCTTTTATATTTATCTTTATAAATAGTGCACTTAGAATCTTCAAAAATAAGCGAATAACCTTCTTTCAAAAATTGGCCCACACTAAAAAGATTGGAATTCAAACCAGGAACATATAAAACATTATTTATTTTTTGAATTCCTGAAATATTTGCCTCAATTGTACCTCTTCCATGCACGTCCTGAACATAGCCATCACCCATCGTCACTCGGCCTTTAACAGATTTATCCAAATTAATAAAGTTCTCTTCTTTTCCTGTCATGTGACTGCTACAACCACTATCGACATACCAAATACTGTTAGCAGCTTTTTCTGATGAACGACATGCAAAAAGTACATTATCGTTTTCATTATTTCCTTGAGCAAAATTAGCGTTTTGTTGTTTCAATCGACAAAATCGCTCGATATGGCCAAATTTCTTACAATAATAACATTGAATATTTTTATAATTATGGGGCTGATCATTACCTCTGTAGGTTCTCTGATTTTGATTACTTGATCCTTCACCGTTTCTGTTATTGTATCCACCCGATCTACCACCGCGACCTCTACCACGGCCACGACCACGACCACGACCTCTACCATGGTCTCCAGATGCTGAAGCTTGGCGATTAGAAGTATCTGCTTTATCTTTTTCATTGCCTTTCGATTCGCTTTGAAAAGCATGCTCAGAAAAATTTTCTGTTCTATCTTTTCGTTCCTCATGTGCTAAGAGAGAACCAAGAAGTTCGCTACAAGACAATTTAGATAAATCTTTTGCTTCTTCTATAGCAGAAACTACATCACCGAATTTTTTCGTCAAACTTCTTAAAATTTTTTCAACTACTGTTTGATCAGAAATTTCTTCACCATAGGTACGCATCAAGATAACTAATTCCATAACTCTAGAATAAAAGGTATGAATATTTTCTTTTTCTTCCATAAATGAAGTCTCAAATTTTCTTTTTAAAGTTTGAATTTTAATTCTGAGTACCTTTTCGTTACCTTGGTATTCCTTTTGTAATATATCCCATGCTTCTTTCGATCGGGTAGCGCCGGCAATGTGGGAAAATATTGAGTCGTCAATAGATTGTTGAATAAAGAAAAGCGCCTTCGCATCTTTTTTCAGATTCTCTCCAGTTGCTTCCTTACATCCTTTTTCAACAAAATCCCATAGATCTTGGGATCGCAGCAACGTCCGCATCTTCACGCACCAAAAATCATAATTGTCTCCTTTGAATATTGGGAATCCTTGTGCAACTCCATTGGCACTGTTAAATGCCATCGGTATCTTCTTCTCTTGAAAACAAGGCTCTGATACCACTTGTTACGGTGATGGGCCTCCAAATATTTTCTATATACTTGTTATGGTATATAGGAATCTCCACAAAAATAGAATGGAAAAGAGAAGAGAGAAAGACAAATAATAAAGAATCTGGTACGTTTTGGTGGAAGCAAACTAAACTTGTCTTTATTGAAAAAATAACTTCATGCCCACACGTCTTTCTTTGGCCTCACTAATTAATTAATGCGACACCGGCTTCATTAACAATCATAATAGCCCGACCTATCTATTTATAGATTATTATACACAATCCTATTCCAATTAGATATCCTATCTAATTAGATTTATCTTTATCAAAATTTAACCAACCAAATATCTTAGATAATCTAATTCTAACTAATTAGCATTATCTCTAACATTTTCTCTATCGATCAATTTCAGTGGAATTGAGCGGAACTCCAAAGAGCGAAACTGAGCGGAACCCCGACCTTGGCGAGCGGAAACAACGGTGGAGATTGGAAACCCTAAATCCCAAACCCTGCTTGTGGCCATCTTCCTTGTGGACGCTTGTAGCCGGCAGCGAGCTCTTGGTTCTCTCTCTCTCTCTCTTATTAAACTCCAAAAGCTTTTAAGTTTTAAATCTCTCTTTCTCTCTCTCTTATTAAACTATATAGACCTTTAAATCTCCCTTTCTCTCTTCTTTTTTTCTTTAGTATTAAATGTCATGGTTTAGGTGTTTAGGGTTTGGTTTGATTGTTGCTTTTTTTTTTTTAAATTGGCCAATAATGTTACCAACCTATAAAGATTTTTTTTTTCTCTTTTTTTTTTTTAAATGCTAGCATATTTTTTTTTCCTGTTCAAGTCTTAAAAATTTATAGTTTATATACTAGAAGTTTAGAACCTTATACAAATATAGTATTTGAAAATAGGCAAAATATGATTGAAGGATTAATTATTTTACGAATAATTTTATTTAATCAATCCAGAGAGGTTTTATTTAATCATATATGTAATTGCATTGTACTTTTCCATATTGAAATTGTATATTAATATATGATTGTATGTGCGATATAATTTTATAATTTATAAATAATGTTATGCTAATTACATCTATTTATCTTGTCATGAATAGGAAATCAATAGTGAAAGCGAAGCTTCTACCGGTGGTAGTGGCAGTGGTAGTGGTACCGGAGGTAGTGGCAGTGGTAGTTCAAGTAGCATTAATGATAATACTCCATTATGGAAGTATGTAAGAAAGGTGGAAAAGTTAGGGGATGGTGGAGGAAACATGAGGTTTGAATGCAACTTTTGCAAACAAGTTTATAATGGATCATATTATAGGATTAAAGCTCATTTGTTGAGAATTTTAGGACAAGGAATCAAAGGTTGCTCTAAGGTTACTAGCGATAATATCGCAGAGATGAAAAGACTTGTCGAAGAGGTAGAGTTAAGGTTAAAGAATTCTATTCCTAAACAAGTTCCTTTACCAAAAACTGCTACCAATCTTTATTCTGACAGAGTATAGAGGGCAATTTTTCGAGCCAAGAAAAAGAAAGGCAATATCAACATGTGAAACAGCTCTAGAGAAGTCTTTCAACGTGGCGGTTCGAAATCAGCTACATTGCGAGATTGCTAGAATGTTTTATTCTGGTGGTTTGCCTTTTAATCTTGCAAGAAACCCTTATTATGTTAGCTCCTATATTTTTTGCGGCTAATCATAATATTTCAGGTTATATACCTCCCAATTATAATATGTTGAGAACTAGTCTTCTTCAACAAGAAAGGACAAATATTAAGAGGTTATTGGAGCCTATAAAAAGCACTTGGAAGGAGAAGGGTTTAAGCATTGTATGCGATGGATGGACTGATCCACAAAGAAGGCCTTTAATTAACTTCTTGGGCGTAACAAAGAGTGGACCGATGTTCCTAAAAGCGGTCAATTGCGAAGGAGAGTATAAGGATAAATATTTATTGCTAACATGATTTCGAAAGTTATTGAAGAAGTTGGACCCCAAAATGTGGTCCAAGTGATAACAGATAATGCTCCCGTATGCAAAGCTGCGGGAATGTTGATTGAAGCGGTATTTCCTTCAATATTTTGGACTCCTTGTGTTGTGCACACATTGAACCTTGCATTAAAAAATATTTGTGCGGCTAAGAATTCTGAGGCTAATGAAGTTACTTTTGATGAATGTAGTTAGATTACTATCATAGCGGAAGACGTAGCATGCATTAAGAATTTTATCTCGAATCATTCCATGAGGTTGGCAATCTTTAATGAGTTTGTCAACTTGAAAATGCTTGCGGTGGACGAGACTCGATTCGCTTCGGTAATCGTCATGCTAAGACGATTCAAGCAAATCAAACGGGTTCCCCAAAATATGGTCATTAGTGACAAGTGGGCTAGCTATATGATCCACAATTCTTTATGAGATTGAGATTGATGTATATGATCCACAATTCTTCATCTTCAATCTTCAAGACTTAAAACATTTCACGAAATACTCCAATACAAATTCCTTAACAGGTTTCGCCTTGTGTTTTGCTGTGTTTTTCGGCACAGTTCTTGGGTTTTTTTTCGGAGTTTTTGTCTCTGAACTTTGTGCCCTTGTACCGGTTAGGGATCGTTGTTGGAGGTGTCGTTTTGCTGCAAAATTACCGCCGGACTTTTTTGGGGTGTACCGTTCGCGCGTGGTGGGCGCCGTTGCGCTTTCTGTTTCGAAAGAAAGCGTGTTGCCGCAGGAGCCCAATTGCAAGTGTCTACAAGCAATTGGCAACAATGAGGTGGGTTGGATTTCTTCCAAAATTAGCGGGCGGCGTACTAATTCTATGTAAAAGTATGCATGCATGATAAGTAAGTACTTATTTTGTGGACCGAGATGCAAGCATGATTAAATTAGTAAATTGATTATTTTCTTGTGATAACGAAATATTAGAACCTTGACTAGCACCCTGTCATATGCTTGCATGTATTTAACCAAACCAGTAGAAAACTCTCACTTGGGCTAGTTTCTTTTATGTTCTAGATTTTCCACACTCTTTATTCTTTTTTCCTAGACTTAACTCCTCGCCCGGATAGTGGGTCGAATGGTCGGATTATTGTGGGATGCATTGACACTCGTGCCTGGGGGCCGAGTGGAGTCTGGTAGCTAAGGCTAGATCACGGCTAGTGTTTGGAGCCATTCGGGTCGACGGTGGTCCCGGGTTGTCTAGTATTCTCCGACCAGTGTCTGTAGCACTGTGTTCATAGTAGTGTTGAGTTGGTGATAGCAGGACCTGGAACTCGGACTGTTTTTGAGCACACATAATTTCAGTAAATAAATATTTTCCTTCTGAATTTCGAAGGGTCGCTAGAGCCTGTTCTTGTTTGATAGGGTGAAGGCATTAGACCTTCGGGGTTTGGAAAATAAAACTTGTTTTAACTGATTTTCTTAAAGAACTAAAATTCATTAAATTGGGGCTTCTCAAATCAAAATGGTTTTCGGTAATAACTGTTATCTTTTTCTTGCAAACTTTCTCACCCGAAAGAGTTCGAGTGACCTGGGTTTTAGGGGTTGTTTCCATATTTTGGGACGAAAGCTACAGGGGTTGTGCCTAGAACCTGTTCTTGTTTGATAGGGTTCTAGGTGCTTGTGAGGACCTGGTTCCCAGCGATGGGTTTGCTGGTTGTTTGGCAGCTTTTTGAGGCCTACGTGGTGTGTTGGTGGTGTTTGTGCGCAATTTGGACACAAGTGGTGGACTTCGGGCTTAAAAATGGATCACGTGGGTAATTGGAGGACCCGTCGAGTGTTTAGAAGTAGTTTCGCTCGAAACGGAGATTAAAATTGGACTCAGTGCGAAGTTTGGACAAAAGATCACCTTTCCGGATGCCTTCGGGAAAATTGAGGTTTGGATTTTGGCAAAACGGACTTCGGATTTGGATTCAGCGCGCGAAAACGATGAAAATGGACTATTCACTTGTATTTTTCGGAGCCCGGATGATGCGCATGTTTTTCGAGGCAGTGGTACTATTCCGGCGGCGGCGGGCAGCGGCGGAGCGCGGCGGCGCGCGGGCGCGGGCAGGCGCGCGGGTGCGCGGGCAGGCGCGCGGCGCACAGCATTGTGTTGCCACGTGGCATCATCCCATTGGTCCCCTGTAGACGCGTGGCAAGCTGTGGGTGGCCGGGGCGCCTCGGGGCGCGTGCCTGGCAGGGTGCGCAGGTGGCGCTGGCGCGCGCACGTGCGCGCGTTGACTGGCTGCCGGGCCACGTGTCGGCGTATGGGGGCGGCCACGTGGCGCAATGTGTGTGGGTGTTTTTGCTGTCGCCTGTTTGGAAGCTGACGTGGCGGAACCGGATTAATCCGGGCGTTCCGTGGGGCATCTTACCGGATTACTGTTGGCGCCCGAAAAATTTCGGGCGCCCGATTCATGGGACACAACGGTAATTTCACAAATTGTTTTCTGGGCCTATTTAAGCGACCCGAGCTTCTTCTTTCTACCTTTTTTCGCCATTTTCGAGCCTCCCCTCGCCACGACGTCTTCAGCAAAGTTGCTCCCCTTCGTGTTCTGCATCCACCTGAGGAATTCGGGCATTTTACGTGGAACGCTTTTCGAGGTACCATTTTCTTCAGCGCGTCGCGATGCTCCTTCGGCGGTGTTCCCTTTCATCGCGTTTCGGTGCGCGAGCTCCCCCGACCTACTCCGACCATTTTTTTAGGCTATTCTTGCGCCATTGGAACGGCGACTGACAGAGCTACGACCTTGGTATTTCCTGCTTCCCCTCGTTTCGCGCTTTTTGAGGTGTTTTTCCGAGTTTACTATGACACGGTTTTTGTGGTGGAGTCTTGGACAGCGGCTCACTTCTTTGGCGATATCTCCGCACTCGGACCTCGGCTCGGGACGTGCCTGTACACTTTTTTTATCTACGCGTCGCAATGATTCTCATCGTATTTTTTTGGGATTTTTCTGAGATTTGCCCGAAGGTATATTCTTTTCCCTTTTACTGTGCAGAGTATTACAGTTGTGTATGTTGTGAGGTTTTGTGCACCCCGTGTTGTAGAATTTGTAACTCGGCCTACGGGGCTCGGAATTGGACGTACAGGTACCCGTTTCGAAGATCTCAACGCGAGGATCGCTGTGGTATTTTTATCGGATTTTTCAGAGTCCGTTCTGCAGGTGAAAATTACACATCTATGGGGACTGATTTTCAGACTGCGTGTATTTGGTTAATTGTTGGAATAAAGTGTAACTTTGGACTGTATGTTGTACCAGGAGGAGTGGTTCAGTGTTTTTGGACCGTAGGAACTGCAGATTAGTGGAGATTGCTGCTCCTGGCATTTTCAGCTGTTGGACTTTGGACAGTGTAGCACCTTCAGGTGGGTGGCCTCGTCTTCAAGACCTTTGGACTGTTCAGTAATTCTATTGTTGTAGGATCATGCATGATAGTTCTTTGTAGCATGCTAGGATGTGAGAGTTGATACTCCTAGCGTTATTTGTTTAGCATGTGATCTTTGCTTCCTACTATCTGTTAAATTATAGTTATCTTGGAACTTGACCTAGCACCCCCGCCATAGGTTGCATGTGTAACCAGACTAGTAGAAAACCCTCATCTGGGCTAGGTTTACTTATGCTTAGACATCCACACTTCTTTTCTTTCCTGGACATAGTGTTACTCGCCCGGGTAGTGGGCCGAGTGGTCGGGATTCCTTTAGTGTGGGATGCATTTTACACTCGTGCTTGGGAGCAGAGTGGAGTCTGGTAGATGTAGTTGATCGATCATTTGTGGCGGGAGCCGTTTGGGTAGACGGCGGTCCCGAGATGTTCCATTTTCTTGTTTTATCTGTCGCCGCTGCGTTAGTGGCAGCGGTTTATCAGTGATAGCAGGACCTTGAACCCAAAACTGTTTTTGGACACACATATGATTTTAGTCAACCTATGTTTTCTTTCAAGCATCGTAGGGTCGCCCGAGTCTGTTCTTGTTTGATTGGACAAAGGCATTAGCTCTACGAGGCTTGGATATAAAATCTGTTTTCAATTGTTTTCCTAAAAGAACTAAAAATCATTAAATATGGATTTCTTTCAGATCAAATGGCTTTCAGTACGAAATGTCACATTTTTTCTATAAATTTAACCACTCGAGATGATTCGAGTGGTCTGGGTTCCAAGGGCTGCTTTTTTCTTTGGGACGAGAACAACGAGAGGCTATGCCTAAAGCCTGTTCTTGTTTGATTAGGGTTATAGGTTCTAGTCTTTCGGGGTTCCCGGACCCTTTATTGTGTCTGTTGTGGAGTTTATCCTGTCAGTGAGTCTGCAGGTTGGGTTGATGTTCTGTTGTTGGGGACCGTCGGGGTTGACGGTGGTCCCGGGTCGTTGAGTGTTGTCCGACCAGTTTTGTTAGCCCTGAGTGGTGGGTTGATCCTGGCTGTGGAGTATCTCCAGCTAGTGTGTTTTGTGCTGTGAGTTATTGGAGAGGCTAGTGTCTCGTGTTCGTGAGAGCTGATCAGCTGAGTCGTCGAGAGTGCTCCGACCGTTGTGCGAGATGATTGAGGATTCTGAGTCTTTCCGTTCAGAGCGTGAGCGTGGATTTTGGACTATAGCCTGCAGTGCCACCTGAGCGACAGAGTGCGCGGATACCTTTTCCTCGGTGGGGTCGCGCCCCTCGAGAGCTACGCCCGGGGTGGATTTGTTACTTTTGTATCGTGACTTATCGACACAGTCCCTCTGGCTGGCCCAGTTTTGGCAGCTACGGACGCCCTACGTCAGTCCGGTCCTCCGGGATGTAACGGCAGTAGGTAGGCGCAGGTTTGACTGGACCCGAGGAGGCAGTCAGGTAGATTGGGTGATCTGAGTTGAGGGATAGTAGATGCACCATGTTATCATCTGTTTCACTTTTTGAGCATCTAGATAGGGGCATAGTAGCTGTAGGGTTATTCATTTTCCAGCTCTTTCCTTTCAGCACTG
This sequence comes from Tillandsia fasciculata, assembly GCA_029168755.2. NCBI lineage: Eukaryota > Viridiplantae > Streptophyta > Magnoliopsida > Poales > Bromeliaceae > Tillandsia > Tillandsia fasciculata. The sequence continues at coordinate 8,037,426 of CM054939.1, read as the reverse complement.
TTTTTGTTACTTTATGCCTCTAGTAGACTTAGTGGGCAGACCGTCGGGCTTGTTGGCGGCACCCACTGAGAACTACTGTGGGATGTAGTTCTCACACCCGCCGTGGTGTATTTCTTCCCCAAGGACTTCTGCTTCTGTTCCTGCTGCTCCAGCTGCTGCTTCTTCAGATCGAGGTAAGGGAGTCGCGAGCTAGATCCCTACCAGTCGTCGTCCAGAGAGTAGATGTACCCTTTTATATTTTGAGAGTTACTTGTTGAGAGACCTTGTAGTGAGGTATAGAGTTGTACTTTTCTGTTTTTGCTGAGAGACTTATGTATTTTTGGTGAGGATGGTTTGTATTATTTGAGAGTTGTATGTATTTTATTTTACTTCTAGCAGTTTACTTCCAGCTCTGATATCTGTTTAGTATAGCATCTTTCTTTTGCAGGTTAGACGCTTCGTCTATACGGGGTTCACCGTATGGGCGGCGGATCTGTTAGCGAGCCCGGGTCGCAGTTTCGACCCCGGGGCGTGACAGTGCTAGTCTCCCAAAACTTTCGGACCCTGATTGCTTCCCTTCGGATGTTTTGCTCGAGGGAGCTGGTTTCCCGAACTGTAAGGGGTCGAGAACTTCGAAAGGCTGAGTCTGGAGTCTGTTCTTGTTTGATTGTGGTTCTAGGCACCGGCCTATCGGGATTCTCGAACCCTTACGGTGTCGGTCAGTTCTTTTTCATTTGTGAGTTGGGTGTTTTGTGTTGGGAACCGTTTGGGTTGATGGTGGTCCTGAGCTGTTGAGTGTCTCCGGCAGATGTTGTTAGGGTTGAGTTATTGTTTCCAATCTGATTGATCGTGGATTTGGATTATAGCCTGCATGAGCCGTTTGGAGCTCGGCAATGATGCGCGGATACTTTCCTCGGTGGGGTCGCTCCTCTCGAGCGCCGCTCCGAAGCTGAGCCGTTACTTTGCTATCGCGACTTGTCACTACAACAAAATAGCTTTTTGGTGGCAATTTAATAGCGGCAATTATGAAATGGCCGCTATTAAATAATATCTAATTATACTTTAGCGGCAATTATTTTAAACTTTATTTTTTTACCGACGAATAATTTTATATTAAATATGCAGGTGTTTGACCTAATTTTTTTTAAAATTAATTCGATAAGTGATTTTGATTTTTAAAATTAGATTTTTATTTTTCGAGGCCTCAAATCAGAAGCAATTAAAATTTATTTTTTAAAATTTGATTTTAATTTTAAACTCAAATTTTAAAATTTTATTTAATTTTTATATTCAAAATGTAAAATTAAAATTAAAATTAAAATTTAATTTAACTTTTAAGTAATAATTATATATATTAACTCCAACTTAAATCTAAACCTAAACCTAAACCCACCTGATCCCCTGCGCCGCGCCCAATTTCTGCATCGTCCTCGCACGAAAACATACGACCCCTTCCCTTCGTTCCAAATCCATCACTCGATAAATCCTAAAAATGATCCTCGGATCCCCTCCCCCATACTCTCTCCTCCTCCCCATTCGCATATTCCCAAATCTCTCTAGGAATTTGCTCACCTGCGCTCTTTGCGAGGAAGGAGAAGGAGAGGAGGTGCTTCGTCCGCATCCGATGTGCGTTGATATTGCAGATCCACATATACGAAACAATGGATTTCGAGCAGAGACCCGGGCTCAAATGGTGCTCGTTCTTCCGCCGTATCGCAACGATGGAGAACGAGGGCCACCGATCTAGTGCCGTGCTCGATCGATGGGAGGAGGAGGAGGAGCAGTGCCTCTCCAAGTGGGAGCTCTGCCTCGTTGCCAAGGAGCTCCGCAAGTTCCGCCACTTCAGGCTCACCCTCGACAAGGATTCGATCGCCATGGACGAGGGTAGCATGATAGGGGCGAAGATGGCAACGACGAGGATAAAGTTGCTGCGGAACAAGCGGGAGGCGTAGATAGAGTATCAAATGAGGGTTGGTTGGCGATTGAACACAAATTTGCGTTATTCCCCAGCTGAAATTGTCACGCCCCGGGGTCGAAACTGCGACCCGGGCTCGCTGACAGATACGCCATCTGTACGGAAACTGCCGTACAGACGAAGCGTCTAGCCTGCAAAAGACAAAACTACAGCTACACAGATATCAGAGCGGATAAAAAGCTGTACTATAAAATTTCTCAACTACAAAGTTGCTACAACACAAAGCCTATCTCCCAAAAACAGGTGATACAAAAAGAAATCCACCTATACAATATCTACAAATCCAATTGGGAGATAGCTAAACAGGAACTATAACCAACTCCCACAATCCGGGGTGGTACATCTACCTCTCTATAAAGTAACAATGCTGGTAGGGAACTATCACGCGACTCCCTGTCCTCGGTCCGTCCAACAGCTCGGCAGGAACGGAAGAAAGCCTCAGCAACCTGTCACCGACAGAGGGTGTGAGAACTACATCCTACAGTAGTTCTCAGTGGGTACCGTCTCCAAGAACCACGGTCTGCCCACTAAGTCTACTAGAGGCATAAGATAACAGAAAAGACTGTGATAATAGAAATAAGCTGGAAAAGAATCTACAGCTATCATGCCTCTATCTACTATGCTCAAAAGGAAGAGACTATGGATGATGGTATGCAGCCACTCACTGCTGACAATATGTCACTAGTACTATGCCCAAGACACTCTACTATGACAAATGCTATACCAACACTCTCTCAGTGTAACCCAAATCTCATCGACTGCCCCACAGGGTCCAGTCCAGTCAAGTAACCCATATCTCATCGACTGCCCCACAGGGTCCAGTCAAGCCTGCGCCCCCTGGTGTATCAACCAGGGTGTCCAAACGGACAAACTCGATATCTCACATAGTGACCCCATGGTAGCTCGGCCAGGGGTATCAATATCTCACACAGTGACCCCATGGTAGCTCGGCCAGGGGTATCAAGCGACCTCTAGTATATAACTAGGCGCATCATCGCAGCCTCGTCAGGCTCGGAATCATCAACGCACCCGGGGCGTGGTTCGAGGGGTGCGACCCCACCGAACTCAAATATCTCAACAGTATCACTGTCTCACAAGTGGCTCCTGCAGGCTATAGTCCTCGATCAAACAGATCGGTATCTCGATGCTCAAAGCACTACTCAGTCGGAGAACCCTCTACGACTCAATCTCACAACACTGACCCACTCAATGGAAGTACTACACAGCTGGGACCACCGTCTCTCTCAACGGCTCCCACAAGAACCCCCACTCAACTCAACACACAATCTCACGGCCGGATATGCTCCACGGCCAAATCTACGAAGGGTCCGAAACCCGGGAGACTAACATCTACGTCCCCAAGAGAGGAAACAGCCCTTAGAACCCAGATCACTCGAATCCGCTCGGGTGGATAAGTTTATAAGAAACCATGCCATTTATTTCAGAAAACCTTTCGATCTGAAAGAAATCCATCTTTTTAATGATTTTTAGTCTTTTTAGGAAAACCCTTTGAAATCAAGTTTTATGCCCAAACCTCGAAGCTAATGCCCTTGTCCTATCCAACAAGAACAGACTCAGGCAACCCTGCGAGGCTTGGAAGAAAACATTGGCTGACTAAAATCATGTATTCGTCCAAAAAGGTTCTGGGTTCTAAGGTCCTGCTAACACACGTGCACCACGCTCACAACAGGGTGGTGACGAGAAGAACAGCGGAAAGGAAAACCCCGGGACCACCGTTTACCTGAAACGGTTCCCCAAAACACTAACACTGGCCTAACCAGCCACCAGACTCCACTCGGCCCCCCGGGCCCGAGTGCAACGCCCGTCCCACAACACTCTGACCTCTCGGCCCACTACCCGGGCGAGGAACTCTATGTCAAGAAGGATATGCACTGTGTGGGTTGTCTAAAGCATAAAAGAACCTAGCCCAGATTAAGGTTCTCTATCAGTCTGGTCAAACACATGCACATATGACGGGGGTGCTAGTCAAGTTCCAAGAAAACACTTAAACTAGCATGCAATTCTATCACAATAGAATTAAAAGGAAGTCCGTAGACTTGAAGAGAAAACCAACCCACCTCAGCTCGCCCCCAATTGCTTGTCGACACTTGCAATTGGGCTCAGCGGACCTACCTGGCCTCCAAGGGTCCGCACGCAACGCGAAGCCCGATGCCAGAATCCGCACGCGAATCGGAGCACGCAGCGACCAACCACACGACCGCGCGCTCCGCGGATGCTAAAAACCGCACCGCAAGCTGCCAGAAGCGAAGAAATCGCAAAATCAAACAAAACGGTGAAAACCGAGCATCCGACAGCGAAAAACGGCCTCCGTCGGCGAAAACAGCCTCCGTCAGCGAAAACCAGCGCCCGACGGCGAAAAACAACACGCGGAGGCGAAAAACAGCTCCGTCGGCGAAAAACAGCGCCCGACGGCGAAAAACAGCACGCGGCGGCGAGAAACAGCTCCGTCGGCGAAAAACAGCGCCCGACGGCGAAAAACAGCACGCGGCGGCGAAAACAGCTCGAAAACTGCTTGCGGAAACAGCCCGCGAAATCCTGCGAAACTGCTCGCGAAAATCCTGCGAAAACCGCTAGCGAACTGCTCGCGAAAACCCTGCGAAAACTGCTAGCGAAGCCGCTCGCGAAAAACCCTGCGAAAACTGCTAGCGAAGCCGCTCGCGAAAAACCCTGCGAAAACTGCTAGCGAAGCCGCTCGCGAAAAACCTGCGAAAACCGATCGCGAAAAACTGCGCGCGAAACCGCTTGCGAAACTGCTCGCAACCTGCTCGCAAAACCAGCGAGAAACGGCTTGCGAAAAACTGCTCCGTCGGCGAAAAACTGTGCCCGACGGCGAAAAACGGCTCGCGGCGGCGAAAAACAGCGGCCGACGGCGACCAACGGGCTCCGACGGCGAAAACACGGCGCCGGCACGCAAACCGAGGAGTCGCCCGCCGTCCGGGAGCTCGCCGAGCGGCGAAAACCCAGCCGCGCGACGAGGGAGGCCCGCCGCACGGCGCCCAACCAAGCAGCGCCGCGCAGCGACCCGCTGCGCGGTGCCGGAGCGCGCCGCGCAGCGCCCTGCGGCGCTGCGCGCGGCGCCCAGCGGCGCTGCGCGCGGCGCCCAGCGGCGCTGCGCGCGCAGCCCGCAGCGCTGCGCGCACCCGCGCGCCCGCGCAGGCCCGCGCGCGGCCCTGCCGCGCGCGGCCATGCCGCGCGCGCCTGCGCGCGGCCCAGCGTGCCGCGCGCGCCCCGCGCGCGGCCAGGCAGTGCCGCGCGCCCCCCCCGCGCGCTGCCCTGCCGCGCGCTCCTGCGCGGGGCCAGGCAGCGCCGCGCGCCTCTGCGCGCGGCCCTGCCGCGCGCTCCTGCGCGCGGCCAGGCAGCGCCGCGCGCCTCTGCGCGCGGCCCTGCCGCGCGCTCCTGCGCGCGGCCAGGCAGCGCCGCGTGCTGCCCTTTGCTGCACGCGGCGCCGCGCCCAGCGGCACGTCGCCGCAGGGTGCTGCCAACAGCGGCACCCTGGCGCCGCGCGTGCGCCGTTGCGCGCGCGCGCGGCCGCCGGCGACGGCGAACCTCTACAAATAAAATATAAAAACCCGAAAAATCCGATAAAATCCCGAAATCCAAATTTAGCTTTTAAAAACCAATTAAAATCCTCAAAGCTCTCCAAAACACAAAAATCCACATTCAAAAAACCCAAAAACTGAATTTGCTTACCTTATCGACGCTCGCCGCACGCCCACGAGCTCCTCTCGGTCTCCAACGGCGAGTCCCAAAAATCCGAAATGCTCCAAACCCCTTCCTTCCTCTTTTTCTTCTTCTTCTTCTTCTCCTTCCTCTCTTTTCTTTCCTTTCTTTCTTTCTTCCTTTTTCCTTCTTTCCTGCTGCAGAGGGAGGGCTCCTTTTATAAAGGTAAAAATCCGATTTAATTAATTTTCTTAATTAATTAATTCCGTAAAACCAACTCCAACTCACTTTTCGACCTCGGGCTCTCCGCCGTTGCCCGGAACCTCTCGAACTCCGCTGTAAATCGAAAATACACGTGCTCACAGCTTTTTCTCTCCAAAAAGCTCAACCGTTGAGTCGGGGTGCTCAAATCAATTACCGGCTCCGAAATTGCCAGTTCCGACTCACTTTTTGCCTCCGGGTCCTCCGCGTCAGTCCGGAACCTCCCGAACCTCGCTGTAAATCAAAAGTACACGTGTCCACAGCTTTTTCTCTTCAAAAAGCTCATCCGTTGAGTCGGGGTGCTCAAATCAATTACCGGCTCCGAAATTGCCAGTTCCGACTCACTTTTTGCCTCCGGGTCCTCCGCGTCAGTCCGGAACCTCCCGAACCTCGCTGTAAATCAAAAGTACACGTGTCCACAGCTTTTTCTCTTCAAAAAGCTCATCCGTTGAGTCGGGGTGCTCAAATCAATTACCGGCTCCGAAATTGCCAGTTCCGACTCACTTTTTGCCTCCGGATCCTCCGCGTCCGTCCGGAACCTCACGAACCTCGCTGTAAACTGGAAATACATCTGTTCCAAGTGTTCCTAATTTTCCGGCACTCCACTGTGCAGTCGGTAATTCCCAAATCACATCCTCAAACGGCATACAAAGCCCGGAAAAACCCCGAATCGAGCTGGAGCTTCCGCGTTGATCCTAATCAACCCGGCATCAACTGTAAACTCAAATGCAACCTGCCCACGACAACTCTCTGCTCCAAGCCATCAGTGAAGTCGGCGCGCTATCCAAAGACCCGGTACTCTACAGAAATGGTTATTTAATTGCTCAATGGATCCATGATTTTAATGTTTGATCTACAATCATATTGGTTTGTGATTTGTGATTTTTTGTGAACAGGGTAATTAAAAAGCATGATTTTGTAATTTTGCATGATAGGATTAAGAGCTCTTTGAATTCATTGGTGCTTCTAGCTTGTTTGCTCTTTAATTACATGATAGGATGGTGGCATGGATATTTAATTGCTCTTTAATTGCATTGGTGAAATGGTTATTGTCACGCCCCGGGGTCGATACTGCGACCCGGGCTCGCCAACAGATCCGCCGCCCATACGGGAAGCCCCGTATAGACGTAGCGACTAACCTGCAAAAGAATCATCTACACTAACAGATATCAGAGCTGAAAAAGTAAAAGCTAAAATAAAAGATAAAATAATACAACTACAGCTCTAAAATATACAAACCAACCTCACCAAATACAAGAGTCTCTCTGAACAGCAGAAAAAGAAAGGTACAACTCGATACCTCACTACAAAAGTCACTCGACATAACACACTCAAAAGTAGTAAAGGGGTACATCTACTCTCACTCTGAGGATGACAGGAAGGGATCTATCTCGCGACTCCCTTACCTCGGTCTGAAGGAGCTGGATCAGCAACTGGAGCAGCAGGAACCGGAGCAGAAGTCCCTGGGGAAAAGACACCACGACGGGTGTGAGAACTACATCCCACAGTAGTTCTCAGTGGGTGCCGCCAACAAGCCCGACGGTCTGCCCACTAAGTCTACTAGAGGCATAAAGTAACATATGCAGTGCTGTAAGGAAAAACTGGAAAGGTAAAGTCTACAGCTACTATGCCTCGATCTAGATGCTCAAGGTGTGGAACAAAAAGAACAGTATGCCACAACTAACCCTCAACTGAGATCACCCAATCTAAACTGACTGCCACATCGGGTCCAGTCAAACCTGCGCCTACCTACTGCCGTTACATCCCGGAGGACCGGACTTATGCAGGACGTCCGTGACTGCCAAAACTGGCTCAGCCATAGGGACGGTGTCCGTGACTGCCAAAACTGGCTCTGCCAGAGGGACAAATGCATCGACAAGCCGCGATAAAAGTATCAGGCCCAACTCCGGAGTGACACTCGAGGGGCGCGACCCCACCGAGCAAAGTATCCGCGCATCTCTTTCGAGCTCAAATGTGGCTCATGCAGGCTATGATCCAAATCCTCGATCAACAAGATCGGCTATAACCAACAAATCACTGTCTCACTCACAGGCTGGAATCTACACAGCTGAGACTCACTGTCACTCTGACAGCTCCCAAGAACCCAGATCTACAATCACTATCACTCTCCCAAAGAAACCTGATCTACAGACTGCTATCAACTCCACTCGGTCCGCAGACACGAGTGTAAATGCATCCCACAACCACCCGACCTCCCAGCCCACAACCCGGGCGAGAAAAGCTAAGTCCAGAATGACAAGTATAATAGTGATGTGGGAATGTCTAGAGCAATAAAAGAAACCTAGCCCAAGTTGAAGTTTTCTACAGTCTGGCTGAACATGCTGTATATGACGGGGGTGCTAGGTCAAGTTCCAAGATTTCAATAATTAACATGTTGTAGGAAGCAATAAGATCACAAGATTCATCAACTGATACCAAGAGTAATAACATTCAGTTTCAACATGCTATTAAGTCCAATCACTAACATGCATGATCCTACATAAATAGAATTAGCACGCAGTCCATAGATCCTGAAAGCAAAGTCACCCACCTGAAAGTGCTAACAGTCCGAAGTCGTACAGCTAAGAATGCCCAGAAACAGATATCTCAAAACATCCACCAAGCCAACAGTACAGTAGCAGTGATCAATACATCCTGGGTACAAAATACAACCCAAAGTTACATTTAATTTCCACAAAATTTCAAGTTTCACAAATCTGTGGTGAACAGTCCTCTTACTATGAAAATTTCACCTATAAAACGAACTACGAAAATTCCAGTAAAAATATGATGGCGATCCTCGCGAAGAGTAGATGTCGATAGAGCCCTTAAACGTTGAATTTCGATGTCCGGATATAGAGATAAAAATCCGACAAGTAGGTGCTGTCCAAACAGTCCATCAGCCGCAAAGGGGGTTAAAAACATACCCAAAACCCCAATAAAAGCTCAAATCCAGAAAAAGTGACCAACACGAAATTTGTAGATATACCTCTCGTGAAACCGCCGCTATAGAAATCGTCCAAAAATATTGTCGGCGTAGCTCTATAGACCTCCCAGACTGAAGTGCGACGAAAATGGGCCTCCAACAGTAAATCGTCGCTCAGCACCCCGATGCAGAAATCGTTGTCGTCGCGGCCTCCAAAAATTCTGAGCTTCCACTGAAAGATGCACAAGAGGAAGAGGAAGAACTTTTGTGAAGGGAACTTAGGCTAGAAAGCTCGGAAAAAGCCTCAAAAATGAGGGTCAAGGGGCCTATTTATAGGCCTCACCCGGAAAAAGCCAAAAAAAGACAAGTATAGGACTTTCGGGCCCAACTTTCGGGCGCCCGAAAACTTTTGGGCAGCTACAGTGTTGGGCCGGCCCAACACTGTTCATGCCCGAAACCACCCGGTGATGCCACGTGGCCCGCCAAACAGCAAACAGCTGCGCGGGCCACTCACAGGCTGCCACGTGGCCTCCTACCGCATAGAAAGGCGGTTGGCGCCCGCCAATGAGCGGGCGCCACGTGTCAGCCCGGTTGACCCGCCGACCGGTCCCCGCACGCGCCGGTCGCGCGGCGTGGCCCCCTCGTGCGCACGCGCCCCGAGGCACCTGCCAAGGCCTCCGTGCACCGCGCACGGTGCCACTACAAGAAAATTTACAAATTGTGGCGAAACTAATGGCCACAATAAATGACAAATTGGTCACAAAATACCTATTGTGGCCAAATTAGCTTCGCCACAACGTCGCCACAGTAGGAGTGTTACAAAAGGTTATTGTGGCCAAAATAATAATTCGCCACAAAAAGTATTAATAATTTGCGGCGATAGTATTCGTCACAAAACTTCTAACCTCCTCTACAAAAAGTTACCATATCGCTACAGATAGTGATTAAAATAATAATTAATATTCTAACATTTTGTGGCCAATATTACTTTTGGCCACAAAAAGTATTATGAATTTGTGGCGATATAATTCGTCACAAAAATCTTACAGGGTTCCTCTACAAAAGTTACCATATGGCTACAGATAGTGATTAAAATAATAATTAATATTCTAATATTTTGTGGCTATAATTATTTTTGGCCACAAAAGACATCATATAATTTGTGGCCAAATATTACATTGGCTACAATACGTGGTGTAAATATAGTGGCGAAATTAAGTAGTCGGCCACAAATAATATTGAAAGTATTGTGACAAATTTATTTGATGGCCACACATAATGCCACACATTTTATGGCCAAATATAATATTGCCCACAAAATATAGTATAAATATAGTGGCGAAATTAAGTAGTCGGCCACAAATAATGTTGAAAATATTGTGACAAATTTATTTGATGGCCACACATAATGCCACACATTTTATGGCCAAATATAATATTGCCCACAAAATATAGTATAAATATAGTGGCGAAATTAAGTAGTCGGCCACAAATAATGTTGAAAATATTGTGACAAATTTATTTGATGGCCACACATAATGCCACACATTTTATGGCCAAATATAATATTGCCCACGAAATATAGTATAAATATAGTGGCGAAATTAAGTAGTCGGCAACAAATATTGTTCCAGTGAAGTTTTCAAATTACATATATTGTGGCTATTTATTATTTAGCCACAAAAAATTGTAGTACTAATTTAAATAAAAAAAAAAAAAATTTACACATTATTGATGCAAAATAATAGTTGAATACTACTCAATCAGGATTTAAACATAATATCAATCACAATAATCAAGATATGTTCAACAAAATACAGAAATCAAACATATGTTCAACTGACATAATCAAAATAAGTTAACAGTTAATCGTTTACATTAGAATAAAGATAATAAAAATTCTAGGCTAAAAGTGAAATGAAATTCTTGAGATGATCCAACTCGGAAATCTTGAGCTTGCAAGGTTTAGTCCTGTAGAATAAAAAAGAATAATGATAAGAATTATGCATATATATTATCTATTTATTTTATCAAAAAAGTGAAATATATTGCTAATTTATACTCCAACTTACCTTTCTTGTCGATGTTGGCTGAATAGGAACAGGCAATCCCATCTGTGAAAGTTGTTCCATCATATATTGTTATTAAGCTAATGCATAAACTAGATGTAACCTCTTTTTATTTTTTGATTCGTTTCAGTTCTATAGAATGCCAAACACAAAAATTGAAGTAATTGTTTTCTTGCATTAAGCAACAGGATATTGTCTTTTTTTACAGCACCTACGAGCTGCAAATCCCAATTAAAAGTCCTGAAAATATAAGCTGGGAGAGTTACGCCAGAGGTGCTCTTTATGCATTGCAAAATGGAGGATATGATATCAAAAAGGTGTACAAGATAATACAGTTTATGCCTTCTTTTTTGTCCTGGATCTTTATTTATTTACTTATTTATTCTTTTTTGTTCCTAAGATGCCATCATGAAAATACACCTCCAGAGTCCAGACTTAATATAGTACTGGACAATCATTTTGTTGATGCTGTTCGTGGCAAGTATAGTTAATTTTTAAATGTTTGACTATATTAAACATGTAGTTGTTCTTTTGGCAATTTTAGTCAGAAGATTAGATATATTGATCATTTACTAAAATTATTGTTAAACCTGGGATTTGTAACTATGGATATGATCTGGTAAGACTAGCACTCATACTAGGGTTCAAACTCTTATTTAGTTCTAATTGCTACTTACACAACATCACTACTTAGATTGTTATTATCACCATTGGACTATAAGATAGCGGCAATCATTTGAAGACTGATCAAATTCTGCAGTTTTCCTGTGCTTTCGATTTCTATTTGTTTTACTTTAAGTTAAATTTCTATATTTCAAATGCCTGGAGCAATTCTTTTACTTGAACTTTTCATTTGAATGCAATCAATTTCCATCACAGCATTAACCAAAAACAAGATCATACAAAGAAGAGCATTAAAAAACTGATGCCTTGTTTAGTCCTTCTCTCTAAAACTAGTTAATTACAATCCCCTTAATTAGATTGACATGACTTAAAACTTATCCATCACAGCATTAACCAAAAACAAGATCATACAAAGAAGAGCATTAAAAAACTGATGCCTTGTTTAGTCCTTCTCTCTAAAACTAGTTAATTACAATCCCCTTAATTAGATTGACATGACTTAAAACTTATCCATCACAGCATTAACCAAAAACAAGATCATACAAAGAAGAGCATTAAAAAACTGATGCCTTGTTTAGTCCTTCTCTCTAAAACTAGTTAATTAGGATGTGTATTATCTGCTGTAAGTGAGATTTTTTTATGCTAAAATATTTCAAAGTTTAGTTGAGTGCACGCACCTGATCAGAGGGGCATAAACTGATGATTAATTTAAATATATAGAATTAAGTTGCTTGTCTATTATTATATATGTGGTCTATACTAGAGGACCCACTTTAATTTGATGGACAATAATGATCTTCTATTACATCACAAATATAAATGATTAAATAAGAACAAAGGCTGACATGTTTTGAATCCATCCAACAACCTGTACTGATATCCAGTGATTAAGAAAATATATATTTGCTTGGTTTTGAATTTAAATTCTCGCATGATCACTACCTTCTTTGGGACTACATACCAAAAAGACGATGCCCTAGACGATGCCCTAGACGATGCCCTGGACGGAGATCCGGTTGTCGGTGATGTCGGGATCGAACAAGAAGGTGGAGCACTCGGCCTGGCCGAACTTGACGGAGCCTTCGACCTCGCCGGCGACGACCTTGTGCGGCGAAGGGGCCACCAACTCGCCGGTGAGGAGATCGGCTACAAAGGGTTCGCCGGGGAAGAGATCGGCGGTGAAGGGCTCGCCGGCGAGGAGATCGACGGTGAAGAGCTCGTCGGCGAGAAGATCGGCGGTGAGGAGCGTATCGTCGTGGAAGAGATAGGGTTTAGGTAAAATAAAAGAGAGAAAGGGGGTTTGCTCTGGAGAAAGAGATCGGAGGGGCTGAGGGTGTTATTTTAATTTTTAAAATTATATTTAAATTATAAATTATTTATAGATTTAATTTTAAGTTATAAGTTATATTTCAAAAGTATAAATTATTAGTTAAATCTAATTTATTTTAATATTATAAAATTATTATACTTTATAAATAAAATTATATATAAAAAAAAATATTATATAAAAATTAAGGTAAAATTTTATTTTAAATCTTTTAAATTTTTAATTTTAAAATTAAAAATTTTAGAATCATAAAATTTGACCCAAAAAAATTTATGATAAAAAGAGTAAGTGAACTAAATGAATTTGATAAAAATAATAATAATAATAATAAAATTTTGATAGTAATAAATATTATAATTTATATTATAATAACGTTCAAAAAAATGTTTCTTGGATGAGAGAGCTAGAGAGAGAGAGAGAAAGAGAGAGGTGGAGAGCTCTTATTGGGCATCAGATTTTGGGGGAGATGGTCTTTGGGTCTTGATTTTGGGGGAGAATGTGGGAGCTTGTCAAGGTTTTGGGCCAAAATTAATTTGTAATTGGTGTGTGATGGGTTGAGTAGCAATAATATAAAGTATAAATTATTAGTTAAATCTAATTTATTTTAATATTATAAATTTATTATACTTTATAAATAAAATTATATAAAAAATATTATATAAAAATTAAGGTAAAATTTTATTTTAAATCTTTTAAATTTTTAATTTTAAAATTAAAAATTTTAGAATCATAAAATTTGACCCAAAAAAATTTATGATAAAAAGAGTAAGTGAACTAAATGAATTTGATAAAATAATAATAATAATAATAATAATAATAAAATTTTGCTAGTAATAAATATTATAATTTATATTATAATAACGTTCAAAAAAATGTTTCTTGGGTGAGAGAGCTAGAGAGAGAAAGAGAGAGAGAGAGGTGGAGAACTCTTCTTGGGCATCAGATTTTGGGGGAGATGATCTTTGGGTCTTGATTTTGGGGGAGAATGTGGGAGCTTGTCAAGGTTTTGGGCCAAAATTAATTTGTAATTGGTGTGTGATGGGTTGAGTAGCAATAATATATATATATATATATATATATATATATATATATATATATATATATATATATATATATATATATATATATATATATTAGGTTAGGTTTAAATTTGAATCTTGATTTATAAATGGGACACTTGCATAAAAGTGTCCCAACAATGTGTCGCTATAACCTTATTGTGTTGTAGTGTCTTATATTAAGTGGCCACATTTTATCGACAGTTACCAATAGTGAACTGATTAGATAAATGTGTGGCGATAAAATTTATCACAATAATTACATATTGTTATTGTGCCCAAAATTTATTCTTGGCCGCAAATAGTGCATCGAATTAGTGACGATCATTAAAACACCCCTACTGTAGGTATACGAAAATTCTGATTAAGATTAATAGTGAAGACAAGTTGAAAATAGCCACGAAAATCTTAATAACTGTGTGGCCATACAAATTCGCCACAGTTAATTATTATTATTTCAGTGGCCCAATGTTATCGCTGGTGACAAATGGTGAATTGAAAGGTAAATGTGTGGCGATAAAATTTGCCACAATAATTACTTATTGTTATTGCGGCCAAAATTTATTGTTGGCCACACATTGTGCATCGAATTAGTGATGATCATTAAAACACCCCTACCGTAGGTATACGAAAATTCTGATTAAGATTAATAGTGAAGACAAGTTGAAAATAGCCACGAAAATCTTAAAAACTGGTGGCCATACAAATTCGCCACAGTTAATTATTATTATTTCAGTGGCCCAACGTTATCGATGGTAACAAATGGTGAATTGAAAAGTAAATATGTGGCGATAAAATTTGCCACAGTAATTACTTATTGTTATTGTGGCCAAATTTTATTGTTGGCCACACATAGCGCATCGAATTAGTGACGATCATTAAAACACCCCTACCGTAGGTATACGAAAATTCTGATTAAGATTAATAGTGAAGACAAGTTGAAAATAGCCACGAAAATCTTAATAAATGTGTGGCCATACAAATTCCCCACAGTTAATTATTATTATTTCAGTGGCCCAACGTTATCGATGGTAACAAATGGTGAATTGAAAAGTAAATATGTGGCGATAAAATTTGCCACAATAATTACTTATTGTTATTGTGGCCAAAATTTATTGTTGGCCACAAATAGTGCATAAATATGTGGCCATACAAATTCGCCACAGTTAATTATTATTATTTTAGTGGCCCAACGTTATCGATGGTAACAAATGGTGAATTGAAAAGTAAATATGTGGCGATAATATTTGTCACAATTATTACTTACTATTATTGTGGCCACAATCTAGCGATGGCCGCAAATACTGCATCGAATTAGCGGCACTCATTACTAAATTCCTACGGTATGTATATGAAAATTTGAGTTAAGATTAATAGTGAGGAAACGTTGGAAATAGCCACAAAAAATGTTAATATAGTAGGGTTCATTAATTGGCCACAAAATATTGGCCACAAAAGATCTATTTTCTTGTAGTGCGCCCGCAAATCAGAGGGTGACACGTGTCCCCTACACCCGGTCCACGCATCCCGCTTTGGAATTCCGTGGACCGCGCCGCATGCACCGACCAACCGGAGGCTGCCACGTGTCCCCCGCCTTGGTCCATGCACCGCCGCGCTCACCCGATAGACCGCGCACCTTGAGCCCGCCAATCAGGCGATGCCACGTGTCCCTGCGCCGGGTCTGTGCACCCAGCCGCGCTACTCTATGGACCGCGCGCTAAAAACCGGCCAATGACAGGCCGCCACGTGGCATGCCGGCGGTCTACGGCCCCTCCCATGCACCAAAAGCCAATAAAAACTTCCGGGAGTCCGTTTTTGGGCATCCGGACTCAGAATCAAACAAGCAAATAGCCGTTTTCAAGCGTTTTTCCGTGCTGAATCCATTTCCAACCTCTGTTTGGCCTAATTCCTTTCATAAATTTTGGCAAACCTAGCCGAAGGCCAACACAGCTAATGATATCTCATAGGGTCCATCTGTGGCATCCCATTGATGCACCATGGGCCAGATACACCAACACTAGGTGTTCTAACAGTGGATTCATCGGAAGAACGTTGCATGGGAACCAGGGCCACTACATCCTCCCCCACTAAAAGGAAGTTTCGTCCCCGAAACAAAGTAAAGTAAGACAGGCGTACGTCAGCAGGAAGTCTCGAACAGGAAGGGGTAGGCATCTCTCATCTCTGTCTCCAGCTCCCAAGTAGCCTCTCGCTCCTCGTGATTGCTCCACAAGATCTTCACATAGGGAATGGCCCGGTTGCGCAATTCCCTCACCTCACGAGCAAGAATCCGCAACGGGCGCTCCTCGTAAACCAGGTCCTCGCCGATCTCCAGAGAAGTGAAGTCAATCACGTGCGACGGATCAAACACATATCTCCTCAGAGCTGAGACGTGGAAAACATCATGTACTCCGGCCAGGCGTGGAGGAAGAGCAACTCTATAAGCCACGGGGCCAACCCTCTCAAGTACCTCAAAGGGTCCAACAAAGCAGGGACTAAGCTTCCCACGCACTCCAAATCTCCGGACCCCTTTCGAAGGCGAGACCTTCAAGAAGACATGATCACCAATCTGAAACTCTAGGTCTCGCCGCCGAGTATCAGCGTAGCTCCTCTGACGACTCTGGGCTGTCTCAAGGTGTCGGCGAACAACTCTGACTTTCTCCTCAGCCTCCAAAAGTAGATCTGGTCCCAAAGTCCTCCTCTCACCCACGTCACTCCAATACAAGGGCGACCGACACTTGCGTCCATACAACGCCTCAAACGGAGCCATCTGAATGCTCGCCTGATAGCTGTTGTTGTACGCAAACTCAACCAATGGTAAGTGTCGGTACCACCCTCCTCCAAAATCCATCACGCACGCTCTCAACATATCCTCGAGGGTCTGTATGGTGCGCTCGGACTGGCCATCAGTCTGTGGGTGGAAAGCAGTGCTAAATCTGAGCTGGGTCCCCAAGGCTGACTGTAAACTCCCCCAAAAGCGTGACACAAACCTCGGGTCCCGATCTGATACGATCGACGCTGGTACACCGTGTAGCCTCACTATCTCATCCAAATACAACTGTGCCAGACGCTCCAACGACCAAGTCATCTGAACAGGCAAGAAATGTGCAGACTTGGTGAGTCTATCCACAATAACCCAAACCGCGTCGGCTCCACTCTGCGCTCTCGGCAGTCCAGTAACAAAATCCATAGTAATGTGGTCCCACTTCCACTCAGGAATTGGAAGACTCTGTAACTTGCCAGCAGGAACCCGGTGCTCTGCTTTCACTTGCTGGCAAGTTAAACAGTGAGCCACAAATCTTCCAATGTCCCGCTTCATTCCGGACCACCAAAAATGTGCCTTGAGGTCCTTATACATCTTAGTACCACCAGGATGAATGGTATAAGGTGTATAATGGGCCTCTCTCAAAATCTGGTCTCTGATCTCAGGATCCGAAGGCACACATACTCGGTCCCTGTACCGCAGTACTCCCGAGCTATCCACTGTAAAATCCCCTATCTGATCTGCCTGAATCTGTGATCTGATCCTCTCCAAGTGGGGGTCCTCACTCTGTGTCTCCCTGATCCTGTCCAACAGAGTGGGCTGCAAGACCATAGACATAAGTCTAGCAGAGACCCCAGGGGATACCACCTCAATCTGTAGTCGCCTCATCTGCTCAATCAGCGGTGCCTGCTGTGTGATCAACATGCTCAAACTCTGCACTGACCTCCGACTCAAAGCATCTGCTACAACATTGGCCTTGCCGGGATAATAAAGGATACTCACATCGTAGTCCTTTAGTAACTCCAACCACCGGCATTGCCTTAGGTTCAGCTTCTTTTGTGTAAACAAATACTTTAAGCTCTTATGATCCGTATAGATCTCGCAGTGCTCACCGTAGAGATAATGCCGCCACAACTTCAATGCGAACACCACAACTGCAAGCTCCAAATCATAAGTAGGGTAATTCTTCTCATAATATTTTAATTGCCGTGAAGCATAAGCAATTACCCTACCATGCTGCCTCAAAACACATCCCAATCCGCTGTGAGAGGCGTCACTATAAATCACGAATCCATCTCCTATCACTGGCAGTGCAAGAACTGGTGCTGAAATCAGTCTCCTCTTCAGCTCCTTAAAACTCTGCTGGCACTGCTCAGTCCAAGCAAACCTCGTCTCCTTCCTAGTCAAACTGGTCAGGGGAGTAGAGAGCTTCGCAAAGCCCTCTACGAACCGACGGTAGTAGCCTGCCAAGCCCAGAAAGCTCCGAACCTCTGTAACCGTCGTCGGTCTCGGCCAATCCCGAACTGTATCAATCTTCGTCGGGTCAACTGCCACTCCTGCGGCTGATACTATGTGGCCCAAGAATGCAACCTCCCGAAGCCAGAACTCGCACTTTTTAAGCTTGGCATACAGCTTCTTCTCACGCAGAAGCTGCAGCACTATCCTCAAGTGCTCCTCATGCTCCACATCGCTCCGGGAGTAGATCAAGATGTCGTCGATGAATACAACCACAAAAAGGTCCAAGTACGGCTGGAATACCCGGTTCATCAAGTCCATAAATGCAGCAGGGGCATTAGTCAAACCAAAAGGCATAACCGTGAACTCATAATGCCCATACCGGGATCTAAAAGCCGTCTTGGGGATGTCCTCGGCCCTCACCCTCAGCTGGTGGTAACCTGACTGAAGATCAATCTTCGAAAACACTGAAGCTCCCTGCAACTGATCGAACAAATCATCTATCCGTGGTAGGGGATACTTGTTCCGGATGGTCACTTTATTCAACTCCCGGTAATCCACACACAAACGAAGCGACCCATCCTTCTTCTTCACAAATAAAACTGGCGCTCCCCACGGAGAAACACTGGGCCTAACAAAGCCCCTGTCCATCAGATCCTGAAGCTGGGCCTTCAACTCCCTCAACTCGGCAGGTGCCATCCTATAAGGTGCCTTTGAGATTGGTGCGGTTCCTGGTACCACATCAATCACAAACTCTATCTCCCTCTCCGGCGGCATAGTCGTCAACTCAGGGGGAAACACATCTGGGAACTCGCGGACAACAGGAATATCCTCGAGTCCCAGTGCCGCCGTAGGCACCTCCACAATCGTCGCCAAGAAAGCGGTGCAGCCTCTACTCATCATCCGCCTAGCCCTCGCCGAAGAAATCGTCACCGCAAACAAGGAGCTCTGACAGCCCCTGAAAACAAACTCCTCCTGTCCCGGCTCGCGGAGGGTCACCGTCCTCTCTCTGCAGTCTATGGTAGCATAATACCGTGATAACCAATCCATACCAAGTACGACATCGAAATCCTGGAGCTGCCGCAAGACAAGCAAGTCTGCCGGCAAAATCCAGGATCCTAACTGCACAGGGCAACATCTACAATACTCCTCGACATGCAAGACATGATCTGGAATCTGAACCTCTAATGCATGCGATAAAGAAACTACCTCTATACTATGTAGGGATGCAAATGCTCTACTGATAAATGAATGCGATGCACCGGTATCAAAAAGAGCACGAGTACGAACTGCAGAAATCAAAATAATACCTGCGACGATATGCTCTGCTGCTGTAGCATCCACTACCTGAGCGGCATAGACTCGACCGCTCGGCGCTGGGGGACGTCGCTCTGGCTGTCGCGAAGACGATGAAGCAAAATCTGGCCTGCCGTAGGCCGCAGAAGGTCCAGCTGGGTAGTGAGGAACAGAAGGTACTGAAGCTGAGGAAAGAGCTGGATGACCGGCTCTGGGGCATGCACTCTGAAGTGACCGGTCAGCCTGCAACGGAAACAACGGCCCTGCCTCTGCGGGCACTGGGTCGGTGGGTGCGGTCCTCCACAAATGATACAACGGTCAGGGCGCGGCTGCCGTGAAGTCTGCTGCTACTGCGAAGGCTGCTGCTGTCGAGGTGGTCGACGCTGCTGCTGCTGAGACTGACGAGATGCCCCCGATCTCTGCCGCCCCTGATACCCCCGACCCTGAGAGTGGAAACGTGGAGGTCTCGGGGGTCCCTGCCTACTCGACTGCCCCTCCTCCATCGGTGCCGGGCGCTTCGCCCCAGGAGTCACTACAGGGGCTGGAGTCACCTCTGCCATCACTGCCTCTCCACACTCAACATATAATGCCTGCTCCATCGAGGCCTCCAAAGTCTGTAATCTGCGGGAGCGAACGAACTGATAGATGTCCCGGCGCAATCCTCTCTCAAACATGTAAAGCCGGTGGGTCTCATCTCTGGCCACGTGGGGCAAACAAGCCAACAGCTGATTGAAATCAGCTATGTACTTGTGCACGGGCCTATCTCCCTGGCGGAGATTCTTCAGCTGCTCCTCCAGTCTCTGCCGAACACTCTCTGGAAAGAAGGCCCCAAGAAGCATACTGCGGAACTCTGCCCATGAGAGAAGCTGCGTCCCAGGCGGACCAGCGGGTCGCACACGCCGCCACCATGCCTCGGCGTTGCTCTCCAAGAAGTGAGTAGCCAAGAGAACTCGAAACCTCTCCTCAATGAACAGACTCTCAAAATGACGCTCCATGGCCGTGATCCAAGACTCGGCCTCCCACGGCTCAGCACTCATACCAGAAAAACGGGGTGGATCGAACTGGCGGAACCTCATCAATAGATCCACCACCTCCCGCTGCTCTGCTGAAGTCAACGGTCCCGTCGTCCCAGACGGTGGCCTACTAGAAACCGGCTCAACCGGAACTGTCGGTGCAGGCTGAACAACAGGGGGCGCCACAACAAGCGAAGAAGGCACCGGCGAACTCTCAGGGGGTGCTACAGCCGGCTGCGCCCTCTGCTCCATCATGAGCATCAACCGACCCACTGCCTCCTCCTGGCGCCGAGACGCCTCAGCCAACTGTGCCATCTGGGCACGGAGCTCCTGAACCTCCCTCTGCTGTCCCTGCCCCGAGTCCTCCTGCTCGGGCTCAGAGGAAGAAGGCTGCGAACGCGTCGCCATCGAGCGTCGAGGAGGCATCCCCACCTGAGGGACAAAGCAAACAATCAGAACCCAAATCAACACTCGACCCAATCTAGCGAAAGTCAAAAGGCATGTCCCCCTTCCCGAAGTACTATGTTGTCTGCAGCCAACATAGTTGCCACCGAAGGAAGACATGTCAATCACTCATCCCGATCCGCTCGGGAGAGTTAGAAACCCAATCAGGACTCTCGCTAAAAATTACGGCTCTCACGTGGGTCATCCTAGGGTCCAACCACAAGCCTAGGGTTCCTAAGTCCTCCAAGACCTACATCCTAGGCTCTGATACCACTCTAATCTGTCACGCCCCGGGGTCGATACTGCGACCCGGGCTCGCCAACAGATCCGCCGCCCATACGGGAAGCCCCGTATAGACGTAGCGACTAACCTGCAAAAGAATCATCTACACTAACAGATATCAGAGCTGAAAAAGTAAAAGCTGAAATAAAAGATAAATAATACAACTACAGCTCTAAAATATACAAACCAACCTCACCAAATACAAGAGTCTCTCTGAACAGCAGAAAAAGAAAGGTACAACTCGATACCTCACTACAAAAGTCACTCGACATAACACACTCAAAAGTAGTAAAGGGGTACATCTACTCTCACTCTGAGGATGACAGGAAGGGATCTATCTCGCGACTCCCTTACCTCGGTCTGAAGGAGCTGGATCAGCAACTGGAGCAGCAGGAACCGGAGCAGAAGTCCCTGGGGAAAAGACACCACGACGGGTGTGAGAACTACATCCCACAGTAGTTCTCAGTGGGTGCCGCCAACAAGCCCGACGGTCTACCCACTAAGTCTACTAGAGGCGTAAAGTAACATATGCAGTGCTGTAAGGAAAAGCTAGAAAGGTAAAGTCTACAGCTACTATGCCTCTATCTAGATGCTCAAGGAGTGGAACAGAAAGAACAGTATGCCACAACTAACCCTCAACTGAGATCACCCAATCTAAACTGACTGCCACATCGGGTCCAGTCAAACCTGCGCCTACCTACTGCCGTTACATCCCGGAGGACCGGACTTACGTAGGACGTCCGTGACTGCCAAAACTGGCTCAGCCAGAGGGACGGTGTCCGTGACTGCCAAAACTGGCTCAGCCAGAGGGACAAATGCATCGACAAGCCGCGATAGAAGTATCAGGCCCAACTCCGGAGTGGCACTCGAGGGGCGCGACCCCACCGAGCAAAGTATCCGCGCATCTCTGTCGAGCTCAAATGTGGCTCATGCAGGCTATGATCCAAATCCTCGATCAACAAGATCGGCTATAACCAACAAATCACTGTCTCACTCACAGGCTGGAATCTACACAGCTGAGACTCACTGTCACTCTGACAGCTCCCAAGAACCCAGATCTACAATCACTATCACTCTCCCAAAGAAACCTGATCTACAGACAGCTATCAACTCCACTCGGTCCCACAACCACCCGACCTCTCAGCCCACAACCCGGGCGAGAAAAGCTAAGTCCAGAATGACAAGTATAATAGTGATGTGGGAATGTCTAGAGCAATAAAAGAAACCTAGCCCAAGTTGAAGTTTTCTACAGTCTGGCTGAACATGCTACATATGACAGGGGTGCTAGGTCAAGTTCCAAGATTTCAATAATTAACATGTTGTAGGAAGCAATAAGATCACAAGATTCATCAACTGATACCAAGAGTAATAACATTCAGTTTCAACATGCTATTAAGTCCAATCACTAACATGCATGATCCTACATACATAGAATTAGTACGCAGTCCATAGATTTTGAAAGCAAAGTCACCCACCTGAAAGTGCTAACTGTCCGAAATCATACAGATGAGAATGCCCAGAAACAGATATCTCAAAACATCCACCAAGCCAACAGTACAGTAGCAGCGATCAACACATCCTGGGTACAAAATACAACCCAAAGTTACACTTAATTTCCACAAAATTCCAAGTTTCACAAATCTGTGGTGAACAGTCCTCTTAATGCGAAAATTTCACCTATAAAACAAACTCTAAAAATTCCAATAAAAATATGATGGCGATCCTCGCGAAGAGTAGATGTCGATAGAGCCCTTAAACGTCGAATTCCGATGTCCGGATGTGGAGATAAAAATCCGACAAGTAGGTGCTGTCCAAACAGTCCATCAGCCGCAAAGGGGGTTAAAAACGTACCCAAAACCCCAATAAAAGCTCAAATCCAGAAAAAGTGACCAACACGAAATTTGTAGATATACCTCTCGTGAAACCGCCGCCGAAGAAATCGTCCAAAAATATCGTCGGGGTAGCTCTGTAGACCTCCCAGACTGAAGTGCGACGAAAATGGGCCTCCAACAGTAAATCGTCGCTCCGCACCACGATGCAGAAATCGTTGTCGTCGCGGCCTCCAAAAATTCTGAGCTTCCACCGAAAGATGCACAAGAGGAAGAGGAAGAACTTTTGTGAAGGGAACTTAGGCAAGAAAGCTCGGAAAAAGCCTCAAAAATGAGGGTCAAGGGGCCTATTTATAGGCCTCACCCGGAAAAAGCCAAAAAAAAGACAAGTATAGGACTTTCGGGCCCAACTTTCGGGCGCCCGAAAACTTTCGGGCGGCTACAGTGTTGGGCCGGCCCAACACTGTTCACGCCCGAAACCACCCGGTGATGCCACGTGGCCCGCCGAACAGCAAACAGCTGTGCGGGCCACTCACAGGCTGCCACGTGGCCTCCTACCGCACAGAAAGGCGGTTGGCGCCCGCCAATGAGCGGGCGCCACGTGTCAGCCCGGTTGACCCGCCGACCGGTCGCCGCACGCGCCGGTCCGCGACGTGGCCCCCTCATGCGCACGCGCCCCGAGGCACCGGCCAAGGCCCCCGTGCACCGCGCACGGTGCGCCCGCAAATCAGAGGGTGACACGTGTCCCCTACACCCGGTCCACGCATCCCGCTTTGGAATTTCGTGGACCGCGCCGCGTGCACCGACCAACCGGAGGCTGCCACGTGTCCCCCGCCTTGGTCCATGCACCGCCGCGCTCACCCGATAGACCGCGCGCCTTGAGCCCGCCAATCAGGCGGTGCCACGTGTCCCTGCGCCGGGTCTGTGCACCCAGCCGCGCTACTCTATGGACCGCGCGCTAAAAACCGGCCAATGACAGGCTGCCACATGGCATGCCGGCGGTCTACGACCCCTCCCATGCACCAAAAGCCAATAAAAACTTCCGGGAGTCCGTTTTTGGGCATCCGGACTCAGAATCAAACAAGCAAATAGCCGTTTTTAAGCGTTTTTCCGCGCTGAATCCATTTTCAACCTCTATTCGGCCTAATTCCTTTCAGAAATTTCAGCAAACCTAGCCGAAGGCCAACATAGCTAATGATATCTCACAGGATCCATCTGTGGCATCCCATTGATGCACCATGGGCCAGATACACCAACACTAGGTGTTCTAACAGTGGATTCATCGGAAGAACGTTGCATGGGAACCAGGGCCACTACAGTTATTTAATTGCATGATAGAATGGTGGCAAAGGTTGTGAATGGGAAGCTGAAGCAGCTTCTTGCATTAAATCCTTACTTCTGGAGAATGCTCAAAGAGATGATCAAATTTAAGGGGGATGTTCTTAAGTGAGTCTTCTTACTTTGTTTAGTGATCATTTGTTTTGTAGGTCACTGCATGAGCAAAGTATGGTATTGCCTACAATGGTACCTTTCCTGACCTATATATGCCTAGCGATAATGATGAATTACCAAAATAAGTCTTCTATCCTGGTCAAACTTTTGGTGTCACTTCTTTAACTCATCTCCCTCAGAGGTCATGGAAACTTTATATGCCCAAAGCACACCATCCTTTATTGCTTCAGCAGCATCATGAAAACTTGCATCATGCCAGGAAGGAATTTGGTAATGCTACTGCAGTAAGTTGGATTTGTCACGCCCCGAGACCGCCATTTTGATCGGTTCGGGCACGCCAACAGACCCGCCAATCGGGCATGACCTCTCTATACCCGAAAGGAACGGTAATAACATCTCCAATCAAAACAATGCGTATGATGAGATACAATATCAGAGTAAAAGTAGCTACTAACAAAAACTTTCATTCATTAAACAACAAGTTTAACCCATAAATGAAAGCATACATAAGTGAACCACAATATAAATTTATTACATTTTACAACTCTCAACTTGCAATTAAAATATTACAATTCTTTTACATCATTTCCTCACAATACATAGTTCACTCAAAATATAACAAGGGATACATCTTCTAGACCCTCTAGGTCTCTATGCTGCTGGGCCCTTGCCCCTGTCGAATGCCTCGCTGACTGCACCTGTATCCGTCTCGACCGCTGCATCTGTACCTGAACCTGTGGGGAGGTCACCCAAGGGGTGTGAGAACTACGACAGAGTTCCCAGTGGGTTCAACCACCGAGAAAGAATGTTCTACACCACTTGGTCCAATGGAAGCAGGATAGCAAGATAACTATGCTAATAATAACTGCAGAAGCTCTCTAACGTGATCATAACATGTATGAATGATTCTACACTATCTGTGTATGTTCTCTGTCTCACTGCTATCAAACCTGCCACTCTGGGCTACTAACCATAAGCTCGGCCACTATGCCGCGGTATACGGGGTTAAGCTAACCCGGCCACCTAGGCCACTCTAATACCTCTTTATTATTTTCGCATTCTTGTATTTTAATCTCAAGCTACTCGCCCATTGGAAAAACCTCGCCCAACGGGCCCCAGCCCGGCAGTCATGCTACCATGAGACGAGATAGTCCAAGGCTAGCTATAGCTTTTCTTTTTCTGTTTTATCTTTACTTTCACACTGCGGGCCCACGGCGTCGAGGGTGATCGGCATCGCCGTGCCCACTTAGTCTAGTCACTTGGAGTCGAGGGTGATCGCCATCTCCAAGCACTACAACATAGGGAGTCGAGGGTGATAGGCGTCTCCCACCACAACATAGGGAGTCGAGGGTGATCGGCATCTCCCCTGGGAGTCGAGGGTGATCGGCATCTCCCAGCCAACATATTGGTATGTTGCCACATTATCTTATTTCCTTTTTAAGCATAACCATGCAGGGTTCGAGAGTTCCAAAAGACGAATGCCTACAACCCCAATCAAACAAGAACAGGTTGTAGCACCGCCTCCCGTAGTGCCCGGCCCATTGTACTTTACTTTTCCTTTTACCTTTCTTTAAACATTCTCTTTCTTTTAAGCATTTTGCTTATCTTGCTTATTAAGCCACTTTCAGCTTACTCTTAAGCTTTTCTCTTTATCCTAAGTTCTTTACTCTAGGATAGTTTGGGTGTCTATAACACCAATTTAGATTTGAACTTCCTGTTCCTTTACATTTACACTTTGTCTTGCCACTTGGCGATTTCTTTGGCTCCTTAGCCCCTTTTCTAATCTTTTCTTTACTTGTTCTCAATTCACAACCTTAGGGTTTACTATGTCCCAAGGACATTATTAACCTTTAGTTATATTTGGCCTAGAGTCTATTAACTCTATTTCATCTTTCACTTAATTTAGAGTTCATTGACTCTATTACCCATTTTTCACCTTACCCTAGAGTTCATTACTCTAGTTGCATTTTCATCTTTTATCTAGAGTTCCTTAACTCTATTTTTTTTTTTTCCTGTTTCACATTCAACTTAGAGTTACATTGACTCTAATTCATTAATCCTATTTACACTTTACATGAATCTGGAGTTTCCTTGACTCTAATACCATTCCCATTAATTATTTAGAGTTCATTCACTCTAATTACATTTTTCCTTTAGCTTGGAGTTTCTTTAACTCTATATTTTCTCTTTTCCGAATAACCTAGAGTACATTTAACTCTATGTTGTACACTCTATAATCAACCTTAGGCTAATCCCTAAGACAATGTCACTCGTTCATCTAGGTTTAACTCCTAGATTATTATGCCACTCGTTAAATCCTTAGTCTAGGTTCTCTCCTAGTTTTACATCCATCACAATTTTACAACATCTATTCTTTGTTCCTCATACTCATGCAAAATTAACCTACCATAGGTTTATCTTAATCCACTTTTAGGGTTAGGCCCTCATTATCACATACATGGTCCTAATACCCTATCATGCTTACTAACATGCTTCTAGGTCAGAAAATCAAAAGACAAAGTGGAGAGATCACCCATTTTCGGTAGAATCCCCCACCTTGATGTTCTTCATGCAAGAACTAGGGCTTGATCTATTTCCTCTTCATGAAAATCCCTAAAAATAGGTTTAGAACCATAAGAGATTATTTTTATGCCATATAAACTCATAAAAACCTTAAAAGAGAAAAACCCTAATTTTACACTTACCTCTTACGAGGATTTCTTGACCCAAAAGAGGAAGAGGAGTGAGCTCCAACTCCTCTTGAAAGGCTCCCTTGAAGCTCACCACGAAATCCCTAAGCTCCTTGAAGATCAAATCCCAAACCCTAGCTACTTCTCCAACTTCTTCTTTTTCTTTTCCTTCTTTCCTTTCTTCTCTGGTTCGCACGCACAGAGAGAGCGAGAGCGAGAGGGAGAGAAATGGGAGAGTGAGGGAAATGAGGGAGAGAGAGAGTGAGAGAGGGATTTTATTCTTGTATTACTTGGGGAGGGCAAAATTACCAAACTGCCCTCACTTACAAAAGAATTCATCTCTATATCCAGCATTCTGGGCATTGAGTATCGGTACACGAGATTGAGTACCGGTACCCAATACAAAATTTCTCCAACCCGAGGGCTGGAAATCACCTATTTTATACTGTGTACCGGTACTCAACATTTAGTACCGGTACCCGGAGACTTAGAATATTTTTAACCAACTTTCTTACACTCGGGCACATTGCGTACCGGTACTCAGCATTTAGTACCGGTACCCAATGTAATTTCCAGCACAAATTGTATTGTGTTCCGGTACTCAGAATTGCGTACCCGTACACAGCACCAATTTCTGCACTTAAGCAGATTTTGCATTTTTGAGCTTTCGGAGTCCGTTTTTAAGGCAATTTTGTACCGTATGAGCTCGGTTTTGCCTGAAATTTTGCACGCACCCTGGGAAACACCTTTAAAACACATTCCCATTGCATTTTGCCCAATTTGGCCAAAGTTCAAACCGAAACACCAAGTTTCAGCTTGACACCTTCTCAACTCACTTTTGATCCGAAGACCATTTTCTTCGAACCAAACTTACTCCGCCATATTTTAATCACATTTAAAATATGTTGAAAGCGATTCACCCGCACTTGGCTATTTCAGCGTAGCCGGTGCACTACATTCCTCGCACCTTTTAGGAGTTTCGTCCGCAAAACTAGAATGAAACCTCGACTCAATTTTGGTCGAAAATAGTGCGTCTCACCTCAACACCGGGCCTACTGCATGCCACCACTAGACACCATCTTGCCCGTTCGACAAATTCGCATGAAGCCCTCGTTCGTGCACTTCCAGCTCGACTCGTGAAATTCCTAGATCTTAAGTCCCGTCAACCTCGCCAACTAGGTGAAGATACAACCGAGTACTTGCTTCTTCAACCATCCGCAATGACCAAATATTGACTTGCAGAATTCCTCAACAATCTTGCAATTGTTTTTCCATCACAAGGCTACACTCGCAACTAATTACATTAGTCGCCTCTCCTCGCCGCTTACCGATCAACGTGGAGGCCAAAAGCCAAACCACAATCCCAATTACTTCCACATATCACTAGCGTTCTATTATACGAGTTCTCAACCATCTCGTAAATTTCAAGTTACTAATGGTCCAAGACCACGGTATAATCACGGGCCTATAGCCCAACCTCTAACCTGATATCGTGCCATAATCCTCACTTAGGATTATCCGCGCTAACACACCCACGAGGAACAACAATACGTCGATTGTCACTAGCTCTATAGCCTGACCACGTCCACACTCTGTGTACTAACAGCCTCAAGGCTCAAACGTGGCTTTCCACGTTCCCGGGTCATCACTTGGACTACCGCCCCGACCAAGTCTCTATCATGCCCCGCCCTCAGGTCTCGGGCCGCTGTCTCTCACAGCCGACTGCGCCTACCCACTGGGCTACAGGCCCACAGTCCACAAACATGGTCTAGGCACGGATCGTCCCCAAGCGAACCCGCTAATCGTCGCCACGCGACTACTACGCTCACTGAGCAAAAACCACTCGCTAGTCGTCAATCTACGACCCGAACTCTCTATCAACTCTGGCCACACTTAGCAAAAGCTAACGTGCCACCAAACCAGCTCTTTCTGGCTAAACGGTACATGTGCTCTATGAGCACCAAAACGATTGGGCGTCCTACGCCCCCACGCTAACTTGCAAAGTCCAGTGTTAAGCAACTTGCTTAAACACGCGTATGACTCCTGTACACCTCTCCCAACTGGGTTGAGGCACCATAATAACAATTCACCTATCCCGGTGTTTAACACACGAATCCTATGGTGGCAACCTTTGCCGCCACACCGATCTGTCAAACCGGCGCCATAAAACTCCCGTTCTATCGAGAGATTTTGAATCTCGAAGCCCACCCTAGGCCTCACTAGCGCCACTAGGTGGCAACCTAGCCACACCCGATCACTACCGTCACAAGGAGCGAATTGTCGCCTCTTGGTCCTCAAATCTTTCTTGCCCTAAATCTTAGGACACAACAACTTAGCTTTCGCAACATAGCGATCACCATTGTCTCGTGTGTCGGCTTCCCATCGAGTCACAACTGAACCGAATCGGCCGCATTTTGCCTACAGACTAGCTTTACACTTACTTGTCGCCACTAACACGACCAGCCTAACCAGGATGCAATGCTCATAATGGTTATGTTGTATATACAATTGCATTAAATAACCCATACCTGCTACGACGTCCTCCGCCGCCAGATCATCCTCCGTCCAAGTGGCGAAAGCTAGCCCATCAGGTGCCTGTCGCGGTACATCGTGCCGCCACAGATGAAATGGTACGCATTCACCGGGGAAACTATTGGATACCCTTCCCCGCAGTTTGCTGACACGTGGCCCAGTTGGCCACACCTGAAGCATCTTCCTTCCCGGTGCACACACTGGTGCGGGCGATGAGTACCGCCACAAATCACACACCGCGCTCGCAGTCGAGGATTAGAAGGTCCCTGTGCCTGCGACTGCTGCCGCGACTGCCTCGGAAACTGTCCGGGGTTGGTTCGTTCCTCAGAACTTCTTGGAGACCAACAATGCTCTATCTCCTTGCCTCTACCCTGGGCCTCGCGCTCTCGACGCATGGCAATCTCGCCCCGCTCAGCCAGTCGGGCACGATCCACAACTTCTCGGAAAGTCTGGAGATCAAATGGCTGGACCCTCGAATAGATACTCGGTCGAAGGCCCCGCTCGAAGCATCGAGCCTTGTCCGCCTCACTTCGCACCACCGATGGGATGCAGTTCAAGATACGGGAGAACTCATACTCGTACTCCTGTACCGTACGACTCCCTTGACGAAGGTTCTTAAAGTCCTCCTCCATTTGCTGTCTATCACAGTCAGGGAAATAAGTGGCAAAAAAGAGTCCTCGAAACTCTTCCCACATCAGGGGTGGTAGGGCTGCATCGATCCGCTTGCCCTTCTCGGCCTTCCACCATCTACGGGCCATCTTGTCCAAGTAGTGGACAGCAAAGGGAACTTGATCCCGATCTGGCACTTGAAGGTCCTCAAACAACTTCTCCATCGTGTCGACCCATGACTCGACCTCCAACGGGTCGCTCTTGACGCCACTAAAGACTGGCGGGTTGAACTTGCTAAACTTAGCAAGATTCCGCATAATTTGTTCCTGCTCCGCCCGCTGAGCCATGTACTCGGCGGTGACATTATCATGGCCCATCTGGTTGGGCACACCCGTCGTCGTCCCTAATGGCACGTGTCGTGCCAATCCCGGCGCGACTGCCATCATGTCGTGGAGCCTTTGAATTTGCTCTGCCTGAAGCCTTGAAGCCTCTTCTTGGCGCTGAAATAACTCCTCTTGACGGCGGAAGTCTTCCTCCCGTCGTTGAGAGGCTTCCGTCTGTTGCTGAACCATGCCGACTAGCGCGGCCACTTGTTCCCGCAACTCTCGCACTTCACTCGAGCCTGAGCGCTCTGAGGGCTCAGCTCGCGTTGACGTGGATCCTGTCCTTCGTCGACCACGCGATGCCATTGCAAATCTGCACATCACAACGAGACGATTAGCCCAAATTTAATAATTTGGACAATGCGTAAGCTAAATACCAACAAAATGGCTCATCGACCCAGTCATGCGAAAGTATAAGAGGGCACTCCCTTTCATCTCTAACATTACGTTGTCGGCCGCCAACGTAACAATCCGAAGAATGAAAGCTCATTACCCTCGATCAGTCCCAATATCCTTTTTGGGAACAATAATAACCAATCAAGTACTTTCGCCAAAAAATCCACACTCTCTCTCGTGCTAATCCCTAGGGTCTCCCTAAGGTTTGCTAACCACCTAGGACTATTCCTAGGCTCTGATACCACTCCAATCTGTCACGCCTCGAGACCGCCAATTTGAATAGTTCGGGTGTGCCAACAGACCCGCCAATCAGGCATGACCTCCATATATCCGAAAGGAACGGTAATAACATCTCCAATCAAAACAATGCGTATGATGAGATACAATATCAGAGTAAAAGTAGCTACTAACTAAAACTTTCATTCATTAAACAACAAGTTTAACCCATAAATGAAAGCATACATGAGTGAACCACAATATAAATTTATTACATTTTACAACTCTCAACTTGCAATTAAAATATTACAATTCTTTTACATCATTTCCTCACAATACATAGTTCACTCAAAATATAAAAAGGGATACATCTTCTAGACCCTCTAGGTCTCTATGCTGCTGGGCCCTTGCCCCTGTCGAATGCCTCGCTGACTGCACCTGTATCCGTCTCGACCGCTGCATCTGTACCTGAACCTGTGGGGAGGTCACCCAAGGGGTGTGAGAACTACGACAGAGTTCCCAGTGGGTTCAACCACCGAGAAAGAATGTTCTACACCACTTGGTCCAATGGAAGCAGGATAGCAAGATAACTATGCTAATAATAACTGCAGAAGCTCTCTAACGTGATCATAACATGTATGAATGAATCTACACTATCTGTGTATGTTCCCTGTCTCACTGCTATCAAACCTGCCACTCTGGGCTACTAACCATAAGCTCGGCCACTATGCCGCGGTATACGGGGTTAAGCTAACCCGGCCACCTAGGCCACTCTAATACCTCTTTATTATTTTCGCATTCTTGTGTTTTAATCTCAAGCTACTCGCCCATTGGAAAAACCTCGCCCAACGGGCCCCAGCCCGGCAGTCATGCTACCATGAGACGAGATAGTCCAAGGCTAGCGATAGCTTTTCTTTTTCTGTTTTATCTTTACTTTCACACTGCGGGCCCACGGCGTCGAGGGTGATCGGCATCGCCGTGCCCACTTAGTCTAGTCACTTGGAGTCGAGGGTGATCGCCATCTCCAAGCACTACAACATAGGGAGTCGAGGGTGATCGGCATCTCCCACCACAACGTAGGGAGTCGAGGGTGATCGGCATCTCCCCTGGGAGTCGAGGGTGATCGGCATCTCCCAGCCAACATCTTGGTATGTTGCCACATTATCTTATTTCCTTTTTAAGCATAACCATGCAGGGTCCGAGAGTTCCAAAAGACGGATGCCTACAACCCCAATCAAACAAGAACAGGTTGTAGCACCGCCTCCCGTAGTGCCCGGCCCATTGTACTTTACTTTTCCTTTTACCTTTCTTTAAACATTCTCTTTCTTTTAAGCATTTTGCTTATCTTGCTTATTAAGCCACTTTCAGCTTACTCTTAAGCTTTTCTCTTTATCCTAAGTTCTTTACTCTAGGATAGTTTGGGTGTCTATAACACCAATTTAGATTTGAACTTCTTGTTCCTTTACATTTACACTTTGTCTTGCCACTTGGCAATTTCTTTGGCTCCTTAGCCCCTTTTCTAATCTTTTCTTTACTTGTTCTCAATTCACAACCTTAGGGTTTACTATGTCCCAAGGACATTATTAACCTTTAGTTACATTTGGCCTAGAGTCTATTAACTCTATTTCATCTTTCACTTAATTTAGAGTTCATTGACTCTATTACCCATTTTTTACCTTACCCTAGAGTTCATTACTCTAGTTGCATTTTCATCTTTTATCTAGAGTTCCTTAACTCTATTTTTTTCCTGTTTCACATTCAACTTAGAGTTACATTGACTCTAATTCATTAATCCTATTTACACTTTACATGAATCTGGAGTTCCTTGACTCTAATGCCATTCCCATTAATTATTTAGAGTTCATTCACTCTAATTACATTTTTCCTTTAGCTTAGAGTTTCTTTAACTCTATGTTTTCTCTTTTCCGAATAACCTAGAGTACATTTAACTCTATGTTGTACACTCTATAATCAACCTTAGGTTAATCCCTAAGACAATGTCACTCGTTCATCTAGGTTTAACTCCTAGATTATTATGCCACTCGTTAAATCCTTAGTCTAGGTTCTCTCCTAGTTTTACATCCATCACAATTTTACAACATCTATTCTTTGTTCCTCATACTCATGCAAAATTAACCTACCATAGGTTTATCTTAATCCACTTTTAGGGTTAGGCCCTCATTATCACATACATGGTCCTAATACCCAAACATGCTTACTAACATGCTTCTAGGTCAGAAATTCAAAAGACAAAGTGGAGAGATCACCCATTTTCGGTAGAATCCCCCACCTTGATGTTCTTGATGCAAGAACTAGGGCTTGATCTATTTCCTCTTCATGAAAATCCCTAAAAATAGGTTTAGAACCATAAGAGATTATTTTTATGCCATATAAACTCATAAAAACCTTAAAAGAGAAAAACCCTAATTTTACACTTACCTCTTACGAGGATTTCTTGACCCAAAAGAGGAAGAGGAGTGAGCTCCAACTCCTCTTGAAAGGCTCCCTTGAAGCTCCCAAGAAATCCCTAAGCTCCTTGAAGATCAAATCCCAAACCCTAGCCACTTCTCCAACTTCTTCTTTTTCTTTCCTTCTTTCCTTTCTTCTCTGGTTCGCACGCACAGAGAGAGCGAGAGCGAGAGGGAGAGAAATGGGAGAGTGAGGGAAATGAGGGAGAGAGAGAGTGAGAGAGGGATTTTATTCTTGTATTACTGGGGAGGGCAAAATTACCAAACTGCCCTCACTTACAAAAGAATTCATCTCTATATCCAGCATTCTGGGCATTGAGTACCGGTACACGGGATTGAGTACCGGTACCCAATACAAAATTTCTCCAACCCGAGGGCTGGAAATCACCTATTTTATACTGTGTACCGGTACTCAACATTTAGTACCGGTACCCGGGGACTTAGAATATTTTTGGCCAACTTTCTTACACTCGGGCACATTGCGTACCGGTACTCAGCATTTAGTACCGGTACCCAATGTAATTTCCAGCACAAATTGTATTGTGTTCCGGTACTCAGAATTGCGTACCCGTACACAGCACCAATTTCTGCACTTAAGCAGATTTTGCATTTTTGAGCTTTCGGAGTCCGTTTTTAAGGCAATTTTGTACCGTATGAGCTCGGTTTTGCCTGAAATTTTGCACGCACCCTGGGAAACACCTTTAAAACACGTTCCCATTGCATTTTGCCCAATTTGGCCAAAGTTCAAACCGAAACACCAAGTTTCAGCTTGACACCTTCTCAACTCACTTTTGATCCGAAGACCATTTTCTTCGAACCAAACTTACTCCGCCATATTTTAATCACATTTAAAATATGTTGAAAGCGATTCACCCGCACTTGGCTATTTCAGCGAAGCCGGTGCACTACAGGATTAGGCCTCTTTAGTTTCCTCCAGAATTAATGGGTAAAAGATTCTATTTTCAATTTGAAGCGCTTTCAATTAAATGTGCCTGAACCATGCAATTTTTAATGCTGATAAGCATCATTTAAATCTCTAAATTCTCACATCTCATGACAATTTCTGTGAACTTGTAGGAGATCCGGAGAAGGAACATGTATGGGAAGAATATGGCTGCAGAAGATGAAATGAAATTGCATCTCGAGTCCATGAAATTTTGAAATGGAATAGCATTCATTCTTCATACAGATTTGTTTGGAGATGTTAAATCGAAACGGCGAAAAATAGATCCAAGAAAAATAATGTAAGAAAAGAAAAGTAAAGTGCACACAAAATTTTACGTGGTTCGGCCACCGGCCTACATCCACAGGCGAAGACGGAGCAAAGACTTGTATTAAAGTCAAAAGAAGAATACAAAGATTATATCTCTCAAGAAAACCGAAACTCCAAATAAATCCGAAATATCAAAATTTGCGTCCACCCTAACGATTCCTAAGAATCCAATCGTATGAACGCCCTCACCTTAGAGCTTCAATTTCTTAATTAATCGCCGGCTTCATTAGCAACATAGGGCTCCTCCAATACGGCCTCTATCCTCTTGGGTTGCTAAATTAATTAGAGCATGGCCTCTAATTAAAATCCGGCTTCATTAATATGGCCGTATGTACCAACCCCAACAACGCGTATCTTCCTTGTTGGCCTAAATTAATTAGCGCTTCGGCTAATTAAAAGTTGCGGCTTCATTAAAGTGGCCGGGTATGCTATATATAATATATGCCTCAAAACTAGAATCTAATTAGGATTTGTAGTCTAATTAAACCCTAATTAAATTATAGTTTTACCCAACAATCTAAATCTCATATTATCCTAATTAGATTAGGATTTAAATTCAATTTAGATAAATACAAATCTAAACCAAATTATAATAATCTCCACCTTGGTTTGATTTGTAGTCTTTAGCCGCTGTGTTGAGGTTGTCACAAAACTCCATCTTGACTTGAATTTCACCTTAATGCTCCTTAATGCTCCGTGCTCCGTCTTCTCCAAACGCCCCATAGGGCCTCAAATGCTGCTAACTGCCACCAAGTCCAAACAATGTTTGAACTTGGCAATTGTAAAAGACTTAGTAAGCATGTCCGCCGGATTGTCCTTGGTACCAAATTTCTTAACAGTCACTGTGCGCTTTCCGATCACATCCCGAACAAAGTGAAACTTTACATCGATGTGCTTCGTCCTATCATGAAACATTTGATCTTTAGACAAATGAATAGCACTCTGACTATCTGAATAAACAATCGTCGGCTCCCAACAAGAAGTAAGCTCTCCATATAAGCCTCTTAACCACATAGCTTCCTTCACACCCTCTGTCATAGCAATATATTCCGCCTCGGTCGTGGACAAGGCAACATGGGTTGTAATGAAGCTTTCCAACTAACTGCACATCCTCCAATAGAGAAAATTACCCTGAAAGTGAT